>OZ018323.1:23404851-24004851 GCA_963969495.1 Ceratothoa steindachneri
AATTCAAATACTGAGGAACTGATGTTAATAATTAAAGAAGTGAGGGAGCAACTTCAATTAATTAAGAAAACATTGCTGCTATCCAATGTGTATTGTCAATCGTCGATATTTACCTGAAACGATTGCTAATGAAGGAGGCATCTTCTTTCTCTGTTCTCTTTACTTTATTCTGATCGAAACTTTGTTAACCGAGACCAAAAAACGTTGGGGCAAGAGCAAGGAGCAGTTCAATCAGAGGGGCGTTCTTTTTGATGAACTTAATACCGCCCCAAATAACATATTGCTTCCTATTTATTTTAACATTCTTACCTTTTGGTTCCCATTTTTTAACACTTTTAACAATTGGTACTCATATTTTTACACTTCTAGTTATTGATTCCTTTCATACGCCAGTACACACACATTTATGTTCACTGAATATGACTATTCTCCACATCTCATTGCATGTCCGTACCACCTCAGAAAATTCTCGGATACAACTTCATTTACACGCTCACATTTTATATACCTCTTACCCATACCTTCCTCACACACTCGGCGTGTGCACGGTGGTCCGCATTTCAGGAAATTACTGATTTCTGCCCTAGTTGAAGAGTTTAGGGGTGGATGAGGCCGTTGAGTTCTCCGGCAACCTCATCGCCACGGGGCTAACTTTTATTCCTAGAACGTCTGGCCGTTTTGCGCACCGACCGCTTCCGTTGTGGTCAGCCGACTGTGAGACTGCCCTCAAACAGAAGCGTCATGCCTACATGCGATATAAGCGCCGCCAGAACGATTTTACTGTGGGTGAATTTCGTCGAGCTGGGGCTAGGCTCCTGTATATTTCGAAGCACGCCCGCCGCTATTCCTGGCGGGCTTTCGTGTCTGCTTTTAACGGAAAACCCTCTAGCAGAGGTGTGTAAGCGAGTCAAAGAGGATTCGGGGCAGGTTCTCGCAAGACTCCCCTTCCATTCTTCAGAAAAACGGGACCACAATCTCTGATCCAGCGTCCGTGGCAGAGTCGTTCGCGACCGCTTTCTCTGCATTCTCTAGCCGGGATGCTGTTCCACCATCATTCAATACACGTCGTGATATCGTTGAAGGCCTCCGACTGGAATTTTGCTCTAGAGGCGGAGTACCCTTCAACGACATGTTTACATTGAGTGAGTTGCGTTCCGGTCTGCGAGGCATGCGTAGACAGCGCTACGCCATGGGATGTTTTACGATGTGGAGAAGGCCTATGATACCGCATGGCGATACGGTATCATGAAGACTTTACACACAATGGAGCTGGAAGAGAGTGTCCCGGAGGGGTGTCTTAGGTGTCCCATAATTTGTACTGGGTATCAACTTTATCACCTCGGTGCGGCCCAGGTTCCAACTCTGGAGCGTCGACTCCAACAGGCATTGAACCGCATCTCTCGCTATGCTGAAGCGCACAGGTTTCGGTTTTCCGTGGCCAAGATTAAGGTGGTGCAATTCTGCCGCCATCCACGGCTCCATCCAACCAGGACTTGTTCCTAAACTGGATATTACTGGAAGTGGTATATTCGCACCGTTTACATGGTCTCGTTGTCTACCGACGCCTCACCTGGGAGGCTCATATTCGCAGACTTAGGGTCTCTTTTACCCATGCCATGGACATTCTTTAATCTTCATTCCGTGACGTTCAGCAACTAGGGTGCTGACACGGCTACTGCCTTGCTGTTCTATGCGATTTTTATGCATTCGCACCCGTGTTTGTTACAGAAGGTGGACTCGATCTACCATACCGGTCTTCGCCTGGCGACCGGTAACTTCTGCACGTACCCCATTAAGAGCATACTTGTCAGTGTTGGTAAGACCTCACTCGCTCTGCGCCGTGTACATGGCATGCGCCTGTACGCACGAGCCCGGAGCCTCCTTCAGTCCTCACGGCACTCGATGCATCCACAGCCTATCTCAACGGTGCCTATGCTGCCGAGAGACGTCAATCATACCCTAAGCCCCTTGGGGTTTAGGGCTAGGAAACTCCTTCGACAGCTCGGGTTAGATCTCGTGCCGGTGGCGCCTCTGATTCTGCCCTGGACACCACCCTGGATGGTACCACCTCTGACTATTTGTCGCCATGCCTCTGCTTCCAATGCCTCTGCAGCTCCGGGAGTATTGCGTTCGGTCTTTTTGGAGCACACCTCGTGTCACGCTGGAACCGTGTCAGTGTATACGGATGGCTCCAAGTCTCAAGAGGGGGTCGGCTTCCACGCCGTATCCCCTTTGTTTGAAGTCAGCGGAGCTCTGCCTAGGCGCTGCGTCTGTCTTCACGGCCGAGTTGGTTTCAATCTACTGCTCGGTACTGGAGATAATGCGTCGTGCCCAATTCTGATACCGGATTTAGTGACTTACAAAGCTTCCTGAGTGCTCTCGGAGCCTTGGAATCTCCACACCACCTGCTTCGCGGTATCCGTGATGCCACGGTTGCTGCGAGCCGGGTGGATGTCAAAATTATCTTCTGCTGGGTTCCAGGACATTTGGAATGGGAATTGCGGGGAATACGCGCACCGATGAAGGCGCCAAAGAGTCCGCGTGGACTGGGCGAGCAGACCAGTGTTTCACTTTTCCTCACACTGTTTAGATGGCGGGAATCAGGGCAGCCATCCTGTCTGATTGGAAAAGAAGATGGGAGACTGCTGAGAGGAACTTGAAAGTTGCGTGCCATTGCTCCGCGACTGTTTCCATGGACCTACCCTCAAATGTCGCGACGGCTTCTGGTTCTGTCGTCTTCGAATTGGGAGCATTGTGGGATTCACCCTATTTGATGGACCGCGCGCCTGCACTTTATTGCGACGACTGCCTTGTCCCAGAGGCGCATTCTTGTTAAATGTCCCAGTCTGGGTGATCTTCGCGCACATTACCTGTCCCGGTATTGAGACGAGCGTGGTCGCTACCGCTTTTTCCCTTATATTCAGCACCAGTTCGTCTACACAGACCTATGGACTCTGACTTTTGGAATAGGCTGGACTCCTCCATTTAATTTGTATTGGCTCGCATATTCTTGCGCCGGGGTAAGGCGGTCTTTCCTCCAAAGTCGTAGCGTGCTTCCTTCTTCTTGCCTTTTTGCTTCTTTTTTTGTTGTTTTTGCTTGGTTTTGCCTTTGTTTTGTATTTTTATTATTTGTTTTTTTGCATGTTATTTTTCATCTAACCTAGCATTAGGCTATAAGGTGATTACGGTGACTTTTGCCCTAGTAGGCAGTCGCCAGTTGGGCTCTTAAAAATAAAAAAAGGCTTCCCCACACTACTTTGTTCACAGGCTCCTAAAATTTTCTATCCGTACGTCTCTCTCGATCTTTCCTTTTCTGTCCATACCTTACCCACACATATTCTGACCTTGACATCTGTATATTTTTATGTAAATTCCATCAACATTCTATCCTTTGAATTTTACCATTCTGTAGTCTATTATTGTTTTGCTCAGGAGCCCATCTGGCGAGACCATTCTCTAGGGACTTTATCCCTCTGTTTTCCTACAAATCAGAACCTTGTTACCAACAATCACACTGAACAAGTCCTACTTTTAAACAAAAACGCACCCTCCCGGGAATCGCACTCCACACTCACATGACCTTCGCTCCACATTTAATTAATATAACAAAGATACAAAAAGAAAATCATCGCTCTAAAAGCACTGACAAACATCGCTTTGGGACAATAGAAGGAATCGCTAATCACACTATACAAACAATTCATTCGCACTTCTCTCACACAAGACACTATCAGAAATAATGTACACAAGCTCCAAACAGTACAAAACAAATATCTCCAAATGATCACGGGATGCACACAAACTACCCCCATACGACGCACGCGGAAACGAAAATCGTACCTAGTGAAGTACATTTAGACATGTTCGGAATCTATCACTTGAACAGAGCATTAAACGAACCCCACCCACCTCCACCCAGACTCAAGTACAATAACCCCCTACTTGTCCTGAAAAAAAAACATCCACATTATCCTCACCCGCAGGTACTTAAGCAACAGGCAACATCCTAAACGAACCAACAAGGAAAAACGCCACGCTTTCCCTTGCCTCCGTGCATTCCTGCAATCATGTATCTTGACATTGCGGTGGGGGCGGCATGACTGCTTCCCTCTCTTCTCTGATTGAGTTCGGTTCGCCAGCAAAAGACTTTACTCCGACGGAAGATACCTCGAATCGGATCTGTGATACTTTTGCGTGGTGGGGGTGGGGTTGTCACATGGAGGCCCCCTAGAGATGGACACGGTCCCGGAGGTTACCCAGCCCCAGACGGCAGGATCTTGCACAGGGCCTTGAGGACTCACGAAAAAAGGAGGGACCGCCGTCCCCAAGGCGCCTTTGTGGGGATGGCCCGACTAAGATGAAAGTCGCTATTGCGTTGAGCGGCTCCTCGATTACGTCGGGGTCCCTCATTGAGAGACTACCTTTCGTTTTCGAGTGCGCTGGCTTCAAACGCTTTCTGGTTATTCCTTCCACTGATGGCAGTATGTTGGCCAAGGGTAACATGATCCATTAGAGGAGAGCATTAACTAGCTTGATTTGTAGAGAGTCGTAGGTATTCCGTTTTTCGGACGGTCGCCTTCTGGCGAATGCGCCCGATGTGGCTATGATTCGTGCCTTTCTGACAATTAATGGTACGTCGGTGAGTGTAACGGCACACTATACCTTGAACTTCGTTAAAGGCGTGGTCTACCCGACGGAACTCGTGGACTAGTCTATAGATGGCATCACTTAAGAGCTGGCCCACCATGGAGCGGTCAAAGTTGAACGTGCGATGAGAAAACAGGAGGGGGGCGGGCTTCGAGACTCACCCCTACTCTCTTCGTCACGTTCGATCGTGCCAGGCTCCCTTAGTCGGTGCGTGCCGGTTAGTATCGCTACCACTTGAAGGCATTCGTGCCACCGCTGCGGAGGTGCTACTACTGCCACCTCTTCAGCCATAATAATTGCTCCTGTATATGTGCATAGTCGCGTTTACCCTTAGTCTGTATAAGTTCCTCCAATGCCGCACCCCACTTCTTCGAAGCAATGTGGTGCGTATCTCCTGGAGAAGGAAATCCTGGCCCTTCAAGCTACTGATCGTCTTTCATTTGGCGAGGCTAATGACTTGGTCCTGACGCGCCCGACGCTGCCTGGGACGTCTTATGCCTCTTTTTTTTAAAAAAGACACCTTCTTCTCCTGGCCCCTCCAGGCCTACGAGCACGGTCGTTTCCGCGCCCATTCGAAACCCTTCTCCGGATTCTACTTACCCCTGGCGCTCCCATGGTAGAGTTGGCGGCACAAAGGGTTCACACCCACCCTCGGCTAAAACCTGGCTCTCTCTCCGTCCTCAGCGTGACCGTTTCCCTTAAGGCGAAACGGCCTCTAGACTCGACCGAGTTCTTAAACTCGCAGGAGGCAACACCCCTATAGATGGTCGTGCAAAGTCGGGTTTACTCTACTTTGTCTCTGTTTTTTATCTATGTTAGTACTAAGCTGTAACGTTTTTACGGCGGTTTTGCCCTAGCCGGTAGTCGCTAGATGCGCTCTTTAAAAAATCCCTTCCCCGCTCACATCGGCTATATTTTAGCCGATATCGAATAGGGTGCATGCGAGAGACGGAGTTTTTTTTTCTCAACCTCTCGCAAAACGATATCGATTGTTATTTTCTCGGCCTTGGCTTTAGCGATTTTTTCAGTAATTACCGCCAGTGCCATCGTCACGTGTCACGGGTTTTTCCTGAAAACAAACTGAAATTTTATTGTACCCTTCATTTTCATCTAGGTGTTCTAATAGCATTTTGTTCATGATCTTTTCCAAGACTTTGCCAAGGAAGTTGAGTAGCTACATAGTTCTGTTACTCGTTACCAAGTTAATTGGTCATTTGCCTTCGGAATGAATATCATTCTTGCTGTTTTGAACTGGTCTGGGTAATATCCCCAAGTTAGGCAGGCATTAAACATCTTAAGAACATAAGAAAAGAAGGAGACTGCAAAAGACCATTCATGACCTACACTTGGCAGCTCCTGTAAAAATCTTGTGGGCTTTCCATTGTCATCATCAAACTTGATAGCTTTCCTTTTATTCTGTTTATTGTCTGATATGCTTTTTCTTTCCATTCTTCATTTTGTTCTTCAATTAATATCAGCATTTCGCTTTTCAGCCGCTGCAGTTTTCTGTAGATGAGATTGCGTACCTTGTTACCTTATTATATCGTAGGTTTCTGTTATTTTTCTGGCTTTTTCATTTCCGAAGTGCATGTTTAGTGTATTAGGGTTCTGTATTCTATCCATGGGACATTTTTCTTTTCCGCTTCCCTAATTATCTTTGTTTTCCAAATCGACATCGTCTTTGCCCCCCCCCTCCCCATCCAATGGTGGCGGTCTCTACGTCATCACTGTATTTTTTGTACTCATTCCAGTGTGCTTTTGCATAGCTTTTCCACTTTGGGATAGCCACCAGTATTAGGTATGATATCTGGTTTTGCAGCGCTTCTTCTAGTAATGTAGGTCGGGAAACCAGTCCTGAGTCTCAGGACTGCATTCCTATTCAGAAGCATCTCAAAGTTTTCACAACTTTTGTTGTTCTATCTTTAACCCGATTCTTCGCAGCAGGCGTTAAGATCACGCAAGAGTATAGTTGGGTGTCTGGCTCTGAAAAGTTCCATGATAGTGTGAATAGTGAGATAGTCTCGCATGGGTGGCTGGCACGCTGTTGCTATTGTGATTTTTTTTTCATTGTGGTAGCCCATCTTGCGACTGCCTACTTGGGCATAAGTCGCCGTACACAACAGCCTACTATTAGACTATATTAAAAACAAATAAAAAAAATAAACAAACCAATATCTAAATAACATAACAACGATAAAAAAAGGACAAAGGCTAAAAAAACACAAGAAAACAAAGAAAAAACTTAACAAGAGGCGGGTAGGCCCGCCTTTCCCCGGCGCAGGAACATGCGACCTACTAAAACACAAAAGGGGTCAAATAAAGTGGAGGAGACGAGCCTCCTCCAAAAAGTCCCGAGTACAAGGGACAAACGGTAGCGATCCCGCTCGCCTCGGTACCGGGACAGGTAACATGCGTGGTGATCACCCAGACTGGAACATTAAACAAGAATGCGTCGTACAGTCTGAAGGACAACGCAATGTTCAGTATGGTGCAGGCGAGCGCTGTATAAAATGGGTTTGCCCCCCCGCGAGTGTGTCCAATTCGGAGATGGTAGAAAGCAAACTGAATCCGTCGCGGCATTGGTAACTTTCCCTCGACCGTCTCCCATCTTCTTGCCAAGCAACCTGGAGTGCTGCCCGTATTCCTGCTATGTAATCGGTGTGAGGAAGAGCGAAACGATGGTCTGGTCGCCCAATCCTCGCGGACTCTGGCGCCCTAATCGGCGCGCTCATTCCCCGCAATTCCTACATGTCCAGGAACCCAACAGAAGATAATGGGCATCCGTCTGGCTCACCAAAACCGTGGCGTAACAGATATCGCGAACCAGTGGATGCGGAGACTTCAATGCCCCGCGAGCAATCAGGCGCTTTGTGAGTCGCTATAAATCACAATTCGGTCTCCGAACTGGGCACGTCGCGTTATCTCCCGTACCGAGTGGTGTATTGCAATCAGCTTGGCCGTGAAGACCGACGCAGCGCCTGACAGGCCACGCTGACTTCAAAAAGAGGGGATACCCCATGGAAACCGACCCCTTCTTGGGACTTGGAGCCATCCGTATACACTGGCACGGTTCCAGCGTGACACGAGGTGTGCTCCAAAAAAGTCGAACGCAATACTCTCGGCGCCGTACAAGCTTTGGGAGCAGAGGCGTGGCAACAAATAGTCAAAGGTGGTACCCTCCAAGGTGGCGTCCTGTGCAGAACCAGGGGCGCCACCGGTCCGAGAGTTATACCTAGCTGGAAAGGAGTTTCCTGGCGGTTTAGGGTATGACTGGCGTCTCTCGGCAGCATAGACACCGTCGAGATCAGCTGAGAATGCATTGAGAGCTCTGGGTGACTGAGTGAGGTTCCGGGCTCGCTCGTACAGGCGAATTATGCACAGCGCAGAGCGAGTGGTATCTCCCGAGCATAGACAAATAGGCTCTACATGGGGGACGTGCGGAAGGCACCGGTCGCCAGGTGAAGGCCGGTGTGGTGAATAGAGTCCACTTTCCGCAATACACGCTCGGCTGCGTATGCATAAAACTCATCTGTAATCGAGTTTCGAGCGAACAAAGTATCGAAAAAAAGTAATTCAATAGACTTGGGTCGGGGTGTAGCCGCGGATGGCGGCAGAAGTGCACCACCTTATTCTTGGCCAAGGAAAACTGAAGCCTATGCGCTTCGGCATAGCGAAAGAGATGGTTCAATGCGTGTTTGAGTCGACGCTCCAGAGTTGGCATTTGGGCCGCACCAAAAGAGATCGAAAGGTCTTCCACGTAGAGCATAGTAGTAACATCTTTCTGTAGCACCCAGGTGACGCCCTTGATGCTCAGGGCAAAGAGTGTGACACTAAAGACACTTCCCTGCGGGCCAACCTCTTCCTGCTCCATTGGGCCGGAGAGGGCTCCTCCAACCCGTACGCATAATCGGTGATCTCGCAAAAATTCAGATATAAAAGATTGGAAGGAAGCCTTCGCAGACGGCATTTTCCAGTCCGAGCAGAGCATCTGACGTGGAGTTGAACTTGGGAAAGCCTCACTGTGCAGAAGACAGATCGCCTCCGCTGTCCAGAAGGAAGGCTATCTAACATATACCAATTTATCCAACTTTCACACGCAAAAGTTAGAGAGATTGGGCGGAAACTGGCCGGGGTAGAGTGATCTTCCCTGTTTGCGAAAAGCGAGCACAGTAGCAATTCGCCACGAATCTGGGAGTATACCCTCTACTCAGATCCTGTTAAACAAATCTAACAGAATGGCTATGTCTCGCTCACCCAGGTGTCAAAGCATGGCGTACGGGACATCGTCTGGACCAGGGGAGGTGTCCGCGCACGAACGAAAGCGTAACGCAACTCACTCAAAGTAAATCTGTCTTTGACTGACTCTCCTCCTCTGGAGGTAAAGTCCAGTCGGCGGCCTTCCGCGACATAACGACGCGCATTGAATGCTGGTGGAGGAGCACCCCGGCTAGAGAATGCGGAAAAAGCGGTCCCGAAGGATTTCGCCACGGACGCGGGGTCCGAGATTGCGGTCCCATTCTCTTGGAGAACGGGAGACAGTTCCTGCGAGAACTTGCCACGAATCCTTATAACTCGCTTCCACACCTCTGCTAAAGGGGTCTTCTCAGTAAGTGAAGGCATTTATGCCCCCCAAGAATAGCGGCAACCGTATTTCGAAATATACCATAACCTAGCCCTTGCTCGACGAAATTCACCGAAACTGAAGTCGTTCGGGCGGCGCTTATAGCGCATGTAGGCATAACACTTCTATTTGAGAGCCGTCTCACATTCGGCAGGTCACCACTGAAGCGATCGACGTGCAAAAACGGCCAGACTTTCTAGGAATAGTAGTAAGGCCCACGGTGATGAGGTTGCCGGAGAAAAACTTAATGGTCTCATCTACCGACCTAAACTCCTCGACTGAGACGGAGAAATCAGTCATTTGCTGAAATTAGAACCACTCCGCCCGCGCCAAGCACCACCGGGTCGGGCTCTCGGGTGGCAGCGTCCCATAAAATGATATTTGAATTGAAAAGTGATCACTACCATGAGGTCATCAACCACCCCCCTCGAAAAATCAGGCTGTTTATCCAGAGTACAAATATAGATCGAGACAGGCAAATGAAGCTGTTCTCGGTCAGTGATGCGTAAACTCATGCATATTTAGGACACCTATCTCCAGCTTGTCGATCAGGTCGGCAAGACTTGACCCCTGGGATTAATCGGGTAGTCTCACCAGTGGGTTTGTCTACCGTTCAGATCTCCGAGCCAGAGAAAGGGCCTCGGTAACCGTGCCACGTCGCGTCGAAGTCGGCTGACGCTATAATGTACGCGGAAATAACAGTATACCTCCTATTCAGGTGCAGCTGCACAGCTACTGCCTGAAAGGAGGTATCTAAAGCGAAGAGAAGAAGAGCGACATCATGTCGGGTGTAAATCGCGCATCCTCCCCCCGTCCCCATCCTGTGTTGGTGGGGTCGCAAAACCCTTATACCCCGGGAGGGTTGTCAGGGGCCACCCGCCCAGCATGGTCTCCTACAAAAAGATAGCTAACAGGGAACGGGAGGAAACGAGCCTCCGCAGCTCCTCCCATTTGGCCCGGAGTCCGCGGCAATTCCATTGAAGGAATATACCCTCCAGGCCTAGCTCGGAGGAGATGTCGGGACCCTCTTCGAAGAGAAGACCCTCACGAGAATTGCCGTTCGCTTCCCGGAGGCAGAACCGCGGGTGCTGTTGGCCGGACAATGCGCTGTCGCCTTCGACGACTTATGGCGGGAGGTTGGGTTCGACCTGCGAGTCTTTTCCTCCCTCCTCCTCGAAACCTTAAGTGAGCGGGGCGGTTTCGGAGGCGTGGTTCCTCTTTTGGAGGATCCACTGTCTACGAGCCATCCAGCCTACCACTGAGTGTGGGCGCAGAAGCCGAAGCTTCCTTAGTGCTGTACTCCTTTCGGGAAGCAGCTTTAGGGACCACGGAAGCTGGCCTCACGACCATCTTCAGGGGTGTTGTTTCCTGTGAGTCTTAACGACTCGTTGAAGGCGCGCGGCCGTTTTGCCTTAAGGGAAATGGTCACGCTGTGGGAATGGAGGGGTGCTGTGGCCTTAACCAATTCTAGTGTTAATCCTCTGTGCCGCCAGCTTTACGCGGGGAGCTCCCAGGGTAGATAGAACCCGCATAAGGCTTCCGAATGTGCGCGGAAACGACCGTGCTCGTAGGCCTAGAGGGGCCAAGAGCAGAGGGTGTCTTTCTTAACATTGAAGCATAGGATGTCCCAGGCATTGCCGGGCGCGCCAGCACAAAGCCAGCACAAGCCTTACGAAATGAGAGAGATCTTGGCTCTGAACGGCCAGGATTTCCTTCTCAAGGATATACGCACCACATTGCCTCGAAGAATCGTGGTTCGCCCCTCCGCAACTGACACACGATTTGCACTTATCGTGTGCAGTCCTGGAGCAACTTACAGACTTCGGGTGAACCCTAATTTGCGCGTCTACAGGAGCGATTAGTATGGCCGTAGCTGTGACAGTAGTAGCACCTCCGCAGCACTGGTACGAAAGCCTTCACGCGGTAGCGTTAGCGATACCAACCAGTACGCACCGACACAGGGACCTTGTCACAGTCGAACGTGACGAAGAGTGTAGGTGTGGGTCTCGAGGCTCCTCCCCGTTTTTTCATTACACATTCGACCTTGACCGCCCCATGGTCAGCCAGCTCTATGGTGATGTCCACGAGTTCCCTCGCATAAACTACTCCTTTCACAAAGTTTATGGTAGAGTGCGGCGTCGCACTCACAGGCGTGCCATCAAGTGTCCGAAGTGCACTAATCATGGCCGCCGCAGAGGAGAGCAGCCGGGGGGAGGAGATCCCTCATCTCCTTGTGAGGCCTCGGGAACCCGAGCCCTCTTAGGAAGAGCTTGCATAGGTGTGGACTCGGGTTCTGTGCTTGGCACCGAGCCCCGTTTCGACCCCATGGAAGATCATATCGTCTGGGGCTGGTCCCCTCAGGGACCATGTCTATCTCAATGGGGCCATCCCCCCCCCCATATACATCATCACAGGTCCCATTCAAGGTACCTTCGGTCGTCTTGTCTTTGGCCAGCGAACCGGCATCCTTTGGGGAAGAGAAGGGGGCACGTGGGGTGACCCCAACTAAGCTCATTATGCGGTCCCGCACGTCTTTGGAAGGCATGTGCTGACGGACTCTGCCTCCCCTCGCCGCCCTAAGGGGGTTAGCCCTATCGCGCCACTCCCACCGGGAGCGTTCAATTATAGGCCGCCTCCCTGTCTTCTTGGCACTTCCCTTGAAAAGCAATGGGGGGACTGCCGCTAGAAGAAGCGAGTCGCCCAAGGGGGTGAGGGGGACTTCCCTGCACCCGTACAAGAAGTTTGGAGGGTCCCTTGTGCAAGCATAGAGGAGGGGGGGGGGCTCCATTTCTTTTCGTGGAGCTGCCTGAGGGTGGCTACGACGATGGCCGAGGGGAAAGTAAAGAGTATTTTTTTCAAATTATCATTGGGCATAGTGACCCCTTTTATGTCACGGGATGCAAACGCACATCACTCCACGCAGTAGCCCGCTCTGCGAGGGGTGAACACGGCGACGGCAGAACCGTCTGCCGCTATTTGAGGCCACTCCTCTCGCCCAGTGACCTGGCAGCCCATCACCATGGCGGTTCCATCTTGGGCACGGCGTAAAAATTGATAGAGATAGAAGGGAGAATGAAAGGGGATGTGAGGAAGGTGTGGGTGGGGATTTACCAGGTTGTTAAAAACCCACCATCCCAGGCCGGAGCTCAGGGGTGAAGGAACTTTGTCCCCTTCCCCCTCAGCCCGGATCCGAGATAGTTGGGTGAGAGGAAACTTGTTGGTGTCTACCCTGTGGAATTAAATGGTGACCACCAGAGAAAGTTGTGGGAGAGGTTGTATTGAAAGGGAGGAAGTAGGGTAAAAACACATTCTGTCAGAAAGAAGAAGAGTCTAAGGTGGGGCCGGATGGGGCGCTATTGTGAGAGGAGAGTATTCATAATGGATAGTTATATCTAGATAAGCTTTGTCCAATTGCTTCCATTCTTGGTATTTTATCTCTTTCTTATTTGCTATTGCAGTTCCATCCTGTCTTTCGTTCGTTGTTTTTTTTTCAAGCAGGTTATAATTGTATATCTTTATTTGTTCCGTTGTGAGTTGTAGACCATTTATCAGGGATTATCACATCCGGGTTCATTTCTCGGAAATAAATTTCCGTGTGTAGTTTGTTTTTCCATCCGTTCGCATTTATGTGAATTATCTTAAGTTTTCGAAAATGGTTTCATCTTTGTATTTTTCTCTTTTTGTTTTCTTTCCTCTCGTGGTTCCTCTTGCTGCGTTTTTGTTTTTCTATCGCTTTTTGCCACCTTCCGTTTTAGGCAATTTGAAAAGCTTCGATTTTGGGACTCGCATATTCGTCGGGAAGATTCTAATTCTATTTTCCCTAAAAGTTTCTCTACTGTTTCTTCCTCACCATGTGAGTTAAACACCCACTTGCATGATCCATCCCACACAACTCACTCCTGTCCTCTCATTCAAATGCACGCCTTAATTCTGCCATAAAGACCTTTCACATCATCCAGCAGCTTGCCACTCACTCCATCTTCTTAGAACCTGTCATAGCGCTTTCCTACCGACACGGCCATACGCTTTCTCCATGTCCAGCATAGATCTCTTATACCGTGTTGTTCAGTCATGCGAACACTTAGTACAGCCTACCTGCTCTAAACCCATCTTGCTTTTCTTCTATAGTTCTTTCATTCACCTTTTACCCGTATGCGATCACATCATAATTTTTAGTTTTCAGACACCGTTCCACTTTGTCTTAAAACACCACCACCACCCCACCCTTCCGATTACACAAACCAATTTTAGCCCATCGGCTACTATAACATCTAGTCGAGTTGCCTTTCCACTTTACAGACCGTTCACAGCACTAACAACTTCTTGCGTGCTTATCGGTTCCCTATTCTGCTACAGCACTAGGTGAGCACCTTCAAAAATACTCATATTTGCTTCTTTTTTTTTTAAGTCTTCTTCTTGCGGCCACTGATCAGGGCACGGCCGCCCAAAACGAGAAAATTGAAAACTCAACAATAGCTACATTCGTTTCCTCTTTCATATCTGCATTATATAGCTCGCCAACTACTTTCAAACATCCGTGATATCTAAACGAGAAATGAACAACTAATTGCAGTAGAGTTTAAATAGAAGAAAACACCGTCTACCCAAGCGTTGGAAAGAATGAGAACAAGACAGAGGCGAAGAACTAAAAAGTAATAAAAAAAACGTCAATTCTTAAAATTTAAGCACACGCTTCACCCGGTCGTTCCCTTCTCCATGGACTCTTCCCAAACCGCGACAGAATGGGCTATCCATCTATCTGTTCATAGTTTAGTTCTGTTCTAGGGCCGATGGTGAATTTTCCAGCCACTTCTTAAGAATTTAAAGAAGAGGGTTCCACCTTGATATATATATATATATATTCAAACGCCACGGCATCTGCAACGAGGGTAGGGACGATCAAGTCTTGGATCACATGTTTGCTCCTCTTAAATTCGATTATTTTTTCTGTTGATAAAAGAAGAAAGGGGAATTCAGAGTTCTTTGGCTAGTTGCCAGTTTTTGCTGCTGCAGCTTCCGCCTTCTCTCTTTTGCCACTATACGCCCTCGCACTTTGCGGAATATCAACGGGTCGATCGATATCTCTGCTAAAAATATTTCGAAATTGGGTCCCCAACGGTAAGGGTAACGGGTGGGAGGGTCTAAGTAGATTACTCGTAGCGCGCACAACTCTCCAGAAACTAGCCTTCTTTGGAGAAAGGTTATAATTCGAGGCTATGTGATAGTAAATAACTATAAACTTTTTTTTTAAATATTAGTATTAATTATAATTATGTACAAATAATAATAATATATAAGTTGAATTTTTTTAACCAAGTCGCTATGTTAAAAAAATATTGTAATGTTTTTGTAACTTTCTTGGAAATAAACCATTTATCTTTATTATATTTTCATCCTCTTCCATTTTCTATACATTCCCCTCCAAAATCGTCGGTGCTCGCTTAAAAAAAAATAGCGCATTTGGATCACATTTCCTCCTCAAAGAACAATTGAAATGGTTGCTTCCCATTTTTTATATATTTACTTATTGCTACCCATTTTACTTTGCTGTGTAACATACCTTAACCTGGGTGAATTTATTTTGACTCTTCCAGCATTATCAGTTGCTAGTAGATGCACCCAAACCCCCAAATTTAACGGTATTGCTTCCCTTCTGAAAACATTTTAACATTTTTTTCCCATTAGACGGAAGCATTAATTAAGTTAAAGTGATCCCTCATTTTTTAATAAGTTAATTCCATTGAAATTTCCTCCGTCCATTTCTCTCGTTCTTCCTGTTTTATTTTTACGGACGACATTTAATGGCGCGTCCTTTCTCGCTTGCGAAGAAATCTGCTGAATTTGGAGACCATCTTAATTCGGCCAGACAGCCAATTAATATTCGGCGACTGTCTCCCTCTAAGCTTGAAATAGGCTCGAAAATATTGCATGCCCGCATCGTTGTCCAAATGCTAAAAATTTAATTAAAACTTTTTTTTTTATATGCTTCTAGATGACTTACATAATTGGGTTATGGTAGGCATGGCCTAAAATAGCTTGACAGTTGTGATATTTGTTACGGCCCTCTTAGTTTAGTATATTGATAAATTTGTTTTAGGCGCGTAATTTAAGGCTGAAACGCAATGATAAGTTTTGGTTGTGCGTTGTGTATGTCTTTACATAGTTTTTACTTTTTTATTTTATTTTCAGCCGCGGTCTTAATCCACCTCATCGGGTGAAGTCAATTTCCATGGCAAGTTTCACTTCGGAAGAAGTTGAACAAATCAAACTGAAAGGCAACCAAGTAAGATACGATGTTTACTAGTCAATTTCGGCTAATGAGTGTAACGAAATTAATTTTAAAACTTGATTAGGCCAACATTCATTTCCAGCCCATTTGTTTAGGGGATCTTTGGTTGAAATGGGCAAATTAAATTGCGTTGCTCTTTATATAACCGTTATTTTTTGCGCGCTAATGAGTGTAACGAAATTAATTTTAAAACTTGATTAGGCCAACATTCATTTCCAGCCCATTTGTTTAGGGGATCTTTGGTTGAAATGGGCAAATTAAATTGCGTTGCTCTTTATATAACCGTTATTTTTTGCGTGCTGCATTTAATTCATTTGTTTGTTATAATTTCGACTTATTCGTTCTTTATATTTATTAGTCACTACTAAAATAACTTCGTGCAATAATTAAATTAAAGGCACTAGGTATTTTTAGTCGCTCTATCAGCGTTTCTCAACCTTTTAACCTGGGGAAGAACCCTTGAAATAATAATTCGTAACCCCTTCTTAAAAAATTATATCTTAATTCATCCTTTTCTTTCTCATGCATTAACATAAAGATCACAGAAAATTATATTTTCTTCTCATAACTTTAGACCAATAATAAACTCGAAAAAAGTTTATTTTCAAAACAAAAAAATGAAATATGACTTAAATTAAAAGTTTTAAAATAACGAGTAGAAGACATTATTTTAATACCCAAGATTTTTTCCACAATATGACGTAGGTGTTTAATAAAATTACGATGATTAATTTAAACAGAAATTTGACTAAAAAAATAGTCTTTTTATATGATTCTCTTATTTATCACGCTCTCGTGAAACTTGGGCCAATTTTCATCGCCCTCCTGAGTGATACATTTATATGCACAAATTTCCAATACTGAAATTTATATAATAATTTTATGTCCAATTTCCGTGGTGGCATTAATAAAAATGTTGTGTATTATTTTTTGTAGATATTAATGCACGAGTCTATCGCACCATGTAATGAATTTAAACATTTACAAAGATACAAGAGTCAAATTTTATTTATCGCCCGCCGACTTCTTTCACAAGAAATTTTCGCCCACGGCTCAAAAGATTTTCCCAACCCTGTGCTATATGGTTGCCTGATTTGGGGCTTTTCTGCGGTCGCTGTCATGTTGTAGCCACCTGTGGTTCGATTTCCAGTTTAACTGTTCCCACTGGAGGTCATATGGAATCCGTGGTAAAGGCGACTCCGTCTCGCGAACAAGGGACTCTTCGATTTCGCGATTATAATTTTTTTTTAGTCGTAGTGGGGATGTATTCACGCCGTGGCTTTCTTGCGAAGGTCGGGAGTGTATTAATAGTTTACAATTTTAAGTCGGACTGGGCGCTGCGTAGATGCTTTTATTGGTCTTATTTAGCCTTGTGTAAATAATTTCTTTATTTACTTGTCGAGTTTTATCGGTTTCGAGTTTTAATGACGGTGACAGAAATTTGAGTTGTTGATAAACATTTTATCCTGAATCCTCGAACATTATCCAAGATTGAGCGATGTTCGTAATCTGACCCGAGGGTATATAGGCCGTTAGTCAGGAGTGTGGTTATTTTTAAATGGTGAACAACGAAAGTATCTGCAGGAGGAAGATTTTAAAAGTTCGTAAAACCAGTGGGGAAGTGAAAATGTGTGCGGGAGATGCAAATCCCTAATAGATTAATTAGACCTTATGGACGGGAAGGTGCGCATTCCTCCTACCCCTAACCCCCTGCTCCTGTTACGCAGGTTGGTCCCTTTGAATATTTCTTGACTACCCATCACGATCCGAACCCACAAGTGAGGGGGGTGGGGTAGCGTTTAGTGATCATGGCGAGAGAGAGGGAGATGCCATCGTTGATTTTCGCCTTTTTAAGCAGATAGTGTGCCTCGGTAAGGATGGCGTTAATCGATCTCTTATTTATGCCTGTCTTTTGCTCGCAGTACTGTCAATCTGTCTGGCTCGGTCTCTACGATGGGAAATCGAATCTTTTTCCCGACAAAAAAGATGAACACAAAATCCGGGACTTCATGATCTCCAAATACGAGAGAAAAAGGTGAGATAGAGGAGGAGGGGTGGTGGGTCGCTTACCCCAGGGACTCGAGAATAAGGCACCGAATGGACCGGTCTTACCAAGGGGTCCGCGTAAGTGGGTTTCCCGTATAGACTGCTACGCCTGACCTCGGAAGGAGTGGCGCGTCATTCCGGCCCTAGTTTCCCCGGTTGTCCGACACTCGTCTGAGTCTAACTGGGCTTTTTTATTCTTTCATCGTATTTTCACGTTGCCCCTTTTTACGCCATTTTCTTTACAAGCCTCTTCTTATCTATTTTCTTGGCCGGCGGATAATTTCACAGGTTGGTAGTAGTCGCTGACCCGTTTTCCTCCATCCTTGTGGTATTGGTGGGTCACCTTTTTTCTTCTCCTCCCCCCCGCCCTCTTTTCCTCATCTATCCTTTTGCGTAGCTGCAAGGGGATGCGGATTATCCGGCCTTATTGGACCGGGTCCGCGACACCCCCTCCCATTACAGTCATTTCGTGTCGTTCTCGTGGGATTACACCCGGGGCACGGCTTCTCAAACCTGCGCCCACCTAACCAGCCTTAGTCCACCTTTTATGACATCCACCATGGGTAATCTCCTACCCCCCCCCCCTGCACACACCATTTTTGGAAATGCTCTCTTTTTTTCATTTTTCTAATAATAATACTTTTTAGTTACCCAATTTTTGTGTTAATATAATATCCTTAATGCCCTTCCGCAAGACATCGACCTAGACCCCCCCCCCTCCCTCGCGGAGGGGTACTCTGTGTTGCCTGATACCTGGAGGAACTTCACGTCCTTCCGGTCTGACTGCAAATTAGGGAAACCCTGTCACTATCCTTCAACCTTTTGTCTAGCGGCCCTCGGCACCCTCGTTACGGGGCCCGGCTAAGTTGTTGTTGCGCTTCCTCCTCGCTCCCTCAGGTTTCCTCTTTTCGCTACGACTATCTCCTCAACTCTTTGTCTAGGCTTAAGGACCTGGCCAGCTACATCATGCTGTATCAGAAGAGAGGCTTTGAAACCTCTAAAAACAATGCCCTTTAACCTCTACAGTTTTCAAGAGACGAGGCCTTATGGGTACCTGGGTGGTGGGGGTGGGAATAATTTGGGAATATCAGTTTTGCCCCAATAAGCAATTCCCTGCATGTAATTGTTTGATCACTCTCCTACGTCCTTTCTTCGGCGCATAAGGCTGTACGGCTTGTGACGGGCGAGCTTTTCTGTCTTCTTGGATGCCAGGCCAACTAAAAGTCTGGGGGTCCGTCCTTAGGTCTGTCCATACCAGATCTTAAGATCTTGGCCGTACTGTCGACGATTAGTAGTACCTATTCAGAATATATGTCCTGTCGCCCTGCGACCTTTGGGGAAGGACTGGCCACTGGGTAACTTCTGGTCGGTGTGCGTCGCCGTCCTAGGTTGCAAACACCATTCTTTAACGCACCCAGGGCAGACCCCTGAAAAGTCCGATAGGTGGGAGCTACTGGACGCGGGATATAGCCCACCAAGCCCCTTGTTTTTTCTCTTTAGTGGTCACAAGCTTGGAGACTCTTGTGTTGGCCTCGCCCGACCTTGGTGTTGAAGGCGGACGAGGAGTTAAGCTATATCACTACTCTGACAGGTGGAGGGACTCCCCTCCTACCTTCTGAATATGGAAAAGGGGTTTCCGCTTTGCCATCTTTGGAGCAGTTCCACTTCTGGGACGGATGTGCTCCCCCCCCCCTCCTTGTGCTTTCTCAGAGGCCCCACCAAGACTCTTCTAGCGGAGAGGGCGCTTCTCTCTTTCCTTTTTATAAGTTTTTTTGGGGTTTCCCCTTACTCTCCTTTTCAGAGTTGCTTCTGGGCGACTCTCGGCTTGTAGAGGGTCCCCCATTTGCTTTCTCAGGGGCCCACTAAGAAGACAGCAAGACAGGACGTGCCACTTCTGTCGCCGGCCCTCCCGTTGCGGTTAGGTGACCCACCACAAACTCCTTAGAGGGGTAACAGTTGGCATCTTCCCCTAGGCCTCGCCAACGCACCTCGTCGATTCTTACCAATGCGGGACCGCATGCCCGCCCCACTGACAGGCCATATCAGTCCTCGGTCAGGATACCCGACACCTTACGGGTGGTGTCGGGGGATGGCCAGTTGGAAACCCTTCCTTAGGTGGAGATGTTCCTGGAGGCGACCCCACCTCATATGGCAGGGTCTTCCAAGGGCGCAGCTCAGTGCCAAGCACAGAACCTGAGCCCGCCCCTCTGCAAGGTCATCCTCAGGCGGCACGGTCCCCCGAAAACTCGCAAAATGATGTTGCCACCCTTCCACCTCGTGCCTCTTTGACGGCTAAGATGTTCCCCATTTCGGAGACATCTAGCCTAGGCTGGTACGTCCGGCCTTGCAGCCTCTCCTGCGGAATGAGTTGAACGGGTTCACTTCCCGCTCTCCTGTCCAAAGAAGAAAAGGAAAGATAAGAAGAAATCAAAGATGACAAGGGATTCCTCTCCCTCCAAGGGGGCTGCGGGGTCGGACTGGTCTGTTGCCTTTTCGGCCCTTGACCAGGCCAAGACGGCACGTCTGGTCCTTCAGCGCCCTCGGGCGGGGATGCCCTGACCAACACCAAGTGCGAAATTGCGCTTAGCGGAGTTACGATTACGTTGGGGCTGCTCATTCAGAGATTACCTGGCGTTTTTGAGCCTACTGGCTTCAAGCGCTTTTAGTTATACGCTACAACTGATGGAAGCAATTTGGCCAAAGGACAAATGATCCATCAA
Organism: Ceratothoa steindachneri; assembly: GCA_963969495.1. Classification (NCBI taxonomy): domain Eukaryota; kingdom Metazoa; phylum Arthropoda; class Malacostraca; order Isopoda; family Cymothoidae; genus Ceratothoa; species Ceratothoa steindachneri. The sequence continues at coordinate 23,425,175 of OZ018323.1, forward strand.
AGAGCTTTATCTAGATTGACTAGTAGAGATTCTAAAGTGACCCTTTCAAGGGACGGGAGCCTTCTGGCGAATGCGGCCGACCCTTCCCAGGCGGCCATTATAAGTGCCCTTTGGACACACTATGGCTCGCCGGTGAGTGTCACGCCTCACTTTACAATGAACTTCATGAAAGTGGTTTATACGAGGGAACTCTTAGAAGTTATCACCGAAGAGCTGGCTGACCAAGGAGCAGTCAAGGTCGAACGTGTGATGAGAAAATAAGGATGCGCCTTGAGGCTCGCCTCTATACTCTTCGTCACGTTGGAGCATGACAGTTTACCTGAGTCGGTGCGTGTCGGTCCCTGTAAGAGGCGCATTGGAATCTGCGCATCCCCTGGTTCGTGATATTCGTGACGCCACGGTTTTGGCGAGCCGGGCGGATGCCGAGATTATCTTCTGTTGGGTTCCTGGACATGTAGGAATTGCGCGAAATGAGGACGCCAAAGAGTCCACGAGGACTGGGCGACCAGATCAGCATTTCGTTCTTCCTCACACCGACTACATGGCAGGAATACGGGCTGCCCTCCGAGCGGCTTCGCAAAGAAGATGGGAAATGGTCGAGGGAAACTTAAAGTCAAGTGCCATTGCGCCGTGACTGTTCCCCATCTACCTACCCCCCAATGCCGCGACGGCTTCAGCTTGCTTTCTTTTGTCTTCGAATTGGACACACTCGCGGACCGCACCGCCATTTGATGGAGCGCTCGCCTGCGCCTTATTGCGAAAAAAACCAAAACCGTAATGGGCACGGCGATGCGTTTCTCTGGCCGCCACTCTGACGGGACTCGGCACTTCGTCCGGCCCCAGCTTATCCTCTCTTCCTTCCTTCGCTAACCCCTAATCTGCGTCTACTGTACCAACTCTCCCTCATCTTTCCCCTGCTCTTCCGTCGTCCCTTTCCAATCACCTTTTCTCTACCTCTTTTGTTGGCTCCTTCTCCTGCCCACAGACCTCCCCGATCACGACCCGTCGCTCATCTAGATCGCGGAACCGAACACTCCTATGACAAGATGTTAGGCGTGGTGACCCTAACCGCTCATAAGCCGGTCATCAAGCCTGATCCGTCATCCCGACCTGCCTACTACGCCACATGTAGAATTTGGTTCGGGTTTTCCGAAGGGGATGGCGGAGAAGGCGTATACCACTCCACCCACTGATAGCAGCTGGGGCTAATCAAAGGCGCCCAGTAGTGCCGTTCCCTTGTTGGAGTCAGTATTGGCCGTCACAGGGAGGCGAAATCTTGCTTAATGGCCATAGATAACTCAAAAAGAACACCTCTTTACCACCATTAGAGCCGCTCTCGTCCAGCTCAACCTCTGAAAAGGAGGTGCCCCCCCCCCCCTTCCCTGTGCTTTCTCATGGGCCCCTTCAACCCTCTTCTACTGGAGAGGAGGCTTACTCCTCACATAGGCCTATGGGTGCTGTGGACTCCCCATCACCCCTTTCTCTGGAGGCTCCCTTGGGCGACTCCATCTCCTTTCCAACGGCAGCTCCTTTTTACTTTCACAGGGGACTGCCAAGAAAGCATACAGGCGGCCTAAAATTGACCACTCCTGGTGGGAGCGTCTTGATAGGGCCAACCACTTAGGGATGGGGGGGGGGTTGTTCCTCTTTGACAGCAAGACCTCCATTTCGGAGAAAGATCTTGCTGAGGCCGGTCCATCTGGCCTAAGGGCTCGTTAAGGCGGAGAGAAGCGGGTTCATTCCCTACCATCCTCATCTAAAAAGAAAAGAAAAACAGGAAAAAATACTCGGGGTGGGTGGGTGGGAGGGGGCTACTCTGCCGTCGCGGGGGCCCGGGCACTGACAGGTCCGCTGCCGTTTCGCTAAGCGACCGAGCTGAGATCGGCACGTCCGGCCCCGGTGTTACCCCGGGTGGGGAGTCACAGACAAATACGAAAGTCGCAAATGCGCAGAGCAGAGCCTCGATTACGTTGTGGCCCCCTCATTCAAAGACTACCTGCCCTTTTCGAACCCGCTGGCTTCCAACGCTTTCTAGTTATTCGCTCCACTGATGGCAGCATATTGGCCAAGGGCAACATGTTCCATCAGAGGAAAGCACTAGCTAGCCTGATTGGTAGAGACGCGAAAGTGTCCCGTTTCTCGGACGAGAACCTTCTGGCCAATGCATCGGATCCCTCCGAGGCGGCCATAATTAGTGCTCTTCAGAAACTTATTGGCACACAGGTTAGTGTGACACCGCATTCCACTATCTACTATGAACTTTGTGAAAGGAGTGGTTTATGCAAGGGGACTCGTGGACTACTCTATAGATGACATCATCTTAGACCTGGCCGACTATAGGGTGCTCAAGGTCGAAGTTGTGATGAGAAACCAGGGAGGGGCCTCGAGACCCAACCCTACACTCTTCGTCACGTTCGACTGTGACAGGCTCCCTGAGTCGGTGCGTGCTTGTTGGTATCGCTACCTCGTGAAGGCATTCGTGCGACTGCCACGCAGGTGCTAGTACTGCCACCTCTTCGGCCATATGAATCGCTCTTGTAGACGTGCAAATTCGGGGTTACCCGAAGTCAGTGTAAGTTGCTCCAAGGCGACACACGATAATTCCAAATCGTGTATGGCCAAGTGTGTCAATTGCGGAGAGCCGCACCCCCATACTTCGAAGCAATGTAGAGCCTATCTCCCGGAGAAGGAAATCCTAGCCGTTCAGTCTACGGATCGTCTCTCACTAGGCGAGGGTAACGACTTTGTCCTGGCGCGCCCGGCGGTGCCTGGGACGTCTTATGCCTCTGTTAAAAAGATATCCTCTGCTCCTGGCCTCTACTGGCCTACGAGCACGGTCGTTTCTTAACACATTCGGAACTTTTCTGCGAGTTCTATACACCCCGGTCGTTCCCCTGGTAAAGTTGGTGGCACAAAGGGTTCACACCCAGCCTCGGCTAAACCTAGTCCTCTCCCCCCTTCCCCAAGGTGACCATTTTCCTTAAGGCGAAACGGCCGCGCGCCTATACCGAGTCGTTAGACTCACAGATGGCAACATCCCTCAAGGTGGTCGTGAGGTAGTCTTCCGGGGTTCCTAAAGCTGCTTCCCGAAAGGAGGACTGCACCAAAGGAGCTTCGGCTCCTACGTCCCCACCCAATTCTGGGCTGGGTTACTCTGCACGGTGGATCCTCCAAAGGATGGACCCCCGCCCTCGCCCGCCTAAGGTTTCGAGGCGGAGTTAGGCAAAGACTCGCATGGCGAGCCCAAACTCTCCCGATAAGTCTTCGATGCCGACAGCGCCTTCAGCGCATTGTTTGGCCAACAGAGCTCGGAGTTTTTCCTCCGGGAAGCGTACGACCATTCTCCTGAGGGTCTTCTCTTCGAAGAGGGCCCTGCATCTCTCCCGTTTCTCTTTAGCTATTTTTTTGCAGGAGACCATGTTGAGCGCGTGCCCCGTCCCCATCCTCCCGGGCTCTAAAGGCTTTTCGCCAAAATCACCACCACGGGATGGAGGCTGGGCAAGAGGATGCGCTATTTACGCCCGGCATGATCTCTCCTTTCTTCTCTTTGTATTAGATACCTACTTACAGGCAGTAGCTGTGCAGTTGCACCTGGATACTAGGTATACTGTTATTTCTGCATACATTCCACCGTCAGCCGACTTCGAGGCGAGAGACTTCCGCCGCGTCGTTGCACGGTTGCCACGGCCCTTTCTCGCTTGGGGATTTGAACGGTAGGCACCCCCCTCTGTGGAGACTACACTATCAATCCCATGAATCAGGTCCTTTCCGACCTAATTGATGAACTGGACATAGGTGTCGTAAATGTGGATGAATTTACGCATCACTGCCCGAGAACCGCTTCATGTTCCTGTCTCGATCTATATTTGTGCTCTCCGGAAGCGCAACCTGATTTTGGGTCGGGTAGTCGATGACCTCCATGGTAGTGATCACTTTCCCATTCAAATATCATTTTCTGGGCCGCTGCGGCCTGATAGTCCCCTCACCCCCGGTGATGCTGGGCGCGAGCGCGGTGGTTCGCATTTCAGGAGGAAAAGACTGATTTCTCTCTCTCAGTCGAGGAGTTTAGGTCGGTGGATGAGGCCGTTGAGCTCTTTGCCGTGGGTCTAACTACTATTCATAGAAGGTCTGGCCGTTTGGCACGCCGACCGCTTCCGTTGTAGTCAGCCAAGTGTGAGACGGTCCTCAAACAGAAGCGTTATGCCTATCCTCAATTCCGTCACGGCTTCAGGTCGCCTTCTGTTGTCTTCGAATTGCTCACACTTGTGGGACGCACCGTTATTTGATGGAGCGCTCACCCACACCTTATTGCGACGACTGCGTTGTCCCCCAGACTGTTGGGCCCACTCTTGTTGAACTTCAAGGTGATCGTGCGCGTTATCTGCCCCGCTACCGTGACGATCGGGATGACTACTGCTTCACTATCGTACTCGGGACGAGTTTGTGCACACAGACTTGTGGACTACCTCATTTTGCATGAGGGTGGACTCTTTCATTTTATTTACCTCTTTCTTTTTATTTACCTCTTTGGTGTTGGTCGCATGATTCTGCGCCTCAGGGAGCCCCAACCCCCCTCCCCGACCCAAGAGCCTGCTTCCTTCCTTTTTTTAAATCTGGCCTAGCATTAAGTTGTAAGATGATTACGGCGACTTATGCCCTCGTAGGCATTCGTCAGCTGGGCTCTGAAAAATAAAAGAGAAGAAACCTCCCTCCCACATTCTTCATGGTTCGCCCTAGCCAGTCTTCGATAGGCCATCACCCAAAACTAATACAAACACCGTATCGCCCTGTCCGACGCTACACCCACTCCCACCAGGAACCAGAGACACCTCAATGCACATTCCCAACTAAGAAAAATTTGCAGATAGCCGGAGTGCTAAATCTCTGGGACGAACCCCGCCCCCGAGGCTGCTGCTGCCCTAGATAAAGGACTCAAGCCAGGGAAAACTAACATAAACTCGGTTGTAACTTAATTTGTTCTTTTGATCGCTTTTTGTGCGAATTTGTTCTGGGAAAGCCAATATTTTAGGTCGATTAGTAGTGACCCTTCCATCCTTGCCACCTTTTTTTATCCCTCTTTATTTTTATTATCCTTTGTTTAGGCTCTCCCGCTGATTCTGCATACCAACACAATAAATTGGGGGGGCCAGGAGACTTGAAATTACCCCTGGTCACACTGTATGAGCATGCAAAATCTTTTCTCGTTGGAATAAGAGTCAGGTTACCTGGTTGTCAAACAAATGTGGCTATTAACTCACCCAAATGATGTAGATCTAATTTCACGCCTGTTTAAAATTGGTATTTTGAGTAATCTCCTAAGATCACTTCGCTTCTAACCACTCCACTCTGTGTTTATCAAGAATAAATCTAATCATATGAAGATGCATTTCGGTCCACTTTTGTTCACTTTAGTGTGTGCGATTCGTGGTTATCCCTGACTCTCATGCAAGACCTTAATCACGTTAATATTGAAATTTCGCCCCATTAATGCTTTCACAAAACTTCACTCGTTCATCCATTAGCTTTGCTATGAACTGTGGAGAATATTTTCGTGTTTGGCAACCATGTCTCTAAGCCGATCGATCTCTCCGCGTATCACATTTCTCGTTGGTCGACGCCTTCACATCGGTACCGCCCGGTACCGTCGGTTACGGGAGAAGAGCGGCCAGTGTTTCGGTTAGTAGTGCGCTCTAACCCGTCATCTAAGTTAGTTCGATACAGGGATGGAACCACTCCCTTAGCATGGATACGTTGCTGAATTTGTTTAAGCGAGAAGACGAGCCTTCTTCCAGTGTGTAAGTCTTTCCTTATCCTCGCACCGGGATCGGAGTAATGCTTTTGAGTCCGATTCTCAAGGTACGTTCGTTTTTGCGGGATGCTTCGGATGCGCCATCTCGGCTTCAGCTTTCTTGGGTGAGGAGGCGTTGTAGCATTCCTCGATGTCCCTCAGTTCCTAATCGTACGTCGTCAGCGATTGCGCGATGCAAGGCAGCCAGTGCATTTGGGGTCGATCGTTTTGCAGTTCCTTCTGGCTCTCATCTTCCTCCGGTGTTGTATTACGTAATAGGGCCACGAAGGGCGGGCTTCCCCTCCCTCTGCTGTTGTCGGAATTTTGTGTCGCTGACGTGCGGTCACCTCGTTGGATTACTAGCTTCATTCTTAATAACCCCCTCAAGGAGATCATATTTCTCTGTGGCAGGGGGCGCAGGCCCAGGAGAGTTGCGTGCCCTCCTCGCCACCTCACTACGGCGAGGAGGGCACACGCATTTTGGCTTCTCCTCTGCTGCTTGTTCACTTTCTTTACGGTCCTTTATTTTGACCCGCTCTCCCATAGTATGGGGTTGGTGCGCATCAACGCCATGTAGGCATGACTAGAAGGGGTACACAGCTTAATAGGCCAGCACCCTTATCCAGGTTTAGTCACCTTTTACGAACTCATCGGACGGTATAGGTATTATTCCTCGTGCCCTACATAAAGACCTGTCTCATTTTAACCACCCGTTCGCACCGTATGCTGCCTATATCAGTGGAAGCCTACAGTTTAATGTCGGGGTCCGCCCGACGGGTTGCTACATTGCAGACCTCCACAAATCGCCCCAGCCAGGGACTCCATCTGTTGACTTGTAATATCCAATGTGGATTAAATTTGCTCAGTGTGAGGAAACTACCTCCACTCTGTCCGTCGGTCCCTTTATGATGAACTTGCTATCCCTGCTCTTCCACTCCGTTTAATCAAAAAACAACAACAACCCAAAACAAAATCGGTTTCGGATTACCTTCAGGGTTCGAATGTTTACTCATCATGTGCACATCAAGTTCATGCACATTAAGTGTGAATATTCGGTGATTGCATCCCGGTCCCGGTTGAATTAACCGTGGCTTTTGTGTTTTGAATAAATCTGTGGTTCCTAACTGCCGGTAAATCTTTCTTCAGAGAGACCTCGGGTGTAAGTCAGTGATAAAGACGGTAATTAACGAATTCCTTTCTTATATCACAAAAAGGTTTGTAATATGTGGATGTTGTATTGCAGGCGGATTTTTTCAATCTCATAGATGAGAAGTTTTGGAATAACTCCGGAAGTGTTTGTTGAATAAGCATTTCGGAGGTTAAGTCTTCTCAAATGGGGGTTAGAATTTAAAGTGGTTGCAATTGCTATGAAGTAGCCATAAACATGGTGATGTATTGATATATTGCAGGTTCTATGTAGATCCATCTGTCGCGTTTAAGAATGGAAATGTTTCTCAGCCGAAAAGCGAGACTTCTTCTAGTGCCTCTACTCCTGGGAGTGAGAATAGGACGTTAGGTTCATCGACGACTCCCAATTCAGCTACTAGTGTATCCCGACCTGTAGCTAGTGTTCAAGTAAGTCAATAAAACTGTTTTTTTATCCTCTAGCCATTATGACTACTGCGTAGCGGGTCTTCCCATTAACTTATTCTTCATTAATCCATTTATGGAGTGTTTTAATTGGAGGAGTACCCACTAATCCTTTGGAAAATCTAGCTTGTTTACCATATCTAAAAAAACTTTATCTGGGTCCAAACGACCTGGCAAGGTGCCGCTCATTCTCATTACTCTGTTTCTTTCTAAAGTCCTTACAAGGCTTGTGTCATCATGTACCCTTTTCCACGGGAAAATTGGAAGAGGGCTGTTGCCTCCCTCACCTTTACACTTGCCCATCCTACTGTACACTTGTAAAATATGTTTGTGAGGCTCACACTTGCAGTATTCTCTCATAACAAAAAAAACCCCACTGTTTTCACTTCTTCCCCAATCTATCCCCCTCATCGCTCATGTTAAACTCTTTGCACTTTTCTACGACAATTTTTTTCATATTTGATCGGATATTTCCTCTCTGAATCTTGTCTTCCTCACTAATAGTTACGACCTTATTTCTAAATTTAATGCTATTCATTATTCTAATGATTTTACTCTGAACTGAGGGAAAAATCTTTGTATGCGACATCATAGGATCGGTAGGTTGTAAACTTTTTAAAGAGATTTATGCATGGAATGTGTTCTGCCGAACCTCTTGGCGATTTATCGACATGTTATTTCTCCTCTACTCCTCAAACCCAGCTTTTTCTTGCCCTCATGTTTCTTGAGGAAGTACGCCTCCCCCCCCCCCTAAAAGAAATACCTGTTTCCCTTTTGACTGTACCCACTGTCTCCATTGTCTGTTCTTCACCTCCTTGGTACCATCCGATTTCAATCATGCCAAATTGACTACACTTCCCCAAAGGGGGCTACCCTGTGGAGCCTATTACACTCGGTACTTGGAGGAGCTGGACATCCTCCTGGCCTGAGTCAAATTTGGGAAGCCCTGATGTCACTGCGTTGACGTGACACTCTGATGAGTCCTAAGAAAGTTGTTGGTGCGCTTCCCCCTCGCTCACACTCAGCAACACTTTACCTTTTCATTATTAGTAATATTATTTATTATTATTATCATTCTTATTATTATTTATTAGTATTATTTTTATTATTGTTTACCGTTATTTTTATATCTATGATTATTTGTTATGTATTTTAATTATTGTGCATTGTTATTACTAGGTATTATCATTATGTATTATAATTTATTATTATTACTATTAGTATTAATTATTATTTATCATTTAATATTATCATTATAGATATTCCCTCAATCTCTTCTACCTGCACTTTATACCAGCTGGTGTGTTCCCACCTGGACAGAGTTTGGTTCGGTAGCCATGGTGCCTTGGTGGACTGCATGTCATCCTGGGATCACCTAGTAACAGGGTATGGTAATAATAGGTGATCTCCCACCCTACTAGTTAGTGGACTCGCCTATCACTGCTTCACTATATTACCTACCCTCCTACCTCTATTCAAACGCCATCCACGGCTCCACCTTGACCCAAAATTGTTTCTTAATGAGGTGCGTCTAGAAGTGGTGGACTCGCACCGTTTCCTTGGTGTTGTATTTGACCGACGCCTCACCTGGGAGGCTCATATTCGCACCCTTAGTGTCCCTTGTACCCGCGACATGGATATTCTTCGTTCCGTGACGTTCAGCACCTGGGGCGCTGATGGAGCTACTGCCTTACTTTTTTATCGATCCTTTGTTCGTTCGAAGCTCGACTACGGATGCGAGTTTTATAAATCCTCAGCCGAGCGTGTATTGCGGATGGTAGACTCGATTCACCACACCGGCCTTTGCCTGGCGACAGGTGCCTTCCGTACTTCTCCCATTGAGCGCCTATTTGTCGATGCTGGGGGAGATGCCACTCTCTCTGCGCCGTGCACAGTGCATTATTCTCCTGTCCGCGCGAGCCCGACGCCTCCCTCAGTCGCCAACAGCTCTCACTGCATCTGCAGATGATTTCGACGGTGCCTGTGCCCCCGAGAGACGCCAATCATACCCTAAGCCTTTTGGGTTTAGGTCTAGGAAACTCCTTTGAGAGCTAGGTATAGCTCTCGGGTCGGTAGTGCCCCTTGTTCTGCCCAGGACGCCACCCTGGAGGGTACCATATTTGGCTATTTGTGGCCACGTGTCTGCTCCCAAAGCTTGTACAGCGCCGAGAGTATTACGTTCTGCCTTTTTTGAGAAACTTCGTGTCAAGCTGGTACCGTGTCAGTGTATACAGATGTCTCCAAGTCCCAAGAGGGGGTCGGTTTCCACGTCGTGTTCCCTCTGTTTTAAGTCAGCGGGGCCCGGCCATGCGCTGCGTCTGTCTTCATGGCCGAGCTGGTTGCAATACACCGCTCGGTACGGGCGATAACCCGACGTGCCCGGTTCGGAGACCGGATTGTGATTTATAACTACTCACAAAGCGCCCTGAGTGTTCTCGGGGCATTGGAATCTCCCCATCCCTTGGTTCGTGATATACGTGACGCCATGGTTTTGGCGAGCCAGGTGGATGTCGAGATTATCTTCTGCTGGGCTCCTGAACTTGTTGGAATTGCAGGGAATAAGGGCGCCAAAGAGTCCGCGAGGCCTGCGCGACCAGACCAGCGTTTCGCGCTTCCTCACATCTATTACATGGCAGGAATACGGGCAGCTATCCTGGCTGCTTAGCAAAGAAGATGGGAGACGACCGAGGGGAATTTAAAATTCCGTGCCATCGCGCCGCGATTGTTCTCATGGACCTTCCCCACACTCCCGCGACGGCTTTAGGTTGTTTCCTGTCGTTTCCGAATTGGACACACTCGCGAGACGCACCGCCATTTGATGGAGCTCTCGCATGCACCTTTGTGTGACGACTGCGTTGTCCCCCTGACTCTTCAGCACATTCTTGTAAATGTCCCAGTTTGGGCGATCTTCGCGCACGTTAGCTGTCTCGGTACCGGGACGAGCGGTGTCGCTACCACTTGTCCCTTATACTGGGGACGAGTTCGTGCACACTGACTTGTTGACTTTGACTTTTTGGAGAAGGCTGGACTCCCACTTCATTTGACTCTTCTTTTTTTTTAGCCTTTGTAATTTAATTTTTATCGTCCTTTTCGAACTTCTCTTCTCTCTACAGAGGTTCTGGTTGACCATTGTTGCACTTTTGTACTCTTATTAGTCTTAGTGGGTTGGGAGTTTATACGGTAAGGTCCCTCCTTATCTGTCTCGAAGGCTGGCTAGGGTAATTTTTAGGTCTGGGTGTGTTGTGCTGTTAACTCTGCTCACCTTCCTCCAACAGACATATAAGGTGACCTTGCCGGCACCATCCTTTATGATTAAAGCTCAAAACAATTTCGCTTGGTTGGTAAAGCCCATCATAGCTAGACCTGGACCGATTATGTGTAAATGATCACATTTTAGAATTTCTGATCCTATGGAGACTTCTCCTAACTTGCCAAGTCATTGGGAAGTCATAGTATCTACTTTTCATCTGCCCTTTTTTTTTTACTCTGTTTAAAACAGAAGGCAATAGTGGGAAAGCGTATGGAGATCTGCCTCCAAGCATGGCATCGTCCTCCCTAGGTGTCAGGGAGGACTCGGAAAATCGAGGCACCCCTTCAATCGGTGGAGGGGTTCCCTTCTCACCATTGCTAGGCAACAAGGAGCCTTTCCCTTTGCCATCTTTGGAGCCACTCTCAGGCAGCTCTACTTCTGAAATATAGGTGCCCCCTCCCCTTCCTTTGTGCGTTCTCAGTGGCTCCTCAAACCCTCTTTTACGCGAGAAGAGGTTTACTCCTTTCCTTAGGCCTAGGTGCGGTGTCTTTCCCCCCCTTTCCCTCTTCTTTGGAGCCTCCCTCAGGCGACTCCATCCCTACCAGCGGCACTCACCTTATCCATCATAGGCGATTGCCAAGAGAGAAGGTAGGCGGCCCAAAATTGTCCGCCTCCCGTGAGAGTGGCTCGATAGAGCCAACCACCATAGGGAAGCAAGGGAGGGCAGAGCCCGTCAGTCCGTGGCCCCTAACGTCATGCATTGCCTCATTATAAATCTCTAGGATTCGACAACACACGAGACAGAGTCGTCGATCGGGATCCCTGATGGTGATGAGGCGGTGATGGCCGACACATTGAGCCTCCCCCCCTTCCCCCTGAGATGGACATAGCTCTCTATGGCAGGATATTCAATGGGGCGAACCTGGGCTCGGTGCCAAAAACCGAACCTAGATCCGCCCTTGTCCAAGTATCTCGTTGCGTGGCTCGAGCCCCCAATGACTTAAATGCAGAGGAAGGACCCCCCTCCCCCTCGGCTGTTGCCCCTATGACAGTTGACAGTTAAAGCTTCTCCATCTCGGAAAAGGATCTTGGTCGTTTCCACGCCCATTCGGAACCCATACGGATTCTTTTCACCCCGGGTGATCCTCTGGTAGAGTTGGTGGCACAAAGGCTTCACAGCCAGCCTCGGCTAAAACCAGGGCTTCCCCTACTTTCCCTTTCGACCGACGCCTCACCTGGGATCCTCATATTCGCAGCCTTATGGTCTTTTGTACCCGCGCCATGGGCATTATTCGTTCATTGACGTTCAGCACCTGGGGTGCTGATAGGGCTCCCCCCTTCCTTTTCTACCGCTCCTTTGTTCGTTCAAAGCTTGACTTATGCAGCGCCGGAACTATTGCGTTTGGCCCTTTTGGATCACACTTCGTATCACGCTGGATTCGTGCCAGTGAATACGAATTGTTCCATGCGCCAGTAAGCGGTCTGTTTCCACTCCATACCCCCTCTGTTGGAAGTCACTGGATTACTACCAGCCTCTTCGTTTCTCTTCACGGCCGAGCTGGTTGTACTCTACCACTCGGTACGGGAGATAACTCATCGTGTCCGGTTCGGAGAAGGGATTGTGATTTAGCGACTCAAGCGCTCTGAGTTTTCTCGGGCCATTGAATCTCCACACTCCCTTGTTCGCGGTGTCCGTGAATTCGCCACCGTTGCCGTGAGCTGGGTGGTTGTCGAGATTATCTTCTGCTGGGCTCCTGGACTACTGGTAATTCCTAGTAATGAGCGCTCCGATGATACGCCAAAGAGTCCTCGACGACTCTGTGACCAGACCAGCGTTTGGCTCTTCCTCACACCGACTACATGGCTTGATAAAGAAAATAGGAATCGGCCCAAGGGAACTTAAAGTTGCGTGCCATTGAACCTGGAATGTTCCCATGGAACTCTGCCGCGAAGGCTTCACGTCGCTTTCTGTCATCTTCGAATTGATCACACTTAATGGAACGCTCGTCTGCACTTTATTGCGACGACTGTGTTCTCCCCCCTGACTGTTTGGCACTTTCTTGTTGAATGTCCTAGTCAGGGTGATCTATGGCATGTTACCTGTGCCGGTATTGGGATGAATGGGGTCCGCTATCACTTGTTCCTTCTTCTCAGGACAGGTTCGTGTACACAGACTTGTCGACTATGTGAATTTTTATAGGAGGCGGGTCTCTCCCCGACACCAAAACGGGCTTCCGTTTTTGTATTTGTTTTTGGATTTTTTATGCTCATTTCAGAATAGCCTAGTACTAGGCTAGAATTTATTTACAGTGACTTACAATGTTCTTGAAGACAGTCGACAGATGGTCGAATTAAAAAAAAAAAAATTGGACTGCACTTCATGTTACGCTTGATCCGTGGCAGTGTATTCAGATGGCTCCAAGTCCCCACAGGGTGTGCTTCCAGACTGCGTCGCCTCATTTTAGAGTCAGCGGGGCTCTACCCTGCACTGCGGCTGGCTTCTTGGCTGAGTTGGTTGCAATATGATGCTTGGTATGGGAGATAACGGGTTGTGCCCGGTTCAGAGACTGGATCGTGATCTATAACGATCAGAAAGTGGCCTAACTGTTCTCGGGGCATTGCGATGTTGCGGATCTATACCAAGACCTGGATAAAATTGTAGATAGGGTGAATAAATGGCAAAATAACTGTACGTAAATGGAAAGTCCATGCACTTAGGATGTAGAAATTTAAAAGCTTATTAGTAAATAAATGGCCACATCCTAGAATACATCAACTTGAAAGGGACCAAGGTCTTTTAATTTCGGATGACTTCAAATTGTCGAAGATACTAAGAAAGTAAAGCGAATGCTCGGATACATTCTTCTGAACTTCACTTTTTAAGTCGAGATATACTTTTATTTATATATCGGCCCTCCGATCTCATCTTAAGTACGCATTGAAATTATTTTCTCCTTACCTCAACAAAGAGGTAAGACTTAGCTCCGTATGCCTATTGTCTCTTGCAAGTAGGCGATCACGTGGACAACTGGTGAAAGTATTTGAAATCTTAAAGGATTCACTGATAACTTATAAATTACTGTTCGGAATGGATGAGAAAATACTCGTCAAAAATAGATTCAAATTAGTAAACAAGTGCTTCCGCACGGCCATAGCTCAAAATTACTTTACTCATTACATCACACAAATGTGGAATAGCCTCCCTAACCCAGTAGTGGAAAGCATGTCATTTAATGTTTAAAAATCGACTTAAGTATTTTTTGAGTAAATATTTCCTAGTTGGAGGCACATATGATAATGTCCAATGAAAGATCAGGAAGGGTTTAGCATATAAAAGAATAAATTAATAAAATTGTGATTGTTTGCTATAATGCATGTGTGGAAATGAGGTTTCCATATTTTGTTTGTATCTTTTTTTATCACTATTACTTTCAACACTAGCAAACGAGGCTCTACGGCAGAAGATCTGAACTACCCTCCCTTTCGTATGATTGAGCATTTGTTTTGAACTATAATAACCAACATGACTTATAGGAACACATGTAGATAAGTGCACCATAGTTCTAGAAATACTAAATAAAAACCCAAAACCCATGAATTTAATTAATACACATGTAGATGAGTGTATATCAGCCTCGTGCTGACATAAATTATCATCATCGTTCGGCCTATTTAATTAGTAAGATGGTTAATCTGTCTTCTTATGTAGTTGGTTTGCTGCACCTTTCAACTTCTTGCTTCTCGGCTTGTCCTTGTGGATCCAAGGGTCTTTGCTGGTCTTAGTTCCGTAGTTCTTCATTGGATTACACTAATTTCCTTTCTTAGTAATAAATCTTTTCTTCCCAAGAATTCTGGTTCCTCTCCAAGTCTCAACGGGCTTCATCAAAGCAACAGTTTGAAGCTGTCTTCTTCAGTAGATCTGTTAAGTAGACTCAGTAGCAACTCTCCCCCCAAGATTCAGCAGCAGGCGCCGGATAAGGACCCCTTCCGCTCTCCCCCGACCTCCCAGCCCCCCACCGAAGGATTTGCCAATTTTGAAAATGCAAACATATTTTCCAGTAAGTTGGGGAAGGCGATGAATTTGGCGATACATTTTGCTACCGAATGTTGGTTGTTTAACGAAGCTCCCGGAACGCTTTTCAATTTGGTGTGCGCGCTTGCTTGCTTTGTATAGTTTGTTTCAGGAGATTTTCTATTTTAATCCTTTATTTTTCACTTATTAGTTTTTTCTTGCACCTGGTTTCTTCCTATGTTTGTTCTACCCCTATTCTTTTGTACATTCCCTCGTTGGATTACAAGTTTGACACGGTGTTCTCGTTCGCCTAATGGATGCGAGGTTGGTCTTCTATCATCGAGGTACCGGGTTCAATCTCAGCGAGATCTGGCCACCGATTGGTGGTCGCGCTATGCTTACCCCCGCGCGGGGTAGGTAGATTTTACACAGGACATGACATTCACACACACACAGCCAGTCACAATACCGCTGTCTTTTTTTCCCGTCTTCACCTCACAACATTGTGTTCCAATGATTCCTGCCGATGCGTAGCTGTTTCCGCATACCCCTAACTTGGAACGGCTTCCCCTTTTCCTCGGGTCACGAAAGTTCCCACCTGATCGCTGGTTGGTGTCAAAGATGCACAGTTCCTAAGCCCCCGGGTGCATTAGCGATTTTCCTGCTGATCTTTATGTTGGTTTCATTATCCAGTTCAGAGGATCTCGTCCACGAATGTAAGACAGATGGCGCAATTAGTAGTCGTATAAGTTTCGATTGCCATAATTAAGGCTGCCATTAAACGTCTCATTTCGAGCTAGTGCCCATGTTAAGTCTGCTCAGCATTTGCCTTAATTATAACAATTTCTGCATCTACTCTTTAATAGTCGCCTTATATAAGCAGTATAGCCGGGTGAAAGCACCACTTCTCATTTGAGTAATGTTAAACCACACCGAGTGTGGTTTGTCGCTGAATGGAGTCGAGATTCGGGTCGACTTCTCGGTGTCTGCCATACGCTATAGATAGCCCCGATTCGGACCCTATGATGAACTGTAGGTCCCCACTGAGAAATAAAAAGCCCCAAATGAGTGCAGGCCGGTGGTAAAACCCTTACCAATTGTTGTTATTGGTGATCTCAAAGCTGTCTGGCCAAGCAGCCCGAGAGCCAGAAGGAGGTTATGGTCAGTGCCGGGTTTTCTCCACAGAGGTTTGTATTGGTGTATGTAATTGTGTGCACTGCGGTCTCTTCCATTGTGTTTGATTATGTGTGAGGAGTGCCGTATTGCATTCTAGCCACCATCGTCCCGTTCAGCCTTTTTCTGGTAGCTCAGGAGCCCTAGTCATATAGACTCACTCACGAAGGAGCAGAGAGGATTCAGAGGGACTTGGTGTCAGTGCAGCAGGATGTGTGAGAGTGAGTGAATTGGGTGTGGTAATTTTTCTGGAAGCTGATTTGTGGTGGGCGACTTGTTTATTTCTAATGTAGTATGGGTGCTCTGTGCTTGTGGAGGCTTAGGAGCTAGCCGCATTTTTTGTACGTTTATTCGTCCTAGTTGAGTTTTTTGGTTGATCCTTCAACATAGTCGTCGCCTATTAATTTTTAATACATCATCCCCTGCTTCCACTCCTTATACTTGTCAGAAAGCGAGTCTGTCGCACACGACCCCATCTTAGAACGCATATGTCCAGTAAATGTTTCTAGATGTAATTCCTCTTGCCTATCTTACAAATGTATAGCGTTTTATTCTGTCTCGTTTGCTTAGAGGAATTTGTCGTGTTTGGCTAAATATTCTGCTTGATTTAATTATTGTTATGGTGATTACGAGACCTCACCTCGATGTATAGGATTTTTTTGTGTAATATTGTTGCCTAGTCTTGAAACTAATTTCTTTTTCCCATATTTTTTGGTTATTTTTTTAAGGTAGGTGTCTTTTTTTTCATTTTAAGCTTCTTATACAGTGTAATTTAATTTTATTTTTGACAAATTTTCTGCATTATAATTTTGATAGGTATTGGCGTGTTAGCATGATAGCATTAATCATTATACTGTTAATGGGTATTATTTTGGTGATGGTGATTTAGGCCTTGAATTTATTACAGTTGACGATTATTCCATGACCCCTTCCTCTGACTCCCCGCCCCGCCCCTGTTTCCAGTCACCACCTCTCTCATTCCTTGAACTCCCTCCTGACCCCACTCTGACTACTAACGCTGATTCCCCGTCGCTCGGTTCGAGTCCAGAGTACGAGGAAGAGTTATCTGCCGCGATGCCCCTCATTCCGACGGGCGAACTTCCACCAACTTGGCGGGAGTCAACCCGCCAAGAGAAGGGGGTTGGCAACGCTCCCTTGCTGTTTCCTGCCGGCGTGAGTGCCCAGTACGTTGCACCGTCTGGGCCTTCCTTCCCCGGGCGCCAGCCTCGCCCCTCCTCGCGGCAAGAATCCGGACACCCGTTCCGGGAGGCCAGGTCCTCCTCCTTGCCCATGGACCTGTTCCACCTGGGCGTGAGCAAGGTCCAGCCCGAGTCCCCATCTAAGAACTTGGCTCGCCTCGCTTCGTGGACGTCGTCGAGTGTGTCTAACCTCTTCCTTCCCTCGAGGTCGCGTTCTAACTCGAAGAGTAAACAACGGTCGGATCGCAAGTATTGGGATGAAGCTGTGTCGAAAAGGGATTTGGAGGATCCCGAGGATGAGCTGAGTTCAGCCATGCCGCTGCTCAGCCTCGACCCGGACAAGACAGAGAGTAATCCCTGCGAAGATCCAGTACCCAGGAAGCTCTGCCGTCAGTTCTCTGCCCCGCTCGGCCTCGCTTTCGACGACACATCCATCCTCAAGAAGACTAGCTCCTCCTCGAATCTGAATTGCAAGGTGGAAAGTACCGTGCAGCCGCCCCTTCTACGCAAAGTCTCCTCTTCGCATAACCTCTCTATGGATGATGGATTTTTTAGAAGAGACGACCAGAGCCGGCCGATGCCTCGGCAGCTGAGCGCCATCCCCAACCGGGTTAGGGCGAGAATAATGTCTGAGGAGGACTTGCAAATGCCCAAGAATCGCCTCTCGTCCTCCCTTTCTGACAGCGGTCCGTTGATGAAACGGCGGTCCTTCGATGCCGGCGATGCGTTAGTCGGTCTAGAGACCAAACCCCTCACTATGGAGTACTCTGAGGCATCGCCCGTCACTATGGAGTACTCTGAGACGGCGCCCGTTACTAATCAAGTTTCGCTCTTCACTAACCCGCCCTCCGAGGTTGGCTCTTTCGAGATGTCTGGGACTGTGGACGACAGAACCCCAAGCTTGGCCTCTCTTTGTAGCAATAACAGCGCCCGCATTAATCCGCCTTCTCCTGTTAGTTTGGGACCTACCCACGGGTGGATGTTGTGGGATAGCCCAGTTATGATTAACCCCTCTAACACTAGCGATGGATGTTGTGTGATTGAGACGAAGGCCAGGCATGCGTCGCTTCCTTCCCTCACTAACCTGGACGGTGGTCAGGGTGGTACCCTTCCTGGGAACCACCTCCCCGTCCCACAAATGCCCCGCGTGAGCAGTCAATGTAGTATTTCGGCGTCTGACCTAACATGTCTTGCATCCCATTCTCTTACAGGTGCGTCCATCTCAAAGCCTCCCTCATCATCTAATCCTCCTCGCCTCCCCTTCTCCTCCAACTTCTTCACTCCTCTCTCCTCCTCCTCCACCCCGAAGCCAGTCTCTACGTCCTCTCCGAGCAATGTGAGCACCTCCGCCGGGTCGCTGTCCGTCTCCGAAGACCGCTACGCTGCCCTCAAGGACCTTGACGAGGCGTTTAAAGTTCAAAAGGAAGTGGACAAACCTTCCGGTGGGTTCCTTAAGCGGGTTCAAATTTGAAGTTTGCATTGCCTTTGTACGAATTTCTAAGGCTTTATAAATGGGGCGCTTTCTCAAGTATTAGGGGTTTTGCACTCAATCACATCTTTTAACCTTTCCATTTATCCATATTTTGCTTCTCTTTCGAAATACATTTTTTTATTGAAATCGAAAAACAGTATGGTGTTTTAAGATAGTGTATGTCTGTTAGAAGAATGGATGGAGGCATGCTTGGTGCCTTGTGCCCAGAGATGAACCTTGACATTACCTAGCACTCCATCGTTATTAAAGGCCTTCGGGATACCTGTAATGTTGCATTTTGTTCTTTATGTTAATTTACTTAATCGGTGCGGTAAACCAGATAAGTCACGCAGGGCTTCCAACGAAACTCGGGCTTAATAAAAAACTTAATACCCGACGCCGCACGTGAGTCAATCTTCAAAGTGTGATTGGCGTGCATCAACGCCACGATAAACTCCATTCCTTTATACCTTGAACACAAAGCCAACCATCATTATTTTCCACGCCAATTGGACCTTCATAGCGATGGGGGGGGGGGGTATCGTACATACACACTTTTGGGTGCGCATCTTCCCGAACCCCAATTCGGGGTACGACCCCCAATTCGGGGTACGACCCCAATGAGGGTGTAGTCGCCTACGCCAGTAAGTATTTGGCACTTCCTCTTGTATCCCCACGCGTCCATTTGCGTGAAAAAATGATGGGGCTATATGCTTAATAGGACATAAGGGGGCGGGTAGTTTGTTACTGGGCTTGATGACCCCCCCCCCCCAAAATTCTGTTTGAAACCAGTGTAAGGTAACATTGTGGAGAATTTAATTGAATCTGTTGGTTCAAGTGTTCCACTATGAACAACACCTTTTGACCAGGTTTTGTGCAACGAGACTACGTGTTGTGCGTGTGTATATTTGTTGAGCTGTCTTTGTTCGTGGTGGCTGCAAGTATATATATATATGTATGTTTGTTGGATTCAATGCAGTGTTTGTAGGCATAAGTTTTGGACGGTGGCAGGTTCGAACACTTGTCAGTGTGAGCCTTGTGTGACGCGGGTGAGTTGTCTCTTCTGTGGTAATGTTTCACTTTGGATATTGAAAGATGAACCTGTGCAAATTCACGTAGTAATAAATGAAAATTGTAGGATTTACATAACTATAGAAAATACACCACAAAGAAAGAAGAAGTGGGAGTTCAATTGCAGTTTAACCCCACGCAGTTTGCTTCCAGGTAGGGTGGTCGTGTCATATCTGCTTGTAAATGACTGACCACTACAACTCTACTTTTTCTTACCCTACAGGGTGGCTAAAGTTTAAAAACCACAGCCTTACCTGCTGGGGGAGAGAGGGGCTGAAGAAGGATATGACCCTTGCGGAGGTTTCTCAGAACCTGCAAAGAGTGTATATTATGTTGTTGGCGTGTGTGTTTGTGTGCAATGCAGTCTTCCATTGTTTGTGTGGGAGCTCGGTGATGCATTCTGAACAGGCGTCCGCGATGGTACCATTTAGCCTTTTTCTGGTAGCTCAGGAGGGCTGGGTGATGTCTACACCGCAGCCTGGCCAGCTGGATTCTACCCTCACGAAGCATGGTAGATGTCAGGAGAGTAGTCGTGCATGCTGTAGGGTATGTGGACGTGACTAGTTAGAGCATCAAACGAAGTAAGTGTGGGTATGTTTCTGGAAGCTAGTTTGGTGTGGGAGAGTTGACATGTTATCTCTAATGTAGTACAAATTATGTGTTTTAATGTCTTTTTGTGCGGGTAGGAAATGTGCCATGTAGTTTATTGGGTGTTCTGAGTTTGTGGACACTGCGGTTATTATTTGTGTGCTTCATGTCAAGGTGATCCTTGAATTTGAAGACGTCGGTATCAGAGTGCAGGTGGTCTGTGAGTGTAGTAACTGTGCAACCTGTGACTGACTTTATGGCTTTGTTTTGTCTGGTCTGTTGAGTGTTGTTAATTTTAGATAGAATTTAGGGCTCTAAGCAGGGCTTGCATAGGCCATTACTGAGCGAATGAATTGTTAATAAACTATTGTGATTTTTTTCGCCGGAATGTTGTGTATGAGTGATCGAAGGGTGAAGTCTTGGGATATATTTGTCTCTTATTTTTATGTTACACAAAATATTTTGTTTGTACGGTATGGGTATGTTTGTTACTGGAGGCCTTATTAGTGTCCTTATATATCACTGGTCATGAGGTTAGCTGTTGACTTAGTTGAGTTTATAAGTTTGTAGTGGACCAGGTGTGTAGTGTTGAGGTAGAGTTGGACGAAACGAGTATTTTTGCCTGTTGCTTTTATCCTACTCAGTTTGTGAAGTTTTTGATGTCTGGCCACCCAATGCCATATGGGAGTGTCTACCCGCTAAATACTATGCCACACATCTTTTTCGGTTGTTTGCAAGGTTGTGGTGGGGGATAGTATTGAAACTTTGGTGTCTAGTGTTACAAGGGATTGTGATTGACCAATGCCATCATAATTCTTTGTATGAGGTCTGAAAGTATAGTGGTAGTTGAGTGCAGTTGCCAGAAACCATGTTGTGTAGGTGCTAAGGGTATGTGTCGAGTGATGTGATTTAGGATGAGGCGTTATGACTCGGAGAGGATACAGATGAGAATGAGGGGATGATGTGAGGAAGGTTCTGTTGGATCTCTGTTAGATTTTGGGATGATTGAACCGTGCTAACCAAATTTTTGAAAAAAATAAAAAAATCGTGTAATGAAAGTTTATGAACAACTACCAAGCAAACGTCACTTTATGAATGGATAAATAACTTCTTGATTGGAAGAAAGGAACTCGAAGATGCCACCTGATGGGGCATAACTTCAGCCTCTTTCAACAAAGGACATCTATCGTGTGACAGCACTTGTGGAATAGATCGTCAATGCACTTTAGAAATCATAGCACGGAAACAAACATCAATGAGATCCATTCAATGCGATCATGAAGGGTGACCTTGACTTAAGGAAGCTTTTGGCAGATGGGTACCCAAACCTTTGGGCGAAAATTGTCTTAATTAGTTTCCCTCTCAATGCATATTTCAAACAAATATGAAGCTAATCTTACTGAATTTTTCCAATAAATTGTTGCTGTGGATGAAACCTAGGTTTATCAATATTATCCTGAAGGTAAAAAACACAAACCCAACAACCACACAGTTCGAGTGGTCCCATCAAAAGAAAGTGAGAAAGGTCGGGTGCAAAAGTGGTGGCAACTATTTGAAGAATGTTGAGCTAGGAGGAAGTAGATGATAGGTGTGCATAGAGCGAGTTTGTAAGGGGGTGCGCATGGCGCCGTCAACCCCTGGATTAGACATGCCTGGATGAGATGCTACAGCACACAGCACTCCGTCACCATGATAAGTTTTCTGTGTGGACAAAATGATGGCAGGCCTCGGGCCTAAAAGGCCATAAAGAGGGCGGTAGGAGGTAGTTCAAGTGACGCTGTAGCCCGCCGACCCCACATTCGAGGACGCTGGCAGATGAAGTTGAATTCTGCTTTCTTCCATTCTACACCTGCACAACCTCCATTGTTAATGGTTGAATTGCATCCTCCTCGCAGAGGGATAGATACCCTGTATAAACTGTTACAATAGGTACGTGAAGGAGCAGCACGGCCTCCCCGCTCGAGTGCAAATAGGCCAGGTCCAGTTACTGGGCTGACTTGACCTCTATGACGGGGCCTACTTTTATTTTTGACCATCTCCTCTACCTTAAAAAAAACTATCTAGGATTAAGGAACTGCATGAGTATACCCTGTCTAGCTCGCTAAACGTGGTACCTGGAAAGATTGCACATCCTCTTGTGATAAACCAGGGTATGGTAATAATTGGTGATCACTCACCCTACTCAGTAGAGGATCCGCCTCTCTCTTAATTCTCTTTATTACTTACCCTTGCCCACCCCCTCCTGATTTTTGCTCTTACTATCCAGACTGGTTTTGGCCCATCTGCGCACTTTCGTCCTCTTACAAAGCGAGGGCCGAAATCTCGCCGGCTGAGGGAGCTATTAGGTACGGGGCGTGCTGGGTCGTCGACTCTGCCCAGCCCTTCAAATGTGCATATAAGGTGGCTGGGTCGGCGCCATCCTTTATGGTTTAAAGCCCCATAATAAAGTCGCTATTACGGCGGGGTCGGATTGCCAATGCTCATCTTAGCTCGAATCTGCAGGCCGAGTATGTATAAATGATAACATTCCTGAATTTTCTGATCCTATGGGCACTTTTCTCTTAACCTTCCAAATCATTGGGAGGTCATAGTATATCCCTTCCATGCAAACATTTTTTTTTTGTCATTGTCCACAAGTGTAGGGAATAAATGAATGCGATCAGAATAAAAAGAAGTCTCCTCCAAGCGCGCCCTCGCCTCCCAAGTGTCAGAGGAGGACGAGGTAACTAGAGGCACCCCTTTGACCCATTGATGGGATCTTCTGTACCCATATGAGTGTGGTAATTGGGTCCCCTTTACCATCTTCAGACTTAATTAGTGAATTTCCACCTCATCCTTTTCTAGAGGTTCTATACCCTACGTTATTCTTCTCTGGGCGACTCTCTCTCCCTACCAATGGCGGATTTCCCCAATGTAGCGAAAATAGTGATGTACCGATCGATCGGCATATTATTTGGGATTTGCCGAGAGCCTTTTTGCCCATTAACATTTTTTCTCTTAATAATTTTGCTGTTCAAACCCCCCCAAATATTCACTGAAGTTTGAAGTTTAATTTCTTCTATGAGATTTTATCATCACTTGTCAACATTTATTTTCCTATTACAAAAAAGTTTCATCAACTCTCACTTACTCTTTTTTCTATTAAATATTTTTATGATAGTTGGTGGAAAAAGTGTTAAAGAATTTCCAGGGATTAAAGTGAATGTTATCAGTGCGATTAGGATAAAAGCTTGAGAAAATTAGATAAACTTTTATAAAAATTTGTAATAAAAAAACGGTGGTCAGCGGCACTTGTATCGTAAATTGAACGAGTTCTATGTTTCGCTTTGAGGTTATTATCGCAAAATCTATGACTTTTATCACCTTTTACATCCCTGAAGCAGTAGAAAAGATTTTTTTTTTATATTATATATAGCATGCAAAATACATAATTTATATTTTATGCTAATTTGTTTGACTATAATAGTTGAGCTTTACTGAATGATTTTGAAATTTACCAAAGCTCGGTATCGGTCTTTTTTTTAATAAATCGGCATCGGCCAAAATATGTAATCGGTTCATCACTAGTAGCGAAGCGAGGCAGGAGTCGCGCTCACGGTGGGCACTGCTCAACCGAGAGAACACCCTTAGAGGGGGAAGAGGTGGCAGGGTCCATTGAACCCTTCCCCACACTTAATATACCTCAGATTTGTGATATTGCTGGATTGCTGGGGGTCGGTCTGCCTTTCCCCCGAATACCTCCCGAAGGAAATCTGCATGTCTCTCCTGATGACGAAACATGACCCAGGTTTTCTTTTGGGGCCAATGTACGGTGATGTCTATTCCTGAGTCGAAGTCCGTCCGCCCCTGTGCGAGATCTTGCTATGGTAGCCCCCCCCCCCCCTCCCCGAGACAAAAAGAGAAGAGGGACCCACGAGGTAGTCGAATCCTTCCCCATTTCGGAGAAGGATGAGGCTGGCCCGTCTGGTCTCGGGAAGGGAGGGGGGGGGGGCTTCTGAAGGCGAGATACAAGGATTAACTCCCCTCACTCGTCTCCGAAGAAAAAAAAAGTTGGAAAAATAAAGATTCCTCTCCTTCCGGGAGGGGGGGGGGGTCTCTAGGGCCGCCGGACACTGCCGATCCGGCAGGAGACTAACCCATGAATGCCACATCCGACCTCGAAGCGCTCTCGGGTAGGTTACAAACCTTCTAGCTTCAAGCAATTTCTTATTATTCATTCCATTGGTAGAAAGATGCTGTCCAAAGGACATATGTTCCATTAGCATCAGTCTGTCCCTTGGATACTTGGTAGAGAAGCAAAGATCGCCCATTTCTCAAACGGGAGCCTCCTAGTAAATGTGACTCACTGTTTGTAGGCAGCTATGATAAGTCCCCTCCAGACACTTAATGGCTCGCCAGTGACGGTAGGGCAAGAGGAGGGAATTCCGCAGGACTGTCCTTCGTGTCTCACACTTTGCTTTGTCTTGAACATCAACGGCATCACCTCAGTGCTGTTAGAAGATGTTCTCGCTACACTACGTGGACGACCTTTCGATATCTTTCGGTCCGACCCAGGTGTCAACTCTGGAGCAGCGACTCGAACATACATTGAATCGGATCTCTTGCTACGCTGAAGCGCACTGTTTTCGGTTTCCCTTGGCCAAGACTTAGGTAGTGCACTCCTGTCGCCATCCGCGTCCCCATCCTGAACCCGGCTTGATCCTAAACGGGGCTCGCCTGGAAATAGTAGAATCGCAGTTTTCTTGGTCTTGTTTTCGATTGTCCCCTTACTTCGGAACCCCATATTCTCAGCCTTAGGGTTCCCTGTACCCGCGCTATGGACATTCTTCTTTCCGTGACGTTTTAGCTCATGGGGTGGTGATAGGGCTACCGCTCTACTCTTACTGTTTTTATTCGTTCGAAGCTCTACAATGGATGACAGTTTTGTGCATCTGCAGCCGGTTGTGAATTGCCGAAGGTGGACGCTATCCACCATACCGGTATCCGTTTAGTGACCGATGCTTTCCGCATCTCCCCTCTTAGGAGCCTGTTTGTTGATGCAGTGTGGATGACACTTGCTCTGTGCCATGCTCAGTGGATTATGCGTTTGTACGCGCGGGCCCGAATTTTCCTTCAGTCGCTAACAGCTCTCATTCCATCTGCGGCCGATCTCTACCATATTTATGCCACCTAGAAAAGCAAAACATACCATAAGCTTTTCTGTTTTAGGGCTAAGCTACCCCCTGCGAGAGTTCGATGTAGCTCTCGGGCCGTTGGCGCCTCTGCTTCTGCCCAGGACTCCACCATGCCTTACTATTTGTCACACTGGAGCCGTACCAGAGTACACGAATGGCTCCAACTCCGAGGAGGGAATCGGCTTCCATGTCGTGTCTCCTCTGTTTGAAGTTGGTGGGGCTCTACCGGGGGATGCGTCTCTATCTTCACAGGCCAGCTTGTTGCAATAGACCATTCGGTAGAGGAGACTACGCGTTGTACACGGTTTGGAGACGAAATTGTTGTTTTAGCGACTCACAAAACTCCTTGAATGCTCTAAGGGCATTGGAATATCTGCCCCCTTTGGTTCGCAGTATCCGTGAAGTCACGGCTGCTACGAGCCGGATGGTAGTGGTAGGGGTGCGGGGCGGTGGTTGTCGAGAATGTCGACTGCTGGGTTCCTAGATTCCAGCCCTTAGAGCTGCCTGGCTAAGAAGCTGGGAGGCGGCGGACGTGAATTGAAAGTTGCATTTCATTGCGCCACGACTGTTGCCTTGGTCCTAACCCCCGAATGCCCCGACATCTTCAGGTTGTCTTATGTCGTCTCCGAATCGGGCACATTCATGGGACGTACGCCATTTGATTGAGCCAGACTGTGTGTCACATTGTGGAGGATTTTCGCGCACACTACTTGTTCCCGTACCCTGACGACCGGGCTTGCTACCGTTTGTCCCTTGTGTTCTGGGTGGTTTTGTACACGCCTTTTTTTTTGCACTCTTAAATGTTTGGACAAGGCAGACTGCCCCCACTGTATTGGGTGCCCTACCAAAAATGACGCATTTTTAGAAAATGAATATCTCAGTGACCTTATTATTCATGGCAATTTTCATATGCAAAATACCTTCAATGCTCCTTTTTCAAATGCGAAAACCAGAATTTAGGTACCTTTTATAGCTTTCTTGCACTTCACAAAAATAACATGTAAAGAAATATAAATCAGAAATTTAACTTACCTACAGTAAATGATTGATTGGACCACCACTTTGATGAATCACTAATATGAGTCTTTTTTTTTTCCACACACAAACTTTTTCTTACTTAATTAATGCCAATTTCTTGCCAAGATTCAGTATTTTGCTTTTCAATTCTGGTTCAGTGATTTTTCCTCTCTGACTTTGGTAAACTTTTCTTTTAGTAACTCGCAAATTGAGTAATCCATGGGGTTAAAATTTGGACTTTGCACTGGTCACTCATTTTTCATTATTAATCTTGGCATATTGCTAATTAGAAACTACTTTGTGGCATGGTTTAGTGCAAAATAATGTCATTTTCTTGATACAGGTGACGGCAATCAGACAACAACTTTGTTTTCAGGATTTCAATGTAATTAGCAGAATTCACTTTTGTCTTTTCAGTATCAATAAAATCAACATCTGTTTTGCCATTCCAAGAGACCCCTGCAGATATCATAACATTTTTGGAAAATCTTGAAGTTTCATGATACAATCTGTTTATCGGAATGTTACACTTTTTTACCACACCTGTAGACCTCATCATTTTGGTAGTTTCGGGGAATTTCTAAAGTGAAATCTTTTTCACCCATGAAGATAATATTTTTTAACATCGGCGACAGAGAAGTTTTCAAGTAACTGTCTGCATCTTATTTTTCTTTTATCCTTAACAGTACCACTTTTTCTAGAAGATATTAATCTTTTGAAGGCTTTTAGCTTTTGTGTCTTAATTATTCGTTGTACAGAACTCCTTCTAATATTCTAGCTTTTAGCAATTGTTCTTTGGGATGAATGACTTTCTGATTTATCATCTTGAGAGCAGATGTTATTGTTAATGTAATTCACTTTTCCTGGTTCTGAAGCTGTTTTAGGGGTACTGCTTCCTGGTTTTCTGTTAGCGCTTCCCGTTTCGCGAATCTTTTTTTAAATCTTTCCACAGTGCGTCTTTTCCACATTTTTCCAGGAAATTCTTGAAACACACTTCCAGTATTCCATCCATTTTCACAGTAACAAGCTTTAATGAGAATGCAATCTTCTTCTGACAACGTCATTATGGGTAATGAGGAACTGTAAATAAAGATATCCATAATATGACATGTTCATTCCTGTAGGCTTTAGTAAGAACGTGAAAATTCCTGTATGATTTTACACAATAAAATAATATTTTCTCTCTATATTCGTCTTTCTGACCCATGTTGTTATTTTTGTGAAGTACAAGAAAACTATAAAAGGTATCTAAATTCCATTTTTTTGGCATTCAAAAAAGGAAGATTGAAAGTATCATTCATATGAAAATTGTTATGAATAGGAAGGTTACTGAATTATTTGGGGGGCCACCCCATATATACAGGGTTTCGAAATGTTCCTATGCACTTGAAATATAGTCTCACCAGGATCACAGTGGTCTGAAACTAGTTTTCGCCTAAGCACCCAATCATCGGCGTACATAGCAACAGTCGCATTGTTACTTTTCAATATATGTTGTTGGCAGAACTGCCATGTGTTACTTTACTGCAGTCATCTTCTGGACCCCACTGCTCTGAAGACCTATCCGGACAATTTTACCACCTGCGAATGTCGCTATGTACGCCGATGCTTAGGTACTTGGGCGACAGCGAGTCTCTCTGACCACTGATCTTAGCGAGACACATATTTCCAGTTCTTAGGAATCTTTCGGACACCCTATCGTTCTGTGGCTGTTAGCTACACCCTCGAGTACCGGAGGGGGCGGACCTCGCTCCGATGCTGGAGGTTTTTTTATTATTATTAATTTTCTGTTTTTAGTTTGATTATTTTTCTCCTTTTATTAGTGGTCTTTTCTTAATATAGTCCTAGTATTAGGTTATAGGTTTTTTATGTCACTATGCCCTCTGTGGCTGAATCCAGTAGATCGTATGAATAGTGGAAAAAAAAAGAATTTCATCTATGTAGAAAAATAAATTTTTGTTTTTTGCCCAGGGAATAATTCAGTGATGTTCGGTTCCCCGCCCGCTGGAACTAGTCAGCAGCCTCAATCGGGGAACCCTGTGTTCGGGACGCCTCCGATGAATTCTTCAGGCGGAGGGTTCTATCCCAACTCAAGTCAGGGCTGGAACGCCACCTTCCCTCCCCCCGTCAATCCATTCTCAGGTGAGTTGCGAACTTAATTACGGTTTCAATTTACGTCGCATCGAGACTCAATTTAGACCGTTGTACCTGGTGTTTGTGAACGTGTCGATGCTTGTTCTTTTTGGCCCTCCAGGAGAACTTATTTGGAATAAGGCACGTTAGGGGGGTGGGCGTGCCCTCCCAGCCTCTACAGTAGAGCTTAAGGTCGACTCTCTTCGTCCTTTGGGTTATGTACCTAACCCACCACTTTCAAATGGTATAAAAGTAGCATCCATTATGGTCTGGCACTGTCTTGCCTCGCGTCTCTTATAATTACTTCAAAGGATTGGGCAGCTACCACCTACCACCTTTTTTTCCTTTAAACTAAACTAATTACTTCAAAACGTCTATTTTCCTACAAATTGGTATGGCCCGCTTCAACGCCACCAAAACTACCCGCCCTTTTATGCGCAAGGCTTCTCATTTTGTTCACGTCGAAGGCTCTTCATAGTGATGGGTTGCTATGCACTATACTCGTAGCATCTCGTCCAGTCAAGGTTCTTCCTGGGCAAAAGGCCCCGAGCACGCTCTCTCTGCATACCTGCCATATACAATATCATTTACTTCTCGGTCAACCCTTTCTTTCTCTTCAAATACTCATTCGGATAATCAACCCACCTTTCACGCAATCGTACAACCGTTATATTTTCTTCGTCTATTTTCATTATTACAACTTTTAAAATTAATTAGGTATTGTCTGCAGCCACCTCTGGAAGTGTCCTAAAAACCATATCACTGTTTTAGTTGCGTGTAAAGATTGTTAATTTGGGGCCTCTTCTCCTCTAGTAAATCCATGAATGCGTTAAGTGATCTTGGAAAAGGCTGCTATACTCTAGCCTCAAACTGTTAACAATATCGCCTTATTATCTATATCATGGGGTCCCTAGCATGCACCTGCCATCTCTTGAACGTATAACAGTCGCCAGATTTATTTGCGTCATTGAGTCCTCTAGTTATTCGAGTTACTTGTCATAAGCCTATATTAGTGATCCAGTTGTGTGAACCACGTAATAACCGCTACCTAGTTGAGCTTACCTCAACTTTTGAGACCTGTTTTAGGCCCTAAATTCAACATTTGGTTCGAGATGCGGCTCGCCTCCTTTTCTCAAAACCTGCATACGCCCCGTTATTAAAATAAAAAAGGCTTGTCCATGCCTGGTCTACATTGCTTCAGTACAGGGAATATAAGGTGAGTATGTGACCATCAAAAGTTCGGTGGAAGGTACTAATTGTAAGCGAAAAAGTAGATTGAACTGGCATGGAATTGTGCTTGTATCGATGGGCGACAGTGGAAGAGCTCAAGGTTGAACCGGTGTCTCTAGGAGGAGTCTACGCGAGAATTAAGATAGCTTCCCGAATCTACGTTTGTTTTTTAATCCTTTGGCATTGACGCGTGCCTTCTTTGCAATCGTTGTTTAGTTACCCCCTTTCACTGTCCAAGGCAAAGTAGAGCTGTCTACACGCACGTTTTTCCTATATAATGAAAACTAAATAATACAAAGATTTAGTTTTTATAATTCAGGCTTTTGCGAGTTACATTCCTTTATTTGAAATGCGTTTTGAGTACCACATATGACCCTCAAACGTGTCCGAGGAAACACTGAGAGCCACATGTTGCTCTCAAAACAGTGAAATGGTCAAGTCACCCTCTTCCACCGAGCCCCCCTTCGACAAACTAGTGCAACTAGATGAGCACGGGCATTCAATGTGGCAGAATTGCTCGCTCCTGATGTAATATCTTGGACAGGGCTAATAAGAAATTGGTACTGGTCTGCAGTCATTTAAAATCCCTCTTTATTTCTCAGTGGGGATCTACTGATTAACGTGGGGTCTGAACATCGGTATCTACAACGTGTTGTGAAAGCCTCCCAAAATGCACTCCATCCGGCAACTCCCTCCCCCCCGACTCTGCGGGGGGAAGGGTATGACGTCGGCACCCGGCGTCTTGAGCCCACTGTTATTCACCGATTCTTAGAACTATGTTCTGCACGGGACACAAGTTTCATCTGCGTAGGTCCTTATCTTGGGTTCTCATTAGAGAACCGACAGTAGCAATCTGATGAATCCAGCTGGCCTTGCCCAGGCGCCATTCCTAGTACTCTTCGGACCCTCTATGTACAGATGATCCTGTACTCTACCATTAACTTCGTTAAAGGAGGGAACTCTAAGACTACTGGTTAGAAGACATCACAGAAGAGGTGGCCACCCAGGAGTAGGTCAAGGTTGAATGTGTGATGAGAAAAAGGTAAGGGGCCTACACTCATCGCTCCCTGCAGGAGGTACTCTGTGTAGTCTCCTACACCTGTTACTTTGATGAGCAGCACGCCCTTTCTCCTCTAGCACCCGCAGTTAAGCTCCTACTGGCATGGCCCCCTGGCCCATGGGCCTGCGGATGTGCACCATTCTTGCCTCAATATTTGCAAGACTTGCTTCTTTATATCTTCCACTATTTTCAATCTTGTATACGTTGAGCACTCTACTTTCAGAGCTCTCCTTTCTGAAAAACGGGTTGGGGTGGTAACATTTGTAGATTGCTACAGGTCGTACCTGGAAGAGCGGTACTTCCAATTACCTGAGCACCCATATGAAAGGCTGGACTAACTGAGTTGACTTGAACTCTTTTTCAGGGCCTTGGGAAGCTGGTGCGTCCCCTGTTCATGTATGCACCCCTTCTTCTAAGAGTATCGCATCTTTACGCATGACGAGCCCAACCACTACTAATGTCTCTAAAGTGACACCGCCATCTACAGCCAACAGCTCCGAGTTCTGTTTTAAGGAATTCTTGGCTCATTCATTCCCATGTTTGCACTTCAAAGATGACTCGCACCTTAACTTCGAACTGGGCTAGGATAGCATTTTCCATTCCTTCAATGGGCTTCCTTTGTTCATCTGGTTTGACTACGGATGCGAGTTTTATCCATCCATACTACATGGCAGGAATACGGGCAGCTCTTCGGACTGCTTGGCAAAGAAGATGGGAGACGGTCGAAGGGAACTTAAAGTTGCGTGCCATTGCGCCGCGACTGTTCCCATGGACCTATCCCCCAATGCCGCGGCGGCTTCAGGTTGCTTTCTGTCGTCTCCGAATCGGACACACTCGTGTGACGCATCGCTACTTGATGGAGCGCTCGCCTGCGCCCTATTGCAACGACTGCGTCGTCCCCCAGACTGTTCGGCACATTCTTGTCGAATGTCCCAGTCTGGGTGATCTTCGCGCACGACACCTGCCCCGGTACCGGGATGGGCGGGGTCGCTACCGCCTGTCCCTTGTGCTCGGGACGAGTGCGTGTACTTTGACTGGTGGACTTATTGACTTTTGGGGGGAGGCCGGCCTTCTCCCTTTTATTTAACCCGATTTAATTGTTGTTGTTGTTTTTGTAATTGTTTTGTTATTGCTTTTTTATTGTTATTGTCATTTCTTTTTATTGTTTTCTGTTTAATTTTTTAAAGTAGCCTAGAACTAGGCTGTTTTTTACGGCGACTTATGCCCAAGTGGGCAGTCGCCAGATAGCCCCTTAATTAAAAAACTTCCAGTTGGGGTCATCTTCGCGCACGTTACCTGTACCGGTACCCCTTTTCCTTTGTACTGTGGAGGGGTTCGTGGACTATCTGACTTTTTGGAGGAGACTGGTACCCTCCATTTTATTTGACTTTCTGTATTGCGTCGCAAGTTCCTGCGCTAGGGTGTGTGGGGGGGGGAGGCCTCCCCCGACCCCTGAGCGTGTTTCCTTTTTTCACTTTTTTTTTTTGCTTTTGTTTGTTGTTGTTTTTGGGGGGAGGGCGTCTTTTGCGCGTTTTTTTAAAATCTAGCCTAACAGTAGGATTCGAAAGAATTACGGCGACTTATCTCCAAGTAGGCAGTCGCCAGGTGCCCTATAAATTAAAAAAAAAATCCTTCAATGGAGGAGCTGCAGAGAATCGTCTCTCCGTTCTCCGTTAGCTATCCCCAGGAATCCATCTTGAGAGCGCGCTTCCTGCCTATCTTCGAGCTCTATAAGGCTTTTGCGACCACACCACGGGATCGGAGCCGGGCTTCCTTTTGTCTGTTCCCGTGATTTCCGGATGCACATTCAAATTTCTTTTGGGGGGCCGCTGCCACTTGAGAAGCTACCTCGGTGGTGCTTGGAGCCAGCGCGGGCGGTGTCTGCGTTTCATGAAATAATTGATTTCTCTGTCCCAGTAGAGTTTTATCTCGGTTGATTTGGCCCTTGAGTTCTCCGGCAACCTCATTCCGTGGGCATCGCTACCATTCTCAGAACGTCTATCCCATTTACACGCCTTCCTCTTCCTTTGTGGTCAGCCGAGTGTGAGACGGCCCTTAGAAGCGATATGCCTAAACGCTATTTGCACTCCCCGAACGACTTCACGGTCGGTGAATTTCGTTGAGATTTTGCTAGGTTTCCGTATATTTCGAAGCAAGCCTGACGCTCTTTTTGGGGGGGAGTATACATACCTTTACTTAACTGCAAGACCCCGCTCGCAAAGATTTTGAAGCGAGTCAAAAGGATTAGGATAAGTTCACGCCTGACCCCCTTCCCGTCCTCCAGGAGAGCGAGACGGCAATCTTGGGTCCTGCCTCCGTGGCGGAGTCCTTCGCGACCACTTTCTCCACCTTCTCTAAACGAGATGCTGCTCCGTCAACATTCATTGCATGTCGTGATATCTGAACGCATCCGATTGGACTATATCTCTAGAGGTAGAGAACCTTTCAACTACCTATGTACGTTGTGAGTTGCCTTCTTCCGCTCTCGCGTCATGCGATGATACCCCCTGGTCTGGACGATATCCCAAATGCCATGCTTTGACACTTTGGTAATCGAGACGGCTTTTTTGGTAGATCTGTTCTACATGATGTGGATGATATCTTCTGAGACTCATGACCGGGGCGAGAACACACTATCCCGGCTGGTTTCCACCCATTTCCCTAACCCCATTCGTATGCAAGTTCATGGAGAAATTGGCAAATGTTAGATTAGCCTTTTCCATGTACAAAGAAGGCCACCTGCCTTCTGCCATTGCTGCTTCCGCAAGTTCACTCCATGTCAGATGCTCTGCTCCGGCTGGAAAATGCTATCTGCCAGTCCTTCATTCTTAAACAGTATTACTCCACAGTTTTTATATCTGGAAAAGGCCTACGATACCAGATGGCTATACGATATCATACGAGACGGTCGATTTTACGTATAGGGTTGGTGGTGGTGGTGGGGGGGGGCGATCTCGGACCTAATCGAGCGGGGAACTCTCATTAATGTCGCACTGCATAGACCATCAACATTATCACCTCGATGCTGCCAGAAGATGTTCGCGCTACGCTCTACATTGAGGACCTTTAGATCTTTTTTGGCGCTGCCTAGACTGGAGCATCGATTCTAACGCATTGAACCGCATCTCCCGAATTTTTTTTCAAACTTAGGTCGTAGGGTCTTGTACCCGCGCGATGGACATTCTTCGTTCCGTGACGTTCAATACTTCAGTGCTCATAAGACTACTGTCTTGCCTTTGTTACCGATCCTTTGTTGGTTCGCATCTTGACTACAGATGCGAGTTTTATGCATCCGCAGCCCAGCATGAATTGTAGAAAGTGGACTCGATCCACCACACCTTTTTTGGTTTAACGACCTGTGCCTTTCGCACAGTACCCCTTTTGAGAGCCTCCTGGTTGACGCTGATAACCCCGTAAGGGGCACGGCGATTTGCTTTCCTGGCCGCCGTGCTGACGGGACTCGCGCCCCGTCCGGTCACAGCTTAACCTCTTCTCCTTCCTTCTGACACCCTGTCTCCTTACCCTGCTTCTTCACTCTCTCTACAACATCTCCCACAACTTCCTCTGGCTGGCCTCTAATTTTTCAGGGTAGATGCCGACCAGAAGTGGGAGGGGACAACGCCCCTGAGCTCTGGTTTGGGGTGGTGGGTTTTTAACAACCTGCTTCACCCGCACCCTTACCTTCACATCGCCGCTCTTTCTCCTTTCACTTTCTATCGATTTTATGCCGTGCCTAAGGTGGAGCCGCCAGTCCACTAGGCGGGAGGAGTGGCCTCAAATGGCGGCAACTAGTTTTGCCAGCCCCATGTTCGCCCCTCGCAAGGGCGACTCCCTCTTTCCAGCGGCCCAAATTTGACGTTCCCGTTCAACCCCCATAGGGGGATGGCCATACCCGTCGGTCCGTGCGCCCTAACGTCTTGCACTATTGCGTTAAGAGTCTACAGGGGCGCTCACTACATGCCCCACTCTCTTCCACGGTCAACGAGACAAAAGCTACCTCAAGGGGGATCCAGGATGTCTTGGGGAGGGGGGGGGTCTTGCTGAGACCGGTCCATCTTGCCTCGCCTTGCCTATGGACTCCATTCGTCCCCCCCCCCCTTCCTCTCCTAACAAGAAAATAAATAGAAAGACAAAAAACACTCGGGGCTCTTCTCCCTCCGCGGGAGCCACGGGGACGGCGTGGCCGCTGCCGTTTCGGTATGCGACCAAGACAAGATCGGCACGTCCGGGTGGACAGTCCCAGACTAAGACTAAAAGTACACAGAGCGGAGCCTTGATTAGGTCGAGGCCTCTCATTCAGTGGTTACGTGGCGTTTTCGAGCTCGCTGGCTTCAAACGCTTCCTGGTTATTCGCTCCACTGATGGCAGCATGTTGGCTAAGGGCAACATGATCCACCAGAAGAGAGCTCTAGCTAGCATGACTGGTAGAGAACCGAAGGTGACCCATTTCTCAGACGGGAGCCTTCTGGCGAATGCGTCGAATCCCTCCGATGCGGCCATGATTAGTGCCCTTCGGACATGATGGCACGCCGGTGAGTGTGACGCCGCACTCTCCCATGAACTTCGTGAAAAGAGTGGTTTATGCGAGGGAACTCGTGGACTATCTCATAGATGACATGACCTTAGAGCCAGCCGACAATGGAGCACTCAAGGTCTAACGTGTGATGAGAAAACAGGGAGGGGCTTCCAAACTCACATCTACGCTCTTCGTCACATTCGACTGTGACAAGCTCCCTGAGTCGGTGCGTGCCGGTTGGTATCGCTACCGCGTGTAGGGATTCGTGCCACTGCGGTGGAGATGCTACTACTGCCATCTCTTCGGCGATATGAATCGCTCCTATAGACGCGCAAAGTCGGGGTTACCCAAAGTCTGTGTAAGTTGCTCTAAGGCCGCACATGATAAGTCCAAATCTTGTTTGATAAGTGTGTTAATTGTGGAGAGTCGCACCCGGCTTCTTCGAAGCAACGTCGTGCATAACTCCCTGAGAAGGAAATCCTGTCTGTTCAGGCCCAGTATCGTTTCTCATTTCGCGAGGCTAAGGACTTAGTCCTGGCCCACCTGGCGCTGCCTGGGACGTCTTATGCCTCAATGTTAAAAAAGACACCCTCTGCTCCTGGCCCCTCCAGGCCTACGAGGACGGTCGTTTCCGCGCCTATTCGGGACCCTTTTACGGGTTCTACCCACCCCGGGCGTTCCCCTGGTAGAGCTGGCGGCATAAAGGGTTCAAACCCAGCCCCGGCTAAAACCAGGACACCTCTCCCTTCTCCCTGCGTGACCGTTTCCCGTAAGGCCAAACGGCCACACGCCTCCACCGAGTCGTTAGTCTCACAGGTGGCAACACCTGAAGTTGATCGTGAGGCCATCCTGCGTGGTTTCTAAAGCTGCTCCCCGAAAGGACAGCAGAAAAGGAGCTTCGGCTCTTGCGCCCACACCCAGTGGTAGGCTGGGTGGCTCGAAGACGGTGGATCCTCCAAAGCCGCCTTCCTGCCTAAGGTTTCGAGTCAGAGAGAGAAAAAGACTCGCATGGCCAGCACAGCCTCCCCCGATAAGTCCTAGAAGGCGACAGCGCTTTCAGCGCATTGTCTGGCTAACAGTGCCCGGAGATTTGCCTCCGGCAAGCGTACCGCCATTCCCGTGAACGTCTTCTTTTCGAAGAGGGCCCCCCGCATCTCTCTCCAGCATATTCCTTCAATGGAATTTCATCGGACTCCGGGCCAACTGGGAGGAACTGCCGAGGCGCGTGCCCCCTGCCCACCATTTCTGGGCATAAGGGTTTTACGTCCCCACCACCACGAGTTGGGGGCCGGGCAGGAGGATGCAAGATTTACACTCAGCATGGTGTCTCCGTTCTTCTCTTTGCTTTAGATATCTCCTTTCAGGAAGTAGCTGTAAAGCTGCACCTAGATAGGACGTCTACTGTTATTTCTGCGTACATTACATCGTCAGCCGACTTCGACGCTAGGGACTTTCGCCTCGTCATGGCACGGTTGCCGAGGCCCTTTCTCCTGCTCGGAGATCTGAACGGGAGACTACTCGATTAATTCCAAGGGCCAAGTCCTTCCCGCTCTGATCGACTAACTAGAGATGGGTGTTCTAAATGTGCCCGAGAACCACTTCATTTTCCTGCCTCGATCTATCTTTGTGCTCTCCGGATGCACAGCCTGATTTTTGGTGGGGGGGGGGGGGTACTCGATGACCTCCATTTTAGTGATCACTTTCCCATTCAAATATCATTTTATTGGCCGCTGCCGCCTGAGAGCCCGTCCCGGTGCTGCTTGGAGCTAGTGCGGTGGTCCGCATTTCATGAAATGACTGATTTCTCTCTCTCAGTCGAGGAGTTTAGGTTGTTAGATGAGGCCGTTCAGTTCTTCGGCAACCTCATCGCCGTGAGCCTAACCTCTTTTCCTAGAACGTCTTCCCCTTTTGCATGCCGGCCGTAGCCGTGGTGGTGAGCGGACTTTGTGCGGCCCTCAACAGAAGCCTTATGCCTAGATGCGCTATAAGCGCCGCCCGAACGATTTCACTGTCCGTGAATTGCGTCGAGCTAGGGCTAAGGTACCTATATATACGTGTGTTCACTTGACGAAGACCCTTCTAGTAGAGGTGTGGAAGAAAGTCAAAAGGATTTGGAGCAAGTTCTTGCAGGGCCCCCCTTCCCTTCTCCAGGACAATGGGACCGCAATCTCGGACCCCGCGTCCGTGGCGGAATCCTTAGCGACCGCTTTCTCCGCATTATCTATCCGGGATCCTGCTCCACCAGCATTCAATGCGCGTCGTGATGTCGCGGAAGGCCGCCGACTGGACTTTACTTCCAGAAGCGGACCCTTAATGACATTTAGTGAGTTGCTTTGTGTGTGGACACTGCCCCTGGTACAGACTATGTTCCGTATGCCTTTTTCGACACGTAGGTCAGCGAGCTATGGTCTATCTGTTAGAATTATCCAACAAGATCTGGGTTGAAGGTATCCTCCCAGTCTCCTGGCGAATCGCTATTGTGCTCTCTTTTTGCAAACCGAGGAGAGATCATTCTACCTCGTCCGGTTTCCGCCCAATCTCTCTAACCTCCTGCGTGTGCAAGTTTTGTAGAAATTGGTAAATGTTAAATGAGCTTTTTTTCTGTACAGCGGAGGTCATCTGTCTTCTGCACAATGCGGTTTCCGCAAGTTCCACTCCACGTCGGATGCTCTGCTCCGACATGAAAATGCCGTCTGCGAGTCCTTCCTTCGTAGATAACACTACGCCACGGTGTTTTTCGACCTGGAGAATGCCTATGATACCGCATGACGATACGGTATCATGGAGACTCCACACACGATGGAGGCAAGGGGACGCCTCCCAATGTTTATATCTGAATTTTGGCGACATCGTCGATTCCGCGTACGGGTGGGGGGAGCCCTCTACGGCTTAATTGAGCAGGAAGAAGGGGTCCCGCAGGTAAGTGCCCTCAGTGTCACACTCTTTGCCCTGATCATCAACGGCATCACCTCGGTGCTGCCGGAAGATGTTCTCGCTACGCTCTACGTGGACGACCTTTCGATCTCTTTTGGCGCGGCCCAGATGCCAACTCTGGAGCATCGACTATAACAGGCATTGAACTGCGTGTCTCGCTATGCCGAAGCGCACAGGCTTCCGTTTTCCTTGGCCAAGACCAAGGTGGTGCACTTCTGCCGCCATCCACGGCTCCACCCTGACCCAGACTTGTTTCTCAATGGGGTGCGCCTGGAAGTGGCGGACTCGCACATTTTCTTTGGTCTTGTATTTGACCGATGCCTTACCTAGGAGGCTCATATTCGCGGCCTTAGGGTCTTTTGTACCCGCGCCATGGATTTTCTTCGTTACGTGATGTTCAGCGCCTGGGGCGCTGATATGGCTACGTCCTTACTTTTTTATCGATCCTATGTTCGTTCGAAGCTCGACTACAGGTGCGAGTGTACCTTACTACGTAAGGTACACTCGATTCACCACACCGACCTTCGCACGTCGCCCATTGATACCCTCCTTGTCGATGCTGGGGAGATACCACTCGCTCTGCGCTTGTGCGCGCGAGCCCGGCGCCTC
The DNA here is from genome assembly GCA_963969495.1 of Ceratothoa steindachneri. Lineage (NCBI taxonomy): Eukaryota > Metazoa > Arthropoda > Malacostraca > Isopoda > Cymothoidae > Ceratothoa > Ceratothoa steindachneri. The sequence continues at coordinate 23,463,990 of OZ018323.1, forward strand.
CTTCAGTTGCCAACAGTTCTCACTGCATCCGCAGCTGATCTCAACGGTGTCTATGCCGCCGAGAGACCCTAGTCATACCCTGAACCTTTTTGGTTTAAAGCTAGGAAACTCCTTTGAAGGTTCGGTGTAGCTCTCGTTCCTATGGCCTCTCTGGTTCTGCTCAGGAATCCACCCTGGAGGGTACCACCTCTAAATATTTGTTGCTACGCTTCTGCTTCCAAAACCTCCACAACGCCGGGAGTATTGCGTTCGGCCTTTTTGGAGCACACTTCGTGGAGCACACCGTATCCCATCTGTTTGAATTCCGCGGGGATCTACCAGACACTGAGTCGGTCTTCACGGCCGAGCTGGTTTTAATACACTGCTTGGTACGGGAGATTACGCGACGTGCCCGGTTTGGAGACTGGATTGTGATCTATAGCGACTCACAAAGCGCCCTGAGTGCTCTCGGGGCATTGGAATCTCCGCATCCTCTGGTTCGCGATATCCGTGACGCGACGGCTTTGGCAAGACGGGCGGATGTCGAGATTATCTTCTGCTGGGTTCCTGGACATGTAGGAATTGCGGGGAATGAGCGCGCCTGAGGGTACATTCTTCTTGAATGGCCCAGTCTGGGTGATTTTCGTCCAATCCAGGGACGAGCGGGGTCGCTACCGCTTGTCCCTTGTACTCGGGACTGGTTAGTGCCCACATAATTGTGGACTATACGACTTTTTGGAGGAGGCCAGCCTCCTCCACTTTATTTCACTGTTTGTTGTTGGTCGCATGTTCCTGCGCCGGGGAGAGGGAGGGGGGGGGGCTATCCCCGACGCCGAAGCGCTATTCCTTCTTGCCTTCTGCGTTTGTTTTTTTGTGTAAATTTTTTTTAGCCTTTGTCGTTTTTTATCATTGTTATTTGTTTTGTTTTTTAATATAGCCTAGTAATAGGCTGGGTCGAGTACGGCGACTTTTAGCCAAGCAGAGAGTCGCCAGATGGGCTCCTAAAATAGAAAAAAATAATATATATATATATATATATATATATATATATATATATATATATATATATATATATATATATATATCATTGCATTTGCGCCCGTTCTTGATTAGCCATGAGACGCCAATCATACCCTAATCCTTTCGTATTTAGTGCCAGGAAACTCCTTTGTGAGTTCAACATTAACTCGGGTCGGTGGCCCTTCTGGTTTTCTCAGTACGCCACCCTGGAGGGTACCAACCTCCCTTGATTATTTTCGGCACGCCTCTGTTCCTAAAGCCTCTACAGCGCCAGGTGTATTGCGTTGGACCTTTTGAAGCAGACTAGATCCGTGCCAGTGTACACGGATAGCCCCGAATCCGAAGAGGGGGTCGAGTGTAACCTTGTATCCCCCTTGTTTGACGTCGTCGGAGCTCTACCAGTTGTTACGTCCATCTTCACGGCCAAACTGGTTGTAATACACTGCTTGGTACAGGAAATAACGCGTCGTTGCCCGATTCGAAGACCAAATCGTAATTGTTAGAGCCTCACAAAGCGCCCTGACTGCTCTCGGGGTATTAGAATTTTCGCACGTATTTAGTTCACTGCATCCGTCCGCTACGGTTGCCGCGAGTCAAGCGGATGTCAAGATTATATTCTGCTGGCTTCATGTGCATATAATGATTACGGGGAATGAACGCGCCAAAGATTTTGCTAGGATTGAGCGTCCAGACCAGCCTTTCGCTCTTCCTCACACTCACTCATGGCAGGTATTAGGTCTACCCTCCAGTCTGCTTGGCAAAGAAGAATGGAGACTGCTAACGGGAACCTAAAATTGTGGTCGTCGCGCTCTGACTGTTCCCCTGGAACTACCCCACAATCCCACGACGGCTTCACATCGCGTTATCTCGCCTCGAAATGGGGTACACTTGCAGACGTAGCGTCATTTGATAGAATCCTCTCCTAATCCTTATCGTGACGACTGGTTACTTCCTCTTACTACTCGGCACATTCTTGCAGAATCTCCCAGTGTGGGTGATCTTCGCGCGCGTTACCTGTTCCGGTAACGGAACGACTGGCATCGCTACCGCTTGTTCCTTGCGCTCCGTTCGTGCACACCAGATTGTGAAATTATAGTTTCTGGAGGAGGCAGCTTCCTTCATAGTTTTTAAGCTTTGGGCGTGAGTGTATGTTGAGGACCCTTAGGGAGCGGGAATCTTTCCGGCTGCTGAGCTTGCTTTTTTTATTTTCTTTTATTTGCCTGTTTTTTGCTCTATATTAATATTATATCCTATTTGTTGGAGTGCCCCCCCCCCTCCCCCAAGGATGCGTAATTTACACCCCGAGGTCTCCTTTCTCTTTCTAGCTTTAAATACCCCCTTTCAGCTAGTTACAGTGAAGCTACACCTACTTAGGAGTATACTATTCTTTCACCGTCTATTCCACCGTCATTGACCTCAATGGGGGTGTTACATGTAACTTGGGCACCCATGAGCGCACGCATTTGGGAGAATGCGTGCGTTCCCGGTCGCAAAGCCCCCCAGGGATCTGAAGCTATGTTACTTCATCCATCTTCACTTTACAAACTTTGGCGGAGATGCCCTCGCTGGTTTTCGCTTCTTAGTTTCAAGTAACAAACGCCAATCATGGCGCACCCTCCTCCAACCCTTCCAAATTGATGGAACGTATATACTTCGAAATCAAACCACTCATCCTTCTAGAACCTTCCCCTCCTCACTCAACTTAACTTAAAAAGTTATATTGCAACACTGCATATAAATCCTTTGATACAATACCCTGACGCTTCAACATAATACTAAACACCACACTAGACACAACTGCAACAAATGGCTTGCAATTTCCTCACAGGCGAGCACTCACAAAATACACAACGGCGAGTCATTATGAACACACTATATACACAATGGAGTCCCACATGGTTGTATAATCTTCCCCAGCCTCTTCTACAATATCTCCAAGTGTCATTACACTTTTCAGCTTTGGAGATGACACCACCATACTTACCCTACACCAAACTACTTAATGCAGCTCGACCCCCTAAAATGATGAATCACTAGACTCGAAGACTCAACTGCAGCAGAATCTGATGCCTAAGTTCCCCCTTAAAATCTTCTATCACTCTGCTTGTCTTAATTCTATAATGCAGAAAGACCGTGAGGTCCTCTCTATGGCTAGCCGTAGCACTTCCAACACGGACCTCAAATGTCAGCCATCCCATTACACTAAATTACCACTTTCCTCAAACCGCCACCCCTGCTCGATGTCACTTCAAACACAAGACTAAAGATTCAGATCCTACAACGGCCAAAACAGACAAAAAAAATTGGAGATCCTCAAAAGCTAAAAGAGGGTGTCAATCCTCTTAAAAAATCACCTTCTAAAGTAAAGGGTTATTTTTTTTATTGTATGCTATATCGCAACATAGCTGTTGTGTTTATCGAGTTCGTTTTCTTTTTCCAGGGAATAGTTCATCAAATGCCAACGTGGGTTCTGGTTGGCCAAACAGTTCAAATTTTGGAAGTCTTTCAACCCAAGCTCAGCCGCAAGTCAACCCATTTGCCGGAGGTGGGTTTAACACAAGTGTTTCGGCCTGGGCTCCGCAAGGATCTCCCCCCGCGTAGAGTTACACTTAGCACCTGGATGAGCAGCAGCCGCACCCTTTCCTGTCTTCCCCTTTACCCTTCTATCGACAGTCTTCTCAAGCATCTTGCCTATTTTTCTTGGTTGTGGCCGGGAGCCGGGAATCAACCCTTGCTTCTACTCTCTGGTTGAAGGGGAGAGGGGGTAACACGCCTTCTCTCTTTCCCTCTTCGAGTGCTCTCATTGTTCTTTTACTTATATAACCCGCAGCTGACATCGGGAGGATAATGTGCCCTCACAGCCACAAAGCCCGCATCTTATGCTCGTTCCCGGCTCCACTGCCTGCAGGAGGGTCTGCGGCTACATATCCCCCCACACATCTTCACTTCCTCCATCCTCTCCACTTTCTTCGTCAATCCCTCTTTATAACCTTTCTGTGGGATTTGCCCTCGTTGGTATTTCGCTTTAGAGCAGCGTTGGGGTTTGACAGACATGGGGGGAGTAATACCGGGTTGTGTGATGTCGCCATGGCTGTTTAATATCTTTGTAGGTGGAGTACTGAGAGAAGTATTCATGTGAATGAGTGAAGGGGGGGTGAGATTGATGAGGGATGGGTTCGATCTATGTTGGTATATGCTGATGACCTGGTGTCGGTGGCTGAGTGTGAGAGTTGTTTTGAACATGTTGATCGAAGTTGGCTAGAATGGGAAACGATTGGCTAAGAGATCTTTACGGTGTGAAGAAGCTTGTGACTGTGTGTGTTTTGAGGTGGTCTGGACATGTGATGCGAATGTTTAGATGGAAGTAGACTTGTAAAGAGAGTAATACGAAGGTCAGTGTCAGGGTGTGGGAAAGGTTTATGTGAATGAGTGTTTGAAAGAGAGAGAGAGAGGGCTGACTGAGGAGGGAGTGAATAATATTGTGTATAATAGGCGTGCATGGAGGGGGTTAATGAGGGGGCGTGCTTGGGCCCTTCTGCCCCTGGATGAAACGGGCCTTCGGCATGGACACAATGAGTGAGTGAATTTGTGTTAAATAGGGCCAACAAGAGATGTTAGTTTTAGTGGTGTCGATGCGCGCCGACCACAACTGGGTGGGAAACGTGTAGATGTTGAAGTGGAGGACTTTGTGTTGACGAATTCTAATCTCCGTTTGTTCTTGCCTCAAGCTTTCATAAGGATGTGGGGTAAGGAACACGAGTTTCTTTCTTTGAAGGTGCAGCCGTTGCCTCAGGAGCATAGCTCTAATCTCTTTCAGGTCGACATCGCTTCCTTCCTCCTTTATCTTACCCGCGCGGCCTTGGATCTTCGCTCGGTGGGAATTGGGGGCTGGTCTGGAGAGTCGTGCACCTCTATGCTCCATACATTTTCGCTTTTCCCTAACTGTCTTTTAAAAATGGATATATCTGATACTCCCTTTTCTTTTGTACGCCCTCCCCCCCATTCGATGCCTCCAGTTTCTTTTCCCATTTTAATAATAAGTGACCTGACCTAATGGGCGTGGTCATCCGTCAGCCATAGAAATTGAGAGAGGGAGTTACGCCACCCGTCCTGTTTGAATCGTGGGCGAGATCTCCCGACCGGATGTTGAAATTCGCATTAAAGTCGGCCTGACAATCGCTGACGAGCCTGAAGGCACCAGGATCAGGTCCTAGTTGGAGTTGTGCGATATAAATACCCCTTTGGTAGGTTCCGCGACTGAATAGCGGAAATTTTTATGTGAAGACAGAGGGAGGAACGACAACACTGTTGTGATTTGCTATATGTGTGATTGTGTGTAAGGAGGTAGCTTTTCCCACGGGGCTGGGTTTGAACCTGGCACCTAGGCTTTATAAGTCCAACGCCTTAACACTAGCCTAACGAGAGCTCCAAAATTAGGGAGAAGTGCAAGAAAGTGATTATGCAGGTGTAAGGTTATTTAATTCACGGGATTATTATACTAGAGAGTTGGTTCCCAATTCATGCTTCTGCCCATTTCTTGCATTGGCACGGTCACGGTTAGTCGCCCTTTACGACGCCCCGCTCACACAACAAAATTATGAGTAATGCCTAAATGTCGAACGAATAACCCCCACACCTCCTACTTCCAGGTGCAGATCCAAACTTCAACAGTCAGTTCGTTCCTGGGTTCGGCCCCGCCCCCTCCAACCACAACGTTAGCCACTTGCCCGCCTTCGGTAGTTCCTCAAATCTGCCCAATGGGTCTACCAACCCGTGGGGCTCTCACTCACCGCCGAATCCCTTCAGTGTGAGTGTGATTCATAATCATTAACCTCTTTCCCCACAAGGTTGGTTTTGCGCGCAGTAACAGCGTTAGTGGACAGGGGCACGGCATCCCCGCCCAACTGGGTATTGCGCTCGCTGGAAGTAAGCTTCTCTGGTGCGCGGCCCCTATCAGGCCTTAGTCCATTTTTACGACACGTGCCGGGAGAAGGTTATGGGTTATATTCTTCGTTCCGTGACGTTCAGCGCTTGGGTTGCTGATAGGGCTACTACCTTACTTTTTTATCGATCCTTTGTCCGTTCGAAGCTCGACTACGGAAGTGAGTTTTATGCATCCGCAGCCGAACGTCTATTGCGGAAGGTGGACTCGATCCACCACACCGGCCTTCGCATGGCGACCGGTGCCTTCCGCACTTTCCCTATTGAGAGCCTGCTTGTCGATGCTGGAGGGATGCCATTATCTATACGCCGTGCACAGTGCATTACTCGCCTGTACGCACGAGCGCAGCGTCTCTCTCAAAGCATCTACAGCTAATCTCGGCAGCTTAGGCACCGTCGACGGTGCCTATGCCCCCGAGAGACGCCAATCATACCATAAGCCCTTTGGCTTTAGGGCTAGGAAACTCCTTCGAGAGCTAGATATTGCTCTCGGGCCGGTGGCGCCCTGGTTCTACCCAGAACGCCACCCTGGAGGGTACCACATTTGGCTATTTGTGGCCGCGCCTCTGCTCCCAAAGCTTATACAGCGCTGAGAGTATTGCGTTCGACTTTTTTGGAGCACACCTCGTGTCACGCTGGAACCGTGCCAGTGTATACGGATGGCTCCAAGTCCCAAGAGGGGGTCGGCTTCCATGCTGTATCCCCTCTGTTTGAAGTCAGCGGGGCTCTACCAGGCGTTGCGTCTGACTTCACGGCCGAGCTGGTGGCAATACACCACTCGGTACGGAAGATTACGCGACGTGCCCGGTTCGGAGACCGGATTGTGATCTATAGCGACTCACAAAGCGCCCTGAGTGCTCTCGTGGCATTGGAATCTCCGCATCCCCTGGTTCGCGATATCCGTGACGCCACGGTTTTGGCAAGCCGGGGAGATGTCGAGATTATCTTCTGCTGGCTTCTTGGACATGTAGGAATTGCGGGGAATGAGTGCGCCAAAGAGTCCGCAAGGACTCTGCGACCGGACTAGCGTTTCGCTCTTCCTCACACCGACTACATGGCAGGAATACGGGCAGCTCTTCGGGCTGCTTGGCAAAGAAGATGGGAGACGGTTGAAGGGAACTTAAAGTTACGTGCCATTGCGCCGCGACTGTTCCCATGGAGCTACCCCCCCCCCCCAAAATGCCGCGAAGGCTTCGGTTTGCTTTCTGTCGTCTCCGAATTGGACACACTCGCGGGACGCACCGCCATTTGATGGAGCACTCGCCTGCGCCCTACTGTGAAGACTGCGTTGTCCCCCAGACTGTTTGGCACAGGCACATTCTTGTTGAATGTCCCAGTCTGGGTGATCTCCGTGCACGTTACCTGTCCCTTGTACTCGGGACGAGTTCGTGCACACCGACCTGTGGACTTTTATACTTTTTGGAGGAGGCCGCCCTTCTCCCCTTTATTTAAATAGTTGGGTTTTTTTTGTTGTTTTTTCTTATTTTAATAGGTCGCATGTTCCTGCGCTGGGGGTGGCGGACCTCCCCCCGACGCCGGAGCTTGCTTCCTGCTTATTACCCTTTTCTTTGTTTTATTTTTATTGATGTTTTTTTTGTTTTTTTAGCATCCTGTTTTAAATATGCCTAATTTTAGGCAATGTTGAATACGGCGACTAATGCCCACGTAGGCAGTCGCCAGATGAGCTCTTTAAAAAAAAAATGGGTTTAATCGCGAATGGCTTGGGGTTTAGTAGAAAGAAAAAGAGCTGCCACGTTGTTTAGCGTTTCGGGATGAACTGTCTAAAGATACGCTGGCATCCTCCAAATGAAGGAACGGAACGCAAAACTCTGAGGCATAGATATTGGGGCATTAAAACGCACTCTCTCAGTAAATCACAGAGCCACAGCTACTAAAGTGATTGCAGAACTCAACCAACATCTTGCAACCCAGCATCAACCAGAACAGTTTGTCAAGAGCTCATGCAGTTGTATATCCTGGAAGACGAGCTGTTATTGTCAAACCTTTTCTTTCTTCCATTAATGCTCTAAAATGGGGCAAGTGGACACTTGACCAGTGGAAGAATCCCTTTGACGAAGCATCCTTCACGTTTTTCCCATATTCGGGAGGAATTTTTGTATGGAGGACTCCAAAAGAAGCCTTTGGTCCCGATACGCTGACCCCAACCGTGAAGTATGGAGGAGGTTATGTGATGGTTTGGGCTTCCGTATCGTGCAATTTTCTTGGTCCTGTGATAGCTGTGAATAGTCGCGTTACTTCTAAGGAGTTTGTGTCAATTTAGGCTGACCAAATTCACTCACTGGTACAAACGTTTCCCAATGGTAGCGCCATCTTCCATGACGATAATGCGCCGTTTCATATAGCTAAAATTGTTAAAGAATGGCATGAAGAGCATAGTAGCTATGCTCTTTGGTGCATCAATTAATGAACCGCCATCATCTCTGAAAGACCTGGAACACGGTCTGCTTCAGGAATTGATTAAAATTACCATATCTATTTCCAAAACATGATTTTTCCTCTACTTATTGAAACATTTAATTGCTGCCAAAGGAGGAGCAACGTGATATTAAAAATATATAATTATTTACCATGTGTCCATTATTTTGTCCAACCCCTTTAGGACCTTGTATACTTTGCTAAGACTGCGAATGTCTCCCAGGCGAGATGTGCGTTTAAAATTAAATAATAGTCGTTTTCATTTCGATGCTTGTTTTTTGGGGGGGTCTTTTTTTTCAAAGATATAATATCTAGCCGGTATTTAGTCAATGATAATTTGCTTATTAGCAATTATCGGAAAGAAAACTGTCCCCGGGCTCCGTTTTTGGCGCCCATGCAGCTTACATAGATGAGTTTTAGATGTTTTGGCGTGGCTTAGATGTCTGAGCCTGCTGTTCTAGTTCCACCAATCTCAACCGCGTCTCTTATGCTCAAAGAGTCGTTTCGGCGTTCTTTGGCCAAGACCAAGGTTGTGCACTTTTGCCTTGCGTCTTCGCAGCTATCGCCCGACTCGGACCTCGCCCTAAATGCTGCTTGCATGAACCTAGACTCGCACCAATGCCTTGGTCTTGTGTTTAGTCGACGCCTCACCAGGGAGGCTCATATCAGCAGCCTCAGGGTCTGTTGTACATACACCTTGGACATTTATCGTTCCGTGCCACTCCACTTAGCCAACTGATACGGGTACTCTTGTTCTATCGTTCGTTTGTTCGTTCTAAGCTAGAGTACACTGCCAGTTATACGCATCCGGAGCCGATCATCTCTTTCGGAAGGTGAATTCGATCCACCAAATCTATCTCTGCTTGGCGACCTGTGTCTTCCGCTCAACCCCCGGCGATACTGGCGAGATAAAGCTCGCTTTAAGACGTGCAAGATGCATTATACGCGTGCCCAGACATTCCCGCAGTCACCAACGACTCTCATTTCGTCCGCGGCAGATCTTGATGTTTCCTATTCCGTTAAAAGACTCCAATCATTCCCTAATTTTTCCTATTTATGGCGAGGAAACTAGTTTGGTGTAAGTCTTGGCCGTTGTTTCTGCCAAAGAGATGCCATATTTGTACGTTTATCGGCCGGCCTCTACTTCTAAAGATTTTACAGTATTGGGAATATGGCGTTCGTATTTCCTATAGCACATATCGTGCTATAGTGGTTTTTCACGACCCCGTAAGAAGCACGGCGATTTGCTTTCTGGCCGCCATGCTGACGGAACTCTGCAATCCGTCCCGCCCCAGCTGAACTTCTTCTTCTGCTTTCTGACACCATCTTCTTAAGCTTTTTCCTAACTTTCCCTAGAACCTATCCCACAACTTTCTCTGGTCGGCCTCTAATTTCACAGGGTAGACACCGACCAGCTTCCTCTTACCCAACCATGCCAGATCGGGGCTGAGGGGGGAGGGGACAACGCCCCCTCCGCCCTGAGCTCCGATTTGAGGTGGTGGATTTTTAACAACCCACCTACACCCCACCCCACCTTTCTCACATACCCTTTCTCTCTGCTTTCACAGTCTATCAATTTTACGTCGAGCCTAAGGTGGAGCCGCCAGGCCACTAGGCGGTAAGAGTGGCCTCATATGGCGGCAGCTGGTTTTGCCATCGCCGTATTCACCCCTCACAGAGCGGGCTACTGCGTGGGGTGATGAACGTTTGCATCCCGTTGAAATAATAGGCTCACCATGCCCGATGATGACATTTTCAAAAACACCCTCTCTACTTCCCTTGTAACCTCATCGGAGCCGCCCTCGGGCAGCTCCACTGCAGAAAAGAGGTCCCACCCCCTGTAGTTTCTTAGGGGACCTTGGAAACCTCTGACCTGAGAGGAGGCCTACGGGTGCAGAGGACTCCCACTCACCCCATCTTCAGGGGGCGACGTTGGGCGACTCCCTCTTATCAGCGGCAGTCCTACCGTTACTTTCTTAGGGGACTGCCACATGAAGCCCATCCTTCCCGAGATGAACATGGTCCCTGAAGTTACCCAGCCCCATTCGGTAGAATCTTCCATGAGGTCGAACCCGGGCTCGGTGCCAAGCACAGAGCCCGACTCTGCCCCTGTGCAAGCTTCTCCTCAGACGGCTTGGGCCTACGAGGATCCACAAGGAGAGAAGGGACTTCCTCCTCAAGCTGGTGCCCCTTTGACCTAAAAGACCTTCTCCATCTTGGAGAAGGATCTTGCTGAAGCCAGTCCATCCGCCCTAAGGGCTCCTTTTTCGGTGTAGGAGCGAAGCGGGTTCACTCTCCACACAGCTCTCCTAAAAAGAAATAAAACTGCAAGACAAAAATGACTATGGGCTCCTCTTCCTGCGCGGGAGCCACGGATCCGTAATGGGTGGGACAATGGATGGCACCCTGGTGAGTGTGACGCCGCATTCTACCATGAACTCCTTGAAAGGAGTAGTTTATGCGAGGGAACTCTTGGACTACTCTATAGATGACACACCTTAGAGCTGGCCGACCAAAGAGCGGTCAAGGTCCAATGTGTGATGAGAAAACAGGGAGGGGCTCCGAGACTCACCCCTACACTATTCATCACGTTTGACTGTCACAGGCTACCTGAGTCGGTGCGTGCCGGTTGCCATTTCTTCGGCCATACGAATCGTTCCTTTAGACGTGCAAAGTCGGTGTTACCCGAACTCTGTTTAAGTTGCTCCAACGCCAAACTTGATAAGTCCAAATAGTGTGTGACCAAGTGTGTTAATTGCGGAGAGCCGCATCCCGCTTCTTCGAAGCAATGTGCTGCCTATCGCTTTGAGAATAAAATCCCGGCTGTTCAGGCCCAGGATGATTTCTCATTTTGCTATGTTAAGGACTTTGTCCTGGCGTGCCCCGCACTACCTGGGATGTCTTATGCCTCAATGTCAAGATAGACGCCCTCTGCTCCTGGCCCCTCCAGGCCTACGAGCACGGCCGCGCCCATTCGGAACCCTTCTGCTGTTTCTATCTACCCCGGGCGCTTCCCCTGGTGCAGTTGACGGCATACAAGGTCCACACCCAGCCCCGCCTAAAGCTAGGGCTACCCCCCACCCGTTCCACCCACGTGACCGTTTCCTGGAAGGCGAAATGGCCGCGCGCCTCCACCGACTCTTTAGACTCACAGTAAGCAACACCTCTAAAGTTGCTCTTTAAGCCATCTCCCGGGGTTCCTAAAGCTGCCCCCTGAAAGGAAGACAGCACTAAAGGAGCTTCGGCTCCTACGCCCACACCCAGTAGTAGGCTGGGTGGCTTGGAGTAGGTGGATTATTCGAAAGAGGGACCCTTTCCTTCCAAGCCGCCCCGCCCGCCTAAGGTTTCGAGGCTGGGGGAGGAAAGGACTCGCATGGCGAGCCCAACCTCCCGCGATAAGTCCGCGAAAGCGACAGCGCATTTCCGGCCAACAGCCCCCGAAGTTATGCTTCCGGAAAGTGCACTGCCATTCCCGTGAGGGACTTCTCTTCGAAGAAGGCTCCCGCATCTCCGAGCTAGTCCTAGAGGATATATTCCTTCAATGGAATTGCCGCGGACTCCGGGTCAACTATGAGAAGCTGTGGAGGCTCGTCTCCTCCCCTTCTCCGTTAGCTATATTTTTGCACGCGACCATGCTGGGCGCGTGCCCCTGCCCACCCTCCAGGGGTATAAGGGTTTTGCGACTCCACCCCGACGAGATAGGGGCCGGGCAGGAGGATGCGCTATTTACACCCGGCATCATGTCTCAAGTCCTTCTCGTTGCTTTGAATACCTCTTTTCTGGCAGTAGCTGTTCAGCTGCACCTGGATAGGAGGTATACTGTTATTTATGTGCACATTCCACCGTCAGCCGACTTTGACGCGGGGGACTTCCGCCGCGTTGTGGCACGTTGCCGAGGCCCTTTTTCTTGCTCGGGGATCTGGACGATAGACACTCTATCAATCCCAGGGATCAAGTCCTTGCCTACATGATCGACGAGCTGGAGATAGGTGTCTTAAATGTGGATGAGTTTATGCATAACTGCCCGAGAACCGCTTCATTTTCCTGTCTCGATCTATCTTTGTGCTCTCCAGATGCACAGCCTGATTTGGGGTGGGGGGTAGTCGATGACCTCCATTTTAGTGATCTCTTTCCCATTTAAATATCATTTTCTGGGCCGCTGCCGCCTGAGAGCCTGCCCCAGTGGTGCTTGGCGCGGGCGCGTGTGGTCCGCATTTCAAGAAAAGACTTATTTGTCTGTCTCATTCGAGGAGTTTAGGTCGGTAGCTGAAGCCGTTGAGTTCTTCATCGCCATGGGCCTAACTACTATTCCTAGAACCTCTAGCTAGGTTCCGGTATGTTTTGAAGCACGCCCGCCGCTCTTCCTGGCGGGAATACGTGTCTTCACTTAATGGGAAAACCCCTCTAGCAGATTTGTGAAAGCGAGTCAAAAGGATTCGGGGCAAGTTCTTGCAGGACCCTGTTCCCGTTCTCCAGGAAAATGGGACCGCAATCCCGGACCCTGCGTCCGTGGCGAAGTCCTTCGCGACCGCTTTCTCCACTAGCATTCAATGCCCGTCGTGATGTCGCGGAAGGCCGCTGACTTGACTTTACCTCCAGAGGCGGAGAACCCTTCAACGACAGGTTTACATTGAGTTAGTTGAGTTTCGCTCTCACTTCTTGCGCGGACACCACCCTTGTCCCGTACGCCATGCTTTGACAACTGGGTAAGCGAGGCATGGCCTTTCTGTTATATTTGTTGAACAAGATCTGGGTAGAGGGTATTCTCCCATACTCCTGGCGAATCTCTATTGTAATCGCTTTTCGCAAACCGGGAAGAGATCACTCTACCCCAGCCAGTTTCCGCCCAATTTCTCTAACCTCCTGGGCGTCAAATTTATGGGGCAATTGGTAAATAAATGTTAGATTAGCCATTTTTATGGACAGTAGATGCCACCTTTCTTCTGCACAGTGTGTCTTCCGCAAGTTCCACTCCACGTCAGATGCTCTGCTCCGATTGAAAAATGCCGTCTGCGAGGCCTCGGCGCCCACCTCAGTCGCCAAAAGCTCTCACTGCATCCGCAGCTGATCTCGACGGTGCCTATGCCGCCGACAGATGCCAGTCATACCGGCTAGGAAACTCCTTCGAGAGCTCTGTATAGCTCTCGGGCCGGTGGCGCCCCTGGTTCTGCCCAGGACGCCACCCTGGAGGGTACCACGTTTGACTGTTTGTCACCACGCCTCTGCTCCAAAAGCTTCTCCAGCCCCGGGAGTATTGCGTTCGGCCTCTGTGGATACACTGTGTGTCACGGTGGAACCGTGCCAGTGTATATGGATGGCTCTACAGACCAAAGAGGGGATCGGTTTCCACGCCGTATGCCCTCTGTTTGAAGTCGGTGTGTCTCTCCCAGGCGCTGCGTCTGTTTTCACAGCTGAGCTGGTTGCAATACACCCCTCCGTATTGGAAATAACGCGACTTGCCTGCCTTGGCTACCGGATTGTGATTTATAGCGACTCACAAAGCGTCCTCAGTGCTCTCGGGACATTGGAATCTCCGCATCCCCCAAAGTTGCGTGCCATTGCGCCATGACTGTTCCCATGGGCCTACGCCCCAATGCCGCGATTGCTTCAGGTTGCTTTCTGTCGTCTGCAAATTGGACCCACTCGCGGGACGAACTGCCTTTAGATGGAGCGCTCGCCTGCGCCTTTTTGTGACGCTTGCGTTGTCCCCCAGACTGTTCGGCACATTCTTGTTGAATGTCCCATTCTGGGTAATCTGCGCGCACGTTACCTAAGCGGGGTCGCTACCGCTTGTCCCTTGTACTCGTGACTGATTCGTGCACACAGACTTTCGGACTGTACGACTTTTTGGAGGAGGCGGCTTACTCCACTTTATTTAACTTTGTTGTAGGTCGCATGTCCCTGCGCCTGGGGGAGGTGGGCCTATCCCTGACGCTGGAGCCCGCTTCCTTCTTGTTGCCTTTTTGCTGTTTCTTTTTCCGTTGCTGCTCTTTTTGTCGTTTTTGTTACTTACATATCGTTTTGTTTTTTAATATAGCCTAGTAGGAGGCTGTGTTGAGTCCGGCGACTTATGCCCAAGTAGGCAGTCGGCAGATGGGCTCCTCGAGTCCCCACAACTGAGCTGGATACTATACACCCCTAGTTACGGCTGGGGACCGATTTCTAATCCATAGCGACTGATAGAGCGCGCTAAGTGCCCTTTAGCCATTGAAATCTCCACATCCCTTTGGTTCAAAGTATCTGCGAGGCGGAAATGTCGAGGAGAATATAGTGAATGCGGGAAATGGGTGCAACAGCGTTTTGTACACTTCCCCACGCCGAATATATGACAATATTCTGATGCCATGCTTAGACACCCAGGTGATCAAAGCGTGGCATTTCTGCGAGATTTTTTTAACAGGGTCTGGACAAAGGGTATCCTCCCAGAATCATGGTGAATGGCTCCTGTGCTCGCTTTTCGCAAACCAGTAAGAGATCACTATCCCGGTCGGTTCCCGCCCAATTTATCTAACCTCCTGGGCGTCAAATTGATGGGGCAAGTCGTAAATACTAGATTAGCCTTTTTCCTGAACAGCAGAGGCCACCTGTCATTTGCACAGTGCGGCTTCTTTGTTCGTTCGAAACTTGACTTCGGATTTGAGTTTTAAGCTTTCGCAACCGAGCGTCTATTGCAGAAGTGGACTCGATCCACCCGACCGTTCTCAGTCTGGTGACCAGTGCCTTCCCCACGTCCCCCATTGAGAGCCTACTTGTTGATGCTGGGAAGATGTCACTTGATCTACGCCGTGCACAGTGTATTATGTGCTTGTACGCGCTGGGCGGCGTCTCCCTCAGTCGTCCACGGTTCTCACTGCATCCGCGAATGATCTCGACGCTACATATCCCGCCGAGAAACTCCAACCATACCCTAAGCCCTTTCGGTTTAGGGCTAGAAAACTCCTTCGGTGGCTCGGAGTATCTCTCGGGCTTATGGTGCCTCTGGCTTTGCCCAGTACGTGACCTTGTATGGTACCATCTTTGACTATCCGTCGCCACGCCTCTCTTCCTAAAGCTTCCACAGCATGGATGGCTCCAGGACCCAGGACGGGCTCGTCTTCCAGTGTATATACCCTATGTTTGAAGTCAGAAGGGCTCTACCAGACGCTGCGTCTGTCTTCACGACAAAGCTGGTGGCAATACACCGGTTGGTACGGGAAATAACGCGTCTTGCCCCGATCCGTTACCTGATCGTGATCTAAAGCGACTCACAAAGCGCTCTGGATGGTATCGAGGTATTGGAACCTCCGGGAACTCTGGTTCGTGATATCCGTGACGCCACAGTTACGGCCAACGGGTTGATGTTGAGATTCTCTTCTGCTTGCTTCCTGGGCACCTGGGGATTGCGGACGCCAGAGATGCCGGAGGACTGGGTGACCAGACCAATGTTTGGCTCTTCCTCACACCGACTACATGTTAGGAGTCAGGGCAGCCCTCCGTGTTGCTTGACAAAGAAGATGGAAGACGGCCGAGGGAAACTTAAAGTTTCGATCATTGCACTGCGACTGTTGCCATGGACCTAACCCGAATGCCGAGGCGGCATTAGGTCGCTTTCTGTCGTCTTCGAATTGGGACGCACTGCCATTTGATGGAGAGCTCGCCTGCACTGTATTGCAACGACTGTTTGGCACATTCTTGTTGAATATTCGAGTCTGGGTGATCTTCGCGCACGTTACCCGTCCCGGTATTGAGATGAGGGAGGTCGCTACCGCTTGTCCCTTGCACTCGTGACACGTTCATGCATAGACTTGTGGACTATGACTTTTTGGAGGAGGCTGGCCTCCATTTTATTTGACTCTCCTTGTTGCAAGTCGCTTTTGTCTGCGCCGGGTGGAGGCGGGCCTTCCCTGATGATGGAGGGTGCTTGTTTGTTGCGAATTTTAGAATAGCCTCTAGTACTAGGCTAGAATTTTAATTACTGTGACTTATGCCCTTGAAGGCAGTCGCCAGATGGGCGATAAAATCTTCCTACCTTCCTTTTTTTCCCTTTGGTTTTGCTCGTTTTGTTTTAATTTAGTTTAGCATTAGGCTATAAGATAGTTGCAGTGACTTGTGCCCATGTAGATAGTCGCAAGATGTTCGCTACCTCCCCCCTCACCCCTCAATAAAATAGAACCGTCACAAATCTCTAAACTTGCAGATCGCTGGTTATAATAAATGCTTTTCCCTTCCAGGCTCCTCCCGCAGTGGTGCCATCGGGCGGATCTTCGTACAACCCGTTTTTATAAGCCGGGGAGGAAGATTTCGAGCTGAGCAATGGAACGGTGCGGCCCTTAAACCAAAAGACTAATGGACACATTTATACGTTTGCTTGATAGGAGGAAGGGTATCCATTTTTATAAGCACTTTTCTGCACTCAAGTTTCAAGTTTTCTCTAAGAGAGAAAGATCTGTGAATTTGGGCATGAGTTTCAAGTAGTTAATCGGCAGCTTAGTGGCATTCGTTACGAAAATGTTTAGGAACCGTCTGAAAGATCAAATTTATGTATGTGTAATTTGAAGGCATTACTTTTTGATTGAATGGTTACATTAACTTTAGATTTGGACTGACAAATTCTTTGTTAGTCCTCTTTCACAGGGTGCGAGCAATGCCCGCGGGCCCGCCTCCGCGCATAAATGAAATGGGTATAGTATGCAATGCATGTCTTCACACGACACATGCCAAACCCTCGCCCCGCGCTTCTTTTCACAGATGAATATCATTCAGTACTAGTCTGTTGGATATCAACATGATTGGTTGTGCAGACTTTTTCCTGTTTCACTTTGTAGAAGAAATATTGCAGATATTGACATAACTGTTAATATCACTATAGCAATAAGACCAGTTCTGTGGCATTAAGTCTCATGAGGATTATAAAAGCTCAAGATGAGTTTGCATCTAATAAATCAACGCGATGCCGATTACAGTCCATACTCAATGCATGCACAATCCAAACTGAAAAAAATAGCGCAATGGGTCGCTTGCGGTTTTCACGTGGAAGTGGGTGCAGAAGTGCGGACGCGGACATCGCCCCCACATTTTGAAAGAAGCCTTAAATGTGTTATACTTAACTATTTTGAGGTGGTTAACTCCGATGATCACTTGAAAAAAAAAAACAGGTACTGTATCGGTTATACTAGTACTATTTGGGGGGGATGAAAATCTACTATTCTTACGAAGCCTTTTTCTGCTATAAGAGACATGCGTGTATTAAAAAATTGCCCTTATAAACACTTGCATACACATGATAAAAATATTATTAATAATCATTTACGAACATAATACGTCCTGCAATGGTGCTTAAAACGCTAGTTTTATTTCTAGTAGATTTGTATAGCTAGTTAGATTCGGTAATATATTTTTTTTTTAATTTCCCCAAACCCAGTTTAAGTGGCGTACCTCCCTTTAGGTGTCAAGTTCGTAAAATACCCATTGTGGATTGCGAGACCTCGATTACTTTTTCGTCCGAGGTAAAGTATAGTAAACGTCCGCAACTGATCGGTCTTTGTTCCACCAATCATGGGATAACTGCTGGATTCTAAGGCATTTTATTTGCAGAAATTTGGCAGACAAGATTTTCGTTTTAGATGAAGTGTATGAATTTTCCCTTTTCATCCCGCCGTTTGAATTGCTTTCGCACCCACCTTGCCCGCCTTTTTTTGCGCTCCTGGAGTGTCTTAAAATCAGTTTGAATTGGAATTTTGCCTTTTCATATTGGTCAACCCCGGTGTCTGAAAAGGATGGGGGGGGGGTGTCTTTGCCTTTCTGCCCTAATGTGTCCTCGCTGAAGGCGTGTGTGGATTTCATCTGAGGATTGGTGGGTTAAACTCTCCTTTTATATCCCAAGTCATTGCAGTTAGTTGTACTTAAGTCGTTTCCTTGTATTTTTTACCTTGTGAACCAGGGCGACGGATTCGTTCCTCTCCGGTTTGTCCTTTTCGATCATGCCGTTTTTAATTTTACCTGCGGGGTTATTTATCATTTATTCCTCATGATTCGCTTTATATTTTATTGTAGTGGTACTTAGTTTTTTTAAGGATTGTTTTGTATTTTTTTAATATAAAATTTAAGTTTCACACTTTCCTCCTTACTACGTTTTCATATGCGCGAAGTTTAAAATGTAGGCAATTTTAATAACACGAGGCGATGTTGCTATTGTGTGAATGCGAGTGCCAAAAAGTCCCGCAGGAAAGAGGAAATTCTAATTCCAAGTACTTGCGAACTTAATTCAGTTTTCCGTGAGAGTGATTGCATTAAGGTTGGTAAGACCTCGGAATTCGCCTTTCTTCTTTAGTCTTGGACACTGCTCTCGTTACACCTCTCACACACCACTTTGAAGAGCGCCCGGTATCCACCTTCACACTAAATCGGTCCCACCAGGGCCACTGCATAATCACCACCTCATGATATCAGACACAACTTTTATAACTCATCTTTAAAACTTCTTACTACAAAACAAATTACCGTGCAATCACCTCGCAGTGAGCACCAAGGGACTTGTAAATAATCCATCCATCCCACCAGGGCCACGCTCCTAATCCACTCCAATAAAATACTGTATCCAACATAACAATCAAACAGCAGTAAAAAAGAACTCTTAAAATTAGCCATTTTAAACTCCCCTTATTCCATCGCAGTACGTGGGATGCAGTCACTTGTGAAGGTGGGTGACCACTGCTATAATATCCACCCCGTTTATTTTCAAACTTTCAACCGATATTCCCTTGTATGTCCTGCCATATCACATTTAACGTGCCCTCACGTGCTTGTTAAGCGCATCCTGCATGCCCATTTCCCCGCCGCCTCTCCTTTCCATTTCTTCCTACCCTGACTCTTGCATCTTGCATCTAATCTAGGGCCGAGGCCCCCCCTAAATAATTTCATCCCTCCTCTCTGCCACTCGTCTCCTGTTGTTGTATTTGCGCTTGGGTTCTTCTCTCGCTTTCCGTCCCCCATTTTCCTATTTGATAATGATTAGTTTTCGGTGAGTAGGACTAATATCAGTGGTCAACCCCTTTCCAATCAAAAAAGGGGTGAAACATGGGGCTAAACCCTTTAAAATGTGATGGTTATCAAGTGGTGTTGTAATTTTGTTTTGAAAAGAAAACTATTTTTCCACTTTCAACTCATCCACTCACTCAGTTCGAACTCAGTCGTGTGCTCCTTTTTAAACGAAAACGTGATCTACATATACTGATGAGTTGCTAGGTCTTAAGCTCCTTTGTTGTTCCTATATAGTACTAAATAATTTTGTCAGTCTGGTTTTTTTTTTTAATTAAAACTTACAAAACCTTTAAAAACTCTTAGGGATATACTCGTATGTATGTCTTAGAATTTCTAACTTGATGTGGATACTAAAGAACTTTAAATGTTAAAGCAAGGTTAGATTTTGTAATCATGATTTTAAAATCCCAAGCCCTTAAAATTGTATTTATTCGCGTTTAATTGTACTTGGGTTGCTTTCCCTTGCGAACCATCATTAATCTGAGTTGTAGATAATGAAATTTCCAAAACGAGTTATATGAAATTAAATTATATATCAGATGGTTTCAAAATTGATATGCAAAGGTTGAAATTTTATATTGGGGTTTGAAAGGGTAGGGTTTCAAAATTAGGTTTAAAATAGAAAGGGTTTTAAAATAGAATTAGAGAAAGGTATAGGATGATTTTAGGGTCATTTAAAAGAATAGGGTTCGATTTGTAAGTGGACTGGTGAGAAAAGTTTGTTCACATTTGATCGGTCGTGCAGTTGCTTTAGTTTTGTCGCCAGAGCTCCGAACAAGAGTTTCTCTGTCCGTTTAAAGCCCGGCTACCAACCAGCCTTTCCGGCTCGAATATAAAAAAAAAAAAAATTAAATCCCGACATCGCGTCATAATAATTTTAAAACATTACCCATCTGCCCCCAATCCTGCCCCCAATCCTGCCCCCAATCCTGCCCTAATCCTGCCCTAATCCTGCCCTAATCCTGCCCCAATCCTGACCCAATCCTGCCCCAATCCTGACCCAATCCTGCCCATCTCAGAACATCTTTCAATATATCGCTTCTCGGAGACCTCGAAGCGCCTTTCCTGAATACTGTCGAGTTTGAGGGAAAAGAACCTGGGGGCAACACGATTATTTGGGGGTTGGGTGGGGTGTACTCCCTTAACACATTGACTGATTACCCATACAGGGTTTACGATTAAACTGTTCCTGTACCAAATGCTGCTAGCATCGATAAGAAGAGCACAATTCTCAGTCCCATTTGAAGCTGGTTTAGGACGCAAGGAGGAAAACGAAACTGGGCTCAGCTGTTAAATGACAAAAATCTCAACATGAACACCTTATACACATTATGATTCTTCCTTGGCGTGAAACAACCTTTATTTGCTAGTTCTTACAATAGTTCCAGCCGTTCTAGATATAAACTTGGGGCATTTGTATTCCCATCTAATTTTAAGACTCAAATTCATTTAAAATTTCATGTTTAGAACAATATTCTGGGGGATTCTGAGTCTCTTTTGTGTCTTAGTCTCGCTTCCACCCTGAACGAAAATTGTCCGATTTAGATTGATACACCAGGCAGCTGACGTAGTTGATTACATATATCCACCCTCTTTATCCTACTCTATTTTGTGTGCATATAGCTTTCTTAATTTTTTTTTATCTCTAGCGTAGTTGATTTACCCGCATTCATATTTCATAATATTGTGGGTGTTTTTTTGTTTATCCCCAATTCGTCCCTGACTTGCTACGCGTATCGGTTCCAAACTTTGCTCCGTTACAGTATATGGAAACCACTGAACAGTCAACCTCGAATCGGACTCCTATCCGGTCGGTGCATAGCCACTCTGGGGTGAGTTAGCTCTTAGTAGCGACCGGTGTTGGATAGGTTCTCGACCATAGCCTCTAATTTTTCAAAAAAATATGGCAATAGGCTCATCTCTTCCTGTTGGTTGCGCAATGGAGGTTCGTGGAGAAATGGAAATGTGTGGAATATAGATAGCACAAATAAACAACTGGAGAGGGGGAGGACATTTAACTCTCTTCAATCCTCCCATCTGACCATGAAAGCAAGTTCCCCCCCGACCCCTGGCTGCGTCATTTGTAAATTTATTCATTTCGGACGCGATGACGTTTTGCGCGTCCACTCTGCTATATCTAATTTAAAAATATATTTCCAGCTTTCAATATTATTGGCGCATCATCGCCATTAAAAAAAAATATCATAAATCTCGGACTAATAATTGGATAGATTGGGTGGTAAACAGTTTCCGCTTTCCACCGTTCTGAACTAGGCCCCGCCTTGCCTTAAATATATCCCAGTAATTCCGTGCTGTGATATTTAAATTTGTAGACGCGAACTTAGTTTTAACTTCCCAAACCTGAAGGTTAGGATGCAAAGAACCCTTGCATAGTTTAATTTCTTGGTGTTTATTTTTTAGATTAGTTTCGTTCGGTAAAAGCAAAGTGTGATTGAAATTAGGATAGTGCTTGGTAGTCGGCAAGTCTTTATCAAAGCATGAATTTGCAGAATTTCTAGCTTTGAATTGGAATGGAATGCGTCAAGTTTCATTGTAGGGAGATTTCTACTGCTCTTAGTTGATGGTAGTAGTTAAAAAGTAGAAGAAAGCAAATTACTATCAATTCCTATGCTATAGAAGAATAGAAAGTCGAGTTAAAACCCGATTATGTAAATTTAATTTACTATAAAGGTATTTTCGCTATTTATGGCTAATCTGCTCTCTCTATAAAGTTATTATTTAGAGTTTAAGGTTTGGAAAGATTGAACATTGTCGTGTGTTAATTCGCTCACACATATACAGCTACACCCTACCCAAACATTGATACATAATTTGTTTATATATATATATATATATATATATATATATATATATATATATATATATATATATATATATATATATATATATATATATATATATATGTGTGTGTGTGTGTGTGTTTACAACCAAATATTAATCATATCTGAATCAAAAAGTTTAGTTAATTATGGGATGTGATAATTCTTTATTATAGTGTTTATATGTATATTTTGGTTTCCTGTGTTTTTGTATTAGACAAAAGCTACCATAATTGAGTTAAAGCTGCTGTATTTCAAGTCAACTGGTGTACATATGGATTGTGATTGTGTTGTGAATAGTGGCAAATAAGCAACCCATTTATTATATGCTTTAATCTCTAGATGTATGAGCGGGGCCCCGAATGTTTTTATATACGCTTGAAAACAAATAATAGTAAATAGCAGAAGAAAGAGTGGCTATTCGAAATGAGGTTAAATGTAAATATTGTGCTAACCTTCAGGTAACAACCGCATTCGGACCATCCCGTACATTCTGCCGTTAACTTGCCGAAACTTTGGATCTGTTCATTTTTATTTGTATATAGAAATCTCTTTATTACCTTCGACATATTTGTGAATAACTTTAGGCGCCAAGTGTAATAATTTTGTTTAATTGCTAAGTGCTACTATTGTATTGATGATTCTTATTTTCATTGGAATACATTGTAAACAGTATTTTCTTTTCTGCTCAGTAAGGGGTTAATTGTTTAATTTTCACTAATTGAAATCTTTTTGGATTCATTTTGAAGTTATGAAAAAAGAAGAGGGTTGAATTAGTTAAAATTTTGTGGCAAAAATACTTTTTCCTTTTAAATTTCTGCAGACCTCGTTTATTTGTTGACGTGAAGCTTTATTTTTTTTTAGTATTTGTAGTGTTTATAAAAATTAATTAGACATTTTTATGTTTAAACTTTTTGTACTGCGTTTTTTTCTAATCGTGAATTGAGAGTTTGCAATTACAGAGGTACAAAAAATAAGATTATTTCTCGAGTCAAAGTTGAAAGGTTTCATGCATCAAGGATGCAACGTTTTTTAGTTGGGCAGAATTTGAAGGATTGGGTTAGGTGTAACTTTCGGGATATCCACTGATGAGATGCTGTGCATTTAGGTTTGCGAGGAATATATGGTTGGTTTGGAGTGAGAGTGGAGTGTATTAAAAAGGATGGAACGATATTGCACCATATTGGTGTATGGAAGTCAAATGCGGTAAGGAAAACTGGGTAAATGATGTGTCAAATGGTATATTCTGATTGCGTTGACTGTGTCCAGGAGACACGGAGCCGAATCTAGGGTGGTAGTTAGTAAACACCATGAGCTTGAATATCGAGTGTTTGTTCAAAGAATTGATGAGTATAGAACCTGCTTCTGCCGTCTTTTTGCTTCTTGCTTAAATCTTTGAAATTGATTCTGGGATGGATAGGTTCATAGCTTCTTTTAGATACTAGCATTTGGGTCTTGTTCTTCGGGTGTGTTCTGGGAAGTCGCTAGTTCAGCAATTGGAACTTTTAATCGGCTCTTTCGGATTTATTATATTTTAAAACAAAGACTTTTACTTTCTCACTTTTATAGGCAGATTAAAGTGGGGGTTTTATCTATATTAACGAAAGTTTGGGTTTTAAAATTGATGCCAACTTCGCTCGATGGTATTGATAAGTGTGAATGAATTTTTAGGTAGAACTAAAATATCATGACTTTCCTACCATTTAGATGTTGATTTCAGTTTTTTTTCGCCCTGGCGTTAATTTAGTTTAAACTGGAAGGTAACCATAGATGCTAATGTTGTGAATTTAGGCTTGGCTATTGGGGGGAAGGGGCACTGAATGATGTCGCAAGATAAGAGTTCTGTAAAGTTTGAAATTTATAATATTGCGGTTTCTTTGTAGATTGTAAACACCATTAAATTATAGCTTTTGAACAAACTTCTAAATAAAATATATACGTTTTATTTTTTCAGTCGAGACAAGTTTATTTTTAATGTTTGAGAAAGGTAATCACTGATTGACTCATGCATGGTGACGGATAACCGAGAAGAGACAAAAGTACAACTAAATCAGAAAGAGAAGTTGGTGTTGCCGGTACTGCTAGGGTACAATTAGGAGAGCGATCGCGGGACATAAGGTATCCGTAGGTTAAGCCTGGTATGACTCACTACCACTTTATGGCAGTATTCGTGGAAATATGAGCCCCAGGAGCCGAGAAGAGGATTTATGCGAGAAAGTTTGATGGAAAAACCATTATACCCTAAGGATCTTCACATATTTTTTGACTCATGTGTGTCCTCAGCATGCACTCATCAGTAACGAAGGGTAAGCAAACGATGAACACGCAATCTTATCAAAGGGAGGGGGCGAGTGGTAGGGAAAATAAAGATTATTTAAGGATAATCAGGAGACTTCAGTCAGGATTAAACGCAATGTCCTGAGACGTTAAGGGGACGAGTAAATGAAAGCAGGAGCGACAGGACTACACAAGGAAATCAACGTCCACGGTGAGTATGGTACAGGTGATATTATAACTGGGAGGGAGATCGATATATCCGTGGGCTAGCCTGGTATGACCCAGGCGGAAGCAAACTCCGTTCCGTGAGGACAGCCTGGCGCGCTGATTTTCTGCAGTATAAATATCCAAGGACTCAGCACATTAGAATCTCCATCATCACGACTCGCAACAGGTATGACGTCATGGATATTGCGAACAAGGGGATGGGGGTTATTCCAAGTGCACAGCGCGCTTTGTGGGAGGCGATGAATTGTAAAGCGACGACCGAGTAATTCTCTTCTGACTTTATGGCACATTTTTGTTATCTCTCGGTCTCGGGGGGGGGGGGGTATCTTTGCTCATGTTATCGGGACGAGGAGGGTGGCTACCACTTGTCCCCTGTTCTCAGTTTGGGTTTGTTTCCTCCTTACTCCGGAGTGTGCAAATTTTGGAAGAGGATGGCCTTTTTGACGTTGGGCGCATGCTCGGGTACCGGGGAGAGGCGGGGGCATCCGTCCTACGCTGAAGCTTACCTTCGGCCTCATGGTTTTTGTCTTTTTAATATAGCCTATTAATAGCTTAAATCGATTACAACAACTTATGCCCTTGGTGGCCGTTGCCACATTGCTCTGTGTGTTCAGTGTAATGATTATTGATTGGTTCAATAGGGGGTGGGGAGGGAGATCACTTAGGATGTTGGTTGGTGGTAGTTTGTTCAAGTGTCTTTGGGTGAAGGTAGTATGGATGTTTTTAATTAGGATTTAGGAGGGGGTGTAGAATGTTGGGGGCTTATTGTATCTAGTTGGTGGGTGTTTTGGTGTCGGGGTGGGGAGTTTTTTTAATAAGAGTTTAGAGCCCTCTTTCACCCTTGTTTGGGTTTATGCCAGTTTCCTTTTTTTTAACCTATTTTGTTAAATAGATCTCTCTTTAAGATATCTTATTTCGACTTTGGTTGGTTTGTCTTCAAGGATGTTGCCTAGTGTGGGGTTGACTTCCAGGTATTGGTTTCTTTCTCTGAATTTGAGGCATCGAAGTAATAAGTGTTTAATTGTTATCTCTATGCGGCAAATGTTGCATTGTGTTGGGAGTTTGAAGACGTGTAGCAGGGTGTGTATCTGGTGTGTCCTAGTCGCATGCGACCTAGGACTAACACATCTTTTCGGATTTTTCTTTGAAGATTGCCACTATTTGACGGAGGGGGGTTTATTTCCAGGAGATGGGCATTTGTCCATTTCTTTTCCATTATGACTCCCAGTCAAGTGGGATTAAGTCGCGATAAAAGGTTGGTAAGATTGGCATGGTAGTAGTTCGAACGGTTTCTTCTGCGTCCTTTTCTCGTTCCCGGTAATTCCGACATGTCCTTGACACCAGCAAAAACTTAACTGGTGGGGGAGTTTGCTGAGATTCTGATTGATGGCTCTCGCTATTGGGTGTTGTTTCTCGATTTTAGCAGACTTAACGCCCTGTAAGAGTCAGGAGAAAAGGTAAATTTAGCTGGGGGCTAGGGAGTGGGGGGCGGCGAGATTATTATTAGCTTTTATGGCAAGAAGAAGGGCCATCATTCAGCTTATTGTACAAAGTCATTTCGAATTAAGCGTGCACAAATCGTGCGTTGTGGGAGAATTGTGCACGTTGCTCCTTCACTGGATTTTGAGCTGTGTATATTTCATCATCATTTTGGTTTCTCTTTTGTTATTTCGGAATGTCTGTGCCACAAGTGATTCGTTGAGGGCGGATCTAGTTTCGGAGAGGGAAACAAGGCATACATTTGGACTGGATAGCGTCCAAGTTTGTGTAGTGTGTGAGGAATTTGCAGTCTGTTTCGAAGGAAGACTATTCTTGATGTATCAGAGTAATAGGTTATTGCTCGAAAAACTTGGGATAGGGTTGTATTTCGGAGGATTCGGCCGAGATTTGAGTTATATCTTTAGCTTCTGCTATACAGCCCAAGCCCGTATTCTTCTTTGCGATTTTGGACGGGAGCGAAACCTGTTTCTGCGCATAAGGAGGTTGTCTGGGTAGACTTAAACGCGCCTGTTACAGTCATAATGCTTGGTGGGGCAGCTATTCTATTCGGCTAATAGTTGATTTAGTTGATGCAGCATATAAATGGCTTCCGTAGTCTACCTTGGAAAGTAGAAGAGATTTGTGCAGAATTTAGTAGCATTTTTGTCTGTTCTCCAGTGTAGATGTGAGAGCTAAGTTAGTAGGTCGATATTGTGGGATATCGAGTTCATTCGGATGTCGAATGTGAGCCCCAAGAATTTGGCTTGGATTTTAATGTTATTTAATCTGCCCCAATTTTAAGATTAATCTCAGGGTTTCTTTTTTTTCCCCGGTGATATTGTGAGCCCTTTTGCTATTGTGTATGCGGTTAATGGATTAATAGAGTTTTGGAGTTGCTGTTACCTTACGGTTTGGCTGGCTCCTGGAAGCCAGATGGCAAAATCATGCACGTAAATGGAGCATCGTATTGGTGGTTGTACATCTAATGCTAGGCTGTTGACAGCAATGGTGAAGTGTTGTGGTACTGCTTCATGTTGTTCTTTATTTTATTTATTTAAAGGAAACAAAGTGGCAGCCGTCCAATCATAATGGACTCAATGGCAGCACTGTTAAAACGGGGTCGCCCGAAAAAGGTCATAAGGGGTGTGGGAAACACTCAATAAAAATGGGGAAAAGTAAAGGACTAAAAGAAAACAGCACAACACACAGATGCACACTTAAATTACAGGCATGCGGCATACATTCTAAAAGCAAAGACGGCTGGGACAATAAACAAATGACATGCGCCAGCCGTACGGGAAGACAAAAGATAAAACTAATCTAAACACAAAAATGGAAAGACAATTTATAAAAGGGATAAAAACAACAAACACTTCGTGATAGAAATGTAAGAAGGGAAGACGAACGAAGAGAGTCCTGTTAAAAGAAAGGGAAGCCTGGCAGGGGGGGAGGGACGTCATAAAGGGTAGTAAAGCAAGAATTTCGAAGAGAAGCAAGGTGGGGGAACACTACTAAAATGTGAGTCATAAGACAGCTCGCCACCGCAAAAGGGACAACCAGGGGCAACTCAACCTCCACCTGAAACTAAATAGCCATGGGTGAGTCGCGTGTGCCCAATTCGCAACCGGCAAAGAGCAACCTCCCAAAACCGGAGTCGTTGAGAGCTCGAGGACCAGGGACGGACAGAGCGTTTAATAAGGGACAACTTAGAAGGGGAAAACGAATCCCATTCTCTGCCTCAAACGAAGGATATACGCTGTGATTACGGGGTCGGAGTCTGGGACCTCGAGGGTGGTCGATCGGCCTCCTCGTCGCGGAACGCCACCCTGTAACGGGCGGCATTTTTGACCAGCCAGGAACTAGTCTTTAAAACCAAAGAGTGGGTGGACGTAAGGGAACGAATCAACCACCAAAGCAGGCCGGGAATCGCTAAAAATAATCCCAAGAATTGAGGGATAAAATCAAATTAAAAACCAAAAGAATGGCGATAAAAACGGATGCCACAACGGGGAGAACTGACCAAAGGGACTCTGTAGAGGACACTGCGGCCGACCCAACACTGAGGTCCGACTTCGAGACGTTAGTATAGATGGTACGCATGAGAAGGCATGTTCAAGAAACGTACTTTAATAGGGGAAGGAAGACCCTTTGTAGAAACGCCAAAAAGCAGTACAGATCTCAAGTGGGCGAACACCCCAACCCAGAGCCCCAGAGGCCGGGGCAAAAAAGCACTTATGGACTGGGTATGAAGGGTACTGCTGAACAGTGGTGGGCAGTCCGTCAGTACCGATGACGGAAGGTCCGTCACTGACGGACTCCCGTTTCGCTGACGACTGACGGAAACATTATTTCCCGAAGGTCGTCTTTGCTTTTCGGGTTAGTGACGGTTCGGGTGATGGCCGAAAATCACTTCCGTCGGCGCTTATTCCGTCAGTCGTCAGTCCGCCAGCGAAACGGGAGTCCGTCATCTGTACTGACAGACTGCCCACCACTTCTGCTGAACACGAAACATGGATCGTAGGCACACCTGCTGCCGGTGATATCGCAAGGGAACTACGCTACCCTCCACAAAGAGGCTTTGGATCGGTTCCACTACTAAGACGGGCCCCAAGCAAACGAACAGAGTCAAGTAACTCTAAGGCCGAAGGAGACGCTGAAGAGTACACTTGGCAACCATAGTCCAGTCGGGATTGAACCAGCGCTAAATAAAGCGACCACAAGGTGCGCCCATCACTACCCCAAGTAGTGTGGGATAAAACCCGAAACAAATCCATAGCCTTCGAACAGGAAGCCCTCAAACGACGCAAATAGGGCACCAAAGTGAGCTTGCTATCAAGCGTTAAACCCTAGAACTTAAAAACTGGGAGACCCTCATCGCCATGCCGTCCAAGAAGAGGTGAAGGGGACCAAGGACCCACACGGCCCCGATAAAAATGCATGGCCTTCGTTTTGGTGACCCGAAACCCTTGGAGACAACGCGACCCGACACGGCATCAATTGCCAGCTGTAATCGACGGGTAGCAGAAGGCAAGCGGGGAGATGAACAAAACAACGCCGTCATCCACGAAGAGAGAAGCCGAAATCCCCTCCAGAATGGTAGACTCCAGGCTATTAATGGCAACGGCGAAACATGTCACACTTAAAACACCACCCTGGGGACCACCTTCCTGTTGAACCCGCAAACCTGAGAAAGTATGCCCAATACGGACCTTAAAACTACGGGACGATAAATATTCTTGAATAAAAACTGGTAAAAAAAAACTCATACCCTAAGCATATAACTGACGTAAAACACTATATCTTCAGGTGAATGTCGAAGAACACCGCCAAACGGATGAAGTGGTCAAGAGTACTAGGAAAACAGCACTGAAATGGAAAGAGGAGCGAGTTGTACTCTAGGAACCAAGTAAGACGAACTTGAACCCTCCTCTCAAAGAACTTACTGAGGCAGCTCGTAAGAGCAATCGGGCGATAGTGACTCGGGTCCAAACCGTCCCTAACGGGCTTAAAAAGGGGTAGAACAACCCCTACACGCCAGGAGGGCGGATAAATCCCTTTGACCTAAAGCAGGTTGTAAAGGTCAACCTAAAATAACTCGGAGTGGGGATGGAGACGACGGAGAAAGTCGTAGTCTATGCTATCATCACCGGGAGAGGTGGAGCCACAGTGAGACAAAGTATTCCGCAGCTGATAGAAGAAAAAGAGAGCTATATAAGAGTAGGTGTCGCACGTGGTAAAATCTAAGAGGCGAGACTCTAGGGCGGCCTTATGATCGAAAACCCGTCGAGAATAGCTACCAGTGCTACTCTCCGAAGCAAAATGGTCAGCCAGAGCTTCGCTGACCAATCGACCATCGGACGCAAGTGAGCCCCTCCGATGTCCAGAGTGGTGATGGCATGGACCAGCGTAGCGACCACGGGTCTTATTGATCCGTTTCCAAACCCGAGTCAACAACGTGGATGAAGAGATGGAAGATATGTACCGGCGCTAGGACTCTCGGGGGGCACGACGGAGGGTCCTCTGGCGGATGGCACGAGCCCTGTTCCGATCGACCCTATTTGCTTGCTGCAGATCCCAACGAGGAGGGAGCGAAAGGCCCGGGCCAGGAAGGGCAGCTGACAAGACGATCGGGAACTGATCACGCGCGGAAAGGTCGTCCAGAATCGACCACCGGAAATCGAGGAAACAGTCGGGCAAACATAAGGACAAGTCTACAGCACTAAAAGAATCAGTTTGAACATGATAAGAATAAAAATCGCCGGAATTTAAAAGACAAAGGGAATCAGATAATAAGAGGGACTCAAACACTCCGCCCCCGGGATTAAGACCAGTATCACCCCAAGACGGGTGGCGAGCATTAAAATCGCCAAGTAATAAAAACTGGGTAGGTAACTGACTTGTGAGCTCTAAAAGACAAGGCCGGCTTAAATTCAAATTCGGGGGGATGTACATAGATAAATAGTTAAAAGCTTGGAGATAAAAACCCTCGCAGCAATAGCCTGCAAGGTAGTACGGAGGGAAAGTGGCACAGGAAATAGCAAAGAGGAAATTAAAAGAGAAGCACCATCATGGCACACGCCCTCCCCCCCCCCGGTGGGGGGGGGGATATATAATTAAACACCCGGAAGGGCGAAAGCGCCAGGAAGGGGCAAGGCCTAAGCTTATTTTCTTGCAAACAGATCACCAAGGGCCGAACGCTAGAAAGCTAGAGCTGGAGTTTCTCCCACTTAGGAAGAACCCCTTGACAATTACAATGTAGGATGACAGACATTACCCTCGTCTCGACACCAACATAGGGATTCTAATGATGGAAACCCTCGAAGTTTCCCGACGACTAGAAGACCCATAGAGAACGAGGGACAAATCGTGGTGAGCCGGGGACACACCCGGCACAGACTTGGCAGCGTGAACAGCGGGAGACGACATCTGAAGCCAGAAGGCAGAACATGGACAGGGGTATAAGGAGGGAATTGGGTCCGATGGAGAGGAATGAACAGGGTCAGAGGGTGAAGAGGGAACATGGTCAGAAGGAAATGAAGGAACAGGAGCAGAGGGCAAGGGAGACGAAACAGGGGTAGGAGGCAAGGGAGTCGGAACTGGGGTATGAGGCATCGAAGACTGAACAGAGATAGGGGGCAAAGGAGAAGGAACCGAGGTAGGAGGCAAGAAAGACGGAACTGGATGAACCTCTGCCCTCACAGTGACATTGGTGATGCCGACGGGGGAGGCCAGCGAAGACCGGGGAGGAGAAGGCATCAAAACGGAGGCCGCCCCAACAACTGACTCGGGGACCAAACAAGCCCCATCAGAGGCAGCGCGCTTGAACTCTGAACGGGGTGAGGAGGAACACTTCCGTTTGCGCTGAGGCAAAAGAATGGAAGGAACAGCGGGGGCAGACGCTTGGAGGAACTGCCGGATATCCTCCAGTATCTCAGCTCGGTCGGTCTCACGGTCCGCGACAGAGAGAAGAAGGTTTAAAGTAAGTTACCAGTGGGTTGCTGCCCAATCCCAGTGGATTCTATATGGCAGCTAGGATGAAACGAGGCAAATCATCTATAAAAGGTGGAGGAGACCACTTTGTGACAAATTTTTAAAAAAAAAGACCGGTTAAAAGATTCCTCCGCCAATATGAATCGAAGACGGGTGTGTTGAGGAATAGTTAAAAGGGTTGGGGAAACAGGACAACCTTGAGAATGGCGAAATGGCTACAATCCAATAAAAGGTGGGCAACCGATTGGTCCCCACCGCAAAAACGACAGCAAGGGCTGATATGAGCATCCCCCGAAACAAGATGGCCGTGAGTAAGTCTCGTGTGGCCAATGCGAACTCGGCAAAGGGCCACCTCCAACGACCGCTTTCTATGATGACTCGAGGGCCAAGAGGGAATAGAATTTTTAATTTTGTATAGTTTGGATGATGAACAGTCATCCCATTCATTCTGCCACAGTTGAAAATATATTTTCTTATTTAAGGAAAGTAATCCTAAAAAGCAGAGCCGAGTTCTCAGGAGACACAGAATGTGCTGAGCGGGCCAGCCGATCAGCCTTCTCGTTGCCCAGGACCCCCACATGCCCAGGGACCCAGCAAAAAATAATTCTATATCGGGACGCATTTTGGATTAGCCAGTTGCAAATTTCTGTGACTAGGGGATGGGACGCATTAAAAGATCTAATTGACTGTAAGACACTCCTTGAGTTGGAAAAAATGACAAAATCACTAAAAGGTAAAATTTGGATGAGTCTAAAGGCTAAAAGGATTGCTGAAAGTTCAGCGATAAAAATGGATCTTGGTGGCGGCAAATATAGAGTTAGGAATTCTCCTCCTAGGTAGATGGCTGTGGCACCCACGCCACCGTCCGACTTAGAGTCATCCGTGTATAGTGGGCAGCATTGTTTGTGTGAGATCGAATGCTCTAAGAACAGGCTCTTAATGTTTCGAGGGTCCATGGAGGAGTTCTCCAGGCTCCACATGTTGGTACATACTGTGGGGAGAGGAGCACGCCAACTAGGGATCAGTAAGGATGGAAGGGTAAGGACCCTTGGAGCACCCAGGTTAGAGAGATGATCTCCTATGCGAAGGTTCAATGGGAGGGGTATAGATGGCAACTTATCATATGCCGCCGTGGATTCGACAGCATACAGGCATCTGTAGACTTCTGATAAAGGGGCTTGCTGTACTCGGCAGATGCATCGCATGGAGATTTGAAGTCTATGGTAGGGCAAAGGGAGTACCCCACTCTCGCAGTAAAGGCTGTTGACAGGAGAAGTATGAAAGGCTCCACTAGAAAGGCGATCTACGAGGTTTCTAATGGGGTTCAGCATTTTTAGGGTTGAAGGGGAAGCCGATGAGTAAATTTGACAGCCATAATCCAATTTGGATTCGACGAGGGCTGTGTATAATGTCCACAATGTTTGTTGGTCACTGCCCCACGAAGTGTGTAAGAGGACTTTCAAAATGTCTAGAGCCCGCAGACAGCCTGCTCGAAGTCGGCGTAGGTGTGGTAACCAGGATAACTTTGGATCGAGAGTTACGCCAAGGACCCGAAACTCGGAGATAAACTCTATATCTTCGCCTTGTAAGGAGATAGATGGCGGAACAAGAACCCCTCTGCCTCGGTGGAAATACATTGCTTTGGTTTTGGTCGTGGAAAAGCGGAATCCCTTAAGTTGTGCTCTTTTGGATACAGCATCGACCGCTAGTTGTAGCCGACGCGCTGCTGATGGAAGGCGAGGTGAGGAATAGTATAGTGCAAAATCATCGACAAACAGAGTTGCCAATACACCCTCTGAGAGAGACGAAATAATATCATTGATGACAATTATAAAATATGAGACACTTAAAACACTTCCTTGAGGAACTCCCTACTCTTGGGGTTGCAGGTCGGAGTATGCGTCTCCAACACGTACCTTGAAGGATCGAGATGCTAAAAAGCTTTGAATAAATGAAGGTAAAAGGCCTCTCATCCCCCAGACGTATAACTGCTTCAAGATGCCGTATCTCCCAGTTGTGTCGTAGGCTTTCTCAATATCGAAAAATATGGCCAGGACTCGGTGCTTTAATGAGAAAGCTTTCCGGACTGATCCCTCGAAACGTACTAGTACGTCAAGGGTACTATGACCTTTGCGGAAGCCACATTGAAATGGAGAGAGAAGGTGATTGGTTTCTAGGAACCAGTTTAGCCGCTCCAATACCATTTTTTCCAGCAATCTACTCAAACAGCTGGTGAGAGCTATATGGCAGTAGTGATCTGCATCCAACCCGTCCCTGCCCGGTTTGACAAAGGGAAGGATGATCCCAATGCGCCATGATGACGGGTAAAAACCCTTCACCCATATAAGGTCTTACAAATCAAGTAAGAAGAGAGTAGAGTGTGGATGTAGGTGTCGAATCATATCGAAATGGATCTTATCAAGGCCAGTTGAAGTAGATCTGCAAAGGGACAAAGCGCTATGCAGCTCATGAATGCTGAATAGAGCGTTATACGGAAGGTAAGATTTTGTTGTAAAGTTGAGAGAATGAGATTCTTCCTTTGATTTGTAGGATTGAAAAGCCTTATCGTAACGGTTGACACTGCTGACGGCGCGGAAATGGTCAGAAAAAGCATTGCTGACCGCCAGGCCGTCATTCTCCAAGGAACCGTCTAAGTTGAGTGTGGGGGGTATGATGATTAGCATAACGACCCCTGATCTAATTAATCCTCTTTCAGATGTTAGCAGTAGGTGTCATAGAGGAAATTGATGAAACGTAATGGCGCCATGAATTTCGACGAGCCTGACGAAGGGTTCTTTGGCGAAGCGCACGAGCTCGGTTTCGGTCGACCTTGTTGCACAAAGTTGGGTTCTTTCGGAATCGGGCATGGGCTAACTTGTAATTTTTGATAGCTGTTGCACACGTCGAGGTCCACCAGGGCATAGTTGAGCGGCCTGTGGCAGGTCGACTCCGTGGGGTAGTCTGTGTTGCTGCATTGCAGATAATCGATGTAAAGTATTCTACTGCCACGTCCACTCCATTGAAGGTCCCCAAGGATGCACGTGTGAAGGACGCCTCTTGGAAATCTTCCCAATCTGCATGACCTAAGTCCCACTTAAGGGGCATGGTTGTATGAGGGCTAACTTGAATGGCCAACAAGACAATAAGGGAAGTGGTCACTCCAAGTGGTTATCCAAATATATATATATATATATATATATATATATATATATATATATATATATATATATATATATATATATATATATATTTAAATTTATCCATTAACTACAAAAAATAAAATATTTACAATCCTCTAATTAGTTTAACGGAGATAACCATACTGGAAACCGGGCCTATTTCAGAATCTATTCACGTCCAAATCGAAATAGGCTCCAAGTAAACAAACCAATTGGCGATTAGTTATTTTATAGTGACCCTTTTAGATTAGCATTAAACTCCAATTTAAGTTTCACTCTTCTGACTGTAAATATGACGGGGTTCACTAACAATTGTCTCTACTTCAGTTAATTTGAGTACCGTAATAAACTCCTACTGAATCAATTCAAATATAAATAGTCATTCTGACTTACATGAACGAAAGGATCAGGGGTTGCCGGGTGTCGCTATATTGGATATTTCCACGCTTCTTTTTCTACGGCGAGTGACTGGAGTTTCTTTCTTTCACGAGATAGTTGGAGAGAGTAGAGGGGGTGATGTCAACTTCTTGTTGCAACTTTGCCTCCTGTTACGTTTAAAAGACGGAGAGAGGTGTTGTGCTCTCTAGCTCAAGGAGTCCTCTTCTGGGTAGCTCTTGAACTCTTTTAGAATCCTCGTCTGTTACGCCGGGTGCCCAACTGGTTTTGGGTATACGAGGTGATTTCTACAGTACTTTAAACATGGAACTTCGTTGGGGATTAGTTCTTCTCCTCTCACTCTTATGGAGATTGCGTTGTGAGAGTCACTCGAGGGTGAGCGGGTTTTCTTTTCTTCATTCAGACTTCTTCTAAGTCTGTAAAGGATACTTCGGTATGGCACCGATACAAAACGTGACGTTTCTAAGTTGTAGACGAAGGATTTCGAAACTGGGTGAAGGACCGATCTCCTCGATCTGGTCCTCTATCGCCTCTCCGAATCTTTACTCTTACTTGCGAAATTCCTGTTTGGCACTAGGAATTGTGATCCAGTCACACTTCTTCTAAGTCTGTAAAGGATACTTCGGTATGGCACCGATACGAAAACTTGTCGTTTTTTTTCAGTTGTAGACGAATAATTACGAAACTGGGCGAAGGACCGATCTCCTCGATCTGGTCCTCAATCGTCTCTCACCGAATAATCTTCTTCTTTTGCTGCCAAAATTCCTCGTTTGGCACTAGAAATGGTAATCCAGTCAGACTTCTTCTAAGTCTGTAAAGGATAGCTCGGTATGGCACCAATTTAAAAACTTATCGTTTTCTAAGTTGTAGTCAAATAATTACGAAACTGGATGAAGGACCGATCTTCTCGAACTGGTCCTCTATCATTTCTCACCGAATAATCCTTTCTCTTTCCTTATGGAGCATATTTATAGCCTGACAACCACCCCATCTAAGGGGGTAGGGGCGAGGCCGCAGAAGAGGGAGCGAGGGGTGAGGGGAGGTTGGCTTCTTAATTAGAGGCACCGCCAACCGTCACCATACTTGGTGTTCTTTTTGACTGGCACCGTTTTTTGTGGCGATTTAACCACGGGCCTCCGGACCTCGTAGGTAAGTGGATCATTTGAGCGCTGCGTAATGGCCTTTAGTGGTGACTTTGGCACAGCGGCTCGCTCCAGACTACCTATGCGGTGGTAAGATCAAAAGGGTAGGCCGTTTGAATGGTAGTCAGCCGGCTAACGTTCCCACGCCTCTCCTCATGTGGCTCGATTCTCTCGCTTTCTGCGCAGAGGAACTTTAACGTATATGTCCGCCTGGCCCTCCGTGTGGCTTTATGTGTTGAATTCCTCTACAATGTTAGATAAACAAACATATTTCGATAAAATGAGCGAATTAACTAATGATGACTCTACCTATGTGCATTTAAATATAGACCATTTAGAAAAGTGAATAGTAATTTTCATAAAAAAGTACGCTCAGTTCTTAAACATTATTCAGCCTCAATTTCTAAATTTAAATCTAGGAATGCCTCTCTTCCTTATATTTATGGCCTTGTCAAGACTCACAAACCTAATAATCCTTTACCCCCCATTGTCAGTTATGTAGGCTCTGTATCATATATTTTGTCAAAATGGCCAACGTCTTATCTTACCCCTCTTGCATGACGCATTTCGGATTCCCATATAGTTAACAGTTCCTACCTAATTGAAAAACTTAATACCATCCCGTACTCTTCAGACTTCACCCTTGTTAGCTTTGATGTTTGCTGCCTTTTCACTAAAGTTCCGGTTGATGATCTATTCCAGTTTCTTAAAGATAAATTGTGTAACGTTGAATTACCTATACCCCCTAATTTATTCCCTAGAACTAATCTTCCTCTGTACCGAAGACTGTGCATTTACTTTCAATGGTAAATTCTTTCGCCAAAAATTTGGTTTAACTATGGGTAATTGTTTAGCCCCCTTTTAATCTAACTTATATATAGAATTTTTCGAAACGGTTTACCTCCCCTCTATTGTAGATTTTCCTATAATCTGGTTTTGCTATATTGATGATATCCTTTGCTTGTGGCCCAATTCTGAAAATATTTTTCTTTTTTTGAACAAACTTAATTCACTTTTACCTTCCATCAAATTTACCTTTGAAATAGAAGAGAATGGAAGTTTTCCTTTCCTTGATTTATTAATACACCACACGCATTCTGGTTTCAAAT
Source organism: Ceratothoa steindachneri (assembly GCA_963969495.1). Classification (NCBI taxonomy): domain Eukaryota; kingdom Metazoa; phylum Arthropoda; class Malacostraca; order Isopoda; family Cymothoidae; genus Ceratothoa; species Ceratothoa steindachneri. Next base: position 23,501,525 of record OZ018323.1, read on the forward strand.
TCTCTTTTTATTGGAAACCAACTAATTATTCTTCCTATATTTAATTTTACTCCTCTCACCATATTAAAGTCAAAAGATCAATTTTTATTTCAATTTCTCTTCCTGAACTTCGTGTGATTAGTCCTGAATTCTTTGACCCTGAAGTTTCCAAAATCTTTGACATCGATCATAAACTTTGCTATCCTTTTCATTTCCTTGATAAATACCTTCAGTTAGCTAAAAAGTCTTTTTATCGTTTTGAACCTCGCGCGCCTTTTAATAACAAGAATACTCTTGTACTTCCTTTTAATCCATCCTTTGCTGCTCTCCCTCATATTTTAAAATCTCTAGGCATTTGTGAAGTATTTAACTATAATAATACTATCTCTAAACTATTAGTCAAGAACACCCCTTCCCCTACTGGTAAGGTATATTGCGTAAAAGGTATCGATTGCTCTAAATATTACTTTGGCCAATCAGGTAAATGTTTAAAAAAAAACGAATTTCTCAGCATAAATATAATGTCCGTCGCGGTGAAGAAAGCAGCTCATTTTATGTTCGTATGTCATATCTTAATCACAAGATTGATTGGAATTCTGCTAAAATCATCTGTCATAATAACGATACAATTTCACGAAATATCATTGAATCGATCTTTATTAGTAAATTCCCAAATTTTAATTTAAGTCCTGGCTTATATAAACTCGATAGTTATTTTTAAAATTATATTCACAATTCACTTTCGAAACTTTAATTTGAGACTAAAGATTTATATTAATCTTAATAAACTATTTAATTTTATTTTTTTGTGCATCTATGTAACCTTATGTTTATGTATGTGTATTTATTTTCGTTTGAGTCAAGTCTTTAGAACATTTGTACTTATTCTACCTTGGTTTTTCAATCCTGACCTCTGAAGTTAATCTCTCGCTCAGATTTTCTCCCTCCCTAATTGTTTAAGCGGTATTTTAATCCTCTTGTCAACCTTTAGTATTTTTAATTTACCTGATTTAATGATCTCAGTTTGTATTTATCTTCTTTTTTTCTTTTTTCTGTCACTCTTCGGTCCTCCTAATGTTTCCATTCCATATTAATTCATTTTGCTGATTGGTTTTTTTTTTTGCTTTTTTGTGGGCATTCTTCTCTCTCATCTGTATCATCCTTATATATATTACAATTTTCAATACTTTTGTTATTCCTTGATAAAGAACTCGAAATAAAGTTCGAAAGTACTTGGAATCTTCGAATTAATTTTCCCTGTGGGCTTTGTTGCATATATATATATATATATATATATATATATATATATATATATATATATATATATGTATATATGTAGATGTAGGTGTACGGACTGTCTTGAAAATGAATTTGAGTTTAAAAATGAGTTCTATTATAACAAGTGTCCCATAAATATATTTATTTCTGTTTATATATGATTTAAAAAAAAATATATATAATAAAGTTAAAAAAAAATAGTTCACTTTCCCCCAAGCTGTTAAAAGTTGGTGTTGCCTTTACCTAATATGGTATTAAATATAGTAAAATAAGTTTTTATTATTCTTATACACGTATAATGTTTATCTAATACTGATTGTTTATCTGCCTATAATTTTTTTTTAATATAAAAAAAATAACAAAATAGTTCATTTAACCCCCTTTTACTCTACAATCTTTAGGAAGCCTCTCACCTTTTATTTACTAGAATAATCTTCAATCTTCAGCAGTTTCCTAACAATTTCCTGCTAACAATTTCGTGGCATCTTTAGATTTTTAGTGAAAATAAAATAATTATAATTATTGACCGAGACGTTCAACTTCAAAATCATTTCCGAAATTCCAACAATTTAATTAATTAAGGATGGGAAATCAAAAATATATTAAAATGTATATATATATATATATATATATATATATATATATATATATATATATATATATATATATATATAGTATGAGACCAAGGAATAGGATGGAAGGTTTATAAATAAAAATTTATTTTTTTATTTATAAACCTTCCATGAAAAAAAATTACAATTTTAGGGGGGGGTTCCCCTAAATTTGAGGGGCCCTTCGCTGCAGCCCAGTCAGCCCACCTCTTAATCCACCACTGCCTAGTACATCTATGACCTCTAGTAAAGAAGAAGAATGGGAAGAATTTAGCCTTCTACCTACAGTAGCTGTTTCAAAAAATATTTCAAAAATGAAGCAAACATGCTACAATTGTGGCGGTGGTCGCCATCTTGAGGATGACCGAACACTTTGTCCAGCTCGCGATGTAATTTGTCTCAAATGTGGGAAGCTTTTGGTCATTTTGCAAAAGTTTGTAAGTCAAAATCCAAACGTCCTGTTTCACTCTCTTCTGCCACCTGTGCTACCAGCGGCTTGATGTTGCCTACTGTTCTTGTTCAATGTAACGGAGATCCTCAGTTAGTTCAACATCTGATTGACAGTGGAAGTCCAGAGAATTTTATAAATGAGGTTGTAGTACAAGTTATGCATCTCCACTTCATGAACGATCGTCTTTTGTTTCGCTGGCTTCTTCTTCTTTCTCAGTAAATCTTAATGGTTACTGTATTGTTACCATTTCGATGAATGGTCGCACTTATGAGAATGTCGAAGCTACTGTACTTCCAAACGCTTGTATTGATATTATTCTTGGCTTGCTATTTTTTAAGAGTGCATAAAAGCGTTAGCACAGAACCATCCTTAACTGTTTCGAACTGACTAAACTAAAGATTCTCCGAGTTAAACTGTTTAGAAACTTATTCTCGGATTGCACTCCAATTGCTACCAAGTCTCACCATTACAGCTCCAAAGATGCTGATTTCGTCGAAAACGAGGTTAAACTTCTACTTCGTCAGGGCATTATTGAACATAATAATTCTCCTTGGCGTGCACAAGTGGTAGTTAAATCAAACGCAAATAAGAAACAAACGAATGGTGGTAGACTTTTCTAGAACAATAAATAAGTACACCCCTTTGGACGCTTACTCGCTATCCAGGATTGAAGATGTAGTTGCAAATATTACTAAGAATCACTAATTCAGCATTATTGATCTATCCAATGCATATCATCAGATAGAAATATGCTCAGAAGACCGACCTTACACGGCTTTTCAATCTGGTAACAGTCTTTATCAGTTCCGGCGCATACCTTTGGGTGTTACGAATTGGGTTCCCGCTTTTCAACGCTTTATGAATCAGTTTATAACCGATAACAAACTATGTAACATTATGCCTATCTCGACGACATAACAGTCTGCGGAAAAACGAAAAAAGAACAAGATAGCAATCTAAGGCGTTTCAGTGAAGCTGCTTCTAGATACAATCTCTCCCTGAATTCTGAGAAATCTAAGTTTTTTCTAACATGCATTGAGATTCTCGGTTACCAAATTTCTGACGGCAATTTGAAACCCGATCCTAAACGAATGAGACCTTTGTTAGAATTATCCGAACCATCTAGTAAAAAATCCTTGAAGCGTTGTTTGAGGTTATTTGAATACTACGCCTAGTGGGTTCACAACTATTCAGAGAAAGTACAACCTCTTGTAGATTGCTGCAGATTTCCTTTATCTACTCAGTCTATTCAAGCATTTGGAACTTTAAAGAATGAAATTGCCAAATCTTCATAGAAAGTTATGGATGAAGACGCTTCCCTTTTCTATAGAAACGGATACATCTTATAAGGTAATCGGTGCCACCTTATCACAGTGCGAACGACCAGTGGCTTTCTTCTCGCGTTCATTGAACTGATCAGAAAAGAGACACCACATTGTTGAAAAAGAAGCATATGTGGTGGTAGAGAGCATACGTAAATGGAAAACTTTTTTGGCTGGTAGACACTGACGTAACAACTGTTCGAAGAGCTGTCATTCATGTTTGATACCAATGTAAAAGGTAAAATCAAGAATGATAAGATCATGGGCTGGTGTATGGAATTACTTCCATTTCCCTTCCATATTCATCATCGTCTGGGTCACGAAAACGTTGTTGCTGATACACTATCACAGTCTTATTGTAACGCCACTTCGGATATTACCAGTTTAAAATCGCTTCATGAGAGTCCCATTCATCCTGGAGTCCAGCGAATGCTACATTATGTTGGTGTTAAAACCCTTCCTTACTCCATCGATATGAAAACCACCGTATTACTGCTGATTGTTAGGTATGTGCTAAAATTAAACGCTCGTTTCTTTAAACCAGAAAATACTTCTTTGATACGGGCGACTGCGCCTTTCCAACGTCTTTCATTTGATTTTAAGGGGCCACTTCCAGTTTATTGCACTCGTCGCGTTATCTCCTTACAATTGTTGATGAGTTTAGCCGATTTCCGTCTGCGTTTTCATGCTGCGATATGTCATCGAAAGTAGTTATTGACTGTCTTACAAATATTTTTTCGTTATTTAGTCTACCTGCATATATCCATTCAGACTGCGGCCTGTCATTCGTTTCCAAGGAAGTGAAAGAATTTTTACTACGTCTTGGTGTAAACAGCAGCCACACTTCTCCATACAACCACCGTGGAAATAGCCAATGTGAGCGCTATAATGGCTTTATTTGGAATACTGTTAAGTTAGAGCTATTGAATCTCGAGGTTTGCCATTAAGTGCATGGCGGGATGTGTTACCTGATGCCTTACATGCCATACGCTCACTACTTAGTACCTCTACAAATACCACGTCGCATAACGACTTTTTGCTTTTGAGAGACGTTCACTTAGTGGTTCGGCCCTACCTTCTTGGCTAATTGAACCTGGAGAAGTCCTCCTCAAAGGATTTGGGAATTGCAGTAAATACGAACCAGCTGTGGACGTCGCTGATCTCATTTATGCTAACCCTACACATGCTCGTGTGAAATTTCCTGGTGGGAGAGAGAACACTGTTGCTTTGCGTAATTTAGCTCCATGCGCTAGGAATATTTCACCTAATAATTCCGAATCATCAAATCCAGGTGTCCTTTCCCATCCAGCTTCCCATTCCAGTTTCCCAACTGCAACTACTAACTTTTCTCAAGCCAACGAGAAAATATTGGGAAATGAGAAAGAAAAAAATATCCCGATTTAAGATCATGTTCATGATGCTGACAACGGTATGAATAGTCATGACAATCTGACAATACAGAGGCCTGGCCCTAGAAGATCTTTACGTGCTCATAAACATGTATGTCGATTAGATGTGTAATCTTTTCGATTCATTTTGCTACCTTACCTTAATTTTCTTTATCTAGTGCATTGTATATTTTGTAATTTTGAAAGGGAATGAATTCCTTTTTGGTGGGAGTGACTGTTATATGTTCCCCTTATTCATTTATATTTGTTCATATGTATTCATGTAACTAATATTTTGTTTTGTTTCTTTTCTAGATGTATTATGAATATAGTTTTTTGTACCATATAAAAGGAGCAGAGTGAATATACCATACTACTAATTTCTATCATTACAATAAAAGATTATAAGTCAGCTATGCTCACCACTACTCATAACTATGATTACAGTTCCTTCCTCTAGCATATCCTACACCACTTGAAAGCGCTGGACCGAACCAGAGCATGCGAATTCTCACTTATTTGGTTGTATAATATGTGGTTGCAGCTTCTATTAAAGGTGTGTTGGTTTTCGTCGCAGTTGAGACATGTTTCAGGTTAAGTGCTGTTCCCATGAGAAGCATTTGAAGCTCGGCTGTTGTTCGGCCTTGCAATTCTTGGCCGCATCGCAAACATTTGTCGCACTGTAAAGGTGTGAGGAGCTCTGATGGGAATCGTGCTTCCGGCGAATCTTATGATTTGAGATCTATTTTGCTGCCTAAATGTCATTTTGACAATGTTTAGTGGTGTAGATTGGTTTCTATGTTGTGGACGCCATCTTCAACTATTTGTTTAATTTCTTGACAGATAATTCATCCGAGCTTTTTGGTCCTAGCATAAACCGACTTAAAATGCTGTGCCTACCCTAGCGGTGTATCCGCTCTTATCTGTTGCATGTACTTTAGGGATGGATGGATGGATTGGGCACAAGTCCCTTGGTGCTCACTCCGGGGTGATTGCGCCGGTTTTTTTGGGGGGTGGGGGGGGCACTGGGAGTTGTAAGAGCGAGAAATATTTTGAAGATTGTCTCCAATTTGGCTAAATTGGGACCGGACGGGTCGCTGACTCCCCGTCAGCACAGCGGCCAGAAAAACATCTCCATGCCCCCTACGGGATGAGGGAGGGGTCTGTGCTCTGCTGAAGTTTTGGGTTCCAATCATGTCTAGGTGTAATTTGTTTGCTAGTATTTTTCTTTCAACATGTGGGTGTGGTGTGCTGTGTGTGCATCTTTGATTGTTCTGTGTGGTTTTGAGGTTGCGCATGTGAGATTTGACTGTGTTGGGTGCCATGCTGCTGCTGCGTGGTTGAGGGTGGTGCGGATAAATTGTTTGCATATAGTGATGAGAGGCTCTTTATGTTGTCCAAATGTAATTATTATTATTATTAATATAACTCTTTTATTTTCTGTTACAGTCTCGATGCAATTTAAGACAGCGTAGTATCAGATATATTGGGCTACAAGTGGACTAACAATTGTGTACGAGTTAAAAAATATTTTCAAAATTTTTAGTTCAAATGTTCTTGCACAATCCACCAATAAATGCTTAATGGTCATTGGTGAGGCACAATGGTGGTACTGTGGGACATCATCCGGTCCGCCCCCAGTCATTAGATGTCATTGGGTGAGCCGCGAGTGACTAATTCTAACTATACACAGGGCAACCTCATGGTAGCGTTGTTTTTTTGGGGAATCGTGATCGCAAGATAAACAGATTGTTTAATTTGGAAAAGCTTGTTATTCAAGTGGCCGTTCCATTCTCTCTGACACTTGTACCAAACATAGTTCCTATGGTTTACTAAAAGCCTCAAAAGTGTAGTTTCACTATCGTTGTGGTTCTGATGCAGGTAGCTCTGGCTGCTACATCTGCTTGTTCATTATAGAAGACATGAACGTGGCTTGCCCCCTAGGAAAAGGCCACTTTCTATATCCTGGAATTTATGGTCAACCATTCTTGCATCTTCGAAACTCATGGATGGTTGTGGTTAAATTTGTTAAGCGTCATGAGCACACTTTGCGAGTCACTAAAAATTGCGAAAAAATGATTTACAGGTAAGTTCAAGAACTAAGATTATGGCAAAAAGTTCGACGGTAAAAATAGAAGCCTGCTTCGGTAATTCTTTTGATAATGTGTTTTCAGGTGATATTGCTGCTGCACCAACTCCTTGCTTTGCTTTAGAGACATCGGTATATACTCGTATATGGCATGCAGAGATGTGTCTCGTTACCTGTTCATAAAATAGATTTCAAGCTAATCTAGGATCCACTGAAGTCTTACACAAATACCCAAATCTGGAGCAGACATTAGAGGGTGTTATTTTCCATTACGGCACGATGCTATAACCACGATAAAATACTGAGCTGTTGATATCCAAGTTATCCATGTGTTCCCCTATTTGTAAATCCAGGGAGGAGGTAGGGTATCTATCATATTCGGCTATGGATTCAGTTTGAAAAATGCATTTGTACACTAAAGAGGAGGAGGAGGGTAGTTGTTGAATTTGAAATAGGCAACGAAGGCATACCTGGATGCAGTGGAAAGGGAGTGGGGGCAGTCCACTCTCTGCATATAGACTAGGAACTGGAGTTTTTCGAAACACACGACTTTATATAAATACTCTCATGTTACGAATGACCTCCAACATTCGGATAGGGGTTGTGGCCGCTGAAGTGTAGACATGACATCCATAGTCTAGTTGCGATTGTAAAGCATCTAGAGTGTCCGTCTATTGCTCACTCATGAGCTGTGTGATAGCATCTTTAGTAATCGGAGGTTCTTCAGGTATTTCTGTTTTATGTAGCCTATGTGGGGAATCCAGGTTAGTTTCCCCTCCAAGCCCACAGTGTTTTCAGACCCTCGCCGCGAGAGGGCTCCTGGCTTGTCGTTAGACAGGGAGGCTCAGCCCGCTTCATTAAAGAGAAATTCGACGTGGATTTTTATTATAACATTCTCCTCCATACGCGACCTTTATTTATGGTCTCACTGTATTGGTGGCTTGACTCCTTTCCATTATAGGCCAATAGCCCTCAACAGCTATCTTAGTAAGTTATTGAAACAAATGGTGAATGCTCGCTTACAATAGTTTCTGCAATACCATGGCCTCCTAACTAAATACCAGCGTTGATTCCGTAAGAAGCAGAGTATATTTATTCATATCTCTATATTTAGAACGAAGATGTTCCACAGAGTAGTGTATTAAATGTTGATTTATTAGCTATTGTGATAAATAGCTTGGTCTACTTTCTGCTCGAAGGGGTGTCTGTAACTCTTTTGTATTCAACCTTGTTCTTTATCACGCCCGGTATCTGCAGCCCGCCTCTTCCAGTTGGCGTCTGATATCATCCACCGCCGAGCCCTTCATAAAGGGTTTCGCTTCAAAGATTAAGGCAATTTACTTTCAACGACTGTGGGCCAGCAGGTCAAACCACCCTTGCTCCAACAGGGTAACCACTTCGATCCGTGTGAGGGATACGTTTCCTGGGGATGATCCTGGTTCCCGAACTTACTCGGTGTCATCCCCAGGAAGATGGACCTATTAAAGATTTTCTCCCATAAATCTTGGGGGAGCGATATGCTCACGTTGTTGATGCTATACACCTTCCTCGTCCAGTTCAAGTTGGGCTATGGTAGTGAAGTGTATTCATCGGCCTCTTACTCATCTCTCCCTATGCTGGATCCTATCCGCAACCTGGCCCCCCGTCTATCCAATGTCGCATTTCGCTCTTTCCCTACATCGAGTATTTGTGTTGAGGGTGTCATTTTCCCGCTCCATCACCACCGCTACCAAATCTGTCACGGTATATTTTCCGCATTCAGCAGCTCCCTTACTCAAAGATCTAAAAGAGCATCCTGTTTCCACGGTCTGTCGCTGCCTATGACAAGTCTCCATCCATTCCATACACCGGCCCTTGGGGCTTTGTGTAGCTGAGCACGTTTTCCGTTTAGGTCCACGCAACTCAATATTGCTCTTTTGTTCCCGCCCGCTCCCCGGTGGACATTCGCCTTGTCAAATATATGCATGACTCTCTTTGACATGGAGAAGTCTCTGGTTGACCCGCGTTTGGCACGAACTAAGTTAATTGAATATGCGACATCACACACTTCATATTATCTCTTCACTGAAGGGCCATAAACGAATGATGGTGTGGGGGCTGATGTGGTCTCACCGGTGTCTATAGTCTCCGAGTCGTTAGTGCGGGCAGCTTCGATTTTTACAGCCGATCTTTATGCAGTTTTATTAGCCCTACGCCTTTTATCTACCTTGCATTTTACTGCCTTTACTGTTTTTATTGATTCGAGGAGCGTATTATAAGATCTTCGCTTTTTAACAAAATACATTCATGGTTGGTCAAGAATTCTTCCAGAGTCTAAGGTAACGAGTGGGCCGATGAGGGGGCTCGAATTCGGCCACCAGCACACCGACTTGCTGCACTTTGCCTTATCGTAACTTTTATTCTCTTATTAGGGCTTACATTCTGTCACTCTGCATCGATACCAAGCTGCATTCCATAATCATTCGATTTTACTGTGGGCTAGTGGTTATCACCCTCGTCGGAGCAATGAGACAGTCCATTGTCACCTGCGAATTGGCCACAGACTCCTCACACATGAACATTTAATGAGTGGCGTTGTTACCATAACGTCCTCTTTTGCCTCTTCCGTTGTTCTCCTATATCAGTAGGTCATCTTTTTATCAACCTCAAGCCTCTGTGTACCTTCCGTCTGAAATGCTTCCCCTCTATTTTAAGCGTCCCATGTAACGATCGACTACGCTTCCTCTTAGCTTAGGGTCCCTCTTTTAGCAATAATTCCCTTTTCCGATTTCTAATACGGTCTGTTTTTTTTTATCTTTTATAGGTTGTAATTATGCCTTTTTAATTAACTATAATGTAAGTGTTGGTATGTGCGCGTGTTGTTGTTTTTTTGCCATGGTGCGGGGAAATAGGTCACCTTCGTTTTCGATTTTAGTTAGGCTATGCCGTGACGTCATTTGTTTATTGCCCCGGGGCCCTCTTTTTAATCTGTTTATTGCTATTATTTTAACTTTACCATTTATTGTATTTTAGGAACTCGTACCCTTTTATGCTATGCCGCTCCATAGTCTATAGATTTTAGGGGCGTGTATTCTGCTCCAAGTAATAATAATCCAGGTCAGTTTGGGATCGAGTATATTTTAGAGCCATCCCTCCTATGTGTAAAGTATAGTTGGGAGGGTTGAACATCTCTAAGCCTACAAAAATGAAAGGTTTTTGTTTTAGTTAGGGAGAAGTGAAATATCTTTTTGGGTGCACTTACATCTCTACTATTTAGACAGCCTTTTTAAACGTCTTGCAGCAGAGGTCAGACGTGAGGAATTAATTAGTTAAATCATCTACAACTAAGGTAATTGAGATGTCTTTCGGAATTCAATTTACTAGGTTATTTATTGATATTGCGAAGCAGGTGAGGCTTAAGACACTAATTTGGGGCAGCCCCTCGTCTTGAATTTTAAGTTCAGATGTCTTAGGTCCCACTCTGACTTGAAAAGTTCGGTGTGATAAAAAAGGTATAGTTGCATCATTATACCATGGTGCCATGTGGTGTCATATGACTTATCTATGCAAAAGAAAAGCTTGATAATCATGCTCTTTTTCTAGCAAAAGCATTAAGGGCCGAGGTCTCCAATCTAACAAGAAGATCGATTGAACTTGAGCGATCGTTTGCGGGGAAGACAGGATCTCTGCCAGGATTGTGAATTTGAAGCACAATGCCAATCCTCCAATCAGAAGGGTAGTGACCTAAGATCCAAATCATATTATAAATGTCCAGTAGAAAGGCTTCAGTATGAGGGTAAACGTGTTGGATAGAGGAATAATGGATCTCGTCTGGCCAAGGTGCAGTTGAGCTGCATTTAAAGAGATCCGAGCGTAGCTCATTTAGAGAGAAAAAATGGTTGTGATGGTATTCCATTTGGGTTAAAAACTCTAAAAGCTGACGTTCTTACGCAACTTTAGCTCCTGAACATCAGCTGGGTATTTGTTCATGCTACTAATTTTGTCCAAAAAAAGAGGCAGGTATGTTCCAGATTTCAACTTAGTCGTTGGTAATTGATCCGTTTACTTCAAGACTTGGAGAAGAATGTCCATCGCATTTTCCCAGTATTTTATTAACACGTTTTCAAACATGAGTGGGTGGACTAAGTAAAGTTATAGATGATATATAACTTTTCCACAACCCAATTATGAGCCTGGCGAAAGGTCCTCTGTCGCGTGGCTCTAGCCCTGTTTTCGTCAATGCGTGTTCTGTTACTGTAATTCCTCCGGAAACGTCTATGAGCAATTTTTGTAGTAGTAAACAGACAGTGCACAATCAGTATTCCACAATAGGATTGATTTCTTCATTAAGCGAGGCTAAATTTTGGAACAGAGACTAATGCTGCTCTCTATACTGATTTCGTAAAGAAACGAATAGCATGGCTTACATCTTGGAAATTGCCTATAGCCGCATCAGTGTAGGAAGCCTGGTAAACGCATTCCAGTTGACTCTTTTAATATCCCAGCGAGGTAGATTTAATGAACAAAGGCTAGATACTGGTGTGGGCACCAAAATGGGGTAATGACCACTACCTTGCAGAAAGTCTAAAACTAACCACGTAAAATCCAAGAAGCAGTCGGGTGAAGTATGATGGTTTAAATATGATATAAAATAAATTTATTTGCATTTAGAATACACAAACTGGTTGAAGGTAAAATGGATTCAATAAAAACACCACGCATGTTGCACAAAGTGTCCCCTAAGTTAGGATGTTGAGCATTAAAATCGTTTAAAAGTAAAGCAGTTGGGTTAAAAAATATAAAAAGTTTTGAATGACATATTTTAACTTCAGGGAGCAAACAAATCGAGCAAATCGTATAACATTTGGGTACTGAAATGTGAGTTGCGACTGCTTGCAGAGTGGTACACAGAGGAATTTGCTGTGAAAATATTTAATATTTATTAGCAAGGATTTAAGGAAAGAACAAAATAGACAACTGCCCACTCCAAGTGGATTAGGATGGCAGTACAAACAAATAAGGGAAAATTCATCATAAAAGAGGAAGAACACCACTGTGGGATAAAAATTGAAACGAAGGCGGGACAGGCGAGGTATACATGAAAGGGTTAGGAAAAAGGAGGTTCGCAGAATGGCAACATTATGACTTTCCAATAGAAGATTGGCCACCGATTGGTCGCCATCTTGTTTCGGTACCCTTGAGTAATTCTCGTGTGGCTGATGCGAACGGGGCAAAGAGACACCTCTAGAGACCGTATTCTCTGAAGGCTCAAGGGCCAAGAACGGGCAGACTGTTTGATATTATGTAATTTAAAAGATGAACACCCATCCCATTCGTCCTGCCACAAACGTAAAACACAATCCTTTATGGAGGGAAAGAAATCTCGAAAATGCAATCAGGGGCCCGAAGATAGATTGAAGAGGCCAGTTGATCATCGGTCCTCTCGTTACCAGGAGTCCTACACGCTTGGAAACCAAACAGAATAGAACCCGATAATGGGACGCATTCTGGACCAACAACTACAACTTTCTTTAACTTAAGGATATGAAGCACTAAAAAAAGCGAATCGCTTTTAAACACTCCACGACTCCGAAAAAATAAAATCTTCAAAGAGTAAAATTGGGATCAGTCTAAATGCTAAAAGAATTTCCCAAAATTCAGCGGTACAAATAGAAGCCACCAGTGGCAAATATAAAGTTAAAACTTTCCTGAGTAAACGGCTCCAGCACCCACGCCTCAGTCAGACTTGGAAACGTCTGTGAATATATGGGTAAATTTTGTGTATGTGAGGTTGCGTGCTCGAGGAACTGGCAGTTAAGTGAGCAAGGGTCTACAAAGAACTTGTCCAAGCTCTACATGCTGGTACAAACTGTGGGAGGTGGAGCACGCTAACTAGGATCTGTGACGACGGAAGGCCAAGGACCCTTAGAGCACCTAGGTTGTAGAGATGATGTCCTATCCGGAGGTTCAAGGGGCGGGGCAAAGGCTGCAACCTATCGAATGCCGCCGTTGATTTGGCAACATAAAGGCCTCTGTGAACCTTTGAAGCAGGGGCCTCTCGTACACGAGAGGTATCGCATATAGAACTGGAGTCGATGATAGGACAAGGGCAGCACCCCCACTATCACAGTTAAGACTCTCCACGGGGAATGTGCGAAAGGTTCCACTGGAAAGACGAACTACGAGGTTAAGAATCGGGTTCAGCATTTTAAGGGTGAAGCCGAAGAGTAAATTTGACACGTACAGACCAAACTGGTTTGGACGGGGGCAGTGTAGAGTGACCACAGTATTGGACGATCACTGCCTCACATACAGCACATTCAAAGACGATGTAGGTGTGTGGTAACCAGGATAGCTTAGAATCAAGAGTTAGGCCTAGGAACCGAAACTCATAAGCAAACTCGATCTCTACACCTTCTAGGGAGATAAGTCGTGGAACAAGCGTCTCTCTACCCAGGTAGAAGTACATAGCCTCGTCCTGCTCGTGGAAAAGCGGAATCCCATAAGTTGTGTCCGTTTCAAAACCGCATCGACTGACAATTGCAGACGACGCGCCGCTGAGGGAAGTTGAGGCGAGGAACAGTAGAGTGACATGTCATCAACAAACAGGGTCGCCGATACACCCGCTTGGAAATAAGAGGTAGTATTATTGATCGCAATTACAAAACAGACAAACATTTAAAACTATAGCCCGAGGAACTCCCTCCTTTTGGGTATGCAAGTCAGAGGAGGTGTTTGCAACAAGCACCGTAAAGGATTGAGATCATAAGAAATTGAATAGAAAACGGTAAAAGACCTCTAATACCTTAAAACGGGTGGCTGCATTATGACGCCGTATATATGTGTAGTATTGTAAGCTAAGATGAGCGGCAGACAAGATAATAGAAAAGTGATCACTCCTATAGAGGTCATCAGAGACGGACCACCGAAAATCAGTGAGGCAATCCGAGAACAAAGAGACAAGTCAACACGGCTAAAAGAGTCCGTTTGCATATGATAATACTTAAAATCACCGGTGTAAAGAAAGCAGAGAAAGTCGGCTAATAAAAAAGACTAAAACACTACCTATTTCATTACCAGTAACGTCACTCCAATATCGGTAAAGGGCATTAAAATTCCCGAGTAATAATAACGGGAAAGGAAAATGGTCTGCCAGTTATAAAAGGTCTGCTCTTAACAATGGTAAAGAAGGAGGGAAGGAAATTGAGCAAACAGTAAAGGGCCTTGTAAGAAGCACCATCAAGGGGAGATACATGGTGGGATGACGAAAAAATAACTGAAACTCCACCAAAGGAACAACAAAGTTGAAAATACGAAAACTAGGCACCGCAGGAGTACCCATTTTGTTCTCCTGAAAAGAAACAACAGCTGTATGGAGAGTCGTCAAAAGGGCCTTGAGTTTTTCCGCTTGGGAAGAACGTATTGACAATTCCATTGTAAAATGAAAGATATTATGTGAGACAGTTAATTACCACAGTAGATATTTTTTCTCCTTTGAGGCTAATGTGATAAGAAAACAGGGAGGGCCCTTGAGCTCACCCGTACACTCTAAGTCACGTTCAACCGTGACTGCCTTCCTGAGTCGGTGCATGTCGTTGGCATAGCTGCCACGTGAAGGTATTCGTGTCATTGCTGTGGATCTACTACTACTGCCATCGTTTTGGCTATACGAATCTCTCCTGTAGACGTGAAAAGTCGGGTTTACTCGAAGTCTGAGTATGTTGCTCCAAGACAGCACACGATAAGTGCCTATCGTGTAAGGTCAAGTGTGTATATTGCGGAGAGCCGCCCCCCGCTTATTTGATGCAATGTGGTCGGTAACTCCCGGAGAAGAAAATCCTGTCTACGAATCTTGTCTCGTTCCGCGTGGCTTTGGAACTGGTCCTGGCGCGCCAGGCGTTGCCTCTACTTCTTATCCTTCAATTAAAAAAAAGTACCTTCTGCTCCTGCTTCCTCCAGGCCTAAGAGAACGGTCGTTTCTGTGCCCATTTGGAACACTTCTGCTGCTAGTTTTACTCACCACGGGTGCTCCCCTGGTAGAGCTGGCGGCACAAAACGATCATACCTAACGACAGCTAAAACTAAAACCCCCCCTTCTGTCCCCCATCGTGACCGTTTACCGTATAGCGAAACTCCCGCGCACCTCCACTGAATCGCTAGATTCATAATAAGCAAGACCCCCTGAAGGTGGTCATGAGGCGGTCTTTCTGTATTCCTAAAGCTCCCCACCCCCGAAAGGAGGACAGCACCAAAGGAGCCTCGACTCCTACGGCCGTAATTCAAGGCTGGGCCAGTTCGATTGGAGAAGGTGGATCCCAAACTCGAGTTAGTTGATTGGTCCGTTGTTTTCTTACGGTAATGTTCAAACATATTCGATATATTTTCCTGTAATATCACGTTCATCATTCTGCCCGGAAGATGACCTACTGTTAGGTGAAAGACGTCTAGGCAAATAAAGTTATGCTTCTTCCGAGCAATTTTTTTTCCTCACCTAGAGCCATTTGTTGAGACTATAGTCAAAACTATAAGAAAGCTGCAGCAAAAAGTAAACAATGCAGCCGTTGCTGTCGACTTCAATGAATCCTGCATAAAAAATGGCCTCCTTCCAATATATATATATATATATATATATATATATATATATATATATATATATATATATATAATTAGGGTGGTCCCCCTAAAAAAAAAATTTAGTTCTTATCTCTAGATGCCTGATTGTATTATCACATTGAACAGTAGGTGACATACTCAATTTCATCAAAATCGAACAATATTTACTGGTCGCTATATGGATCTTAACTTATTAGTCTGCTGGTAAATTAATTTTTGGGATAGAAATGAACAGTCTTTACAAAAATACTGGTTTATTTGAAACAGATCTTGGTGTTTAAAGACAATTTTGTAAAAAATATTTATATTAAAGTGAAAAGAAAATAGTTAAATGACAAATGATTTCTTTTTGACACAAATTATAACTAAAATTGCTGATTAAACATTGATCCTTTAGAGCATGAGGGAAAGTTTTGTGATGTTTTACCACAAGTCTGAGAAGCAACTGTTTCTGTTCTTCATCTTTTGTTAGAGATGCATTATACGATTTGATAAGTACAATACCTCTTTCTGCTGGATCGTTAACAAAGCACGTATTCTCTTCACAAGAACTTGGGTTAGTCTTCAGGAATGTATCCTCTGCAAACTTGTATCCATATTTCATTAGGAGACTGAAGATTAGCTTAGTTTTTTGAGTTACTAGTTCATGCAAGTCCAAATTCTCGATGTTTTTTGTAAGATTCAATCGGCGAACAACTTTGGTGTTTTCATTACGTTGGAGATTGGAGACCATCTTCTGATTGGTCTCAGCATTAATTCTATGATCGAAAAATGCAAGACCAACAAGATGTTCTCTAAGATAACAAAGGTGTCTGTGAAGGGCTGTGGTTGCTTCTTTAGATATTGTCTGATTTGGGTAGTTTTGCAAAGTTTTAAGGAGCAAAATGTGATTTAAAGGAGCATTAATTCCAAAATGGGCTTCATTCCAAAAACGCGAGTAGACCAAAGCAATAAAAAGAAAGCACTCTGTAATTTTGGCCTTTTCCGTTCCGTTAGTTTCAGTTGATGCTTAAACAAGTATATTTTCAGGACATATATAGCCTTAGCCATCCAGCGTGCATGATGAGTCGCTGCTAAGGCTTTTAATGTAACTTCTGTCTTATCAAATCCCCCAAGAAAGATGAGACTGAGTCGCAGCAATTCTTCATAATCGTCACGCAACTGACGAGATTTCAAAGCTTCCTGAAAATATGGGACCATTTCTCCTCGAAGATTATGCATTACTGGATTGACGAATAAACTGCTATCCGCTTCTAAAAAAGAATCCTTTTTAATTGACGACCATTGTTCTTTAAAACGTTGAAAGAGACTCCTCTTTGGACCACTTGTAGGCCCAAGTAAAATATGATGACGGCACGCAATCCAAACAAGCTCCCTTCCTAATACTTTCTCAATTATGGTTCAGGCTCCTTTTTGTAGGCCTGTATTTGATGCATTCGTTTTAAATACAAGGCCTTGAACTTCGTCACGAAGATTCCAGTCATTAATTGATGAAATGCACGCCATAGCCTGTTCTTCTCCTGTTGCTCGTGTTATTTTTGGCACACCAAGAAGTTTTTCCATTCCATTTACAGAAACTATTATTGCCATTCGTTCTACTGTTTCCTTTGCCCCATCAGTAGCAGGTAGTAGTTTTCCAACCCAGTGAAGAAGGATCGGTCCCTTAACAGACAACGAAGCTTTGTCTTCATTGTATGTTGCCTCTCTTACTTGCTTTCTGGAACGTCGTATAGAACTCCTGGAAAGTGTCATAGCTGAAATATCCTGACCCAAGACTTGTGCTATTGATCCAGCAACCATTGTTGCTTTTCTATACGTAATATTTGCACGATCAAGAACAGCAGCCACACCTGAAGTTGTAAAGATATTTTTTGAAGTTGAAGGACTACATTGTGCATTCTTTTTTCTAGTTGAAGAAAGTAGACAAAACTCTTTGTCTGCCGCAACTAAACTTTCTCCTTCAGATGATGATGGCTCGAAATCGGCATAAGCAGCAGCCTCTGCTTGATTTTTAGAAGTATATAGTTTTTCTTTGTATTGTAAAGCCTTCTCATGTCGATATCTTTTGCAGGATTCCTTGGCTGAAGTAATCTTTTCACGGCACGGCATACTGCAGGAGAAAATGTTCTCTCTCTGCATCAACAGAAATTGGCGGTCTTCTTCATTTTTTACCACATTTAAAGCATTTTCTGAGGCTATGTCAAAAAGTTTTGAAAGAGTAGATTCGAAACTACGCTCATTCATTCTATATGAGTACAGTTCAGTTTTGCGGTTCTTCTTCAAAGAAAGGTATTCTTCATACAACCTTGAGTGTTTCCTAACGCAAGAGCCTATTCGCTGTTTGGGAATTCAGGCTCTTTCCCATATTTTTATGACCCTTTTGCAAGCGAGGTTGTAACTTTGTGTCAAAGTCATTGACTCCACTTGATGGTGGTACTGAACAACACGAAGCACATCACCACATGCTGGTAGTCTTGCATATAAAAGCTCACAAGTAAGATGTCCTAAAAGCCAGACTGCCGCAGATGAACGAGTACTTACAGCCATAATCTGAAACAACAGAAATAAAAATTTATTGTAACTGAGTGAGCTCACGGTTCCCCTGCATTTAGTTATACTTAGAAGATTTTTTTTATTCTAAAATATCTAAATATTCAATATTCATGAAATAATAAGCTTTCATTTGACATAAATAAATAGGCTACTGTGTTTGTAAAAAATTACGGCAGTCATGCTTAATGCTTAATTAATATATATATATATGTGTGTGTGTGTGAATTAAAATATGAACATAAAGTGTGTTAACATATAATTCTAATATTCTTTAAGTAAGTCTAATATTGATAAAAAACTGCAAATTATCTATGCACTGAATAAACAAAGTATATTACTTACCTAAATAATTATATATATACTTGCATAAACCAGCACTTGTATTCACTTGTATTACGTCAACTGTTAAACTTTAAACTACAAATGAACAATGAATCAATCTTCGCTGACAATATAGGAAATGGTCCGATTACATCACCATTTGAAGCGAGGGGGCGTTATTGCGTCATCACTTTACAAATGGGCTCAGAAATCAACATCATACGCCGAGTATGTGAATGTCATTCCACTTTTCAGATAATGCAATATCTTGATTTTTTTGCGAATTATTGTAATTTATAAGGAATGAGTTATCAATGACAAATATAAGATAGTATATAAGTAACAACCAATAAATGCCTACTATTAAAAAGTTCCATTATTTTGACTAAAATTAAAAAATATGGAGACACATAGCGACCTCTAAATATTCACCAATTTAGTCAATATTTTGCATATATTTTTGGACTACCCTAATATATATATATATATATATATATATATATATATATATATATATATTTATATATAACCTTCCAGAGTTCTTTTGCAGAGCTCGCAAATGAAATGATGAGCCAAAGTTTTGTCTTGATCTCCGATGGCCTGCCGAAATATGTCTTCTACGGCTCACACATTTTAGCAGAATATTTTTTCGCTCTTATCTTAATACATTCGCCGCAGACATAGCAAAATGCGTCTATCTGAATCTTACAACCTCTTGACGCTATGTGTTACGAATGCTACTATCAATGACGAGTGACGATGTCTGTGCTATGACGGTTAGAGTTAAATTGATCTGTTAAGTAGATATTCTTTGTATTTATACAGTCATCTACGTTGCCAGAATATTTTAGAAATTCTTCAAACACAAAAAAAATTCTCGAAAGTTCTAGAAATCTTAATAGTTTATTTTTCACCAAATTAGAGCTGAATCTATGTGGAATGTAAGAGAACTGCCATTGCTGCCCGGGTCGCAAAAGACAAAATATAAGAGAAATAATAGCTATTACTACTGTATTACTGTTTCTATAGCTTTTTAAATACAGTATATCATCTTTATTCCATAAATAAAAAAACATAACCTTTGAAACTTATTATATATTTTTACTATTTGCATAAAATAATGTTATTTACCATAAATGGGCTAATTTAAAACTTCAATGTCCTAGCCACAAAAGCAAAGTTTGGGATTAAAATTGACTTTTTTTTTATTTAATAGAGCCACAAACAATTGGAAAATAACACTTTTTACCCAAGGACAAAACAAAAGTGAAATTTTGTTACACAGTGTTATAATTATAATAATAAGAATGATATAATAATAATAATAACTAACAATAAAAATACTAATAATAAAAAGGTACAGAAATAGCGGTGAGAGAGGGAACGAGGGCAAAGCGCATCAAAAAAATTTCCAGGTCCCATCATAGATTTCTTGTCAACCCAGTGACAGCCCTCCCCCCCCCCCTAATTTGCATTCATGCCGGTAGGATGTGCAAGTCCTCCGGTATCATGTATAACAGGCGACATAGGCTACCCCCTGCTGGGTAATCTAGATGAGTGAGTCCGGTTTTTACACGTAGTGATGTTGTCGGAGTGCATTTGAAGGCACCAGATGCAGAGGCATATAAATGGTACCCTTAATCTCTTTGGAAAGCAAAATGGTTTTCTGTAAGTAAAATGGGGTCTTTCTGTCTGCTCCCGAGTGTAGATGAAAGAGCCTAGAGTGTAGTTGAATAATTGGGATACTGCGCTTGTGTAGTTCAGTGATGTGGGATTTCCAGCTTTCCGTCGGTCGAAGATTAGCCTTAGTAATTTCACTTGATTAATTATTAATCGCGTGTGACTCTACATCTCACTATATCGGAATGTCCCTGTTTTGCTTTTTTTGTTTTTGTAATAACATTGTAACCTTTCGGCTGATTCAGGCGCAATTTGAATCCCTTATGTTGTTTTACATTCTCTTTCGAATGGTATAATTGCCAAAGTCCTCCCAAGGCTAGCCCGTGAATTATTTTCTTTTGGCAATAACATCATAACTATTCGGCCGATTCTAATAAAATTTGAAACCTTTATGTTGTTTTACATTCCCTTTCGAATGGTAGAATTGCCAAGGTCTTTTAAAGGTTAGTCCTGGAATTATTGAAAGTTTTGACGGTCGTCCAGTCATAAATCAGAATAAGTGAATGCAAAGCGACTTTTTGGTCAGCAGACCTTGTTTAATTTTATTGGTTCTTCACCTGTTTTGAAAGCAATATAAGCGTTTGTTCCTTTCACGCTGAAGGTTATGGTCTGTGACGTGGCTAAAGGGGGGGCTACGGGGCCCAAAACGAGTGTCCCATCCCTTTTTTGAATGACAAATCTGTTAATAAAACAGTTAAATATAGAGGCCCATAAAAATATAGACAAATATTAGCTCGAGCATTAGTCAAGTAAAATATACGAAGTTTGTGATGCCGTTGCTGCAGGCTCTGTTTTATAATCAGTCTAAATCAAGAGTTTCCAATTTTGATGTTTCTCTGTATTCTTTGGACATTTTTATAGCTCCATGAGCCATGTTAAAAATCAAGAAAATAATATCGCAGTAGTTGTTTTCATGCCATTCATGATATCAAACATTCGTATGTTGGGTGCCCCCAAATCCTTAGCTACGCCACTGGTTATGGACGTTGTTTTCACTGGGTATGGTAAAGCCATTTGATGTTGTGTATTCTGCTATAGCATTGATGAATTTTTGGAGTTTCGGATTTATTTCTGCCGCGCTTGTACCTGGGAGCCAGATGGCAAAGTAACAACAAGGAGTAACAACAAGGAAAGAAGGTACCCTAGGAGACCTTACGGTCCATTCAAAGAGGGTACCTTTGTACTAGCAATCGAGCGGGCACAAGGCTGCTCAATTGTTTTGCGTCCCTAAACGGCCACTTTTCAAGACCTTGTCTAGTCTTGACTTGAACTGGTCAACAGATTCACTGTTAACAACTTACACTGGAAGTGCGTTTCACATACCGCATATACTGTAAGTGAAAATATTTCCACACAGATTGCGGTTGTAACGCTTCAGTTCAAGTTTGAAGCCGTGATTGCGCGTTCTGTTCTCACTCAGTGTGAAAATATCCCGGTAGTCAACATTGTCAAACCCTCGAAGTATTTTGAAAACTTCGATGAGCTGACCACGCAGTCTACGGGTTTCCAGCGAGAACAGATCTAATTCCCTTAGTCTATCCTCATAACTTTTATGTCGGATAGAGGGAATCAGCTTGGTTGCCCTGGCTTGTACGCGTTCCAATCTCGCGATGTCCTTTCGCAATGAAGGACTCCAAAATTGTACGGCATACTCCAGGTGCGGTCGGACAAGTGAGTTGTACAGGCACAGTGCAATCTCCTGGTTCCGATAACTAAACTGGCGCTTAATATAGCCTAGCATCCTTTGGGCCTTTTTCTCCGCCTCAATGCACTGTTTCGAGAACTTGAGGTCACTAGTGATTGTTACACCCAAGTCCTTCTCAGTGTCGGTGGATTCCATAGCAGTGCCCTTAAGGATATACTGAGATTGGGGGTTTCTGTGGCCGATATGCATCACTTTGCATTTGCCCACGTTAAAAGGCATTTGCCACGTGTCCGACCACTCCCCAATCTTCCCAAGATCTTCCTGCAGGCGGGCAGTATTTCCATCCTTTGCAACGTTCATACCAAGCTTGGTATCGTCGGCAAATTTGGAAATCTTGGCAACCATGTCACCATCCATGTCGTTGACGTAGATGATGAATAGTAGTGGTCCCAGGACAGAACCTTGAGGCCCCCCGATAGTAACGGGCACCCACTCAGAAGACTGTCCATTTACGACCACCCGTTGCCGTCTGCCACTTAGCCAGTTCTCGATCCAGCCGGCTACCTTTCCGTCTATGCCAAGCGCTCTGACTTTCCGGAGAAGGCGGTGGTGTGGTACCTTATCAAAGGCTTTCTGAAAGTCTAGGTAGACCACATCCACCACCTTGTCCCGATCGTGCTCACTGAAAACGAAGTGGAAGAATTCCACAAGGTTCGTCAGGCATGACCGTTGCCTTCGGAAGCCGTGCTGGGAACTCTTCAGTAGCAGGTTTGACTCTAAATACGACGTCATTTTGTCCACCATCATGCTTTCCATGAGTTTACCGACTATCGAAGTCAGACTGATAGGTCGGTAGTTCGACGGTTGGTTACGCTCTCCTTTCTTGAAGATAGGAGTCACCTCCGCCTCACGTCAGTCTCTAGGAACGCATTTGGTCCGGATTGACATGTTGAAGATAGCGCACAGATGTCGTGATACTTCATCGCACACTTCCTTCAACACTTTAGGAAGAAACCCGTCCGGTTCAGGGGGCTTATTTGTCTTTAGGTCAGCGATCTTTTTCTTTATTTCTCCTTCGAGGAAGTCCATTGCCTCCAGCTTTTCCTCCGAGTAGGAATCCGTCGGCTGGGGAATGGGACCACACTCTTCGGTGAACACTGAAGAGAAGTAGTCGTTGAGGAGGTTAGCATTTTCTGCATCTGAATGCTTTAATGTCCCCTCCTCATTCCTCAAAGGGCCAATCGTTCGACGGATTGGTTTACGGCTGTTCACATATCTAAAAAACTCCTTGGGATTCTCCTTACAGAGTCTCGCCACTTGGAGTTCCTCAGACCGCTTAGCCGCCCTTATACTGGACTTCACTCTCCTGGCTAGCCTCCGGTATTCGTCAAAGTCACCCGAGATCTTCGATTGCCGGTACACATTTCTCTTCTCCCTAAGCAGTTTCCCGATTTCTCGATCAAACCACTTTGGTTGAACAAAGGACCGACGGGGGCATTTCAGAGGAATCAAACTCGATTGAAGACTCATGAATGTGGTTTTGAAACTGTTCCAAGAGTCTTCAACAGCATCACACTCTTCTAGCCTCGCGTCAGTCAGTCCCGCGCGTAGACCTGCAAAGTCTGCTCTTCTCAAATCCAGTTTCCTTGATTTACTAGTTGCAGGCTCTGCCTTGAGGACTTTGACTACAAATCTAATTAGTCGGTGGTCACTGCCACCGAGCTCTTCGCCAACAGAGAGGTCCTCAACGATGTCATCCTCAGAGGTGAAAACCAGGTCGAGGATATTGTCTCCTCTCGTTGGCTCTCTCACCCATTGAGTCAGGAACTCGTTGTTCGTGAACTCCAGGAGTAGTGCGTTCTCGCCACAGGGTCCTCTGGGTTCCAAGTCAACTTGTGTGTTGAAATCACCCATGACGATACACACTCTGTCTTCGACAAGTTCTTCTAGTAGCTGGTACAGATCTCTGTCCTTGTTAACGAGTTGGGCAGGAGGTCTATAAAGCACCAGGGTCCTGTATTTGGCAGGACCTATCTCTAGGTCAACACCTAGTAGTTCATGGTCGGATACGATGTTGCAATCCGTCGAGTTGAGAGTATCCTTGACATACAACATCACACCGCCACCCTCTCTGTCTGGCCTATCTTTCAGGAAGAGCTGGTAACCGGGAATCGTGAATTAACCTTCAAAATCTCGGCTTGAGGTTTTTATCCACGACTCCGTTATGGCCACCATCTCAGGTTCCTCTGTTACTACGAGGCCACGGAGCTCAAGAAACTTATTCCTGATTGACCTCGCATTGAACAGAAAAACTTTGAGGGAGTCCCCTAGTGTAGGACTCCCTACGCTCTTCCGTTTCCCGGCCTCTCTGTTTTCGTGGTCACACCCTTTTTGACGACCTCCGAGGATGTCGTTCCAGTAGTGACACGGGCATGCTGGCGCACGTCCGCTTTCGCTCTGTTTCGAACGCTCCTTTGGGTGCGTTCCACGACATCTTGAATTAGGTTGGCGAGAAAGGCATTCCCTTTAAAGGAGAGATGTACCCCATCCCTTTGGTAGAGGTCGTCTCTACCGATAAAGGTACGATAGGGATCCACGAAGAAGACTCCTTCTGCCGTGCAGAGATCCGCCAACCTTCTGTTCACTGCGACGTTTCTTTCGTGAGCGGTTCGGGATGGACCTCTTCTCGGAAGCATCCCAACCACCACACGTTTGCGGGTTTTAAGCCCTATGTCGTCCACGGCTCCCATCACTGTTTGGATGGTCTTACCACTGAGGCCAACCTTACCCCCTCTGAGGTAGAGGTCGTTGCCGCTCACCATCAGGGCAACAACTGAATTCTCAGAAATCTGAGCTTTCTCTGCCTCTACTCTGTTGTTGTGGTTACCCCGTCCTGACAGGCAGCTTACATTCACGCTAGTGCGAAGGCGGGCCGCTAGCAGCGGCTGCAGATCCCGTGTTTGCGAGTCACCAATGAGGGTGACCTTCGGACACTTGGTCTCTGAAGACGGGGTCTTTCCTTGTGGAAGAGGCCTCCCCTTTTCCTCTTTACTCTCCACATTTCTTTCTTTTTCTTCTTGTTTATCTGTTTTTCTTCTATTTTTGGTTCTACTTTTGTTTCAACTATCTTCTTTTTCTTTTTTTCTCCGTTTCTTCTTTCTCTTTTTCTCCTTTTCTCTCGCCTCAGCTAGCTTAGCCTCAGATGATGCCGGAATGTCCGTTTCATTACCAGGGGATTCCGACACGTTAGTGGGCGGCGCCTCTTCTAGGCATCGAACCTGAGCTACGTTAAGGGCTTCGAGCTTCTCCAACTTTTCCTCAAGGACCTTAGCTCTCTCCTCTGAGGCTCTATAGAGGTCTTTTAATTTCTCCACCTCTCGCGTCAATATGCAGGTAGTGCAGATACTTTCAGGGCTGCATTTTGAGTAGCAGCCCTCCGGAAAGTCAACGCACCACTTTTCTAACTGGCATATTGCACAGTTGTGTTTGAGACAAACGGGTCCTTTTTTGCCTGTTATTTTGAGCGCTTTCTCTCTCTCTCTGAAAACTCGTGACCAATCAATGATAAAAAAGGGGTGAACATACATTAATGCTAGATCTTTAACGGCAATGCTAAACAGTGTTGTACTTAGTACGCTATTTTGTGGCACTCCGTGTTGTTGGTGTATACTGTATCGTGCTCCTGGTAGGTCCACAGTGAAGCGCCCGTTTGAGAGGAAATTGCGGTTGAAGATGGGCAGGGCGCTACGAAAACCAGTGGTGCAATTGACTGAGAATATGTCTCCACATAGTGTGTCATATGCCTTTGTTAGGTCAAAAAATACTGCCGTTAATATTTTACTTTGGGAGAGTGCTTCCGCTGTCTTGTGTTCTAGGATTGTCAAGGGATCAAGTGTTGATCGTTACTTCCTATATCCGAAGTGGCTTGGTGAAAGGAGATTTTGGTGTTCTAGTTGCCATTTTAGTCTGGTATACACCATAATTTCTAAAACTCTACAGAAGTAGGAGGTGGAGGCTATTGGTCTGTAACTGGTTGGTAGAGAGTGGGTCTTTTGCTAGGTAGAGGAAGGGCAGAACTGTGTTGTATATATGAAGTAGATGTGTCACACACTTTGAGTGGGTATGTTTGAATATTGTATAGGTAATCTAGTCATCACCAGGGGATATATATATATATATATATATATATATATATATATATATATATATATATATATATATATATATATATATATATATATATATATATGAGATTGAAGTTGTTTTCGCTCCTCTCATTTTTTTTGGCCAAAATTTAAATTCTTGTACGATGCAGCCTTTTAGGTTTAGGATAATTGAGTTGTCTGTTTTTAATAGGGCGAAAATAGTATATTTTAAGAGAAAATAGTGCGTTAGCGAACGGGGTTTTTTTTGGTCGGAGGGTTTTCCGAAAAAACGCTTTGGCGTCGCGCAACGACTGAGATATCAGGTTTTCTCATAAAGAAACTTTGAAGATAAAGAGTAATTAAGTATCTTTCTCTAAGTTTAGATACCTTCATCAGCTTCTTTCAGTAATCACTCTAAGGTTAAGTTGGTTAGGTTATGAAATAATTCAGTGGCGGCTCGTGTATAGGCACTGCGGAACTGCAGCATCCCTTATTTCCACTCGATATTATCGATAACATTCAATATAATGAGTCCTTTTTTCTCTAATTCTTTCTTTATACTTGTATATTATATAATCCTTAAGCTTAATATCAGTGGCAATCCCCTAGTTTATGAAAAAAATACCAAAATCCTTGTATAGAACTGTGCGCCTCACAGTTCCAGCGACGCGGTGTTTGGCTGTTGTACGCATGCTCACATGTCTGAGATTGGAAGCTACACGCTAGGAAGAGAGAGCACGAGGGCTCACGCAGTGCTGACTCTGGTATGCTGGTGGAAGGCAGTGTTTCCTTTTGACTCTGCTTGTGTTTTGCTTAAAAACGTGTTTATATTCTTGAATGTGATAAAGTGTAGAATTTAATTCATATTTTTTTCATGTTATTTAATTAATTAATTAATTAATAGAGCTGCTGAAATTATCTTGGAAAATAATCTTGATGATGTTCTTAGTGAAATTACGAACTGATAAAAATCCTCTTGACAATTCTCATGACTACATGAGAGACAGAACGCTGCTTTTCAACACTGAAAAGAATAAAAAAATCTCTAAAGAGCACTATGAATTCTGAAAAACTAAATGCACTTGCATTGCTTCCACTGGGAAAAAAAAATCCTCAATAGTCATCCAGAGATCAAAAGGAGAAAATAATTAATCTTTTCTCGCAAATTTCAACAAGAAGAATGGATTTAGTTTTTAAATGAATGGATAAGCTTGAACTGTAACAATTTAGTCTATTAGTAAGTAAATTTTTTTTATTTTGTTCTGTTTAGGATTTTATCATGTTTATCTATAAATTTTCTTTTTGTATGTTTATTTCCTTTTACACAATATTTAAACAATGCTAAAAAAATTCTGATGCAGCACCCTGACTTATTTTAGCTACGAGCCGCTACTGCATGATGGCTGTTTATGTAAGGGTTGGTTAGGTTAAGAGAAGTTGGTTAGGTGCGTTATGTTCGGTCTATCTCGATAACTTTCTATTTTCAACCGAAATTAAGGTTAGATTCATTTATAGCACTTTAAAATAAATAAGCATGGATCAATTTTTTGTGAAAGCGGTTATGGTCTAATCTTCACATTCACCGATAACTTAGTTATATTTCCGTAATTCTAATTTTGTTCTTGAGTCAGTTCTTTAGCCACTATGGATATACAGTGTTATTGTAGGCATTCGTTAATTCTTTTAGGATTGATTTTATTCTCATCAAATTTATTGACGATTTGCTCGTCAGGAGAAAATGTTTAATTAAAATGGAAGCTTAATTCCATATTCTTTCCTTCATTTTCCTCATTAAACCATAAATAAAATTTACAGATCTTGACGGCCTTTTGTCGAGTGGTTAGGCCTATATTTCCCTTTCCAGGCAACAATGTGGTAAATGCCAAAGTTGAAGAGTTATTTACACTACCCTATCCACTTAACACTAAAATGCACATACTTAAATTAATTGCACACCTTATAACTACACCTACGGATCTTAATCTGATCTTAAGGGGCTTAATTTATCCAGAATTTTGATTAAAGTGAGAAAAATGGAAGACTCATCACGAAACCAGTTCATAAAATAGAGGGCGAGACACGAGTAGGTATGAATACGATGGGATCGAACTGATAGAGAAATCGCCATAGTTTGATACATGAAAGACGCTACAAAGATGACTCCAATAGTGCTCACATCACTTGCCTTAGTTTAATAAGTGGTTTTTCTATTGTGTTTTGTAGTAGCCCAAGAAAAGGCGAATAAGACAGATTGAGGCTTCGATCTAAATTGCCAACTGGATTAGTTGGTGGTTAAAGGAGAGAGCATCAACAGGCAACTAAACTGCATCCACGCGGAATGAAACGATGCATCGATGTCGCGATTGTGCCACACTACTCGATGAGGTCGGGCTGGTTGAAGTAGGAGGTTACTGCCGGAAAACCCACTACTCTAATCAAGCTGTATCAAAAGCAAATTTATCAGGGAACTCATTTAAACCACTACAGTGCGGATGGGAAGCAAGTAAGAGAGCGATGGCAATTGAATTTAGTATGTCTGCTCTCAAATCTTAACGTCGCTGCCAATGACCTCATTGTTGTTTCATTGGAACCTCATTGCCAGGGCCCCCTTCATGGAAAGGTTCCCAGCCAGCAGCAGTCAATTTTCTCTGGGAACGAGAACGCAAGCTCACCCAAGGGCAGTGTGGGTCAGGCGGCGAGAGTGTAAGTGCAGGGCAAGTGCGGAGATGTGCTCCAAGATTTCAATAATTTGAACTATGGGAGTGGACGCACGAGATGAAGAGTTTCCCGAATCGCAGAATACGAAGAATGCCAGGGTAAAATAATAATTATATCGGCATACAGCTAAGTCGTCCTACACACACAGCACAACGTAATTCTATACCACAATTGGAGAGAGGGAGGGAGGGGCGAATCTCTCTAAGGTCTCATAAAAGTGTTTCTTCACCCTCAACTCATTCAAATATTAATTTATAATGATTCATCATAGTGGACTCATCCTCTTGATACAACTTAAAACCCTCGTTCTTTTTCCTGGTTTTCGGAGCTTGTACTGTTGCCCTGAGAAGGCTATCAGCCCTGATGACAACCATAAAATAATATTCATAAAAGACCTCTACTATACTCACTAACTTCTAGTGTCTCTTCTGAGGGGTGAAAGTAGAATTCAGTTCTTGCAGGAACTACTTCAACCTTCAACATCCCCCTGCGACACAAATTCGATTTTAAAATTCTTGTATGTAGTAATTAGACACACAACATAATTTATAGCAAAACATTTTTCATGTAAGTGCAACAAAATTATTTGGGAAAAAATCAGAACACAAATTTAAAAGAAATTCGACATTATTGAAGCAATAATTTTTTTTAAGTAATCGGACACTATTTAAACAAAAAATCAAGCTGACCATCTCCATGTACCTTCTAGGTGTTAAAAAAATTGTCGATTACCAACTAAAACTGGTAGGCCTTGATGCAGGCAAGGAAGATTCAAGGAAAATGGAATCACACACATTTCCTCACTTTCCACATAGGGGTGTAGTAGTTACCCTCTTCTTCTGTGTAGTAGCGATCCATTCCTTTTGTTGAGGTGGATGCATTTCTTCCTTAGCCCAGCCATGTCTTCACATAAGGCAGTGGATCCTAGTGTATGCATGGTGGTCCCACACAGCTGATGAAGAGGAGATTGGCTGCATTCTTGGTTGTGAGTTTGTTCATGTTCACTGAGCTGAACCCCCCTTCACAATCTGCGTTGCTTGCAGACAATGTGTCTACTGCTATATTCAGCTTATTCATCTGGTTAGAAATGCTGCTCCCTCCACTTGTCTTGTACTCCATGAAACCAAAGTGGGCCTCTTTTTCATTCACATGCAGGACCTGACTTAAAGCCTTCATCTCCTCTTCTCCAAAGCGAGGATTGTCATGTTCCCAGTTGTCAGGGTTGATTGATAAGGGTGTTGTAGGTCTCTTTTCGGTTGGCTGTAACACTGGCCTGTGCTATGTTTGTTGTGGTTGTGAAAAGCCTTTCTTTCAAGTTCTATGACATTGCTCGAATGAACTGACCAGAGTTGATAATGGTTGACTTGCCCACACTTAGCTGCTTTCCCTTGAACTCTATCGCTTCCTCTGTTTGGTTGGCAGCGACTGTGTGTTGTCCTGAGTAGGTACTGAGGCTTTCAAAGCGTTTGACATAAATTATCATAGGGGTGTGGGCCTTGGTGAGTGTCATCTTCCTATTCTGGAGCATTTCAGACAAGTCTTTGAGTTCACTGAGAACATCTGCCATCACTGCAAGGCTGTTCAGGAAGTTAATCGAGCACAACTTTGAGAGCAGACCTTTGAATTTAGCCCTCTCTCTGGCATCCTTGGTCTCATCCTTTGATGCCTTCCGGAAATGTTGTGCCAAGGCTGGAAAGCATTGCCAAACTGCAGAAACTGCCCTGTATGATGAAGCTACCCAGCGAACATTGAACACTTTACCGATCCTTTTGAGGGTGATGTGGAGGTTGTAAATACATTCACTCAGCTCCCTGACGTTCTTCGGTGACTGGCTGTTTAATGAGTAGACAATGTTGAGGAAGGCCTGGAATTCTTTTGTTCCTACTGTCACATCCAGTGCCTGGTCCGCTTCAAGCTCCAGTCGGTGATTGAGGCAGTGCTATAACACTATCCCAGGGAAGTCATCCTGGAGCAGCTTTCCAACATTCGATAGCAGAGATTCTTTATTACTTAGAGATGGTTTACTTAATAAAATGTCACTCTAAAAAGTGGTCAAAGGAAGTGTTTCCTAAAATTCCAATTCCAAAGATGTCATAATAGGCCTACTATTAATTTTAACATTGAGAAAATTCACGCGTGAGCGCTCACCCACTTAACGCGAACGCTACTACCATTACTACAATGTGGACTGCCGAGCCGAGCGCGTGTACATTGTAAGCAAATGTATGAAAATGCTCTAGTCCAGCGCGTTACAAAATGCACTTCAACACTTAACAGCACATGTGAAGTTCTGTTGATAGAATGAATAATACCAAAGAGATGTTTATGTAGCCCTCAAATTTACATTTATTTATGTGAAATTCACTTGAAAATTGTACTGATCCTGTTGTGTGACAGGCTGCTGCGTCCCCCGAAAAGCGTTCCGCTGCGACCGGCTGTATATGTCTCTTCGGTACGTCGTACCGGACCGTTCCGGCTTACTTTCAACATTAGTCTCTTTTTTCTTTCGTGAAACTTATGGCCACTAAATGGTTTCATGTGTCTCACCCATATTTTGCTGTGAATCTTCGCCTTATGGGTTAAGATTTTCCTTAATCTATTCTTTGACTCTAGTCCTAAGACACACACACCTCAATGCCTGGTATACTCGTATGAGCCTTGCACCCGTGGCTAAAGTGTGCGGTATCAAAGTAGGCCTATTTAAAAAAGCAAGTTCATAGCAATGGTTTGAATCAATAAGTAAAAGAGAAATGTAGGATTTTTTTTAATTAGAAAATAGTAATATCATACAGTAAATATGTAATTCACAGGAGACGTATAATAAGGCACATTCATTTGGTATTTATATATACAGAAATTTTATGGTAAGCAAAATTACCTTTAGGCTTCACCAAAACTACTGAGAGTAGGAATGTAACATTCAAACTAGCAGACATCTCCAAACTCAGTCTTATACCACAGCTTGAGAAACAACGCCATCTATCGCCCGACGGTATTAGGTCAAGAAAAGCACGAAAGAAAATATACTTATCTATAAAAACGAGTAGGAATTTCGCTAATGTTTTCATTTTTACTATCATAGAATCTCTTAATATAAACTTATGAATTTTACCCAGAGGATTTTTTTATATGGCCCTTAAACTTTTTCACCTACACGGCTCGCCTGAGCATCCCTCACAGCACACGCTATTCTGGAGGACATCCGATGTAATAATAATTGTCCCATGGTCAAAATATTCGAGAATATCACAAAGAAAATTTAAAAAATATTACACGCAGTTTTTAATAGGCTTCTCTTTCCATCATACTTGGTCTCGATTTCACTTAATGATATTACTATGCAACAATCATATAATTATAAAAAAAGACTAAAGATATTAAAAAAAAAGAAAGAGCCAGAGGTAAAATATTGGGCGATAAAATGCTTTTGTATCCACCTACTTCTCTTTATATAAGGAAAAATTATACTCGAAAATTGTAAAAAAATATTGAATTGTGAGTCAAACTATTCAAAATAATTGCTCTGCTGCAGACGCAGATTCGACTTATGATGGAAAGCTCTACGGTATTTTTGCGCCTCGTTTGCCCACGACGGACTACGATTGGCTGAATAAACCTAAATGCATAAATCAGAATTTGGGATGTTCCGAAGACCATTAACTCTTATAGTTTCTGAAGATCAGTATTATTCCCTCGGGGACCGTATCAACCCACGATAACCATGCTATGGGAAATTTAATTTTAATCAGGCAATTTAGTCATAAAGTAAATGAATTAAGATTCATTTTAATCCATACTATTTTGAGCATGAGGTCAAGTGAGTCAAAAGATTAGAAATCCATTATTCCCCACTGACAACGATAATAAATTACATAATTGCGTATAATTTTATACAACACATTATTAATAAATATATTCGAATTTACCAAATAATATGTCATTTATTCTTAAATAATATTTTATTAAGAAAATAATTTGAAAGAATTCGATTAAATTTGATTAACCGCAAATCTAACCTTATAAATGTCCGATTCTTCCCATCTTCACTTGTATAATTTTACCATTCCAAGCTAGCTCATCATGGACGAGCTTTCGAAGGATAAGCTGGATCTATCTAAAATATTGTTTCCTGGGGTATATAGGAGGTAGGTTGGCGCATAGGGAGTCTCCTTGACGAATGGCGGACCCATATATTCAGGGTCCAGGGTAATTCGCTCGTACTGCTTCTCAAGAATTTCTTCCCCGAAGAAACATTTGCCATAAATGAACGGCGCTGGAATTATTTAAAAGGAATAAAGTTCAAGCTTTAGAATTCGACCAGCCAAGTCTCTTAATAGGTACATGTAGAGATAAATTTAACTAGTCTTTTAGTTATCCTGAACTGACTATAGAATCTATCTGGAAGTTTCTAACTCTTTATTCGATCAACATTTAGTATTATTATTCTACTTACGAAAATTAGGGTATTTTATTCTTGGTAATTCATTTGGTGGTACATAAGTTTCCGTTGGCGGTAAAAAGGAGCTAAACGTTGATCTTAATGGGATGTTTCCTATTATAATAGGCATGCTTACTCGCAAATCCTTCCAAGGCTTTGGGAGGGCAACAACCATCTGGAAAAGTGATATTTCTCACATTAGAATACGGAGCAATGTTCTACAATACACTGCATCACACTTCGCTACGTTACACTACTATACACTTCGCTTCTACCCGCGGACAGGGGTAGGAAAATGTAATGATCAGTAGCTTTATTCTTTGTACAAATTTGATTCTGCTGCCTTTGGTTGCGCTCTTACCTCAAACCCACACATAAGATTGAGCCTTTTATCAAGCAAACATTAATTTTAATCCCTAATGACGATAACCAAGATGGCTACAATGCTTAATAAAGTGACCTCTTGCCATTGCCTATAGGCAACTCTAGCCATACCTGGCCTTTCACCGGTGCCTATAAGTGACTCTAGCCGTAAACGAGAGCTTACCTCTAATTTGTATTCTACGTGCATCAATCTTGAGTGAATATGCAAATTACCAGGCACAATGGGAGGCACCAGGATATAAACATCCTCCCAAAAGTCCGAGTTTCCCGGAGCTAGGGCCCCTCGGACCACTTGTTTTACGATTCTTTCCACTCGGTGCGTCTTCAAATCATTTGGCATAATGTAGGTGATGACCTGCAGGAAGAGGGAGAGGAAGGGGGATTCAGATGGATCCGTTCAGTAGCATTCGTGGGAGGTACGAGGGTCAGCGCCGGCGGGTCAAATGGCGATGCCCCTAAGCATGAGCGGCGTAATATAGGGGCTAAATAAAGGTAAAGGAGTGTAAGAAATATATAATTTACTTTTATTCTTTCACCAGATCCCCCAAATGACCACGCCTATAGGATTATTGCCAACATAAGCACCTCTTATTTCCCGCGAAAGAGCAGCCACATTTAATGTCTTCCAACGACATGCTTGGGGCATCATTCTTACGGGACGGAGATGTATGTATATACATGTGGAAAACTCACACAGTATCGTGTGAGTAAACAATAAATGCAACAAAGCCCACAGGGAAAATTAATACGAGGATTCCAAGTACTTTTGAACTTTATTTCGAGTTCTTTATCAAGGAATAACAGAAGTATTGAAAATTGTAATATTTATAAGGATGATACAGAGGAGAGGAAACGCCCACAAAAAAAAAGCAAAAAACCAATTAACAAAATGAATTAATATGAAATGGAAACATTAGGAGGAGCGAAGATAAATACAAAATAAGATCATTAAAACAGGGAAATTCAAAAGACTGATCATTTGAATTTACCTGTTTTAATGATCTTATTTTGTATTTATCTTCGCTCCTCCTAATGTTTCCATTTCATATTAATTCATTTTGTTAATTGGTTTTTTGCTTTTTTTTTGTGGGCGTTTCCTCTCCTCTGTATCATCCTTATAAATATTACAATTTTCAATACTTCTGTTATTCCTGGATAAAGAACTCGAATTAAAAGTTCAAAAGTACTTGGATCCTCGTATTAATTTTCCCTGTGGGCTTTGTTGCATGTACATACATATGTTTATGACTATATTTGTCCGTCCTTGTTGGCAGTCATATTTGGGGTGGGGCTTACCGGCTTCAACCTCGAGAGTGAGGGGGGGGGGGGGGCTGCCTGCGAGCAAGAGAACTTTTATTATGCACTTTTCTCTCTTCCTTTTTTCCTCCTCTCTATTTCTCCGTACTATCTCTGCTTTCTCTCCCTATATACACCCTTCCCAAGTACCCATTGATACTCCCTTGAGCACCCATTGAGCCCTTTCTAACCACGTAACACCCTTTGAGCTATCCCATAACACTATTGAATATTCCTGTAACACTCTTCGAGCCCTCCTGCCAACGACGTAGCATACTTCGGGTAAGTTACGTCTTGTTAGCAACACTCATTGAGTCATCACGTAACGTCCATTGAGCCCTCCCGACCACCCAATAAACCCTACAATAACACCTTTGGAGTCCAAACGGTGACATGTTTCATAGGGGCCCGAGCTGTCATCCAATATCCATTGATCTCTCTCATAACACTCTTTGAGCCCTTCCGACAATTTCGTAGCATGACTCGAATTTTGTGCCAAAACCGGGACACCAATTAGGCGGCCAGGGAACACCCATTAGGAGGTCATGGAACACCCTTTGATTTTTCCCGTAACAGCTTTTAAACCTCCCTGAGAGTGACGTACTACAGCTCTGACAAGCTTAATATTGACCATACCACCAAATCAGCCCTCCCGTTCAGCCAATTGAACGCTCCCGTAATCTTATAATACATAATGGACCTTCTCCTAACATCCATTGATCTCTATCTTAATCCAGTAATTTCCATTGAACTCTCCCGTAACACACAAAGTCCTTTCACACCACCAATTGAGCACTCATATTATCACGCAATAGTCTGAGCTATCCCGTGCGACCAATGGATGGCTCACACATTACTGTAAATCTCTTTAAACCGTCTTGTAACACTTATTGAGCTCCCCCCTCCCCACATCACCGATTGAGCGTTTCCGCAATCGTGTATTATCCATTGAGTAATCCAGTAATCGTATAATACAATAAACAGTGAACCATTTCGTATCACCAATTGACTCATCCCGTAACACCCATTGAGTCTTCCCGTATAGCTCTACCTAAACGGTGGACAAATTGGTACTGATTGGCGGAGAACGCGTGACGGTCGGCGCCATATGTAGTGTGGAACCTCTCTGAACACCAATTAATCCATCCCGTGAAATTCATTGATATCTTCCTGAACCAAACCACTCTTTTAATTGGAGAACGTACAACGGCAAGCGCTTCTTTTGGACCTTCCTTAAAAATCCATGAGCTTTCCTTGAATCCTGATTGAGCTCTCTCTGGTTTAAGGCACTGTTTGCGGAGAACGTGAGGTAGACCATGCGTAGTGGGCTCTTCCTGA
This sequence comes from Ceratothoa steindachneri, assembly GCA_963969495.1. Classification (NCBI taxonomy): domain Eukaryota; kingdom Metazoa; phylum Arthropoda; class Malacostraca; order Isopoda; family Cymothoidae; genus Ceratothoa; species Ceratothoa steindachneri. The sequence goes on from OZ018323.1 coordinate 23,537,753, forward strand.
ACACCCATTGAGCCTTCCTCAATACTCACTGATCCCTTTTTGAACCCCATACTCACTAATTCAGCACCTCATTAACACACTTTCAACCCTCCCTGAAAACTTCTCAAGCTCTTCTAAGTCTGTTGTGAGCACTCCTTGTAACCTCTCCAGACTCTACTCGACATCGCCTTAGATCTTTTCCTCGATTCTAATCCCCCATCATCTTGTCTCTTCATATTACCTGGCCGGGTGACTTGGACTCCCTAACTAGCATTAATCGATGGCCGAAATCATCTATCAGTTAGAAAATACCAAAATTATATTTTTTTGACGGCGGAGATTCAACGATGAGACGTAATGGCCTTTAGTAGCCACCATAAAAGCATTTGTGGTGTTAAAACTCAATTTTGGGTATAAATAATGATAGTTATCTTGCTTATATTAAAATTATAAGTATGTCTGTAAAAAAATATAAGTATTTACAAAGGTAACATGATCATAGAAGTAAACAACATACTGGAAAATAATTTATTTGAGAATGAAGACAGGAAAGAAGCAAAAGTCATTGGACTATTCGTAAAAGGTATCATAGATGCACTTTATTTAAAATTCAGAGATTAGCAATCGGAAGAGACTCACTAACTAAAGGGAATTTATTTATTTTTTAAAATGGCAAGAAACATCGACTGAATATCTCTGACAATAATTGTTGAAAATTGGCTTCTAAACTGATGTTAAGCTGAGTAACAATAAAGATTATACTATTTTGGGGTGCAACTCTCTACAACGCCCCCTCTCTCAGTGCTGCAACAATCACAAGAGACAAACAATGAGAAGCAGCAATGATGTCCTCCTCAAGGAGATGCACCATTAGATGGTTAATTTCCACAGACCTTTGTATGGTAGTCTTTACTAATTGCCCTAAATGCTTTATTGGGGCGTGTAAGTTCGATTTGGTTGAAAATGATTGGATTGACATATGTTGCAATTTAAATGGTTTAATGCGTTTACAAATACTAATTAAAAGAATATGAAAACCTCCGACCGATTTCGGTCACCCAATATATAGCCCCAATGTTCCCCTTGTTTAAGAGGGAAAAGAGAAATTTGCTCTACAGATAAATTTAGCCTGCGTCTCCATTTAGGAAATAGTTTGCTTATTAAATTATGAGGCCTCTAAAATGCGCGAGAAAGACAGTCATTTTTGTTTGCCTTTCGATACTAATTGATACTAAATGCATTCCAGAGCTTAGCAAAGTAAATCTATTTTTTTTTATAAAGAAAGAGCGTTCAGATTGTGGATGTGGAGGCTGTCTCCACACTTTTCCGCCTTTTTGCTTAAAACCCCACAATCCTAACCTAACGACACACACACAGAACTTTATCACGAGCACGCACACATAAAAGATTGCATAGGCCCCGCCCATTTTAAACTTCTTCCCATTTACGCTCACATGCGCTCCATCCATCGAGGAAGGAATTAAATTCACCTCACTCCACTCAGTTCAATTTAACATGCATTTCTTGGTGGATAGGTGGACGGACACACAATCCGACAGCTACAGTCTTGATCCGTGTCCTAATTCCTCTCCTTTTCATCCACGCCCCTAACTTCATTAAGCTCCATTCACCAAGGAAAGGCTTTAACTCACCTAAGTTCATTCGTTCACTTGATCAAGATTCCTCGTTGTCTACTCAGAAAAATTAACTCCCCCTTTGATAGAGATCATTCACTTCTCATTCACTATCTCAATTCATTACTTGTTAAAGTTAAATATTATTTTCATAATACAATAATATTGCAAATTACTTATATTTTAACCTACGTTTCAAGAAATGGAATTTGAGTCTACTAGTCGAATTGATGTAGAGAACTCTTGCCGAATAAGATAAAACCCAGCATTGGTCTTTATAGGAGTTGAGAAGCAGCTTCAAGTGCTGAAAACTCACACGATCATATTATGCCCACAAAGTGGAGTGAATATAAAGCGCTGTAAAGTGATAACTATCCTGCATTATTCTTAATCCTGCTTTTATATCTATATTCATCGATCTTAGCAATTGCGACTCTTGTTTTGGTAGCCAGGTTGAAGGCTAACCTTAGGGTTTTTGAAAAAAAGATGGGGGTGGGAGAATAGTCCTTGAGGAGTGGGGATTTCTAAAAAAATTCTAACACTAGTTTCACTAAAGATAAAAGAAAGGATCTTGAGAAACCCGAGTTAAAGACAGATAACCAAAGGCGGGAAATAAGGGTTGGCAGGCACTTAATTAATTCCTCCGGGAACTAATGAGAAGATTTTTGTCACATCATTTATTCTATCATACATACCTGCAATAGGGTCAAGTTAGTGCCTTTGGTGTGCCTTCCAGATATATTGTCCAGTTCTGCCCATACGCGGATAGACTCGCCGGGCACATACCCTCTCCTGGCTATGTGCATAGAGAGGGTTATTGGCCCTTTGTCGCAACACAGACCGCACGGGTTGATAGTTTCGCTTTTGCTGCAAGATGACTAGAGAACAAAAAAAGAAGTATAAGAATGATGTGTGATGATTTAGATGAGACGACTAATTGAACACCATTCTTCACCAAAATACACCCATTAATTTTAATATCATTTAAATAATATTTCTTACCCAGCCTATACATATATCTAGACTAAGATGTACAGCTTTTTTTCCATCTAAAACAAACATTCAATCGAGTTACCCATTAAACTCGCAATAGATCTAAATTAGTTAAATAGTTTAAAAAGTCTTAGCGATCCACTTCTGTTTTCTTTAGAATTAATTTAATTCGCCATTTGAGAATTCTTTTGCATACAAAATGAGACATTCTATCAATGAATAATTGGAGGAAATATTTGCCAAATGTTGATTTGGGTGTGGTGTGCACAAAAGGCTTCTAAATGTAACATGCATCCCTAGACGCGAATTGCGGCGCACCATAGCTCTATAAATTACCATAAACTTCGACCTTAAAAGCTCTCTATTTTTCGCAGATGATGATCTCATCTTCAGCTTTTTCGTCTACCATCCAATAAAATGTGCTCTTTATTCGCTTTTTTCGCAGATGCATTGGGAATTTTTTATCTCTCATTCTTGGGTATCTCTCCTCGGTTGGACAAATTTTGATCTCTGAACCACCTCTATTTTTTATTCTCATCCATTCAAGCAACTTCTGATATATAAATAATTCTCATCATACTTAAATGCTTGTTACATGAAAGAGGCTGTTAATAGTCAGCGAACTGAATTGGAAAAAAGAGTGGAAACATTCTAAAATACAAAGTTAAATTCACTTCAGGACTATTGAGATGACAGTCCTGCACGAGAAAGTTTTCTTGTGGGGTTGGACTTAGTTTGCGTCTGGTGCTCTGAATTTTCTTAATCATCTCTTTGTGACACCTGAACAATATATTATTTTAGTATTGTTGCAGTGCTTTGCAATGTATCATATGCTACCAGTGATGATTCATGCATGTCTGTTCACATCCCAGTACTGATCTTGGGGGAGCTGTTATAACGTCATCGTTTAAACACTGTTTGCCAGCCAACCCCATCCCCTGGTCAACAGCTGACTATAAAAGTCTGTTTCGAAGCTTCTACACACATAACCTCGGTGCCTCTCTGCCTTTTCCTTAGAAAGACATAATTGCAGGCTTCGGGAAAAGGAGGTTTGAGGTCTAGCCCACTGCGGAACCCAGAATCAAGAGGCATCTTGGATTGGGCTGGAGTTACAACCGCGGGGTAGGGGTTCGGCCAGGACCACAGAGGCATTTCCCCCTGTTTATGTGGAGCCTGGGAGTAACTATGTAATAACCAAAAACCCGTTTGAGTGGCGGCACCCTCAGGTGGGATGGTTGATTCATCCCCCACCAATCAACAAGTCCGCCATGTTTTTACACCCTCTGAGGAGCTCAACCAGGTCCACACTCATTTTTTTTTTTACACCCTTCACCCGAGCCAGTTCGCGGGGCGTGTTCGGTGCGGAGCGGGGGACCTTTCTACAAGTACCCCCGAGCCTCCCCCTCTTTGAAAATGCACACACCATGGGTAGTGAGACCATCCTACGCTACAACACAAGACAAACATGAAACTCGCACTACGACGCGCCGAAATCCTAAGAATCTCATCCAAACTCGACACCCTATCACCAACATTTTAGACACACACACACTGGGAAGACACTGATTTTAAGGTGTACAAATGACGCCCAAGCCTTCAACACACAGGAAGTAGACACTCTGAGAGCAAAAAACCATCACACTACACTGTCTGACGCCATAGCCAATCAGACACCAGATACGCATAAGACATACCAGTCCTCTCTGGCTTGAATTTGGCAGAGGAGATACTCGCACAACTCAAAAAAGAGTATGGCGAGGACACGGTCCAGGATATATGTATATTACAATAGACACACGTTTTGGGCCTTAATAACACTATCAGACGAGAAACACACAAAGACATGGATAGAGCAGGGCATTAAGCTTTTCGGTACACTCACACAACCACACCAAATGGAACAACAACACAACCTACGCACGCCAACATCATTACCTGCGCTGCTACAGAACATGTCACCAGACTGGCTCGTGTAAATATGAGCTTGTTTGTTCAAAATGCTGCGTAAAAGGACACTTTTACATCTCAGGCACAACACTACCCTGTGTTGTGTGAACTGCGATAGTAGCCACGTTGGATAAGCATGAAGTGCCCATACCTCAAGAAGAAGCGCGTGGACGCCACCTCAGAGCTCAGGAGGCTACGATACGACACCTTAAAACTAAACACCTCTACCACCTTCAACCCCTCTCACCTCGCCCTCCTTACTCACGAAACATAAGCCGCTGTTGTTAGCTTACCCGGGGCCACACGATCTACCGCACCACTCGAAGTTGCATCCTCACACGCCTACCGTGCACATCCCATGCACACTCTGCCCGAATACACACTAACACCACCTGCACACACATACACTCTACCTACACACGCAAACGCAAAAGATCCGCACACACAAGCCGCTCACACACCCGACATAAACGCGCATACACCACAGGTCAACCCTAAAGTACAACTGGACACGGGGCTTTCCACAGTGACAAAAGACATACTTGGAGGTGAACCACGCTTTATCCCACAATACTGATCCAGTTTTATGCTGCAAACGGACTTTGGCAGATCGTCTTCCCGGAGACGGTATCCGCCATCATACACGACCACAAAAACAGAAGGCCAACCCTCCTGCCTAAACAAAAAACATACACTCGGCACAGCACATACACCTCCACCCCGCACCTGGCCGCCTACTCCCTCTCTCGTTCAGATCCTCCACAGGTCATACCACCATTCCAACCTGCTCTCCAACCCCAGCCCTACTGTCCCCAATCCTACCCTGGCTCCCACTTCTATTCCTCCGCCACCCATGCTCCTACACCCACTCCTAATCCTACCCCTACTCCCACTCCTACTCACTCGCATACTTCCTCTCCTACTCCTAACGCCTCCTGACCCACCTCTCCCGCCTCCTCCACAAAACACCCCCACCACCTGTCCAGACCCCGAAGACCGCACCACCATCTACCCTCACCACACTCACGAAACGGACATCCCCGTACTCACACATAACCCCCCCCCTACACACAGTGTGTGAAGGTCATTGAGGCTCCCCCCACCTTACTGCCCAAGTGTTAGGAGATGGGGACCGTAAGGCTACACGTGCACTACGCTCTAGCCTGTAATAGGTCGCTTGAGCGTGGTGAAACTAAACGTACGCAGTTGGCACGCTGTTTGCTACACCGTCTCCAACTGGCTACTATACCAGTCTATACCCCCAAACACTAAGTTTGGCATTGCAGGCTACCACACATAGTTAACCTCAAAGAGGTCTCATCTAGGCTTAGCGATCCTAGTAATACGCCGAATACACCATACCCTCATACACCCACAAGACGAGTCTTTCTTAGCCTGCCATATAGACACAGACACTGGCCCAATCCGAGCTTCCACACACTACAGACCACCCACCCTACAACTACACATAGATGTTCCACTAAACTACAGTCTTCCACTCTCCTTCACGGGGGACTTAAATTCACACCATCCTCTACTATTTTCGAATGCGACAGACCATGCCGGGAAATATCTTGGTCGATGCCCTGCGACCGTTCCGTAACGAACACATCGGCCCGGTGTTCCATACGTTCTTCGGCACGCGCAGCGGGACTTCATCCCCGGACGTGGTCCTCCGTAACGATTACGCACAAAGATTTCACATTCACACAGCTTTAGGCCCCCATGTTCAATCTGACCATATTCCCATCTGTCTATTACTCTCCAATTCTAATTCCTCCACTACCCCTATACGACTACATGAACACAAACTGGGTAGAGTTTGGAAACCACATAGCCACACACAAAGCACGCAGCCTCAACCTTCATGGGACCATATCCTCACAAAGAGAAAACCACTGTAAAGCACTCTTAGACACCATTGAAACAGACCGTAACAGGCACACGCCACGGAAAACATACACATTGATAAAACACTTCACCTTCTCAATACACACACAAAGCTCATCATAATATACAACAATTCCTACGGCAAACGCCCACGACAACAAAACATCACACTTCTCCGAGTCCGCATCCTGAAGTGCGTGCGGCTTGACAGGAACTGTCAGTGGGGCGAGATCATCCGCGTTACGGAGGATGCTCGTTGCGCTGACCCCTCTTTTTTCTGCCAGCGCGTCAAGTGAATGATGGGCACGGAACCCTCCAAGCCCATAAAACTACAAGTAGACGATCGCACATCATTAATACGGATGACATCCTCGAGGCTTTCAGGTCCCTCTGGGACTAAATACACACACATAGTCGACCAAAGCCACACTCATAAGAACATTTCTGTCAGTGTTAATCTGTAGAATTGCGGAAAATAAACATATTGAGATAACCTGCGACTCCTAACCTTATACATCGTTGCTCAGAACTTTCGCTTTCCAGATTTGTTCTCTTGTCGTTTTGTGACTTTATAAGGGCTGATACACCCTCCCGCTATTGAAATATAACTCCTAGGGCAATATTAGAACGATACGAAGAAATATTACAAGATTTAGTAGCCCTAAACGCGTGCGCCTGCCTTTTCCAAATTTACCAAGGATCTATCGATGCAAGCTTTCAAAGACAAGTCTATTGTCTGTGTCCGTGACATGTAAGTTGCCCGTCTTTTTCTTTTCCTGAATCTCCTTTATGACTACACACAGCGTAGTGCGTGAAGCCCCTATAAGCGATAAAAAAATCCTGTCGCCTTCAATGTTTTCTTGACACGCTGTAAGATCATATGAAGCCAGCGAAGACGTCATTAGAGCAAGAACCCGAATATTGCCCCAACTCGTGTGTCACAAACGGCTCTCATCTCAACGTATTCCTTCAATTTCGTGAACATTCCAGCGAATCACTATTTCTTCTTGCACCACCTTTGCCATTCCAATCTATATTTTCCTTTATTCGCGATGGGGATTTTAATTCATTTATGATTGATAGTGAAGCTTGATTTCTGTCTGTGCGATTTTACACACGACATTTATGATCGGAACTTTGACTAAATAGCAACTCCATTAATAGCTTCTAAACCATTCGAACGACCATTAAAAAAAAACTAGATATAGAAAAATGTGCTGAACTTCAATTTAATAGGGATCATTTGTTGAACTTATATTCACTAGAATATTTTAAGGTAATTATCCCTCCTCTTTCTCGACTACATACGATAGGTAGCAATAATAACTGATATTTGTTTCATAATTTTCTTTACTGTTTCTCCTGCTAAAACATAACTCTGCCAATCCAGCTAAAACTTATGAAGAAAATTTAATTTTAGGCAAAGAGATAACCTCTTAGAAGGCTTCCAATACCAACTTACAGTGGCTTGTGAATTCAAGTTTAGATCGAGGATGGAAAGAACGCTGAAGCCCGCTTTTCGCACGATGTTGGCTGCGGCTGGACGATCCAGAATCGCTGCGACGATGTATCGAATGATACCCTTTTCGCTGCTGAAGCTGGGTGGCAAATTGGGTGGCAGATTGAACGCAAAGGGGAAGTCATGAATGCCTGCGGGAAGCGACTCCTTCTCGTCTTCTATACACCATAAAATAAGACTACTATTAAACTACTTAATTACAATGAAATATTAATAAATAGCAAGACCCGTAGTAATTCTAATATGAATTTGAAATAAAACCTTAAGTTAATATTATTATTGTTATCATCTATTATTATTTGGAGCAAGGTGTACGCCACTAAAATCTAAAAAGATTATGGAGCGGCAAAAGATAAAAGGGCACGAGGCTCGAAAATACAAAAAGTTTTAAGGTTAAAATAAAGCGATAAAACGATTAAAAAGGGGAGCACAGGGGCAATAAACAAAAGACATGCCCTGGCATAGCCTAACTAAAATCGAAAACGAAGCTATGGGGAGATTTATTGCCCCGCACTAAGGGAAAAAGACGCATGCGTTTACTAATATTTACATTTCTAGTTAATTAAAAAGGTATATTTACAAGCTATAAAAAGAGAGAAAAAACAGATTATATTAGAAATCGGAAGAAGGAATTAGTCCTAAAAGAGGGGCCCTCGGCGAAGAGGAAGCGCAATCAATCGTTACATGGGACGCGTAAAATAGATGGGAAGCATTCCAGATGGAGGGCAGACAGGGGCTGGCAGTCGACCAAAAGATGAGGTACTGATATGGGGGACGAACAAAGGGGGCATAGGGGGGGCTATGTGGGCCCCATCGCTACTCATTAAATGACCATGTGTGAGACGTGTGTGACCACCTCAGAGCTCCGACCTAGTTGATAAAAGTTAGCCCACAATAAAACTGAGGGCTTAATAGAATGCAACTTGTTATCGATGCAGCCATCGCATTCTGACTGCCAGAGTGACTGAATGTAGAGTCCCCAATAAGAGGATAAAAGTCACGATAATGTAGACTACAACGAGCCTGTGTCCGGATGGCCGCAATTCGAGCTGCCTCATCAGCCCGCTCGTTACCCTAGACTCCGACATGACTAGGAACCCAGCAGAACTCTACTTTGTATCTGGAAGAGTTCCTAAACAACCAAGAATGTATTTTGGAGACAAGAGGATCGTCAGAAGTTAAAAGCGAAGAACATATAATACGCTTATTAAATCAATAAAAACCGAAAAGGCAGTAAAATACAAGGTAGATAAAAGGCGTAAGGCTAATAAAACAGCATTGCATAAAGCTTGGCGGTAAAAATGGAAGATGCCCACGGTAACGACTCGGAGACTATAGACCTCGGTGAGACCACCGCAGCCCTCACACTATCGTCAGTTTTAGATTTGTCTGTGAAAAAATGACATGTTGGAGTGTGAGATGCAGCATGTTTAATGTTCAATGAACATAGCACGCGCCTCACGCGGGTTAACCAGAGATTTCTGCGGGGCAGAGATCGTCATGCAAATATTTGACAAGGGAAATGTCCACCAAGGAACGGGGGCGTCCGGTAAAGAGAAGGACAAAACTGCGTTGCGTGGTCCTAAACGTGAAACGCGTTGAGCTGCACGAAGTCTCAAGAACCGGCGCATGGATGGAGATCTGTCATAGGCGGCGATAGACCCTGGGGAAAAGACACTCTTGTAGGCCTCTGAGCAAAGGAGCTGCTGAATACCAAAAATATACCGTAGACAAAACTTGAGGTGGTGGTGCTATAACGGGAAAATCCTGGCCTCAGCATCGGGATAAGGGAAGAGCGGAATGCGCCCCTGGATTGGTGGAGGGCCAGGTTGCGTATAGGATCCAGCATACGGAGAAATAAGGGAGAGGCCGATGAATACCCTTCACTACCATAGTCCAACTTGGACTGTACGAGAGAGGTATATAGCCTCCAAAACGTGAGCCTATTGCTTCTCCAAGATGTGTGGGAGAACATGTTTAGTAGGTCCATCCTCCGGATACATCTCCGTAGCAGGTCACAGAGATGAAGATACCAAATGAGTTTGGGATTATTTCCAGGAACCGCATTTCTGACACGAATTCTAAGGGGTTAACTTGCAGGAACAATGGGGGGGATTAATTTGCTGTCCTTGCTTCCGATGAAAGTTCATCGCTTTCGTATTTGATGCAGAGAAGCGTAACCATTTATGAAGGGGCCGGGGGTGGATGTTTTTTAACCGCCACTTGGAGGCCACAGGCTGCGGATGCCGTGCATGAAGCGGAGAAATAAAGAGCAAGGCCATCTAAAAATTATGCTGCATACACCATTTATGGTAGAGAGTATACCAGGCTATTTTTTACAATAGAGAATTAAGTTAACACTTAATATATTGCCTTGGGGTACAACTTCCTCCTGGAAATAGAGGTCAAAATAGATGTTATCAACTGTGACTAAAAAATTTCGAGTAGCTAAAAACTAGTAAAAGTCCCCTCAATCCACACTTATACGAGGGGCGGGCAATAAGTTTTGCAATTCGGATATAAGGAAACGAGATATGAGGAAAAGTGTTTTATTATTTTTCAATATAACTATCCTCGACTTCAATGCACTTGCGCCACTTGTCTCTAAGGCTTCGAATTCCCGACAACCAGAAATCTCCCGACTGCTGTTCAATCTACTCCTGGACGGCGAGCTGAACATCTTCATCGTCCCCAAACTGGCGTCCACGCAGTGCAGCCTTGAGCTGGCGGAATAAAAAGTAGTCGCTAGGGACCAGATCTGGACTGTAGGGGCGGATAGTTGAGCTCGTCGGATCCGCACTCGCACAGGGCAGCTTGTGCAACTTTGGCCTTGTGGACTTTGACGACGTTGAAGTCGATCATGGGGCGTGAGGTTTCTAGGGACCCAACGGGCAGAGACCTTGGTCATGGCCAAATTGTCGTGGATGATGTTGATAACACTTCCATGTGATATTCCAAGTTCTCGCTCGATTTCTTCGACCTTCACCCGTCGATTTTCGAGGCTCATCCTCTCCACACGGGCCACATTGTCCTCGTTGGTCACGTCTGATGGGCGTCCTGGACGGGGGTCATCTTCAAGAGACTCACGACCATGGCGGAACTTCCTATTCCAGCGAGCAATGGTTGCATAGGAAGGGGCGGTGTAGGTGTACACTGCAACCATGCATTCATGGATCTCTTTTGCATCCTTGCCTTCCTTGGGAAAAAATTTGATCATTGCACGGTGCTCAACCTTCTCCATTGTTAAAAATTTGTGACTGAGGATCTGCGATCAGCTACTGCTTCTTGAATAGACGAGGCAGGAGCGTGTGGCTGCAGTTCCTGACTTGTTCTAACTTGTCATAACACCCATACGAGCAGCAATCCCCCTTCCTCTGTTTTGCCATACCGATTCGCAAAACTTATTGACCGCCCCTCGTACAACTGGCAAAAGACCCCATGGCACTATGGGGGTGCCATAGGACTTCTAGATATCAAAGAAGATAGCCATCGCATGGCAGTCACGAGCAAAGGCCTCATGAAGTCTCACGCGGACATGAAGATCTGTCGTACACTGCTTCTTACGGAAGTCACACTGGTATGGAGTTAGGAGTCCACGGTATTCCAGAAACGCAAGCGAGCATTTACCATTTTCTCCAACAACTTGCTAAGATAGCTGGTTAGGGCTTTTTGCCTATAATGGGAAGGAAACAAGCCAGCTCTACCTGGTTTCAGAAATGGTAGACCTAATGCCATCTCCATACAGTAGGGTAGAACCCATGGACCCAAATCCAGTTAAAAATATCTAGTAGGAGTGATTCCGTACGGGGATGGAGATGCTCGAGAAAGTCGTATCGGATATCGTCTAAGCCGGGAGACATGGGACCGCTACGAGACAGTGCTGAATGCATCTCGGTGGTAGTGAACAGAAATTGTAGGGCTCCTGTCCACCGGCCGAGAAACGCAGTGATTTACCCTCAAGCCCGGGTTTGATACGTCTACACTCCGCTGGGTAGCGCTCAACGCTGCCATAATCGGCAAAAAAGGATGCCAATATATCGGCGACGCTGACGGAATTGCCAATGATTGAGCCATTCATCTCAATTTCAGCAATGGAATGACCAGCATACCAACCATTGATTTTGTTAATTCTCTTCCACACCTGAGTTGAAGAGGTAGTGGAAGATAAGGAGGGCACATATGCCCTTCAGGAGTCAATGCGTACAAAACTTAAAGTTCGCCCGGCGAATGGCTCTAGTTCGATCGATTTCCGTCAATACGGTCTGCAAGAGTTGGGTTGGGGCGGAACCACGCATGAATCTTTTTTATAGGCCTATACGACGCAGGTGGAATCAGCATTCCACCATGAAACTGATGTTCTGCCCCCTCAGGACCGAGTAGAAAAAATTGCAGACTCGGCAGCATCAAGCACTAAACAGAAAAAAATAATGTATAGCTGCATCGATATCTACAAAATCTCAAAGAAACTTTGACCAATCGGCCTTTATAACATTCTATCTGGGAGGATATGAAGGGGACGGGCAAATGTTCGTGCGTGTCAAGACAATTTGAAAGTGTTTGCTGCCATGCAAGTCATCTAAAACAAACAACTTGAAATCGGAGAGAGAGATGGTGGAGCCAATAGATAGTTCCACGCAACTGAAATAATTAGTGTGAATGTGGTAAGAAGTAAAATGACCAGAGTTAAAAATTATAAAAGAATTAGTGGATAAAAGAGATTCAAGGAGACAGCCCTGACGGTTGCTTTCTCTCTCATACCATATGGATTGTCTAGCATTAAAGTCACCTAGAACTAGCAATGGGGTAGGAAGCAGATAAAAAATCTAAAAACTGAGCCCTTGAAGGGGGCTCTTCTGGGGGAATATAAATTTAACAGAAAGTATAAATTCTATTCATGATATGAACACGAACTACGAATGCTTGAGGAGTAGTCCGCAATATTAAAGGCGTGCAAAAGTGGTTAGTACTCACCAGGAGCGAGACACCACCATGGGTAGCCTCACCAAGGGAAGGTAGAGAGTAAAAACTGTGAAATGACGAAACTTGGGGAAAGGGCCTTTTCCGAGTTTGGTTTCCTGCAAATATATAACAGAGTGTGCTATTTCCGATACTAAAGAGGATAATTAGTATCCATTGAGGTATCCATTGAAAATTTTATGCCATCCCTCAGACCGGTGCAAGACCACGGTCGAGATAGTGCGGAGGGCGGAAGAGCCACCACGAACAGGTGCCGTGCGAAAAGAATCCGGCATGGTCGTTATAGAAGGAATCTTAGAACGGCGAGGCAACTCCTTTTTAGCGGGGCGGGAACTAATATTGCGGGAGCTAAGTTTGTTTCGACAGACCACAATCAGTGGGTCATTCAGGGCGTGGAGGATCATCACTCCTAATGGAGCGTGTGCAACTCACGTCTGAAAGGAGGTCAGAAGTAGTAGTTCTGGAGGGTTTCAAAGGAACGGGGCTAACAGGAAAGGGAGATGGGGTATGGTCTTGGTCGGAAGATAGTGGTATGGGTAAAGGAGACTTGGACGCATCGTTACCTTCTGGGGGTATGGTATATCGCTATGGGTGAAAGATACCCCACCTCCACCTGGAGGTGAGGTCGAAAATTTCAGTTACATGTGTCAAAGGAACAGGAGTATGGGGAAGAGAGGAAGGGATAAGGTGCACATCAACTGAGGTGGAGAGAGTTTTTATTGAGGTAGATTGTCCGCCTTTTTTGGAAGTTAGCTTCATAGAGGGAGGGGAGAAGTCGGAAGAGGCCTTACCCTTGGACCCAAAGTCCTCAGTCATGAAGACGTTAAATCTGGGCGCCTCAGTAGATTCGATATAGACTTGAATGACGTCCAGAGTCTCCGGAGTGGCATCCGGGGATTGGAGACAGTCTGGCGGCACGGGGGAAATATACTATGGGACTAGACTTGTGTCTGGATAGAATACGAGGGTGATATAGCGGAAGGTGGTGGTGAATCCCGGGTTAATGACGGAACATATGTGGTAGTGTACGGGGTTACATGGGCGAGCGGGATAAGAGTCCGCTGCCATGCGCAGGACATATGAGAACCTGACGCCGGGGAAGATGATTTTCTCCCGGACTAGTCAACGGGCTTCCCGCATATCCCCCTCAGCAGAATCACCTGGACAGCTAAGAGCTTTGTTTTCCAAGAGAAATACGTGACACTTCGAGTAAGAAGCACTACGGGACACGCCACAGTTGTCAAAGCGGTGGGGATGGTCGCAGAAATGACCATGGTAAGCCTGCGCGCAATCCACGCATGCATGGGGGTGGAGGCAGGCAGTGCTCACATGACCAAACATATAGCAATTAGAGCATCGTCTCGGATTAGATGTATAGGGTTTGACTAGTATTCGTAACTCGCCTAAATATTTGTAGGGAGAGCCCGACGATCAAACGTTAGGAACATCGTTGGTGTAATCACCCGGATCCCACCAGCGGCTCGCTGTGGTCTAAGAATTTCTATAATCTTCTGGCTAGCCAGCTTTGACTGAAGCATCATTAGTTCATTAGAACGGATAACGCCCTTCACTGTGTTGAAGGTTAGGTGGGATAAGACAGCAATCTCAGAGCGAGCAAGGGTCTTGAGGGTTTGTGTTTGTACGGAATTATGTTGAGGGCGGAAAGTGACCTCCACTATTACTGCTTTTTCATTACGGAACCATGTCGTAGGTCAGGTTAGATTTCCTGATCTCCGATTGCTTCCTTTGACTCGGAAAAGCACGTGGCAAGCGCGCAGGACACTGCTATTAGGCCTTACCCTGAATGATACATTTTAAACGTGAGTTCCACTAAATCGGGTAGGAGTGACCATTTTCCTTGGCCGAATTAAATCAACTAACTAGGATGTTCTGAATATCAAACTGGATGAAACAAAATAATCTTTATTACTGTACAAATAAAGATAAAATAAAGGATACAACATAGAAATACAAAAGAACTAAATGGGCAAAAGGTTTACACACGTCAGTTCCAGGCATGAGACGTGAGCACGTACACACAAATGTACACAACCGACAAAAGGGAAACTACCATTCCGAGTGGATCTTCCGCCTGAGGCTTTATGTACCCGAGAGAAAGGCTAGCGGGGGGAGGTATGAGCGTCGAGCTCGGTTGCTTTCAACGCCACGGTTGGGTTTGCACTTGGCTGATTAAAGTTATAAAAGAGAATACAACCTGTCTTCTAATAACCACTGCTAGCCTCAAAAGGAGGGATCAAGGGAGTATTTCGCCGCAGAGAAGCTGAGTCTAATACAGCAGTGTGGGAGTCTTCTCGTTCCTTATTTTTATTTCTTCTTATTTAATTTTCTTGTCTTCAGGCTCTTGGGGTAAGGAAGGCCGAGGGAAAGAATTCTTCTGTGTCGCGTCCTCTTTGGAAAAATACTCATCGCACCCAGGCCAACGCTTAACTATTTATACGGGCCCACCGGAAGTGGATTATACTTTATCTATACAGGGGTGCCGGGAGTGAATTTAGACATTCACGCCATCTCGCGGAACCTTTCATTGTTACAATTAAGCTCGTTGTAGTGCGTCTTATCAAACGGAAGTTACCTCAAAAAGAAGCAGATCGCGAGTTCTTTCTGTCTTACCCCCCCCCCCCTCTCTCTCTATCTCTATCTCTGATCTCTATTTCTTTCATCTTTGACAGACCACATACGGCGTGGTTAGCCACACCGTTCATCAAAGTCCTCAATGACATAAAAAATATTAGGTTTTGATACAGGAATGTCAGATTTCTTTCTAAGGACAAAAGGCGATGGTAGTACAGGGTGGGGCGTAAGAACTTACTTATTTGAAAAGAAGGAGACGTGGTTAAGGATGGTCACAGTGGAGTGGAAAAGGGGTCAATGGAAGGGGCTGAAGAAGGAGTTGTGTCCACACTCGTTTCAGTCGCAAACATGCTGGGGTCAAGGGAGCAGTGTGCTTTTTCCGTATAGGTGCATTTTTTTAATGGCCACTCTGTCATCTCGGTGCAACGCGCCTTTCCTAGTCACTTCGAAATTCCCCCGCGAGCAGTGTTTCTGATTGTTAATCGATTTTATTGTGGGTGGATGCCTTCAGGAAACCAAGGAATGTGTCTCAAAGAAAGAAAGGACCTACGAGGACTGTTACAACACCTGAAAATGTCGAACGAGTTCGTCAGTTTATACTGCAGTCTCCCAAGCGTTCTGCTCGTAAACATGCAGTTACCCTTGGCATATCGGGACGTTCTCCTCGTCGAAATCTTCACGCTGAACTCGTCTTCAGACATACAAAATGGTTTTGGTCCAACATCTGACGGAGCGTTATTATGTAACTCGACAAATATCACATGGGCAGCTGGTTGACACCTTACCCAACGACGCACTTGTGTTCTTCACTGACGAGGCACATTTTCACCTGAGTGGCTGCGTTAAAAAACCGAATATGCGCTACTGGAGAGAAGGAAATCCCAGGGAACTTCGTGAGAGGCCCCTCCATTTGGATCGCGTTGCGGTATGGTATGCAATTTCAAAATTAGGGATCATTGGTCCTTACTTTTTCAAGAGAACGATCCTGCTTTAAACGTGAATTGATACCGTTATTGGACAATGTATGGTTTCAGCAAGATGGGGCCAGAGCCAGCACAGCGACGTCTCACCCTGTACAAGTCAGGGTGTATCAGCAAAGGATTCGAAAGGCCGTAAAACCACATACAAATTTTCGGTTAATGCGTTTAAGGGCACGTGGCTTTCTAATGCCCGCATTCGACCAAGTGCTAGCCTTTTGCTTATAAACTGTTTTCTGCGCAAAACTTTGTCTTGGCGAGAAGCTGAGGAAAATATCGTTAGGTTAGGTTAGGTTAGGTATGATGTGGTTCTGATTCTGGATCTTTTAAATGAGTTTAAAAGATCCAGTACATATAAACTGTATAAGAAAAACACTTTTTTTTTTCATTCCTTAGAAGAAATGCCTTAAAATGAATATTTACCCAACTCTCTTCACCATCTCCAAAGCACAGTTTTCGCAAGACTTGGTATACCAATAACAGTAAGTCAGGTTGTCCTTTTTTTACCTTTGGGGAGAATTGAGAAGCTAATTTCAATTTGTTATCCTTTGTCCTGGTCCCTTGGTTTCAAATGCTGCCAAAAGATATTCTTTAGAAAGGTTTCTTCGCGTTTATTTTGCTGCACTTTTAAATTTGAAATAAATTAGAGAACGTTCTTTCATGGGTATTGTCGCGTTTTATTTTAACAAGAATGGCGATGATTTCTTAAGTTAGAGGGATAAATGAAACTATTTAATTAATTCGTAGCTTTATTTCTTCTTAGACATTATAACTACATATAACAGGACATTTAATTTTCAGTTTCGGAGAACTTGTGTGATTCGGTTTATGTTGGGATCAGCATCCATTATTTTTTTATTTACATTTATGAAACTCGCGAAAATTTTTTAGAAGTTTTGTAAATCATCTCTTTTGTTATGGATTTTTTTGTTCAGTTTCTTCATAATTACGTTTTTCTTCCAAATTATGAAAATCCTCATCACTGGCTCCTCTGCGTGCGATTCTAAAATTCTTGGACATTCTTAGTCTATTTCAACCAAATCCGGATGTTTTGCCATGTCAGTTATTTCATCAACAATAGCGGAAATTATCTTTGGGCAGCACTTTTTATTTAGATAATCTGGCTTAATATACTTTAGGACGCCCATATTTCTTATGGTCAATTTTATCCATGAAAGGTGACTATATTTAATTTCATTCTTTATATTAAATTGCTCCCCAAAATCTATCAACGTTGTAACCTTTATCTCAATCTATTCTTTAGATTAGACTTTTTAGTTAGTCTTTGCACATATTTCACATTTCCATGCTATTTTTTGACGGAGTCGTTAAATTGAATCTTAGCTCGGTGTGACGGTATCAAATAATGTTCGCACTTTTCAGATTTCGTACTAATCAAACACGCGCTAAGAGGGGTGACAAGGGGCTGGTGGTCTATATATTTCACCCAATGCGCTACAAACCCTCTGGAAGGATGTTCTTATACTTCCTCTTCAGAATCCTGTGAGCTGTACACTCTAACAACCGTCGTCCAGTCTTATTGCGACTCTGGAACGTCCTGTCTTAAATACCCCGGTCTTTTCCCCTTCTCCCCCCCAGTCTCTTCGCACTATCAACCCTGCTGCTTTGCTTTCTCTACTTTATTCTCTGAATAGATGGATAGATTATGTGTCGCTGACTTCCGGGAATCAATCACCCTCCCCACCCCGCTTCCCTCCCTCTATCTTCGAAAATGACACGTTGTTCTTCTCTCGACTAAGTGTGCCATTTCCTCTTTATTCTTTTCCTCTACCTGATTGGTATCTTTAATACCCCCCTCACGTCGGGTGTGAGAACAACGGTGTGGTAAGGGGTGTCAGGTGTAATGTGTAAACCCTGCTGCAGCTATTTGTGGACTCGCTTGCTTGACTCCTTGGCCCCAATGCCCCAAAATAAGTTTTTTTGCGGCTCCAATACCTGTAGGAGGATTTGGAGCTATATATCTTTCACATATTTTCACAGGCCACATCTTTACCATTTAGTTTACATCTCTCTACTTTCAAAGTTTCACTTGGCTTTAAATTTTGAAAAGAAAGCCCCCACCATCTGATTCAAAACACTCTACTATTCTCCCAATTCTAAAGAAACCAAATTTGAACCCCTCAAACCCGGCAAACTACAGTACAATCTCTCAATTCCCTTTCATTTCTCAAGTTCTAGAAAGGCTGGCGTCAACCCGGATTCTAGATCACACGTCTTCCTCCATCATTGGTGAGATCTTCTGGTGTAAGTGCAAGGCAGGTCACAGTACTGAATCAGCTCTCGTTCGGCTTGTGACTGGTCACCGTACCATTCTGGTACTTCTTGATCTCTTGGGAGAATATGATACTGTCAAAAGCACTTTTCTTCTTTATTACCTTCGTGAATTTCGAGGTGTCTCTAAAACTGCGCATAACTGGTTTTTCGTCCTCATTCTATTCACGGTGGGGGTGATATAAGCTCCTCGAAGATCAAATTAGTTACATAAAATAGTTTAAAATAAAGGTGCCTTTAGTTAACATTGAACGAGTAGAATCGGGAGGTTACTACGTGGGAATGTGTGATGAGATACATAGATTTCGCAAAGGTCGCATTCTGCAGTGCCCATCTCGTACGTTGTGTAAAATGGGGGCGCATATCAGATGTTACAGAATGGCAAAGAGGAGTGATTGCATTTGGATGCGCCAAACGCTATCTTGTCAAGGATGTAACGAATTTGCAGGTGTATATAGGCGTACGATCATACGGGTCTACATGCAATGGCGAAACTCCTGGTCTACAGGAAATACCCGCCAGAACGGTGGGCGAAAGACGATACTGGCGGACCAGGACCACAGTGTTTCACAGCTTGTGGCTAACAATCGCTGCTTTAAGGCAAGAATTTCTGCAAGACGTCAACGCCGGTTCTTTGGTTCTCATTATTGAAAGAACACTCTGCAGGAAATATGGGGCAGAGTGGCACGCAAGAGGCCTTTAATCACTTCTCTCGACAAAGTTACGCGGCTACTGTGGGAGAAAAGACAAGCAGTGGAAGACTAAAAATACGTTATTTCAATAGACGAATCACGTTGCTGCATGTAGCTGAAGATTAAGTGGTGGTACTCATCGTAGACCTCTTGAGGCCTTCAAGGAAGACTGGGTGCAGGGTTAGGTTCAAGCTGGAGGAGGCTCTGTGATGTACTGGGGGGAAAGGGTGTTTTGATTATCCGGAAATGAGTCCTGTGGTTGAGGTGAAAAACAATTTGGACCAGTATGCCTACAGAGAGCTGCTAGACAGCCACGTTTGGCGCTGCTTTGATCTTTATCTAACGGGTAACGTAACATTCCGATCCTTGTCTTCAAGGATGATAACTCTCTCATTCACCGGGCTATAACTGTGACTGCCTGGCATGATGAACAGTGACAAACAATCGCACATCTGAATTGGCCTACAAGATCATCGGATTTGAACCGCATAGGAAATCAATGGGACTACCTTAACAACATGTCAAACGTCAGAGACGGTATCCACGCAATCTGGAGGAATTGATGCAAGAGTGACTGAACATTGATGTCTCCTACGTTCAGAACTTTATCCAGTCCATGCCACGCAGAATCATAACTGTTATTCAGGATGGTGGAGGTACCACACGTTATTATATACGCTTCCCTCCTAGGTGACTAATTTTTTGCCCGGTGAACTTACATTACCGTCATAGAGTAGAGAACAAAATACCCAATCTACATTTTCTTACAAATACTCGTTTTGTAGAACAGCAGATAAAAGTTATGAGAAAAGTAACGTGTATTGAAGGAAAGGATGCGTCCCAAAATAGAGAACAATAGGTATAAATGCAGCTATAACTAGAAATCAAAATAATCTCATAAAAAATTTAAAAAAATAATAATATGACTTATGCAAACACTTGTTTAAATAGCTTGTGCATATCTTCGGTCTAGAAATTCACCAATTTGTCGAGTGTTCAACGTAATTTTATTCTATTCTATTCTTCCAATCCTTGTGAGAGGTCAACATTTGTATGTTTCCGAGCCATAACCTTCCGAACCATTCTCTTCGAGTCTCTTCCTAGGTCAGTTGAACACGTCGATATTTTCAGCATTCAAGAACTGCTTCAGTCTTTGCCCTGTGGCTCCCTCATTGCCTTTTCAGATAATGGTTAAAATTCTAAGTGTCACCTTTGATTGCCCATTATCTCTCCAAATCCGTGTTGCTCAGGTCTGAAATCCCCCTCCTTCCTTTCTTTCTCTGTAATCTCCGCCGCATCCATTGTCGCTTTGACCACTTCCTTTCACTTGTCGAACCCTTTCATCTTGCTTGAAACTTTGCGGCCCGCGTCCTTTTTCGCTAGTGACCCATTTCTCGTGAACCCTCTTGCACCTCCTGCAATGAGGGAGGGAGGGGGGGCATAAGGAAAGCACCTAATGCATCGGAAACCCGTAGGAATGGCACGCCTTCTCAGCTCCACTGCCTATCCTGCAAGAGAGTGCCAGGTATAGACTGGGCAAGCACAGCGCAGCTGACATCTGAAGAGTTGTGGGTCCTCTCAGTTCCAATGCCCTCATAGGATCCGCAAACTCTGCGGTTAAATATTTTAGACATCTTTTCACTTCCTCCATCTTTACCACTTTCTTTACCGCTTTCTCGTTCCAACCTTTCTGCTGGAGATGCCCTCGTTGGTATTCCGCTTAAATTTAATACAGAACCCCCCCCCCCTTTTTATCTTGAATGGTAGCACACTTAATCAGAATCGCCTTCATGTTCCTCCTCACATATAATCTTAAACACCGCAGCAGCTTCCTACCTGTCTTCCTCACTATACCTAGCGGGGTGCCTCAAGATTTTGTCCTGGGACCACTACTATTCATCATCTACGTCAACGACATGGACGGTGACATGGTTGCCAAGATTTCCAAATTTGCCGACGATACCAAGCTTGGTATGAACCTTGCAAAGGATGGAAATACTGCCCGCCTGCAGGAAGATCTTTGGAAGATTGGGGAGTGGTCGGACACGTGGCAAATGCCTTTTAACGTGAACAAATGCAAAGTAATGCATATCGGCCACAGAAACCCCCAATCTCAGTATATCCTTAAGGGCACTGCTCTTGAATTGAGTGACACTGAGAAGGACTTGGGTGTTACTATCACTAGCGACCTCAAGTTCTCGAAACAGTGCATCGAGGCAGAGAAGAAAGCCCAAAGGATGTTAGGCTACATAAAGCGCCAGTTTGGATACCGTAACAAGGAGATAGTACTTTGTCTGTACAACCCCCTCGTTCGGCCGCACCTGGAGTATGCCGTACAATTTTGGAGTCCTTCGTTTAGAAAGGACATCGCAAGGTTGGAACGCGTACAAGCTAGGTCAACCAAACTGATTCCCTCTATCCGACATAAATGTTATGAGGATAGACTAAGGGAATTAGATCTGTTCTCGCTGGAAACCCGTAGACTGCGCGTTCAGCTCATCGAAGTTTTCAAAATACTTCGAAGGTTCGACAATGTTGACTACCGGGATATGTTCACACTGAGTGAGAACAGAACGCGCAATCACGGCTTCAAACTTGAACTGAAGCGTTACAACCGCAATCTGTGTGGAAATTTTTTCACTTACAGTATCTGCGGTATGTGGAACGCACTTCCAGTGGAAGTTGTCAACAGTGAATCTGTTGAGCAGTTCAAGTCAAGACTAGACAAAGTCTTGAAAAGTGGCCGTTTAGGGACGCAAAACAATTGAGCAGCCATGTGCCCGCTCGATTGCTAGTCCAAAGGTACCCTCTTTGAATGGACCGTAAGGTCTCCTAGGGTATTTCTTTTCCTTGTTACTCCTTGTTACCTATCCCTGCACCTGAAAACCCTACGTTCCGGCTCCTCCCCTTACTGGTTGTTCTTGTCACCGTCTGTGCTGCATGGACGATCGTGCTACTTCTATATTTGCTTTTAGAATGTGGAGTGAGCTGCCTGCTGTAAACTCTCTTTTTTTTCTCAATTATTTCCATAGTTGATGGATGAGCGCTTTGTGAAGGCCCGTTGAATCGTAAAGCATAGTACAAAAAAACAAAAAACAAAAACTATTATTATTATTATTTGAATACGGAGAGCAAGTTCGATTGAATTCGAGGACTCAACATATCGGAGGCATCTTGCTCAATGCACGTTTTGCGAAACTTATGAATCATATTTCGTACTGCACTGCTACGGGGATTGGGGTTGGGGGAAATTGATTCGCAATATTTTGTCAGTAGTCTCCCCTGTATTTATCACCAAAACGAAACCCATGCTCCACTAGAAACTATCTTTCAGTCGTCCATGCCATTGTCGTCTAGCCATGACAGTCCCTCAGCTTGCTTTCACGTAAATATTCGTGCTTGAACGACCGAGAGACTTTCAGAATAGCGCTAACCTCGTCTAGGCAATATTTCGTAGTGCACATTAACTTTTGAGACGCCCCGTATAATTTTTACACCAATCTGCAATCAAATGATAGTAATTAAATCAAGTGTAGTTTTATTTTTAAACACTTGTTTCCTTTATTCGAAATTCTTGCATATTGTGCGGCACTCAACTCTTTCTTGTGTTCGGCCATGCAGCAGCTTATAGGAAGTATGGGTCATCAGTGTACTTTTTCTCTTTCTAACATTCACACGAGTTTTAGATAACTGTGTGCAAATGTATTCAACTCACTGATATTTTCCTCCTCTCCTCCCAAAATAATGTCAATTAGCGTTTATTTTAAGAAAAATATTAGAGTGGTTACCAGCACCATCACTTATCCTCTCTCGAAATTGCCGAGAGAGAGAAAGAATGAGTACTTACCCTATATATATAAAGAGCAAATTTCCCATGTACTCTTTAGAATTAAGGTTAGAGAAAACATTTTTTACGCTCATTATAGATAACCACACACACCAGTCCATAAGATTGATATCGATTGCAATGTTACTCTCTTGTGGAGTTGTAAATGTCTACTCACTCTGATATTTGTGTCCGTAAATATAAAATTCGCAGTCGAAGAACGTCTCCACTGCTTGAAAATGCTGCCGTGGGCCTCTGACAACACCATCGCTCCAACTGTTGCTTTGTGTAGATGTCGGACGACACTTCTGAAGCTTCTTACACATGTACGGGTTTGAATGAAGACCGTTGAGGCCGCGATAGGTCTTTGGATCCTTGGTTTTCTTTTCGTCGGGAATGTACCCCGGATTGTCCACTCCATTATACATGCAGTAACTGGAGGAGGAAGAGAGAAAATGCTGCATTTAGCAAGCAAATATATACCATATTAACCGTTTGAATATATATATATATATATATATATATATATATATATATATATATATATATATATATATATATATATATATATATATATATATATACATATATATATATATATATATATATATATATATATATATATATATATATATATGTATATATATATATATATATACATATATATATATATATATATATATATATATATATATATATATATATATATATATATATATATATATATATATATATATATATATATATATATATATATATATATATATATATATATATATATATATATATAGCGCCCAAGCCTCACATCTACGCGCGCCATATCGATGACATAATTTGAATACGAATAACCTCGAGCAAGCGAACGGCCTAGTTGAAACATTCAAGAACAACTCGTGTTTGAATTTCACCCATAAGTGCCCAGGAGTAAAAATTTGTGACCCAAGTATATGTTAAGGCCACGAACTTGTGCTTCTGCTGAAACGGTTCTTCTGAGTGTCCTGAACGCTACAAGACATCAGTCATCAACGCCTTAGTTAACAGGGCAATTTCCCATTCACCCTCGTGGATGGCTGTTCATCTCGAACTTAAGAGGATTTCCTGAGTTCTCGTTAACGACGGCTACCCACAAGAATCCATCGAGGCCACCATATAAGAGAAAATGAACTTGGCTGCTGTTTCTGGCGTCCGATCTACTCCGAAGAAGAATAATATCGACTACAAGGCCAATATGAACACCGGATATCGTGAAGACGAAAAGGCTCTCAAAGCTATTTTCTATCTAATGTGACCTCAACCGACCCTAATAAGGGTATAGATCTGATTATATACGACAAGACCAAGAAAACAAATAGTTGCATCATGAAAAACAGCTGTCTCCCTCCGACGAGCGAACTCCAGGAGACTAACGTCGTGTACGAAGATTCGTGCAAAGTCGGTGACTGCGAACACCGCAATTCAAAGTAAATCGGCGTAACTTCCACAATCCTGTCAATGCGACTGACAGCTCACCTTCAAGATGGCGCGATTAGAAAACACGCCCACTCTCATAGCACTACCCTAAACCGTTAAAAGCTGAATAAGGACACCTCCATCTTCCTGAGACTCCAAAACCGCAAAAGATTGCAGATGGCCGAAGCCGTCATT
This sequence comes from Ceratothoa steindachneri, assembly GCA_963969495.1. Taxonomy (NCBI): domain Eukaryota; kingdom Metazoa; phylum Arthropoda; class Malacostraca; order Isopoda; family Cymothoidae; genus Ceratothoa; species Ceratothoa steindachneri. The sequence continues at coordinate 23,562,715 of OZ018323.1, forward strand.
ATTCAAATGAAGAAACCGGAAATTAACGTGCAACTTCAGCCGGAAACCATACTCCCGACATCTTGGTGTCTTCGAGTTGACCGACGTTAAAAGAAGCACGTTTTCTAACACTCATTTTCCTCTGCCTCCTTTGCCAGTGAACTAGATCGGAACAATAGACAATAAACATAAAAAGAGGAGAGACATGAGGTTCCGAATAGATAGATAGCGAAGTATCTAGTAGAATAGTGGTGAAATTTTGAAATGAGTAGCGAGAGGGTAGATAGGTCCCTGGGGAAAGGGTATCTCTGTCTCGCCGAGCCCCATTTTTCTCATCTCTTTTCCCATCAACCCATCTACTCTTGCTAAATTTTTCTCTGATAAACTTATTAACCTACGCGCCGTACTACCACACTCGTCTGAACAAGCCCATGCTGTTCTCCCTGACCATACTCCATTGCCGCTTAACGTCCTTACTCGGGCGTCCTCTCAGGAAGGAACTGCCCTGAGCTCACGATCTAACAAATCTGGATTCCCTAATGACGTCTTTCCACCCAAACCCCTCCACCAAATTCTCCCTGCTGTCCTCCCACTGATTCTTCATCTCTTTAACACTTCACTTGTCACAGGGGTGGTTCCCTCTTCCTTCAAACATGCCTCAATTCGTCCTATCCTTAACAAACCACACCTTAACCCCTCTGAACCATCTAGCTATCGCCCTATCTCACAGCTTCCATTCCTCTCTAAAGTCCTCGAGAGAGTGGTTTTCTCTCGACTTAATGGCCCTAATTTTAACTGCAATATCGATGAAATGTACCAGTCGGGGTTCATAGCAAAGCACTCTGCTGAAATCGCTCTTCTTAATGTTTTAGACGGTTTACGTAGAGCAGCCGATAGGGGTTGTACGTCCATTCTAGTCCTCCTAGACCTCTCCTCTGCCTTCGACATTATCAACCACACTGTCCTCTTTGATCGTCTTCACACTTTCCTAGGTTTCTCAGGCACTGCACTTGATTGGTTCCGCTTATACCTCTCCTCCCGCACTCAGTCGGTCGCTCTTGATAAGCTCTCCTCCGAGCCCGCACCCATTCATTTTGGGATGCCTCAGGGCTCAGTCCTTGGTCTCCTCCTCTTTCGCATCTACTTGTTTCCTCTTGGCTCCCTTCTTCGCGATTTGGGCCTGTCCTTTGACCTCTATGCTGATAACACTCAGATAAACCTTTCATCATCCCCTGTGCCCTTCTCTCAATTACCAAGCTCCTTTCATCCTACACATCCATAAACGAATGGTTGTCTTCCATCTTTCTCAAACTTAGCCATGATAAAACTGAAATTCTCCTTGTTGGTACTGCTTAGATGGTGGATAAATCTAAAGCTCTCTTCCCCTCCCTTAACCTTGGGGAAACCAAAGTCGCCTTCTCTGCTACCGTCAGGAATCTTGGTGTTATTTTTGACGAGCAACTCTCGTTTAAACCGCGTATCTATAAGTCTTTCTTCGGTTTCCTCCGCAACTTCTCACGTGTACGATCCCATTTTGATCGATGAAGCCTTGAGACTGCTATTCATGCCTTCGTCACCTTACGCATATATTACTGAAATTCTCTTCTAGTGAATCTCCTTTCTTCGTCACATCGCCCCCTACAACTAGTTCAAAACTATGCTGCCCGGCTCCTTCTTTGCCGCCCGGTTCTCTCCTTCGATGCCTCTGTTACAGGAGCTACACTGGTTACCTATTCGCTTCTGTGCCCACTATAAAATTCTTCTCATCACCTACAAGGCCCTAAACCTCGAGGCTCAACCTTATCTCTCGTCTGCCCTCTCCCTTCGTCAAACTCTTCGGGCACTCCGGTCTAACCTCGCTCCCCTCCTGAGCACTCCTCGTTCTGTCTTCTGCTCGATGGGTGACCGTTCCTTCTCAGTTTGTGCTCCTAGAATCTGGAATGCTCTTCCTGCCAAAGTCCGATCCTCTCCCTCCCTTGCTACTTTTAAACGTCTCCTGAAGACTCATCTCTTTATAATTGCCTTCTCTTCCCTGTAAACTTTTTCTACAATCGCTACACAACCTGCGTTCTGGGAGGGCTAACAGCCCTGAAGGGCACATTTTAAATACCTACTATTATTATTATTTGTTTTATATTTGTGTTTTACTTGGATTCTTGAACCTTGTTTGTTTACCTTCGAGTATATCTCATTCTGCGGCGGGTTATTTATTATATATATATATATATATATATATATATATATATATATATATATATATATATATCTCTTTTGATAGTTTGTACAGACCAATTCCCTGTACAGTGTAGCTTTCAAGCCTTTTTCTGCATATATATGTATATATATATATATATATATATATATATATATATATATATATATATATATATATATATATATATATATATATATATATATAGAGAGAGAGAGAGAGAGAGAGAGAGAGAGAGAGAGAAAGAGTCCTAGAACAAAGAAACAACAAGATAAACGGAATAATTTATCTTCGGAAAAATGTTTCTCCCTAATAGCGAAAAATCCGTAATGGGGTAAGGATCATAGTTAAAGCAACGCCTTAAACCACTGGGATACGCGTGAAAACAAAATTTCTCACAAATAGACGTGATTTATAGACTTGCTTCGATAGGTCGATCGGAAGGATTATGAAAGAGAGTGAAGTTAGTTAAGCCATTTCTGGACGATGAGCTCTTCACATTTAGGAACTGGCTTGCACATAATCAGGACTTAAATCCCATTGAAAATGTTTGTAAGAAACTCGGAGAGAAGTCTAAAGTGAGGAATCCGAAAACATTTGAGTAACACTGAAAAATTCTGTCAGATGACTGAAACAAGATTACTACGCAATGTGTCGACAATTGGTTCGTTCTGTGGCAGGAGATTTCAAACCATCTTGGAGAATAAAGGCTTCTACACAATAATAAATGCTTATAACTTATAGAATGTTTCCCACGGATAATTTAATCGTTATACATTACCGAGCAAAATAAGAGAACAATTTTCCTTTATTAAAATATTTTCAAAAGTAACAAGAGTAGGTAAATGAAATTTCCGTGTTACATAATGGCATGCATTTAATATATTTTATGAAAATTTCATGTGATACAATCGTACATTCAAGAAATTATACTAAATAAACTAACAAAATAGAATATTGACTCGTGCCAAATAAGAGAACGATCATTCACACAATTGCTTAGAGAGCAAAAACACTAGAAACAAAATATTTGACAATGATGAAACTTAAAATACTTAATATGAGCCTTTGAAGCCTTTGTTTTCTATTACTTTGGGGCAAAGAGGACCACAAGACCTCACGATTTTCTTGCAAAATTCTGGTGTAATTTTGTTTATTCTTGCTCAATTTTTAGCCATAAATACTTCACAATTGGAGGCTGCTGGTCTCGAATTTTGTCTCTAATGATCTTCCAGAGGTCCTCAATTTGGTCCAGGTACAGGCTCTGAGCACGCCACTTCATTACTTCGATATATTCTTGTTCGAAAGAGTATATTACTCGCTTTGCAGTATGACATGGCGCATTGTCCAACCTAAATGCTGTTGGCTGGTTCAGAGATGCTGGGAGTTAAGGTATAACATGTTGTTGTAGGAGGTTTTGGTACACATTCGCATTTACTGTTCCAATTATTCGTACTAGCGGAACAACTTCTTCAGACGAAAACATCACCCATACAAGGAAGCTGTCTCTTCCATACTTGGTAGACTTTTTAACACCCAAACTTTATCCCTCCAAACAACATGAGCTTTAGCATATTTGAGTATCACCTTCTATTTCTTCTTCCTGATGATTGGTTTGGTTGCTAGAGAACAAACATTTAAACCAGATGCCTTGAGAAGATGGGACACTGTGAAACGGTTCACTTCTTTGGCACTATTGTTCTTAATATTTTGAGGAATTCCTGCTGCATAGAGAATCTCCTAATAGCTCTGTATTATTGGACGGTGGTTATGCGAGATCGGCCTACGTTTTCAGGAGATTTGTCGGTTTTGTTTTCATTGTATAACTTCAGAATCCGCGAAATCACTCTCTTGGATCTTTCTACTTCTCTTGAAATCGCAGAAAGTGTCTTCTCCAAAGTCTTCAAGCCAACAATTCTTTGACGAGCTCATGAGTCACTTTCACGTTCTGCAGAATGAGGACAACAAGGGAGGTTATACAGTTCTTGCCTTTTGAGCAGATCTTTGCCATATGACTTCAAGAAATTTCTCGGATGTTCTTGAAAAAAACGTTCACTCATTTTTCACGTGGTAGTATTTTATTTTGCTAGTTTATTTAGTATAATTTCTTGAATATACGATTATATCATATGGAATCTTCCTAAATATATTAAATAAATGCCTTTATGTAACCTGTAAATTTCATTTACTTAAGTAGATTATATTTTTGAAAATATTTTATTAAAGAAAAATTGTTCTCTTATTTTGCTCGTTAGTTTACGCCCACATGGCCCGCCGCTTTTCCACAGGCTAGGCCACGCCCAACTCTTGTATCCAAGCTGGAGTGAGTGGTGATCGGGGGTGCCCCCACTCTGTGAAACTCTGCCGGTCTCTAACTAGACTTTTAACTAAGCCTGTCTTTCTTATCCTCTTCCCCACCACCTCTCATCTTTCTCTCCTTTCTCCTTACATGTTTTCTATAGCCCAAGTCCAAAGTAGAAGTTGCCATGCTGAGGGACGCTTTGGTCACCCTGCTCAAGATGTGGCTTCAGGTTGCACAACGGTATCACCCCAGCATCATACGTAGAATGGCAACTGGTAAAAGGTGTGTATGTATACATCTCGTTTACTATCATCTTATGCCTCCATGACCGATGATGGAAATTTTAAAAACAAAAATTGGCTCAAAATGGTTCTCTGACCCAACCTTCTTACGGACAACGATAGAGACTAACTCACTCAAATCCTCGGCGTTGATAACAGGATGATGGTTCGAATTAAACCTCTAGCCTTTCTTAGCCATCCCTACTACTTATTCCCAATTTACTTCAGACTTGGTTGCCCAAATAACCATAACCCTTCTTCCCTTAGTTCCCCCTCCTGCTCCGTTCCGTTACTCTCCGTCAACATCCACGCTTTAACCCCTATCAGCATCCCAGCCCTTTCCCCTGAACAAACCAGACCAACACCCCACCCTTCACAAACCCATCCAACTAAGCCGAAAAGAACCCACGTTTCTAAAAGTCCGCTTAATATAGCTCCCCTCCCCCTATTTTAGAGCTTTGTCTCGATAGCACTCTACCACATAAATTATTTTCTGGTTCTGAAACCCCTCTGTTCATAGGCTTCCCTACTCAAATATTTGAACGTCTTTTTCAGTCGTTCCAAACGAAAACCTCCAAACAAGAGGTTTATTGTCCAGGCATAATGTACAAACTCCTTCATTGCCCTCTGATAGTTAATGGGATGTGCGTACTCCGTGAAGTAGCACCGCGGCCTCAAATGCTGCAAAGGTACAATTTTTGCCAAAGGCCTTCGTTACATCACTGTAGAGGATCTATTAGAGAACGTCTCTCTTCAGAGAGTTACGAAGTTCCACCGCTTCCAACAGAAGCTCGGCAATACAGAAGGGGCAACCCTAAGGCTGCTACTCATATTCGGATCCTTGATCCCTTCCCCATTTTCTTGGGAATATGTGACCCTCTGAGATATAGATTCGGTATCAGCTCATACCTGCAATGAGGACTTTCCTTGGGTCCTCGCCGCTCTGTTCCTTCTTTACTCCATTCCCTCCAAAGACTTCTAGACCCCGGACCCCTCCAAAAAGCTCTAGTCCCCGCCACCGTTCTCAATGGACCCTCCCAAAACCTTGCCCACCATCCCCCTAAACCTTTTGTCAGGCCATCTACCCAACCCATATCTCTCTTACCCCCTTCCCAGACACCACACTCACGGCCACCCAACAAATTCCTTCCATCAGACATCATTCATTACTGTCCCTACCCTCTTCCCTTGCCTAACTTCTCTACCCTAATAATCTCCTGAGTCTACCCCGCCCCCTCTTTTCTCGCATATCCTATCATCGGCGGCTCCGTGGGCCCCTACCTACGTGACCCCAGACAAGCTAGAGATATATGATCTCCTAGTCCTCCTTTTTAGCAGCCTATCTCTGCCATCGTATCCAAACATCGAGCCTCGTTTTCAACTCTGCTTTCCATTTCATCTCTCTCACACTAATTCATTGGAATTTTCGTGTTCTACTAGATAACTGGGAGAGCATTACTACCCTTCTAACATCCTATGAACCTAAGTGTCTTTGCAACCTGGAAACCCCATAAGGGGCACCGTGATTTAGTTTCCTGGCCGCCGTGCCGACGGAACTCAACGCCCTGTCCGACCCTAGCTTAGCCTCTTCTCCTTCTTTCTGACACCCCGTCTTCTTACCTTGTTTCTCACTTTTCCTAAGACCTTTCCCACAACTTTCTCTGGTCGGCCTCTAATTTCACATGGGTAAAAACTGACCAGCTTCCTCTCACCCAACCATCCCGGATCGGGGTTGAGAGGGAGGGGACAACGCCCCCTCACCTCTAAGCTCCAGTTCGGGGTAGTGGTTTATAACAACCTGCCTCTCCCCCACTCTCACCTTCATCACATATCTGCTCTCTCTCCTTTCACAGTCGTATCAATTTTACGCCTAGCCCAAGGTGTAGCCGCCATGCCAAAGGGCTGCCTGGCCACTGGGCGGGAGGAGTGGTCTTGAATGGCTGCAGCTGGCTTTGCCGGCCCCATATTCACCCCTCGCAGAGCGGGATACTGCGTGGGGTGATTAGCGATTGTGTCCCGTGATACAAATAGGGCCACCATGCCCAATAATGGAAACTTAAAAAGAACTTCTCCACTTCCCCTTTACCACCGTCGGAGCCGCTCTCGGACAGCTCCACGGAAGAAAAGAAGCTCCCCTCACCCCTGTCCTTTCGCAGGGAACCCTGCAAACCTCTTTCACCGGAAAGGAGGCGTACTCTTCTCCTTAGCCTTTGGGTGTTCACGCCCTTCTCTGGAGTCACCATTGGGTGACTTCCTCTTACTAGGTCAGTCCATTCTTTTCTTTAACAGGGGACTGCCAAGAAAGCACGCAGGCGGCCCAATCTTGACAGCTCCAGCTGTGGTGGCTTGATAGGGCCAACCCTCTAGGGGGCAAGGGATGGCAGGGCCCGTCGGTCCGTGTCTCTAAACGTCCTGCACTTGTGCGTTCTGAGTTTACAGGGTGTCACTGTACGAGCCCCCCCTCTCTTCCCCAATGGGTGCCGTTTCGCTGGCCCAAGACGAGACAAAAGGTTCCTCGCATGGGTTCCTTGATGTCTTGGGGGGGATGCCACATGGAGCCCCCCCTGATATGGACATGGTCTCGGAGGTGAACAAGCCTCAGATGGTAGGATCTTCCTGGGGTCGAACGCGGGCTCGGTGCCAAGCACAGAACCAGAGTCCGTTCCTGTGCAAGCTTCTCATCAGATGGCTCAAGCCACCGAGGATTCACAAGGAGAGGAGAGCCAAGCCCTTCTTCATTTCAGAGAAGGATCTTGCTGAGGTTGGCCCATCCGGCGGATGAGAGAAGCGAGTTAATTCCACACCCTCCTCTCCTAAAAAGAAAAGAAACCGTAAGACGAAAAAGACTAAAGGCTCCCCTCTCTCCGCGAGAGCCACGGAGACGGACGGGTACGCTGCCGTTTCGGTAAGCGACCGGGCCAAGATCGGGACGTCCGGTTTTGGTGCTATCCCGGGTGGGGAGTACCGGACAAAGACCAAAATTGAAAGTGTACGTCGGGGCCCCTCGTTCAGAGAGTAACTGGCGTTTTCGAGGCGCTAGCTTTAAACCATTTCTGGTTATTCGCTCCACTGATGACAGCATGTTTGTCAAAGGCAACATGATCTATCAGAAGAAAGCACTCGCTAGTGTCATTGGTAGAGAGCCAAAGCTGACCGTTTCTTGGACGGGAACCTTCTGGCGAATGCATCGGATCCCTCCGAAGTGGCTATGATTAGTGCCCTGCGGTCACTTGATGGCACGACGGTGAGCGGTCAAGATTGAACGTGTGATTAGCAAACAAGGAGGGGCCTCGAGAACCACCCCTATACTCTTCGTCACGTTCAACTGTGACAAGCTCCATGAATTGGTGCGTGCCGGTATGTATCGTTACCACTTGAAGACATTCGTGTCACTGCTACGGATGTGCTACTACTTCCACCGCTGCCGCTATATGAATTGGTCCTGTAGACGTGCAAATTCGGGGTTACCCAAAGTGTGTGTAAGCTGTAAGTTGCTCCAAGGCCGCACATAAGTCCAAATCGTGTGAGGCCAAGTGTGTCAACTGCACAGAGTCACATCTCGCTTCTTCAAAGCAATGTGGTGCGTATCTTCTTGAGAAGGAAATCCTGGCATTTCAGGCCCAGGATCGTCTATCCTTTTGCGATGCTAAGAACTTGGTCCTGGCGTGCCCGACGCTGCCTGGGAGGTCTTATAACTCACTGCTAAGAAAGGCACCCTTCTGCTCCTGGCCCCTCTAGGCCTACGACGATGGTCGTTTTCGCGCCCATTCGGAACCCTCCTTCGGGTTCTACCTAGCCCGGGCGCTCGCCTGGCACAGCTGGCGGCACAAAGGGTTTATACCCAGCTACGGCTAAAACCAGGGCCTTCCCCTTCTCCCAGCGTGACAATTTTCCGTAATTTAAAACAGCTGCGCGCCTCCACCGAATCGTTAGACTCTCAGGAAGCATCACCCCTGAAGTTGGTTATAAGGCCATCTCCCGGAGTTCCCAAAGCTGCCCCCCGGAAGGAGGACTGCACTAAATGAGCTTCGGCTCCTCGAACGCGGTTGATCCTCAAAATGAGGGACCCCGATGCCGCCCCTGCCTGCCTAAGGTTTTGACGCGGAGGGAGGAAAAGAGTCGCATGGTGAGCTCAACCTCCCTCGATAACTCATTGAAGGCGAAAGTGCATTGCACGGGGCCAACAGCGCCCGGAGTTCTTCCTCCGGAAGCGTACGTCCATTCCTGTGAGGGTCTTCTCTTCGAAGAGGGCTCCCGCATCTCCTTCAAGCTAGGCCTGGATGAGCTGCATGCACTTGTTTCGTCCCGTTTACTTTTAGCTATCTTTTTGCTCAAGACCATGCTGGGTGAGTGCCCCCTGCCCACCCTCCCGAGGTATAAGGATTTTTCAACCACGCCACCACGGGATGGGAGGCGGGCAGGAGGATGCGCCATTTACACGCGGCATGATGTCTCCGTTCTTCTCTTTGCTTTACATAACTACTGGCTAGTTATGTAAAGCAAATAAAAGAACGGAGGCATCATGCAGTAGCTGTGCAGCTACACCTAGATAGGAGGTATACTGCTATTTCTGCGTACATTCTACCGTCAGCTGACTGCGACACGGAGGACTTCCGACGCGTCGTGGCACGGTTGCCGAGGGCCTTTCTCGGAGATTTGAACGGTATACACCTCCTCTGGGGAGACTACTCGATCAATCCCAGCGGTCAGGTCCTTGCCGACCTGATCGACGAGCTGGAGATCGGTGTCTTATATTTGGATAAGTTTACGTATCACTGCCTGAGAACCTCTTCATTTTCCTGTCTCTCCGGATACACAGCTGATTTTTGATGAGGGTAGTCAATAACCTCAACGATAGTGACCACTTTTCCAAGCGGTTTGGCACGCCGACCGTTTCCGTGGTGGTCAGCCGAGTTTGAGCCGGCCCTCAAATAGAAGGAAGGGATATACCTACATGCGCTATTTGCGCCCCTAAATGATTTCACTGTCGGTGAATTTCGTCGAGCTAGGGCTAGGTTCCGGTATGTTTCGAAGCACGCCGTCGCTCTTTATGGCGGGAATACGTGTCTTCATTTAACGGACAGACCTCCTTTAGTAGAGGTGTGGAAGCGAGTCAAAAGAATTCTGGACAAGTTCTTGCAGGATCCCTCTCCCGTTCTCTAGGAGAATAAGACCGTAATCTCGGACCCAGCAAACCGGTTTAATGTCGATATTATCTTCTGCTGGGTACCTCGACATGTAGGAATTGTAGAGAATGAGCGCCCCGATGAGGGCGCCAAAGAGTCCGTGGGGACTGGGCAACCAGACCAACGTTTCGCAGTTCCTCACACTGATTACATGACAGGAATACGGGCAGACCTCCGAGTTGCTTGGCGAAGAAGATGGAAGACGGTCGAGGGGAACTTAAAGTAACGTGCCATTGGGCTGCGACTGCTCCCATGTAACTACTTTCCAATGCTGTGACGGCTTAAAGCTTGCTTTCTATTGTCTCCGAATCGGACACACTTACGGGCTGCACTGCCATTTGATGGAGCATACGCTTGCGCCTTATTGTGACGACTACTTTGTCCCTCCAGACTATTCTGCACACTTTTGTTGAATTTCCCAGTCTGGGTGACCTTTGTGCAGGTTACCTGCCCCGGTATCGGGTTGAGCTGGGTCTTTACCTCTTGTCCCTTTTACTCGGGATCCGTTCGTGCACACAGACCTGTTGACTCTACGACGTTTTTGGCCTCCTCCACTTTATTTGACTGTTTTTTTTTGTAGCTCTCATATTCCTGCGCCGTGGGTAGGCCCGCCTGCCCCCGACACCGGAGCGCGCTTCCTTCTCGTTTCCTTTTAGCTCTTTTTTATTGTTGTTTCTTTTAGCCTATGCTTAGCCTTTGTCTTTTTTTCCTTATTTTCTTATTTTTTTTATTTGTATTTTAATCTAGCCTAGAATTAGGCTTTGATCTGAGTACGGCGACTTTTGTCGTAGTAGGCAGTCTCCAGATGGGCTTTCAAAATTGAAAAAAGCATCCTGGAACTATTCCTGGGTGGCAGCCAGATCCCTAGGATGTCCACTTAGCTTACTTTCCTCTATTCTGCAAGGGGCAGATATGACCGTGGTGGAGCAGCCATCCATGTCTAGTTATCTGTCTCATGTTACCCTCTACCCCCCAGAACGGACCTTCATGCGGTGGTAGTCCGCCCTTTTCTATAAAGACAAGTACATATAATGTATGCTCGCTCTAGCGAGACAGAAATTGCTAAGTTTTCGCTACATACATTATCATGGGACACAGTCCACGGGAATTCCAGCAGCACATTTGATTTTAACCTTTGGCACTCATGTGGTGACTGCCAGCAAAGGCAAGGCATACGACACGAAATTATCTTTGATAATATTAATTTCTTGGCTTATGAATAAGATAAATATTTTTTTACAAAATGGAATGAAACAACCACAAAAACAAAAATGCAACAACAAAGGACAAAAATATATATAAAAAAAATGCTAAGATACTGGAGGGAGGCCCGCTCCCTCCAAGGCCCGAATATACACCAACAAAGCAATAAAACTATATAGAATGGGAGAGGTCAACCTCCTCCAATGACTCCTAAAGTCCGGAGTAAGGTGTGCACGAAACCTTTCCAAATACAAGAAGCAAGCGGTAGCGACCCTGCGGGTCAAGGTACCAAGACAGGTAAGATGGGAGACGATTAGCCAGACTGGGACATTCAACAAAAATATGCCGGAGAGTTTGTGGGACAAAGCAGTCATCGCAGTATGGTGCAAGGGAGCACCCTATCAAACAGCGATGCGTGCCGCGAGTGTGCTCGATTCGGAGACAAAAATGACTTGAAGCCATCGATACACTGGGGTGGTAGGTCCACGGGAAAAATCGTGGCGCAATGGTGCACAATCTTATATTCATGTCGGCGACTACTTTCTTCTTGGCCATGCAACCTCATTAGCTGACCTGATTCCTGCGATCATCTAGTTAGGGGAAGGAAAAGGCAAACACTTGTTTTGTCGCCAACTCTCTGTGGAGTATTTATCGTTCTAATGAACGTGCTCATTTCCGGCAATCCATATATGTCCAGTTCTCAGAGAAGACGATTTTGACATCTTTCTGGCTCGCGACAACTGTGGTGTCGTGGAGAAGGCGAACTAGAGAGGGCATAGATTCCAATGCCCTGCGGGCATTCAGGGCGCTCTGTGAGTTGCTATATACTACAATCCTGTCTGCAAACAGGTCATTAGTCGTAATATTCCGTGCAGAGGGTGTATTGCAACCAGCTCGGACGTGAAGACAGATGAAGATGCCGTTAGAACCCCGTTACCTTCAAACAAGGTGGATACAGCGTGAAAGCCGACACCCTCTTCTCAATTTGAGTTATCCGTGTGCACTTATACGCCTTCAGTGTGCCACTGCATCTGCTACAAAAACTTCGAACCCAGTACTCCTAGCGCTGTAGAAATTTGGGGAGCAGAAGTGTGGCGTAATATATTTAAATGTGGTCCCCTTCAGGGTTGCATCTTGGGCAGCACCAGGTGCGCTATCAGCCCATAGACTATATTCAGCTGTCGAAGGAGTTGCCTTCCCCAAAAAGCAAAACCATTCGCGGGCGGAGCGGCTTCGGACCTGGAAGTCATTCGTATTTTGGAGAGTCCCAATTCTCTTGGTCGTCCCATCCAACCTTGGATGGGGGCGTGCGAACCAATACTCCCTTTTTGCGATCCTCCTTTCGGGGTATGTCCTTAGAAATGCCAGAAGACTATATCACGACTTGGTGAAGTTGTGCGGCAGCTTCACCTTAGGGGAAGAAGTTAGAGGGAGGGGGTAGACCTGATTTTAGCCGGGGCTGGCGGTGAGGCCGTGTAGCCACAAGCTGTATAAGGGAGCATCATGGATGGGGGGCACATAAGGGTTCTAAATAGGCGTTCATGCTATTCTACTTGTAGGCATGAAGGAGCTATGACCAGAGGGTGCTTTTTAATTTTGAGAGGAGTAGGATCGACTGGGATAGAGAGATAAATCATTTTCTGAAATGCAGGACCCTGCACCCGGTTTCATCATTATCGAGGGGGTTTATCGATCGGCAGCCCCAGAGAAAAAGATATCTAAATGAGAAAATGCTCTCTGCCATGAAGGCCATCCGTGAAATTGTGTTATGTTATGACCACCTTCTTTCCAAAATCCTGCTCGTCTTCTGGGAAAATGTTGTGTGGATTCATCCACATTTAGCACACCTATCTCTAATTCCTCAATCAGGTCTGCTAGCACCTGGCCCCTGGGAGTGGTGGAAAGGGCCTTGGGAACCTTATTATGACGCGACACGGGTCAACCCTATTGAAGTCGAGTGATGGTGGAATGTATGCTGAATTCAACACACACCTTCTATCTAGTTCAATTTTAATTTCCAGTGCATGAGATACTTAAAGCTAGAATGAGAACGGAGACATCATGTCCTATGTAAATTGCGCATCGATCTTCTCATCCCAATCCCTTTGTGGTGGGTTTACGAAACCTATATACCCATGTAAGGTTGGCAGGGTGTATACATCTAACAATGTTCCCTAACGACAAATAGCTAGAAGGGAGTGGGCACAGACGCGCTTCCGCCCTCTTCACATCTAGTTCGCAGTTCACTGTGATTCTATTGAGAGAAAATGCCATTCAAACCTAGTTTAAAGCAGACACAGTGGTGCTCTTCGATATGAAGAAGGTCACGGAAATGCTCTTAGCCTTCCCAGAGGCACAAACCAGGGGGCTGCTGGCGAGAGAAGGCGACGAAGACACTGCTACCTCCAAGCGCTTAGTGGAGGAGATTTGTATCGGCGCAATTGCCTTCTCTACCTGCATCGAAACGTTTAGCAGTGGGACGACTTTGAGCCGAGAAGGCCTCGTCTCTTTTGGAGGGCCACGACTTTCTAATGGGTCCGTTCCACCCTGCACACGGGCGGAATGGACCGGAACGCTTCATTGTTGTTGCCCTTTTTTCCGATGCAGTCTTGGGAGGCTCCAGGGATGGTCGGATGACCACCTTCTAAGAGTCGGCCTCCTGTGATTCTAATGACTCAGTGGAGTCGCGCAGCTGATTTGCTTTTTGCGATGGGGTCGCATGAAGGAGGGGTTCCCTGGTTTTATCCGAATGGGGCTGAGAGCTCCTGGAAAAGCCAGCACCACTAGGGTTGCGCCTAGAGAGATAGATCATGCATAAGGGTCCAGAATGGGTGCGGTGGCTACCGTGCTTGTAGGCCTGGAGGGGCCAAAAACAGGGGTTGTTTTCTTCATCTGAGAGAGATATGAACTCCCAGGTCACACACAGCGCGCCAAGACCACTTCATTGGCCTCTAGAAAAGAGATTCGACCCGCAGACTGAACGGCCAAGACCTGTCTCTCCAAAAGATATGAGTTATATTACTTCGGGGAACAGGGTGTGCCTCGCAGCAAATTTACACTCTTGGCCTTACACAATAAAAACTTAAGTCAAGCCTTAGTTCAGTTTACTTAGCTTTGGATTTGACCCGACATGCCACGTCTAAAAGAACGATTTGTGAGGTCGACGCATCTCCACGGCAATGACACTAATGCCTTAACGTAGGCGCGATAATAGCACGCACCCACAGACTCATAAAGATTGTCCAGATCAAAGGTGACGAAGAGGTTAGGAGTGGGTATCGAGGCCCCTCCCCATTTTCTCATTATACGATCGACTAAGACCAGTACCTACAGAGCAAGCTCTTTTGTAATATTGTCATATAGTAGTCACAAGTATTCTCGCGCAGACTACTCTTTGACAAAGTTCATATTAAAGCAAAAAGAAATCTGTACAGGTGAGTCATTGAGTGTCGCAAAAGAACTTTATTACTCATCTAGAAAGGGTAAACCGCATTCACGAGAAGGGCCCTGTTCGACAAATAGTTGAAGTTCTGTTCTTTACCCAGAAATCTGGCAAGGCCTGACGTTGATTGAACTTATGTCCTTTAGGCAGCATGCTGCCCTGATTTGAGAGAATTACGAGGAAACGATTAAATCCAGGAGGCTCGAAAACGCCAGTAACCACTCGATGGAGGGCCCAGATATCATATATGCTCAATTCGCCTTCCTTTTTGGCTTTGCTTGCTGAGACTTGCCCTCCACCACACCGGCCTTCGCCTTGCGACCGGTGCCTTCCGCACTTACCCCATTGAGAGTTTGTTGGTCGATTCTGGGGAGATGCCACTCGCTCTGCGCCGCGTGCAGTGCATCACTCGCCTGTACGCGCGAGCCCGGCGCCTCCCTCAGTCACCAACAGCTCTCACTGCATCCGCAGCTGATCTCGATGGTGCCTATGCCGCCGAGAAACGCCAGTCATACCATAAGCCCTTTGGGTTTAGGGCCAGGAAACTCCTTCGAAAGGTAGATATAGCTCTTGGGTTGCTGGCGCCCCTGGTTCTGCCCAGGACGCCACCCTGGAGGGTACCACATTTGGCTATTTGTCGCCACGCCTCTGCTCCTAAAGCTTGTACGGCACCGGGAGTATTGCGTTCGACCTTTTTGGAGCACACTTCGTGTCACGCTGGAACCGTGCCAGTGTATACGGATGGCTCCAAGTTCAAAGAGGGGGTCGGCTTCCACGCCATATCCCCTCTGTTTGAAGTCGGCGGGGCTCTACCAGGCACTGCGTCTGTCTTCACGGCCGAGCTGGTGGCAATACACCACTCGGTACGGGAGATTACGCGACGTGCCCGGTTCGGAGACCGGATTGTGATCTATAGCGACTCACAAAGCGCCCTGAGTGCTCTCTGGGCATTAGAATCTACGTATCCCCTGGTTCGTGATATCCGTGACGCCACGGTTTTGGCGAGCCGGGCAGATGTCGAGATTATCTTCTGCTGGGTTCCTGGACATGTAGGAATTGCAAGGAATTAGCGTGCCGATGAGGGCGCCAAAGAGTCCGTGAGGACTCTGCGACCGTACCAGCGTTTCGTTCTTCCTCACACCGACTACATGGCAAGAATACGGGCAGCTCTTCGGACTGCTTGGCAAATAAGATGGGAGACGGTCGAAGGGAACTTAAAGTTGCGTGCCATTGCACCGCGACTGTTCCCATGGACCTATCCCCCAATGCCGCGCCGGTTTCAGGTTGCTTTCTGTCGTCTCCGAATCGGGCACACTCGTGTGACGCATCGCTATTTGATGGAGCGCTCGCCTGTGCCCTATTGCAACGACTGCATCATCCCCCAGACTGTTCGGCACATTATTGTCGAATGTCCCAGTTTGGGTGATCTTCGCGCACGACACCTGTCCCAGTACCGGGATGGAGGGGGTCGCTACCGCCTGTCCCTTGTACTCGGGATGAGTGCGTGCACATCGACTGGTGTACTTGTTGACTTCTTGGGGGAGGCCGGCCTTCTCCCTATTATTTAAGCAAGGTTTGTTTTTTTTTGTTTTTTGCATTTGTTTTTTTTTCCCGTAGGTTGCACGCTCCTGCACCAGGATGACCTCCCCCCGACGCAGGAGCTTGCTTCCTTTCCATCATTTGGGGTATTTTTTTTCGTTTTTTTAATTTTATTTTAAAGTAGCCTAGAACTAGGCCAGTTTTAATACGGCGACTAATGCCCATGTAGGCAGTCGCCGGATGAGCTCTTAAAAAAAAAGAAAAAAAAGGGACTTGCCCTTTCTACCCGAGAACGCCTCGAGGCCGGACGTGCTATCCTTGGCCTGACGAATCGGTAGGAGAATCTTTCGTCCCAGGAACTCTCGTTAGGTGAGGAAATCCTATTATTCTCATTTTTCATCTTGTTTCCTCTTTTTATCTTAGGAGATGAGGACTGAAAGTGTACTCTCATCTACATCCCTCTTCTAACTCCAAATTGGCCCCAAAGCTAGACGGGCCACTCTCAATCTGATCCTTCTCCGAGATGAACAAGGACCGTGGAATCAAAATGCCTGTAGCCTATTGGGGGTAGAAGCGTCATCACGGCCAGCATGCCGACCTCTATCAGAAAAAGGCGGGCCGCTGGAACACAGACTCAGAGTAAGGTCATAAAACGTGAATCAAGGAGGTGAGTGGTTGCAAGGTCCAGTGGGCCACGTGGCACTTTGGCTATCTATTAGAGTTCTCGCCGTCTAATTGTCTACTTTGTGAGCGAGAGTCTAAGCAGGGTTTCTGCGGTAATTCTACTGTAGTTGAGTTCCTGGGGGAATGAAGGTGATTCCACCGCTGGCAAAGATACAGAGTTCCCAAAGATAACTTTGAGGGAGAAATTCACCAGTAAAGATAGGAGAATGGGATTCTTTTCCGTTAAAAAAATCTTGTAGAGGCCCTGAAAAAGAACATGTGGTCACCTCCTTTCAATGGTGGAGCCGCTCCAGGGCAGCACAGAAGATCATGAAACCCTTTAACGCTTTGGGTTGTTAGGAAGGAAGCCTCTTCACCAGTCGAAGAGGTATCTCGATTCACCTCGCCTTTCCAGGCATCTAGGAGGGATAGGGCAGCACTTAGAGGTGGCTCTGGTTATGTTGCGGACACCCACCTTTTTCTTCTATTCTAGTCATGATAAAGTTGTAAGAAATCAAAGAGACGTATGGAAAGTAGATACTAGGACATCCCAATGCCTTGAGAGGTACTCGTAGAGAAAAAATTCAAATAGGATCAGAAAGCTCCAGAATGTGATTATTTACGCCAGGGGATGTGAGCTAAAATGGACCTTGACAGTCCAACCCTCCGTAATGGCGATTTTATCTTACTCTTTTACTCATAAAGGATGGGACCGGTGTAGCCACCTTATATTTGCACTGGAAGTGCTGAGAACAGTCGGAAACCTTTACTATGCGACTCTCGGCCCTTGCATTAGGTAGGGACTGCACGGTGTATCTTCATACTCAGCCAGGTTATGGTAAGAGGTCGAAAGTGCTCCAAATCAACAGAAAACCTCTGGATATTCAGAGAAAAAGTCTATAAGAGATATACTAGAGTATGTAATAAAGATCAATAGGGATGGGCAGGTCTACGAAGGAGTAAGGGGGGTGATCATCTATTAATAACATACCCAGGCGCTGCATCAGGCCGGGGTGACTTACAGCCATTCCAGCAACTGCCCCCCCTTCCCCCATCATTGTGTACTTAACTAAAAAGGGTAACTCTATTGCAGTACCTCAATCTTCGGTAGAGAAAATAAAGAGGTGTATCGAAAGAAGGGAGAACCAATTGAGCCAGGACTACCCCATTGGCAATTGGGCCGGGAGAAAGTGCCGCTCGTCCGATTATCAAGTGTAGCAGTCTACATAGGGTGTCCAATATGGTGTCAAGACAGGGAAGAGTGTTGGTGATAACGTGGCTATAGGTTGGCGAGAAGACGTACATACATGATAACGCAGGTCGTACATAGGAGATAGAAGAGTGGGTGCGAAGAATTTCGAGCAGTAGTGCCTTAGGCCACGGGTCCAAAACATGTGGTCCACGGGCCACATGCGGACCGTGACTACCTGTCAAAATTAACTGCGTACGGCCCCCCAGATTATTTTCTGGGTCATCGGTGCGGCCTTACGGTGCGTTTTTTTCATCAAAAGCCTGTTTTAAAATAAGTTAAGTTATGGTTAGGTTATGTAAAAGCAGTGAACTTTGCTTTGCAAGGGGACTCAACCACTACCAGTTCCGGGACTTGCTTTCCGATGCCAAGGCGGAGTATGGCGACCTTATCTATTTCTACGACGTGCGCCGTCTCAGCAGCGGTTCTATGCTAAAGCGTGTCCTCCAAGGGAGCTGAATTCTCTCAGTTTGAGGATGCCGCCTGGTTCATCGTTCTCGCTTTTCTTTCCTACCTGACCACTCACCCCAACAACCTAAACCTTCAGCTTCAAGGCAAAGATATCCTCGTCCCGGATATGACCTCAAAGGTTTATGCCTTCGAGATGAAGCTCAAGCTATGGGAGTCTCGGCTGGAAGAGAAGGACTTCATGCACTTCTCGAAGTTGGCGTAAGTTAGGCCCACTAGCACAGAGAAATACATGGACGTCGTTGGGGACTTGAGAAAAGAGTTTTACTGCTGTTTTGCTGATGGACAAGGCTATATCCCAGATGATCTGAAACTGTTCAATGCACCCTTCGACGCAGACCCACAGTGTGCCCCCGCTGACCAGCAGCTCGAGCTCATTCAGCTCCAGTGTTCCAACAAGCTACGCTTATAGTTCACAGATGCTCCCTCCTCAGCTTCTGGCAGTCTCAAGTTCGTACACGTCACGATGAAAGTGTCGTCGATGTTTGGATTAAAATAGTTGTGCGAACAGCTGTTTAGAAAGATTAAACTGACCTTTTTGTTCTCTGACTGCTATGACCTGGATTATTCAACTACTAAGCAACTATATGTAGTATAAAAACATGAGCTTGATGTGAATTAACCTAAGGATCCTATAGAGCGCCTTCGGCGGAAGGGGACCAGTTAAACAACGACTACAAGTAACAAGTAAGTAAGTAAAATTGAAGACCCGTGCATAGTTCACAGCTGACCTCTTGAACGACGTTTTCTTGCTGAGTGCTAGTTCGATTCCCTCTGATTTTGATAAGCCTTGTGCTGAGTAATGTCACCAGGTGTCTCTTTAATATTTTTTTGAAATCTTTTGTTCTTAATAATGTGTGGTTTTCAGTTTTTATTGGTGCGGCTATCGGGCCTTCTCGAACTTGTCGATGTAGCCCGCGGTATTGTGTGGGTTGGAGACCCCTCTCTTAGGCGATGTTCCCCCTTTTAAAATCTCCTAAAAGAAGGAAAGGTCTGGTAGGCTGGAGGATAAAGTTGCGGATAGAGTTAGAAGAAGGGCGTTGATAATAAAGCGTGTCGACCAAGCATACACTGTACTGTCATTTTAGGTAAAAGCAGAAAGCCACCATATGAAAGTCAATGTAAACTGGAGAGGGTGACATAGGACTGATGCCTGAACGAAGATGGTTGCTCCGTCACGACCACCATTTACCGAATAGCAGAGAAGATGAATAGAAAGTAATCGGAGATCCTAGGGACCTGAAGGTCACCCTGGACTAGTTACTAGAGATAGAGGCAACTAGCCATTACACTACGGAAATTCCAATTGACGCCTGTGGGAAAGGCAAAAGCGTAAATGGAGAATAGAAATCTAAGAATTTTTGATTGGGCACGAGACCATGGATAAGCTATCCGGGAGTATCAAATGAACTGGAAACTTTAGCTGGTCTAGAATCCGAGTGATAGTGGTCTACTGGTGTTGGGATATGGGAGGGTAGGTCTGAGCGCTATTTGATGTGACATTGGAGAAGAGAGCGGCATTGGAGTGCGGAGAGGGAGGAGGGATAGGTTTAGGAGATATGGGGGAGATGTCATTGCGGGCTTAACATGCGCGTGCTGTTTAGCAGAAGGGGTGATCTCGAAGGCCGGTAGAATTGCCTCCATATATAAAAGAGAAATGCAGAGCTTCTGCCGGCGATTTGATTTTAGACTGAGATTGAAGCTGGGTTCATTTGAGTCGGACTCCGCAATTAATGAAGCTATCGCAACAGAGTGGCTTTCTGTACTTTTGGGTGGGAAGTAGACTCAAAGGAGATCCTTGTGTGAACTAATTTCCTTTTGATAATTGTATATCAGGCTATCGATTTATTTATTGTTTACCTACACCCATTTGATGTTTAGAAGAGACAAATACAACTGTAATGTTTGTTGGTCATCCATTTAAGTTTGGGAGACTTGTATCCTTTTATCCAGAAGAAACTTTCTGTTTTACCTTTATATAACGAGCATAGAGGTGGATTGATCAAAACAGTAGTTTTTAACTCGGGGGACTTGGCTGCAGAAGGGAGGTCGATAATTTCCATGGGAGGCGCACTCCGTTGGGGCAAAACAGGAATTCCTCTAATTTTATTTGTTATTCTCTTAACAAGAGCATGGGCTAATAATATTGACAGGTTTATGAAAAAATGAAAAAGTATAACTATAGTTTTCTATATTCTGCTTTCTTCTTCTTCTTCTTCTTCTTCTTCTTAGTGCCTTCGCCGATGCGGCGTTTGACGAACTATGTTGTGTTTTCATATTGTAGCATCCATAGTTGACTAGGCCCGATCCTGGAGGGGGGGGGCCATTTCTTCTTCTCCAAGGTTTGAAATCATAGTTTTTCCTTCTCTTAGGTGGACTGACTGCCATAGCTACGAGCTCCACCAACCCGTGCCCACCTGGTAGGTGGAGGTAATCTCCCTAGTAAATAGTGTCAGCTTAAAATGAATCTGGACGGAGATTCAAACTGCCGACACAACGATTGCCGGGCAAGCACGCTAACCCTATGCTAGCTTTAGTGACTATAGAAAACTAAATCTATAAAGATAAGGTAGAGTAAGTAGACTATTTACTCTACTTAATACTCTGATTCATCATTGATGTATCGTATTTAATAATTATAATTTACTTACAAACCAATAATTACGTTTCTTCATAAATGTTACATTGATTTAGCAGTAAAT
The DNA here is from genome assembly GCA_963969495.1 of Ceratothoa steindachneri. Taxonomy (NCBI): domain Eukaryota; kingdom Metazoa; phylum Arthropoda; class Malacostraca; order Isopoda; family Cymothoidae; genus Ceratothoa; species Ceratothoa steindachneri. Next base: position 23,583,941 of record OZ018323.1, read on the forward strand.
TAACATCACTATTACACGCGTTCTTTCTGCTTTCTAGAATAGTCTAGAATTGATCTGCATTTCCGCTGCAAAATATATGAAAAATCGGGTTACAGCCACCCCCCCACTTCCCCTACACACACTAACACACACATACACACACACATACACACACACACACACTTACTTGCTGCTTGATCGCTCACGCTTGTACGCAACTTTTCAAATTTTTGGTGCAATTCAAATCAGTGTTGTTGGTGTTTTAAATCATGGAGGTGTTTATTAATGGTACGATGGGGCTTATGATCATGTATAATTGTACTCACTTGTAAGGTTTACAAACTTTATGACCAGGTGTTTGTTTTTGAATATGTTGTGGTGTTTTGAGCACAATATGATGTTTATCTTACCTCTACACGTGCCATGTCTTTTGTTTACAGAATTGCGTTGTCCACTGAAGATCTAATAATTCGTAATGAGTACAATGAAGCGGAAGTATCTTGACGAATATATTCGATTTGGATTTGTGTCCCTCTAAAAGGGTGATACAGAGGTCTCTAATTGTGTGATATGTTACAATACTGAGCAGTGATGGAATACAGTCGTCACGCTTGGAACACGACTTGAGAACAACACATCTCGCTCTTGCAATCAAGCCCAAGGCATTTTTTCAAACAAAAACACTTACTGAATTAAGCTAAGATGGAAGGTAGTGGGAAAGTTCGGCAACAATCTTAAAGGTTGTTGAGTCTTCCCCTTGAGATCACTATGTTGATTGCAATGAACAAGAGGAGCAATAACATTGGAGATTATCAAAAATTGTACAACAGCAGAAGCTATTTTTCATGATGTATCAAACTTCACTCTGGAAAATGAACTTTCGTGACAATCGCTGGTATGGGAGTGTACTGATGGAGCTCCATCCCTGTTTCGTCTGCAGTTTGAATTCATTACAAGGGTGAAATAAAAAAAATCAATCTGTTGTAGGTACACAATGAATACTTCATCATGAAGCCTCAGCATCCAGACCTTTACCTGCTGAAAAATGGGATGTCCTGAAGGTGGCTATCCAAGTAGTCAACTTCATTAAAGCTGGAGCCTTAAACAGTCGTATCTTTAAAGTTTGTGTAATGATATGAAATCTGAACATAAAGCCTTGCTTTTTCACACTAAAGTACGATGACTATCAAAGTGGAACATGCTTGGACGGCTTTATGAACTGAGAGAAAAAGTAGCAATACTTCTAGATTCGCAGCAGAAGGTAGTTCTCCATCACAAGTTCCAGTGTGAAGTTTTTTTTAGCTATCTATAACTTATCTGGTGGATATCTTCTAATCGTTGAATGTTTTTAGCTTTTAACCTCAAAGGAAAAACACTCATATTATCACGCACAACAACACCATTCGAACTTTCATGGCCAAAGTCGACCTCTGAAACTGTCGAATTCAGCAGGGAAATAGAGCCAGTTTTAATAATTTGGATTCTGCTCTCATTCAGGGTAATCTTAGTTCTGTAGTTAAGGAACAGATCATCACTAATCTAACCGACTTGAAAATATAATTCATCAGATACTTCACAGATATAGATGAGAAGTGTGAATCCTGGAAATACATTAGGATCCCATTTCAATGTGAAAGAGCCGAGTTTTAGGATGGAGTGCAAGAGGAGTTTCTTGTGTTGAAGTTCAACTCCACAGCTAAGGAAGATTGGAAAGAACTGAATCTTGAAACGTTTTGGGTCAAGTACTTTCCTGTTTGCCCTCTGATCTCACATTAGGTTCTTCGGATTCTATGTTCGGATCTACATAGCTTTGTGAAGATGTATTTTCCACACTCGTTGCTGTCAAGACCAAGTTGAGAAACAGGCTTAATGTTGAAGGGGACTTACGTTCCGCACTCTCTGACATTCCCCCACGCATTCAAGATCTAGTGACTAAAAAGAAGTACCAAGTATCTCACTAATTCATGCACAAAGGAGTAAAAAAAACCCTTTTTTTATTTATTTTTTTTTTAAATATAGGAAGATTATTTTGATGAAAGGCAAAGTGGACAAATTTTAATTTCATTTTGACCCCATAAGGGTTAAGTATCTTAATTTCTTTCCGCGCCTAACCGAAGCCGAATTTGACGACTAAAATGTCTAAAAACACCATTAGTACTATTTTTAATACTAAAAACAGCATAGGTTTTGTAAAGTTTTACCCAACCTGATAACCCCATACTGCATTAGCCGTCAAGAAGCCCATACATCTACTATTCCTACGCACTTACACTAGTTACAACAAAAATGACTGAGAACAACTCTATTGAAAAAACTCTTAAGGCTTCTTACTCCCCCAGTTTAGTGACATAAACAAGGCCTACACGCACTTTATAACATTCTCCCAATAGTCAACAAAAAAATATCCAGAAAGGAAACATAACACGCTCTAACCCAAAGGTCTCCCCAGAAATAGGACAGCCAGGAAAAAACATCGGCAGCCCACGAAATCAACCACGAATCCTAAACACATGAGACAACATTAAAACATAACACGAAGCATCCGGGCACTGATCCAACAACAACAAAGACAACACTAGCAAGCCTTTAGATACACTTAAACCACAAAATATTCTGGAAAACTATTAGTACACTTGACAACACAAAAAGCAGCAAACATGACACACAGGACGTCATTTACATGAAAACAATCGAGGTAAACTTGCTGGCTAGGGGAGCGACCCTATCCGGAGAAAACATAAGTAAGAGGAACTATTGAATTATAGTATATTATGAATATACTGTTTCACTGTACCGTTTAGATCATTTTAGGTCTGTTTGATTGGTCTCTTTGGTACAGCCACGCCGACGTAGATGAGAAGCGTCCCCCGCGAGGCGGACTCGATGCAGAGTTTAGGAGGGAATCCATTCCTACTTTTAATCTCATTTCGTCGCCTCTCATTGCAGTTTATTAGTGTTTAAAGTATACTGAGTCACCATACTGTTTGAACAGCATCGAAAGAGTAATAATGTGCTCATTATTCCAGGTTACACTACACCTTTTGGATAAGAACGCCTTAATTTGAGTGCCTTAGGACTATACCGAGTCACTATACCATTTGGAAGCATAGGTTTGATTAGGGTCTGATGATTATACCGGATCCTTATACCAATTGGGCATCATCGGTTTAATTCTAGTGTCTTATGATTATACCGACTCCCTATACCTTTTGTTTCTTTCTCGAATTTAAAGCACAATAGCAACGAAGACGTCTTCGCAGAACCTTCGTAAGTGAAGATCTTTAGACGAAGTGGTAAAGATAAAGGAAGTGAAAATTTGGTGGAAGATATATAGCCACTGATCCTCCTGCAGGCATTGGTGTCGGATACCAAACTACGGGTGTTGGGGTCTGGATGGCACACAGCCTCCAGATGTCAGCTGTAGCACGAGTAAATCCCCTGCTGCCTCTGAAATCTGGAGGAATGGCACGCCCCTCCGGCTCTAGTGTGCACTCGTAAGAGGGTTGTCCGTTCTAGCATGGGCCAACATGCTGCAGCTGTCCACTGGAGAACTTAGTGCCCTTCAGCCCCGAATACCAGAAGCAAGATCTGTGGACACCGCTTTCTTTGTAGATGGAGATGTAGTCGATGGTGTTCGCTTAAAAAAGTGCCATGAATGTATGAACTAATAAAAATAGTAGTGGTAGCGATTTGAAATGATATATTTTGGTTTTAGGTTCATGCCCCCCCCCCCCCCCGCCCCGAGGGGACATGGGGATGTGACCTGCAAAAGAGAAGTTTGAAAACAAAAATGGTGTCACTCACCCGTTGGCAATTTCCGGCTTCTTCGAGAATTCCACTATTTCTTCCATCTCTTTTTCATTTTCTTCTAGCTTTTTTCTTTTTTTATCTCCTTTTTTCACTTTTCGAATGATTTTTTTGGTCTCCGAGAAATGGATGGAACACTCTCCCTTGAACCGTAATTTCACTCCTGTGAAGGATGGCGTAAAAGTGAGCAGGAGCGCCAAGGAAGACAAGCTAGTAAGCAATAGGCGGGATAAAGAGCAGCAATAGGGTGACAGCTGCCCGTCGGAGAAGGAGGCAAAATTGAACCATGAGGGATTTTTTTTTTTATTTCAGGAGCCTATCTGGCGACTGCCCACTTGGGCATAAGTCGCCGGAACCATGAGGGAAATGAGTCGCAAGTGATAAGAATACTAAAAAAGACATCGCTAAAGGGTGGTGGTAGTGGTAACAAGGAGTTATTATTTAGGGAAATTCCTACATACAGCTTGAGTAAAAGCATAGTACAGATGAAGCTTCTACCCACGCAGTGCGCTGACGAGAACTGAACAAAGCTAGAAATTTTTATAGTAAAGTTATACTTGTTACAAACTAATAATGACTTATCTATATTAAATTTATTGTGCATAAAAACTATTCAATCAATTCTATCATTAAATTACTCAACTTTGGAACTATTAACTACTTGATCAGGTAGCTTGTTCATGTCTCGCAGATTCGATATCTTAATTAGTTACCAACTATGGTATTCCTGACCCGCGGAAGTTCAAAGCTTCCGACCGTCATTCTTAGTCCTTTGTCTGACTAAGATTAGACCACTTCTGGCGATCAGGATTCTCGAAGTCTCTGAGTTTCAGCGAAGAGACGTAGCTCGTGCAGTGGGGTATGATAGTCTTTTTACCTCGTTGACGGGATAAGTTTCGTGGCCTTGGCTTGTACCCGTTGTAATGTCGTGATCTATTATTGCGGTTTACTATAGTGTTGTTGTCGATACTTCAATACTAGGTGACCTCTTACGGTCCTACTTAAGAATAAGCTATAGACACAACTCTAGCCTACGGTTTCCTATCAGAGCCTAAATTACATATTACATTATTCTATTTACTAACCCCTACTCATAACTTATTGTGTCAATTACTACCACATCTGATGCACCACGTCATCCTCAGTGAGTGTTCTAAATAATAGTTGTTATAACCTAACTGATAATAGATGTACTACACCCGTTCCAAGCCTTTAATGTCTTTTTCAAATGCTGGAGACCCAAGTTTAATAGTGTAGGCCAAGTGAGGTTGCACCAATGAGTTATATAAAGGCAGCACAATTTCTTTGTTTCCAAAACTGACTTGTCACACTATAATTTAGCAATCACCAAGCCTTTTTCCAGCACGCCGTTCGCTCTGGGCTGCTGGAAGGATGCGTTCAGTGGGCGATAGGCTGTGGCTGCAGCATACCACGCCGCTTGCCTCTTAGTTGCTTCCCATTCTTAGGGCTACTGGTGGGCGTTGTAGGTGGCCCTGCGTTTGGCTTCCATCTTGAGCTGCTGCAGGCTGGGGCGCACGGTCCAGGTGATGGTGGTGCCGTGGACGGCTCACTTGGCAGCCTCGTCGGCAGCTTCATTGCCGCGCACGCCAACGTGGCTGGGAACCCAGTGGAGCCGGACACGCCTGCCCTGAGCTGCCAGGTCCTGCAGGGTGCACATGATGGTGGTAGTGAGGTGGATGTTGTCCCTGGTGTGGGCGTGCTGCAGCGCCTGCATTCCCGACCGAGAGTCCGTGTGTATCACTACAGTGGCCTCCCGGCGGAGCAGAGCGTGCAGGAGGGCGTGCATAATTGCCACCAGCTCCGTCTGGAGGGTGGAGCAGTAGTCTGATGTCTTCCACGCCTGCGTCAGGCCGCTCGTGACGAAGGTGGCGCCGGACCTCCCGCTGTTGGGGTCAACGGAGCCATCGGTGAAGTAGACTGCGCTGCCTGGCTCCGTGACCTCAGACATGGCCCTGAGGGCGTGCTGGCGCAGCTCCTCGGTGAGGCAGTTCGCTTTGCTGGCGGGCAGCTGTGTGGTGGTGAAGTCGGTGGCGAGGGGCTCCAATGGTGGTGGTGGAACGTAGGCGGGGTTGGGGGTGTCGAGGTCGCGCCACAGCCAGTTCCCTCCCTGGTTGAGGGTGTTGGTTGCTAGGCTGACGTTTACGAGCCACCTGTTGTTACGCAGGCACTCGATGCCCTGCGCCACGGCCATTCGGAGTCTCCTCTGCGCAACGCCCTCCACGTCGCGCTGGAGCACTCTGGCCACCCGACAGGCCACAATGCAATCGACTCTGGCGGTGAGGGGCACCAGGCTGGCCTCTCTCTGCATGACACAGGCACTGCACCACCTCGTTGCCCCCGACATCGTTCTCATGGCGGTGTTTACATCACCTCCGGGCGCTGTTGCTGCTGCCGGCGTAGCGCTACAAGAACCGGTGCACTGAAGACCACTAGGGAGCGCACTGCCTGCAGATAGTAGAGGAAGATGACGGGAAAGGTTGCACCAGCGCTCGGTCGCGTCATGGCCAAGCCGGGCCTGCGTCCGCTCCCTCAGGTGCGTGACTTGCTGCGTGAAGGACAACCGCCTGTCCACCCACACTCCGAGGTACTGGTAGGAGTCGGTCCAGGCCATCCCGACTCCTTGGAAGCGCAGCTGCTGGCCAGCAGGTGTGGAAGTCTTGATGGCCATGGCCTGGGACTTCTCTGCCGAAATCTTGAGCCCCAGCTTTTCGCACTTGGCATTGATGAGGTGCAGTGCTTCTGGAGCCCGCCCGAGCTTGTCGCCCCGCCCGGTGACGACGAGGGCCAGGTCGTCGGCGTAGCTGAGGAGGATGGTTCCTTCCCGATAGGAAAGTGCCACCAGCTGCTCCATCAGCACGTTGAAGAAGAACGGGCTAAGGATGCCGCCCTGGGGTAACCTGTTCTCGAAGGTAAGGTAGGGAGACTTGTGACCATGGAACTTCACACGGGCTCGGCGCTGGTGAAGGTAGTACTGGAGCCAGCCCAGAAGTCTCCATAGGATGCCCTTCCTCACAAGGGCGGCGAGTATGGCGCGGGGGCTAGCCAGCTCGAAAGCCTTCTCGAGGTCAAGGAAGACTACGATGGTGGGCTGGTTGTTAGCGTAAGCCAGGAGGGTGATGAGGCAGTCCGCCGTGCTCACCCCCCTGGTGTAGCCGAACACGTGGTGGTGAAGGCTCCCCACGCTCCACTGTAGGTGACTTTGCACCATCCTATCCGCTGCTTTTCCGGTGCAGCTCAGCAGGGAGATTGGCCTGAAGGTGGTGTGATCCTTCGGTTTGGGGATGGGCTGGATGTCGGCGTCCTTCCAGGAGGGCGGCAGACGGCCTGCCAACCACGACGCGTTCAGAATGGCTAGCAGCACGGCATCCCCGGCGGGCTCAGCGTGCGCCAGCATGAAGTACCGCACTTTATCGGCTCCCACCGCTGTGTCACGCCCACACTTCGCCCTGGACAGCTTCTCGAGCGTGAAAGGCTGGTCCATCGCGTGCGGCTGGCCCCGCGCCTTCCTGACCTCTTCATCGCGTTGTGGGCGTAGCTGCTGCTGGAGGTAGCGGGTGTGGGAAGGGAGCTGCTCGCTGGAACCACTCGCTGTGAAGCAGTTCGCCAGCCGATCTGTCTCTCGTTGTGGGCGTGGGTGGGCAGCTGAGCGGGTCGGGGCAGCGCCTAAGGCCTTCCTGAAGCTCCCCCACAGCTGGCCGATGGAGGTGTGTTGGCTGAAAGAGGCGCACCACTTCAGCCACTTTGCCTCCCTGGCGCTCAGGGACACCTGTTGCGCGCGGGCTACCACGTCCTGTAGGAGCTGCAGGTTGATGGCGGTCGGGCGCTTCTCGTACAATTTCCTGTGGACGTTGACGCGATGATTGTGCACCCAGACTTCCTCGTTATAAAACCACCAGTCCGGGCGCCAGCGGCGGTTAGAGGCTGTCCTGGGCATGGCCGCGTCTGCTTCACTCCCTATGGCTACCGTAAGGTCCCTCTCCTGCTGGTGCAGGTCCGCAGGTGGCACATACGTGAACAACCATTCCTCCAGGGCGGCTTGGAACGTTGCCCACCCGCCCTCCTGGCGTTCCACTGGGGCGACGGGAAAGGAGGAGGTGGTGAGGCCACAGTGAGGATGGTGAGGGTCCCATAATGGTCGCTGGTGAGGGTAGGGTGGACCTGCCAGGTGGCGCGGGGTTGTAGGTCACCCGACACCAGCGTGAGGTCAAGCCGCCCCCCATGGACGTGCGTGGCCTCCCCGGTGTTCAGTAGTCGGACGTCAGGGACTTCTTCGAGCAGGTCGGCCAGGTGCCGCCCAGTCACGTTAGTGGGTGACACAGAGTGCAGCACGGGGTGGTGGGCGTTTAAGTCACCCGCTACAAGGAGGCTGGAGTGGGATTCGAGGGAGAGCAGCTTCCCAGCATCCAACAGGTATCGCTGGTTCCTGTATAGTATACCGTGAGAGTGAGCGGACCCAGCTGCAGCTCCAGTGCCAGGACCTCCACTCCGTCACCACAGTACACGGGTGCGGCGATCCTCTTGTGCGGGATGGTGTTCCGTATGAGGGCTGCACAGCCACGCCCATTTCCGTCACCAGCCAGAAGCGAGTGGAGGGTGTAGCCTGCAACTCACCATTCAAAGCCGGTGGGGCGTGAGCGTCTCGTGTAGGAGAACCAGGTCTAGGTCTTCTTGGAAGACGGCTTGCAGCACCTGATGTTTCTTGGGGCGGAGGCCCTGCACATTCCATTGCAGCACCTTCAGCGTGGGCAACGGCGCTTGGGATGGGTGGGCGGGGCTGTCACTCTGCGCCTCCATCTTGGTTGTGGGAGTGCAGTAGGTGGAGAGGGTGTTGGGCGGGCCCCCTCGGCGTTGGAGATGATGGTGGGGGCTGGATCGCACCCCCTGTAACTGCGGTGAGTACCTCTTCGCGGATGAGTGCCCTGCCGCCGGTCGAGCAGCCTCTTCACAAGTCGCACCACACACACGAGGATGACGTCTACAATGGCTCTGCCCTCTTCGTTGAGTGCCTCGCCGTAGCAAGAGGGTCCACGTGGAGATTCTGTCAGAGGTTGTGCATTGGTAAGTGCCGTGGGCGGCTCCTCGACGGGGCGGGCGCGGCGGTCCCGACGCCTGTGTCCCTCCCCCCTCCTCTGTGGCTTAGGGACACAGGAGGTGGGTGGCTGCTGGTACCCCCTCTCGCTCCCTGCCCGTCCTCTTCCCCCATCTTGACCGATGTGAATTACCCCGAAGGGCTGAGTTTAAATGTATCTGCCACATACACGCCATTTATATTATCAGACGCAGGTCGGCTATCAATTTCTTCACGCTTTCGGCAGACACTAACACTTCAGCCTAATTATGTTTCACCTGAAAACTTGGTTATTTGGGTAAAATATCTTTCAACTATACCATTGATAGAGATGATGAATAAGAGAGGGCCTAACATGGAGCCCTGATGGACTCCGCACATCACTCACGACCAGCGAGAGGCCTGACTCTTAATCACACCTCTCTGCCTCCTCTCATACAACCAGTTCCTAATTTAGTCTACAACCTTCCGCTAATACCCAGCGTTCACACTTAGGTCAAAAGCCTCACTGGGGTACTTTATCGACCGCCTTTTGGAAATCCAGATAAAGTAAATACGAGGGGTGGTCAATAAGTTTTGCGAATCGGTAGGACAAAACGAGGAAGGGGGATAGCTGTTTGTGGGGGTGTTAGGACAAGTTATGAAAAGTCAGGACCTGCAGCCGCACGCTCCTGCCTCGTCTATTTAAGAAGCAGTAGCTGATCGCAGATCGTCAGTCACAAATTTTTCCTCAATGGAGAAGGTTGAGCACCGCGCAGTGATATTTTTGACCAAGGAAGGCAAGAATGCAAAAGGGATCCATGAACGCATGGTTGCAGTGTACACCGACACCCCCCTCCCCTTCCTATGCAACCATTGCTCGCTGGAATAGGGAGTTCCCCCATAGTCGTGAGTCTCTTGAAGATGACCATCGTCCAGGACGCCCGTCAGACGTGAACAACGAGGACAATGTGGCCCGTGTGGAGAGGATGAACCTCGAAAATCAACGGGTAAAGGTCGAAGAAATCGAGCGAGAACTTGGAATATCACAGAGAAGTGTTATCAATATCATCCACGACAATTTGGCCATGACCAAGGTCTCTGCCCGTTGGGTCACTAGAAACATCCCACCCCATGATCGACTTCAACGTCGTCAAAGTCCACAAGGCCAGAGTTGCACAAGCTGCCCTGCGCGAGTGTGGATTCAAGGAGCTCAATCATCCCCCCTACAGTCCAGATCTGGCCCCTAGCGACTACTTTTTATTCCGCCACTCAAGGCTGCACTTCGTGGACGCCAGTTTGGGGACGATGAAGATGTCCAGCTCGCCATCCACGAGTGGATTGAACAGCAGTCTGGAGATTTCTGGTTGTCGGGAATTCAAAGCCTCGGGAACAAGTGGCGCAAGTGCATCAAAGTCGAGGGTAGTTATATTGAAAAATAATAAAACACTTTTTCTCGTATCTCGTTTCCTTATATCCGAATTGCAAAACTGATTGACCTCTCCTCGTACATCCACCGTTTGAAAACCTTTTTACTGCCCCATCACGTCGTGGAGAAAACTCGAGCAAGTTATCAAACGACATCCAAGTCAATCCCCACCTAAAATCCCTTTATAAACTACATGTATAATCTTCAAGTTATTGATATTTAAGGCTCGTCAAAAGCTCTACAATGCAAATACAATAATATCAATATTATGTACAATTCATACCCCAAAACAAAACTCAAAAAACACAATTACCTTCTCAGCCGATATACTCGTCGAATTTCCGCTTGAAAATATTTAGATTGCTACTATCTATTACCTTCTCTGGTGAATCATTCCAGAAATCTATTACTCTGTGAAAAAAATATTTTCTAACATCCAACTTACACCACTCTTTTCTAAGTTTCAAGTGGTGACTCCTAGTCCTATTACTACCCACCAGCTCAAAGAACTTTCCTAAATCCAACAACCATCTTGGACCAAATTTTTAAAAGCTCTATCATATATTCTCTTTTCATACACCTTTCAAATGAGGACATATTTAATACCCTCAGTCTATCTACATATTCAAGGTGACTCAGTAAAGGTGTCGTCTTTGTTGCCATCTTTTGCCCTGACTCTAGCACGTTAATATCATGCCCAAAATGTGGATACCATAACCATGCTTGTATAAAATATTAAAGATATGGCCTAACATACGAGTTATAAAGCTTAAGGATTTGTTTTGTTTTTTGTTTTGTTTTTAAGAGCTCATCTGGCGACTGCCTACTTGGGTATTAGTCGCCGTATTAAAACTGGCCTAGTTCTAGGCTACTTTAAAATAAAATTAAAGAAACGAAAAAAACACCCCAAATGGGGGAAAGGAAGCAAGCTCCTGCGTCGGGGGGAGAAAAAGCTAAAGGATAACTTCCTTACTTTTGTAACTAACATTTCTCTTAATGAAGCCCAGCACGATATTTGCTATATTTTTTACCTCAATACACTGCTTACAAAACCTCAGTGATTTATCTAATACTACTTCTACTAGCTCCTTCTCATCCTCTACCACATTCAACCAATGTCCATCCATTTTATAGTAAAATTCTTTACTATCTCATCCCATGTGTATAAATTTACATTTTTTTTAAGGTTAAAGGTCACATTCCACTTTTGTGCCCAACCTAATAACTTATTTGTCACTTTGCACGTAAAAGTTACCTTCAACTTGTTTTATAGAAGCTACCAATTTGTTGTCATCTGGGAACAAATCACACTTTGCTATTAACTGCTTCTCCAAGGTTATTTATATAGATTAAAAATAATGTTGGACCTAGAACTATTCCATGAATTACCTTCTTCTTTAAAGCAAAACCGCCTAGCAACAATCCCGTCGCCTTTCGAGGGAGTCAACACTCTGAGCACTGTTCTAAGTCGGGTAAAGTCTGCCAACCTAAATTTTGTCTTTCTGTTCTCTACATTGTACCCTCCTAAGGATGGATTATTTAGAACAAATCTAACCATATTTTGGTCACAAACTCGCAAACCATTCTTCACTGACTAGTGACGAGGTTGTCGTCAGTAGTGAAGAATAAATAAAAAATACTATGTCCTCTTATCAGCTCGCGGACCTGCTGGGGAACGAAGTTCTCGTTAGCAAGGTCCACTAATTGCTACTCTTCTCAGTTACCAGTCCGATATTCCCAGTTAACGCGACAATTGAAGTCACCCAAGAGGATAGTGAGAGGACAGTCTTTAGATAACAATTTGGACTACAGGTTGTAGTGTCTCTGCTGTCCCCTGCGGTGGTCTGTATACCACCACCAGGGTGTATATCATGGCGTTGACCCTTTGGATCTATCATTATAGCTTCATCCCCTGGTGAAATTCAATGGAAGGGGAGGGTGTTCCGTATGTAATCCCAAACTCTTCCCTCCATTTGATGTATGCTGTTCTTGTAGAACATGACGTATCCATCCCGGGTGGTGCAGCACCAGTAAAGCCTCTGCTACACCTGAAACCTGGAGGAGTGGAACGCCATCCTGGTTCCAGTGTGTACTCCACCCGATATCTGGACGATTGTCTGCCTTTCCTGGCCCAATGTCCGAAGAGGTTCTGCGGCTATATATTTACCACACTTTTTCCTTTCATCCATCGTCGACACCTATTTTTGCTAGATCTATCTTCGAATTTTCTGCGGAAGCTGCCCTTGTTGGTTTTTGCTTTAAATTTAAGTAATAAAAACGATGTATTCCGGGATGCTGAATTAACCTGAAAATCCCTTATGACGGTGCACCTCAATGACTGTGAGCACCACAAAGTCGATCTTTTCTGTTGCCAACAGCGCAGCTCAGGAAATTTCTTCCTGATGGAACGACCATTATTAGAACGACTTTTAAGTATCATGGCCTAAACATTCTATTGTGGCTGGCCTAGGGTTCCGTACTCTAAGGAATTTTCCGGACCTTTACCAATGCCCTCACTAGTAGATTCGCCTCCTGGATCGGTATTGACAGGTCAGAGGACACAGTTCGGGGCAAGAGTACACATCCGAGTTGGGTAACCCTTTCATTTTGTATACTATCGAATCCCCTGGAATGGAGGTTTCTATTTTATATAATAATCATATGACCAAGCTGAATGACGAAGAATCGGATCGTGCACTTGTTTATCCCGGATCTGGTTTAAGGCAGCCAAGTCTCTCTATCATTTGCATCGAATTCTCTTCCTTCCTGTTTGTTCATCTCCTTTGTTATTAATCCGTGTCACCACTCTTGATGCATGATGGCCATTCTACTACTTCCAATTATGGAGGAGATTAAAGTTGATAATTTAGAAAGTTCTTTGGAGAGGGGAGGGGATTTCTTTCTGGTTGACGCGTGATGATTTAATTTGCGTATGAGCTCTTGTCAACATGAAGTCACTACACCAACACTTCCGCAGTTCTAAATCTAGAGCATTTGCTAAGGTGGTTTGGTAGGGAGGCCTATTTTCCTTTAGTCCCCCCCCCCCTCTTACAGAAGAAACATTAACTGTTCTTTTCTTACAAGCGCAACGCGTGAAAATGGCTTCTTTTTTCTTGCTCTCTGCCTGTCGTTATCAGTTTGTCATTTATCGGCTTCGGACGCAAAAAGAGTCTAATTAGAAAAAAAAAACCTTCATGCGCGTCATAATACGGGGTCACAGATAAATTTAGAAGATCAGGAAATTCCAAATTCCCTCAACGAGGTATTAGCTTCCAGAATGACGATCCATAATTCTCATTTTTTTTTTTAAATTTCTTATTGGGCTTAGATAGGAACATGATGACGCTAGTTTTAGTCTAGTCACAACGCTTAAATATTCTCAACCTTTCTTATGTTGGAGTTCTCTATTATTATTTTTTTAATTCAGCCTCATAACTAATCGTAGCAAAATGTTTTTCTTGTCTGGATCGCTACTAAGGTGCGTGCTGTGATGGTGCTGAAATTCAGGTTATGTTTACAGCGTATCTCGTAAGCTCCCCCGCAGACGCCGGTCCGAACAGTCAGGAATTGATTTTTAGCATTGGAACTTGAAGTAGTGTCGTGTTATTTAAATTAAACAAATCAACACGTCCGAAATGGTAAAAATCCGTACACCTTCGCGCCGATAATTTGATTTGTATAACGAGTTGCATATTAAAGAATTAATTCGATACTGTTTATTAACAGTTACGTTGTTTAAAGTGTCATGCAAGAGGGTAGGAGGTGGGGGGGTTAGTTTCTTTGTCTTATTTACATTTGGTTTTGGAAGATTAATAATATGCCATTTAGCTCGAGCAATTAGCTTGCTTGACAATGCCTATCGTTGCAGTCCTCTCTGTTTTATTATCACCTTAATATTGATTTGTTTTTCGTTATTTTATATATTTCCCTCCTCATTATACGTCTGTAATTTAAATATGCCACGCAGGATTAAATAAACTCCTTTTTTCGTCCACCATAAACAGAAACATTGGCTTTCAACTCATTTTTCCATAAATATTTGACGTTTAACCCTCGATATCCAACACTGGTAAAATTGATAACGGCGTATTTTTGAGGAACCTAAATTAGCAATATCGTTGGGGAAGTATCACTGAACCAAAATTGCTCCTATTGACTCACCCTTTAGATTTAGAGGCTCTGCAATTTCCAGGATCACGTTGCCACTGACGATCTGCTCCGAAAAGTAGACTTCTTCCTGCGCGTCGAAAATAATGTCGAACCGCTTCGGTTTCGTCATAGGTTTTTCTATTCGGGAAAAACTCGTCTTAGAGAAATAAAGAGTAATAAATAGATTATCTTATTAAATTTAAAGAGAGAACCAACCAAGGTATCTCCCGCAATTAATCATTACAAAGCTAAATAGAGAGGAATGCATGGATAAAGGAGATTTATGGTGTGACTGGGTTTTTGTGAGATGGTGTGAGCGTGTAAGAAGAATGGATGGAAATAACACTGTAAAGGAAATATACGAGCGTGAGTGTCGGGTGTGTGAGGAGGGTTGGAGGACCGTGTAAAAGAGGGCGTGTTTGGAGCTTTCTGTCCATGGATAACCCCTGCCTGGACAAGATGCTACACAGTATACCAATTCATCGTATGAAGGGTTAATTTGACGTGGGGAAAATGATGGGAGGGGGGGGGGGTTCTGTTGGATATGGCATAAATGGCTAGATTTTTAGCGGCCTTGATGTGCTTCGCCCCCACTTTGTGGGAACTTGGTTGCAGGGGATGTAATTATAACATTGTTCGCCCCCCTCCCCAGTCCACTCCTGGTCATCTCAGATTTTAAAATGTTCGTTTTCGACCAATTTTGAGGGTTTTTTTCTCTCGAACGTAAATCCGTAAAGGAGAAATTTACTGAATGGCATTTCCTCTTTTTTCCTGCCATTGATTCTCGTAACCGCTCGTTGCTTACTTCCACAAAGGAGAGAACTGGATAAGAAGAGTTGCATACCCTCGCAACGCCGTGTATTTTAATTAATGTACGCGAGCTATGTGCATTCCACATATTTTTCCTGTCTCATAACTTAACTACTAGTAAAAAAAAGGACGGATGACATTCTTACACATTCCTAGCCATCCTTTTATAACACGAATCTATCATTCTGCTTAATTATTTAATTCATTAGTGAACTTTAGGTAGGACTTCTTGAATACATCAATCCTTGAGCAATCATATAGAGATAGGCCTTCATTCTGGCCATCTACTTCTTAAAAGGTAAAGTTCAAGGAATAAATTAATTACAAGCATTTATAAGGGATATTTAATTAATGAATATGATTTAATCGGGTAGATTTTGGTGGTGGGAAGTCATCAAAATGGAAAGGAAGAAATTTTCGAGGCCAAAATTTGAGTTGGAATTAAAGTCACCGCAAGGCGTAGACTAGGGTGCCCGTTATGGGACGCGGATCGGAAGGTTTTTAGTTCGTAAAATATAAGCCTATTTTTAATCACTTTATTTACACGAGCATATTTCCTAGGTTTAGGAAATGATCTTTTAGTCCACTAATATTCCACATGCGATCATTTATTCCCGATGATCTTGAATTTCTGAAAACTATCCTAATTTTAATCCGTTTCTTCCTTACGAAAAATGTGGTCAAAAATTTGTTTATTCTGTTTAAGATGGTGTCCCTATATTTTATTTCTTGATACCACCTACTTCTTGGATTAAACTGGTCTCTTATAAATAAATAATCGCAAAATTCATTTATATTCAGCGATATTTTATTAGTGAGTATTTAGATTACCGATAAATCATTATTTATCCCCCTATCCTAATATTTATTGATGGAGTACTTAGAGACTGTGCCACAAATTATGAAAACTATGTTCATGGCCTAATAATTTCTCTCTCTCTCTCTCTCTCTCTCTCTCAGAGAGAGAGAGATAGAAATAATAGTATATTGATAGCAAAGTTTAATATCTTGATTACGTCCATTTCATTAATTTTAGAAAGTAATCGTACCCATCCCTTTTTAGAACTGTTAATCCATAGGAAGTTTTTAGATTGAAATAAGAGTTCTACTGCAAATCCACAGCTGAAATTTATAAGCACTGCCAACCCAGGATTTAAAATGGCCCCAGGATTCAATAACATCAGTTATAGTATTTTCTTTGAAGAGATACGATATATTAGTGTCGGACACGAGCTTCAGATAACGAAACAGTTCGGGCATAGTGATACAAGGTGACCAGTAAAAATGTATCTGGTTTTGAAAAGCCATGTATCATTTTCCTTAAAGCTTGAAGGTTGAAATAAAAAAATATTCAAAAGAGGAAATTATAAAGTCTTATTGATACGAAGCGCAAGATTTCCAATGATATTCTTCAAAATATCAGCATTGATAGAAGCGATCTGGATGGCCTGGCAAACGCAGAGCTATTTTATATTTATCTTTCATTAGACCCATCCTTCATCCGCATCATGGATTCAGAGGCGATATGTGAAACTATTGCTGAAACCATTCTTTAGGTAAGGTTTCATTTACAAACATAATAGGGAGAATACTTACTTAGCTTACCCTGTTTCAGAATCTTTAAAGAAGCATAGTCCATAAATCAAGTTTCCATTCAGTCCTCAAGTGTTATTTTGGGAGAATGCAATAGTTTTCCAAAGTGCTCAATGGGTTTATAATTAATCATTATCGATAATTTTGTTCATTATAGCGTGCAATTAAATGTTGCATTCGTCGTTGTATAAGATGTTTCTAGTTTGAGTAGACTTTGACTGCACATTCGTTCAATTCTTCGACATAATTCGATTATTTGGCAACGATCGTTTGTTAAGAGTGCTGGAAGCTTTGAAGTTTGTACGGCTTTAGATGGAGTTCAAATTTTAGAATTTTTCTTAGTTTCTCTTACTAAAATAGGCCTCAGCAGCCACTTTTCTCACCGATTTCGTGCTATGATCAATACCTTCACTAATTCGATGTTTGATTCAGTATTAAGACTCAGAGTTGCTTTTTTTCATTTTGTTAATCCTTACATGTTGTTGCCATTTCTTAAGAAAACTTTGGATAGGTGTTACTCTTAATTTTCGCCCATATAAAGCTTCTACCAAAGTACTTGATTGTTCATTTTAAAAGTAGAGTGAACAAGTAGGTTCGGTAATAGAGGGATGGTTTCGATAGGTAATCTTCAACCTTTTATCCTACTTTCCATTGAACCAGACACTAAAATTGTCGAAGCACAACATCATGAGTTAAATGAAATGGTTGATCATGGTTTTTAGGAGATTTTGAAAGTTTTCTTCGCATATGTTATTATCAGGTGAACAAGGTCTGTTTTTTTTTAACCTGCATGGGCAATAAAAACACAGTTCAAACAATATAATTTATTCTACAAAATAGTATCCATTCGTTTTAGAAATCTTTTCACAACGAAAGTTTAGCTATGCCTCTTGAATATAACTCCTTAGTTTTCTAAGCAAAATGCTGTTGCATTCTCTCTTCGAGTGCGTCATTGTCAAAGAAACTTTCATTGCGATGGTAACTCAAAAGAGAGATGCCAGGCGAGTATGGCGAATGAAGCAGTAGCTCCAAACCTAGGAGAAGGAGAGTTGTGCTGTACGCTCCCCAGTTATTCCCGGGGAACGTCTGTAGTAAGTCGATTGCTCTTTTGCAAGAGGTTGGCAGGGATCTGAAGTGAACTTCCCATGTTAATTTTTTTGTTCAATATCACCCACAAAAATTTGTGGTTCTGAACGAATGAAATTTCTCGCTGGTAGAAGTAGAGTTCCGGTTCTCGGATGCATCTTTGACAGCGGTAAAGGTAAATAAATGGCCTTGGTTTTATTAATGTAGAAACGTCATCAGTACGAGAATGCCCATTTTGAGATCTTGTTTTGGGGCGATTTGGAGACGACATTCTATAGTTGTCCTTTCTGAACCAATTAAAATAAAAGGTGGCTGCGATTCCATGGAGAAGGTTCTCCACGATCCCGTTGATCCTCACAGTGAACAGAGGCACTCTTGGGACACTGCCTTGGGGAATGCCTTCTTCTTGTGGAAAGGAGCAGGACTCCGCACTGCAAAATCACAAGGAGAAAGGATGGTTGTTAAAATAACCATAATGAACTTTGGCAGGTGTCACAGCACAAGTTGTGGAGGGTCTGTAGCAGGACATAGTTTCCCCGTGCGTTGCGCGCCGTTTCCCAAGTCAAAGAAGATAGCTACGAAGTGCTGCTTCAAGGAGAAAGCCTTGCATACTGCATATTCTAGACGGATGATGGCATCCGCGGTCGAGTGCAGCTTCTAGAATTCACATTGCGATGGAAATAAATGGGGCTCATTTACAAGGAACCATACCAGAAGCACGTTTATCTTTCTTTTACAAAAGATTGCAGAGTGTCGAGGAATAGGCCGAGGGGTGGTTGGAGTTTTCCACGACTCTTTTATATATATATATATATATATATATATATATATATATATATATATATAATCTCCTATTGTCCCACATGCGGAGTAGTCGTCGTACTACTCCTTATACTTCGTTCGGACCGTGTCCTGAATGGGTTTATTGACTCAGAGTGCTTAGAGGTTGACTACGGAGGGATTGGAATGAACTTTGCCAGCAAGCGACCCAAAGGAAGTTAGATACACAACAATATGACAATAAAGTTATAATGAACGCTAAACAAGAAAAATATATATATACAAATAAGGTGCTTTGAGAGATAAATTAATAAGTGAATCTCGGATATCTCACTTGGCTTGTAAATAACTATTCACTATGTAAATCCCTATACACTTGTAATGTTGGTAAGCTTTGCGGTGAAGTTGGGGAATGTGAAAGGGAAGGGAACCTGATGTTCGGGTAGCGTTGGTGAGGGAAGGTGGTGAGATACGGGGTGGAGACGATGAGGTAGGTTCTCCAGGGACCGACCTGATCCCACAATTCCGACACGATTCTGCTGGAAGAAGGGGGTGACGGGAGCTTCTTGTTACAGAGGGCCCCACGCTCGTGAACTCGAAGGAATCTTTGGTGCCTCAGTGAGGAAGGGGGGGGGGGAAAGTGACCTATCGACGCGTAGGGTCACGGAGAAAAGTCGAGATGTAGTTTTCTCGCTTATGGAACCAGAGTGAGGCTGTTTGTAGCTTCGTCTCTTACACGTAAGTACGATCTTGGGTCCGCACTGAATTGCAGACCAACGGGGTAAGGAGCCTCTCTGAAGACTTGATGCTTCAACGAATTACCACTATACCGATAGATGGCAATTCCTACCCCACCAGACGCTGTGCAAGCTCTATTACTGAGGGTTAAAAGAATTCGTCTTTTATACTCGAAACTCGGGAGAGGTTCTCAGGGTGCCGGAAGTAGATTAGATGTCAAGCTACTCCATTTCGTCCTTTATAAACTTCCAGCAACCATCGGAAGCGAAGATGGGCTTCTATCTATCGATAACCAGTCGAAGAAGGGACTCGGAAGTTAGCTGAAATGACCGGCGATTTCTTCTGGCGGGAGACCATTAGATATCGGGCCGGAAGGGAAGGGTTTGATAACCCAGCCCGCCCGGAAGGTAGGTGGGAAAAACTTGGGGAGCATTATGCTATTCTCCTACGCTAAGGGAAAATGTCACGGCGATTAGCGATAGTTCTTTGGGATGGATAAATCTTTCCCGGTTTATAAAATGCGAGAATCCTGGCTTTTCTTCAAATATCTGGGAAGACATCTTCTAGACAGATTCTGTTAAGCAGGTCCAGGAAAATTCCTTTTCCTCCTTGACCCAAATCGTGCAACCTTGTATTTTGGATGATGTCATGATCTTAGGCTGTGGTGCCGTAAGAGGAAATTACAATGTCGACTTTTTTTATAGTGAACTTTTCATTGTAAGCTCCAGGAAGCGTACGGCTATTCCCAGGAGGGTCTTCTCTTCGAAAAGGTCTCCTGCGTCTCCTCCGAGCTAGGTATGGAGGGCATACTCCTTCAATGGAATTGCCGCGGACTCCGAGCCAACTGGGAGGATTGCAGAGGCTCACCTCATCCCGAGGCCCGTTACCCATCTTTTTACAGGAGACTAGGCGGGGCGAGTGCCCCCTACCCAATCCAGGTGTATAAGGTTTTTGTGACCCCACCAACACAGGATGGGGGCTGGGCGGGAGGATGTGCGATTTACACCCAGCATGATGTCTGTCGTAGAATAACTCCCGACGATATACCATATATAACTATTCGTTGAGGGAACTTCCTTAATTATCTTTAGAGTGCGTTAATGTCTGGCGGCCGATATTATGTATCTTCGATATGCTTAAGAAGTGGAACTGAGCTCAAGGATAATAATATTGCTATCATTAATAAAATAGAGTTTTATTAATAATAACTATCAACAAACACAAGACGGAAAATATTGACATAAACAGAGGATGGAAAGGGTCGTGGGGGCTCGGGCTAATCCGAGGATTTAAAGGATTTAAAAAGTTAAAATAAATATAGAGTTAAAAAGATGGGATGGTTCGATAAACCATTTAAAGCACAGGATAGAATTGACAAAAGGGTTAAGTACTCAAAGGTGACGTTTGGCTTACGTAACTTTACACTAGTGGTGCAGTGGAAGGTGGCTTGAAGGAATTTTCAGTCCGCTGGCGAATTCCAGCCGAAGGGGGGGAATAAAATGATCCTGACGTGGCGTCTTGGGAATGAGAACCGTTTCTCGACGAACGGCTTGAAGAACAATGGCTGTTCTACGTTGTTCTCTTCTGAACAAAAGGGGGGGGGTGAGAACCGTCTCTTGTCTACGGGCTCAAGAACAATGGCTGTTCTAATGTTTTTCTCCTCTGGACAACAGGGACGGGGGGGGAGAACCGTCTCTTGTCTACGGGCTCAAGAACAATGGCTGTTCTAATGTTGTTCTCCTCTGAACAGCAGGGGGGGGGGGTGAGAACCGTCTCTTGTCTACGGGCTCAAGAACAATGGCTGTTCTAATGTTGTTCTCCTCTGAACAACAAGGGGGAAGGGTGAGAACCGTTTCTTGGCGAAGGGCTCAAAAGAACAATGGCTGTTCTACGTTGTTCTCTTCTGAACACGAGGGGGAAGCCTTGGGGACTTGGCGTCACGAAAGGCTCGAACCTTTGGCACTCAAGGGATATTGTCCTCCTTCTGGACAAGTGATGGTGAATCTCGAGGTCGAGGTCCCTTGGCGCACAAAGGGAGAGAGGGTCGTGGTGATGTTTCGCGACGAAAATCTGGATCTCCAATCTGATCTTAGGGGTAAAGTTTCGATCTAAATAACCGAGACACTCCCTTGGCGTGGGGGGACAATGGAGTGGGAGCTTCGAGGGAATGCACAGCCGAGCCTGTGAACAATGCCTTATATGCCCATAAGCCTAACTCAATCTGGCGAGGTCGGCGTATGGGGGCAAACGGGGAGACGATAACCTCCTTGTTTAAACATTGACATCCGGTGGCTGCGATAAGGCGCCAAGCTTCGAAACGAAGATGCACGTGGGCAACATCGTGGTTTTAAATAATATGTGATAGAAGTTGAAATTAACGCAGCTTCAACCTGTTCTATCACAATGTCTCCGTTCTTCTCTTCGCTTTAGATACCTCCTTTTAGTCAGTAGCTATGCAGCTACACCTGGATAGGAGGTATACTGTTATTTCTGCGTACATTCCACCGTCAGCGGACTTCAACGTGGGGGACTTCCACCGCGTAGTGGCAGAGTTGCCGAGGCCTAATCTCTTTCTCGGAGATCTCAACGGTAGACACTCCTTCTAGGGAGACTACTCGATTACTCCCCGGGGTCAAAGCCTTGCCGACCTGCTTGACGAGCTTGAGATGGGTGTCCTAAATATGGATGAGTTTACGCATCACTGTCCGAGAACCGCTTCATTTTCCTGTATCGATATATCTATGTGCTCTAAGGATGCACAGCCTGGTTTTGGGTGGGGGGTGATCACTTTCCAATTCAAATATGATTTTGTGGGCCACTGTCACCCAGAAGTCCGCTGCAGTGGTACTTGGCACAGGCACGGTGGTCCTCATTTCAGGAAATACCTGATTTCTTTATCTCTGTCGAGGAGTTTAGGTCGGTTGATGAGGCCTTTAAGTTCTTCTCCGGCAACCTCATCGCCGTGGGCTTGACTACTATTCCCATAACTTCTGGCCGTTTTGAACGCCGACCATTACAGTGGTGGTCAGCCGAGTGTGAGACTACCTTCAAACAAAAGCGTCATTCCTACATGCACTATAAGCGCCGCCCGAACGATTTCACCGTCGGTGAATTTCGTCCGGCTAGGGCTATGTTCTAGTATATTTGGAAGCACGCACGCCACTCTTCTTGGCGGGCATACGTGTCTTCACTTAACGGGAAGACTTGTCTAGTAGAGGTGTGGAAGCGAATCAAAAGGATTATGGGCAAGTTCTCGCAGGACGACCCTCCTGTTGTCCAGGAGAATGAAATCGCAATCGCGGACCCCTCCTCCGTGGCGGAATCCTTCGTTACCGATTTCTCCGCATTCTCTAGCCGGGATGCTGCACCACAAGCATTCAATGCACCTCGTCATGTCGCGGAAGGCCGCCGGCTGGACTTTAACTCCAGAGGCGGAGAATCCTCCAACGACAGGTTTACTGTGAGTGAGTTGCGCTCCGCTCTTGCTTCGTGCGCGGACACCGCCCATGGTCCGGCCAATGTCCTTTACGACATGCTTCGACACCTGGGTGAGCAAGGCATGGCCTTTCTCTTAGATTTGTTCAACAAGATCTGGGTAGAGGGTATCCCCCCAGATTCCTGGCGAATCGTTACTGTGCTCGCTTTTCGCAAACCGGGGAGAGATCACTTTACCCCGGCCTGTTTCTGCACAAGCTCTCTAACCTCCTGCGTGTGCAAGTTGATGGAAAATTTGGTAAATGTTAGATTAGCCTTTTTTCTGCACAGTAGAGTCTCTCTCTTCTGCACAGAGTGGCTTCTGTAAGTTTTACTTCACGTTGGAGGCTCTGCTTCGACTAGAAAATGCCGTCTGTGAGGTCTTCCTTCGTAAACAGCACTACGCCACGGTGTTTTTCGATCTGGAGAAGGCCTAGAATACCGCATGAAGATATGGTATCATAGAGACTCTCCACACGATGGAGGCGAAGGGACGCCTCTCAATGTTTATATCTGAATTTTTCCGAGATCGTCGATTCCGCGTACAGGTGGAGGCTTAGAGGCCACTCCGGCCCAATAGAGCAGAAAGAGGTTTTCTCGCAGGGAAGTGTCTTCAGCGTCACATTCTTTGCCCTCAGCATCAACGGCATCACCTCGGTGATGCCGAAAGATGTTCTTATGACGCTCTACGTGGACGACCTTCCGATGTCTTTTGGTCAAGACTAAGGCGGTGCACTTCTGCCGCCATCTACGGCTCCACCTTGACCTAAACTTGTTTATAAATGGAGTGCGCCTGTAAGTGGTGAACTCGCGCCGTTTTCTTGGTATTGTATTTGACCGACGCCTCACCTGGGAGTCTCATATTCGCAGCCTTAAGATCTCTTTTACCTGCTCCAAGGATATTCTTCGTTCCGTGACGTTCAGCGCCTGGGGCGCTGCTAGAGCTAGAGCCTTATTTTTATCGTTCCTTTTTCATTCAAAGCTCGACTACGGATGCGAGTTTTATGCATCCGCAACCGAACCTGTGCTGCGGAAAGTAGACTCTACCAGCCACACCAGCTTTCGCTTGGCGACCGGTGCCTTCCGCACTTCCCCCATTGAGAGCCTACTTTTCGATGGTGGGGAGATGCTACTCGCTCTGCGCCATGCACAGTGCATTTCTCGCCTATACACTCTGACCCAGCGCCTCCTTCATTTGCCAACAGCTCTCACTGTATTCGCAGCTGATCTCGCTGGTGTCTATGCCACTGAGAGACGTTAGTCATACCCTAAGCCATCCAACTTTACGGCCAGGAAACTCCTTCTTGAGCTAGGTATAGCTCTCGGGCCGGTGGCGCCCATGGCTCTGCCCAGAATGCCACCCTGGATGTTACCACCTTTGACCATTTGTCGCCACGCCTCTGCTCTCAAAGCTTGTACAGCGACGGGAGTATTGCGTTCTGCCTCTTTGGAGCACACTTCGTGTCACGCTGGAACCGTACCAGTGTATACGGATAGCTCCAAGTCCCAATAGTGGGTCGGTTTCCACGCTGTATCCCCTTTATTCAAAGTTAGCGGGGCTCTGCCAGGCGCTTCGTCTTTCTTCATAGCCGAGCTGGTTGCAATACACCTCAGGGTACAGAATCTCCTCATCCCCTGGTTTGCGATATCCGTGACGTCACGGTTTTGGAAAACCGAGTGGATGTAGAGATTAACTTCTCCTAGGTTCCTAGACATGTAGGAATTGCGGGCAATGAGTGCACCAATGAGGGCAGCAAAGAGTCTGCGAGGACTGAATGACCAGACCAGCGTTTTTCTCTTCCTCACACCGATTAAATGGCAGAAATACCCGCAGCTCTCCAGGTTACTTGGAAAAGAAGATGGGAGACGGTCGAGGTAAACCTAAAGTTGTGTGCCATTGCGCCGCAATTCTTCCCATGGACCTACCCCTAATGCTGCGATGGCTTCGGGTTG
Source organism: Ceratothoa steindachneri (assembly GCA_963969495.1). Taxonomy (NCBI): domain Eukaryota; kingdom Metazoa; phylum Arthropoda; class Malacostraca; order Isopoda; family Cymothoidae; genus Ceratothoa; species Ceratothoa steindachneri. The sequence goes on from OZ018323.1 coordinate 23,608,807, forward strand.
CCTTCTGTTGTCTACGAAGTGCACTCACTCGCGGGACACACCGTTATTTGATTGAGCGCTTGCCTGTGCCCTACTGTGGCGACTGCGTTGTCCCCCAGTCTGTTCCACACACTCTCGTTTAATGTCCCATTCTGGGTGATCTTCGAGCACGTTACCTCACTTGGTACTGGGATTAGCGGGATCGCTACCGCTTGTCCATTTTCCTCGGGACGGATTCGTGCACACTGACTTGTGGACTTTTTGAAGGAGGCTGGCCTCCTCTACCTTATCTAACTGTTTTGTTGTTGCTGTTGTTGTTGTTGTTGTTTTGTAGGTCGTACGTTGCTGCACCGGGGCCTTCCCTCGATGCCCGAGCATGCTTCCTGCTTACTGCCCTTTTCGCATTTCCTTTTTTTATTGTTGTTGTTTTTTCACGTTTTTGCATATTGTTATTTTAATTAGGCCTAGCCCTAGACTATCGTGATACGGCGGCTTATGCCCAAGTAGCTAGTCGCCAGATGGGCCCTAAAAAAAAAAAAAAAAAGCCCGCAGCCTACCAACTTCCGTCCAATCTCACTCACACAGTGGATGTGCAAGCTTCTTGAGAAGATAGTCAATTGTCGTAGAATGGTAGAATGGTATATGGTATATCTCGACGATATACCATATAAAACTATTCGTTGTGGGAATGATTCAATTATATTTCAAATGCGTGGTTATCTGGTTGACCGATGTTATTTATCTTCAATATGCTTAAGAAGTGGAACTGAGCTCAAGGATAATAATATGGCTCTCATTAATAAAATAGAGTTTTATTAATTAAACTATCAACAACACACAAAACGGAAAATGTTTAAATAAGCAGAGAATGGAAAGGGTCGTGGGAATATCTGGCTAATCCGAGGATTAAGATTTGGGAGAGATTTGAAAAGGTAAACAAATAAAAATTAAAGGGATGGGATGGTTCGCTAAACCATTTAAAGCACAGGGTAGGGTTGACGAAAAGGTTAGATAATCAAAGGTAATGCTCAGCTTACGTAATTACAAGTTGTTGTGCAGAGGAAGGCGACGCGAAGGAATCTTCGGTCCGCTGGCGAGTTCCAGCCGAAGGGGGAACAACAGGGGGGGTGAGAACCGTCTCTTGTCTACGGGCTCAAAGAACAAGGCTTGTTATAACGTTGTCCTCTTTCTGAACAACGGGGGGAGGGGGAGAACCGTTTCTTGTCAACGGGTTCAAAGAACAATGGCTGTTCTAACGTTGTTCTCCTTCTGAACAACAGGGAAGGGCCTTGTGGACTTGGCGTCTTGGAGGCTCTAACCTTGGCACTCAAGGGATATTGTCCTCTTCTGGACAAAAATAGTGGATCTCGAGGTAGAGGGCCCCTGGTGCACAAGGTGAGACCGGATAATCTGATCTAATCGGTAAAGTTTCCATATAAATAGTCGGAGCCATCCCCTTGGCGTAGGGGACAATGGAGTGGGGGCTTCGAGGGACTGCCCCAGCCGCGCCTTGGAACATACCTTATCTGCCAATAAGCCTAACTCAATCTGGCGAGATCGACGTATGGGGTGAAACGGGGGGGGGGGGGGGGATGAACCTCCTTGGTTAAATATTGACTTAGATGGTGATAAGGCGCCCTGCTTCGACGCGAAGATGCACGTGGGTAGCAACGTGTTTTTAAACAACATGTTTTTCTGTTGAAATTAAGCGGCCTCAGACCGTTCTATCACATCAATGTCTGACTTTTGTGGATCCTGGAGCGCGAAAAGTTCTTTGCAGGTTTCGTTCCACATCAGACGCTCTCCTGATCCTGGAGTCGTCAATCTGAAGGGCATTTAGATCCCAAAAGCACCACATTGCAGTTTTTTTTACCTGGAGAAAGCTTATTACACTGCCTAGAGACACGGCATTCTCCAAACATTCCACAGAACTGGTCTAAGGGGGAGATTGCCTTATTTATTAAAGGCCTTCATGGCCAATATGATTGTCAGAGTTCGAGCTGGACGAGTCATCTCCTTCCCCTATCAACTCAAAGGTGGACTTCTACAAAACAGTGTCTTGAGCGTAACTCTATTTGCTGTTGCGATCAATGAGATAGTGAATGTGTTCCCAAATGGGGTGATCAGCACCTTATATGTGGACGAGCTGTCAATATCATTTGCAGCCTCACGGATGTCAGCGGCCGAGAGACGGGTCCAGCTTGCCATAGAGAAAGTCTGTGAGTGGGCTACCGTTAAAGGTTTCCGCATCTCGCAGAAAAAGACCATCGCAGTACATTTCTGCAGGATCCGAGGAATACATTCTGACCCTGATCTGTATCTTTATGGCAAGCGGATCCCATGTAGGGATGAGGTTCGGTTTTTTGGGTTGGTCTTTGACACCAGACTAACCTAGTCTACTCACCGCCGTTCCCTGAAGGTTGATTGTCTTAGGGCAATGAACTTTCTAGAATTACTGTCAACCACATCCTGGGGTACAGACCGTGACATCATGTTGAGGCTGCACAACACAATAATATTGCCAAAACTAAAATATGGTTGCAAGCTGTACTCCTCCGCTACCCAAGCCCGACTAAAGGCTCTAGATTACACCAATCAGGGAGGAGTGCCCCTCGCAACTGGAGCATCCAGGTCGTCACCCATTCCTAGCCTTCTAATGGATGGAGGTGCAATTCCATTGGACCTACACAGGCATTCAGCATTGATCAGATGCTGGTGCCTCCTACATAGACTGACTGATTATCTGGCTAGCCAAAGAGTCTGGGCTGATGCCAATGCAACCCAATACTCTGGTAGAGGCTCCACTCCATAGGCCTTTGGTGCACAAGTCCAGGTATTGCTCGACGCCCACCCCGACCTGACTGTGCAGATAAGCCCACAGGAGCAGCTCAGACTAAGTCCCTGTGATCTACCTGAGGTCAGCTTTTGTAGAGGACTTTCGGGGAGAAAAGGAAGACTCGTGCTATAAGCTGAGCTCCCCCAGATCAAAGCCTATCAGTCTTTGCATGAGGGATCTATACTAGTCTACACAGATGGCTCCAAGACGGATGAGGGAGTCTGTTTTAGAGTTATCTTTCCCACATCTAAGAAAAGGGGCACTCTTGCTAAAGCTGCTTCTATATTCACTGCAGAACTTATTGCAATCATGACTGCCATCAGCCTTATTTTTCTGAAGGCGGATGTGTCTTATGTGCTCTTCAGGCGATAGATTGTTTTAATCCCGACCACCCGCTGGTTCTATCGATCTTAGAGTGGCTCCATCTTCTGACGAACCGTGGTGGTACTGTGAAATTCTGCTGGGTCCCTGGCAATGAAGAGGTGAATGCCCTCGCTAAGACATCCGCATCAAGACTGACAACAATCTGCCTCACAATACCAGCATGTGATCTCTGACCTACTATCCGCTATGCCATACCTCGGGCATAGAAAGAGCAGTAGACCTCGCTAGACGGAAGCAAACTGAGATCGATTCGCGAAAGCGTGGATGATGGAAGTACAGGGGTCTGCCCCGTCACCTGCAGCTGTGGTTACCTGTCTCTGGGTAGGTCACATCAAAATTACTCACAGGCACCTTATGGAGAGGGGTCTACCCCCTCATTGTAATTATTGTTTGGTGCCCCTCCAGATGTTCCAGATGATGGTGGAGTGTCCATCCTGGGAGATCTTGGCAACGCCTATCTTGCGAGGCACCAGGGGGCAGATGGTGCCTACTTCCTACTCTCCATGCCTGGGCAGGCTGGTCGAGTGGATCGGGATGTGATCAATTTTTGAAAGAAGCTGGCCTCCTCGAACATATATAATTCAAAAATTCTTTATCCCAAATATATGTATTATTTTAAAACTATATGAATAGTCTAAAATAAATTCCTGAATATATTCCATATATTTTATCCTTCATTCATTTACTGATCATCTTTCACCCATTCATCCCCATCCTCCTTATACATCCATCAAAGCACTATTCTGTAAATATCATAAATCAACTTCATCAGGCATAATTTATCTATTCAGTCTCATTCACCCACTCATCCCCACCATCTCTCACACATTCATTCTCCCTCATTTATAAATAGCTCTGCACTAAATCTGTAAATTCTTATTGTTTTAAATTTAGAATTTATTTTCTTTTTAATATTCTTTTTAACAATTATTGAACCATAATTGTAAATCTCCACCACCCATGAAAAATGCACAAGCTACATAAAAAGGTGTAGCTGGTGGCAATAACCTAGTAGTTGCGCCACTTAAAACCAATCAATGAATCAAATTCTTCAAGAAGGATGGAGCAAAATTACTGCACAAATGTCAATAGTTTGTTCGTTCCAGTGGCAGGATATGTCGAAGCATCATGAAAAATATAGGCCTCTACCCAATATTACAGATTACTTTAACTTGTACAAATGTTCCACTCGTAATTTAATCGCTATATACAAATATAAATTTGTTTGATCCTTCGTTCGTATTATTTTTTACCTTTCGATTTTTCTAGTAAAATGCTTATTTTCTGGTAAATTTCGTTTTATTCATCCAAATTTGAATAAGAATTATCCCTACCTATTTTATACCTGTAGATTATCATACACCAATTTTGAAAACCTTGAAAATACAGGCATTTTGATCTTTTCGGCCGGTACTATACTGTATAGCTCTAGAGACTTACAATAATTCCCCATTTTGTTTGGCACCGAACAAAATTTGCTTTCTTTGAAATTTCACTCTAAATTCTCTTATTAATTTGTAATTCCTTGACAACTTAAAGCCATTTAGAAAAAGTACGAAGATTTGAACCCCTACATCCAAACATTCCTCATTTCTTGGGTTATCATACTTCCTGAGCCACAGTTCACATCCCCAAAAATATCTTTCGAGTGTGTTGCCAATCATTAAGGAGTAGGTGGGCCTCGTATAATTTTTGAAGTGGAATATTCGCGTTACAGTCTTTTAGGATTGACATATACGTCACTTCTAACCAATAGGCGTGGTCGCTCAAGGTCAACGCGTGACCTTGATTCTACTCTGCTCATGACAGATATGGGGGATAGAAGTGAGGCGGGAGGGGGGACGAGTGCGAAGGATTTTAAATTCCAAAGATTGAGTGCAGTTAGCCGATATTAACTAATGATGGTTCCGGCTATGAGGCATATGAAAAATAAACTTTAATATATACACAGTTATACACAATAAATAAATTAAATAACATAATGGTAATATATACTCTGTAACCAAGGACCGAACGTATCAGCGCTACTCAGAGTGGGCTCTATGGAGGAGGGGGTAAGCGAGAGACTGTACGAGTCTCTGTACAAATACACACAGAGGGGACTGGCCGGAATAGCCACAGATGATTCGTCTCAGCCTAGCCTGGGTCCTAGGCTTTAAGATATGAAAAGGGGGATCGGATAGTTATTCAAGGGGCTTTAACCACGGGGAGCTTAACCTCTAGTAGTAACAGTAACTGGAGGGAGTAAACGTGACAAATGAAATGTACCAAAACCAAGGATGGGCCAATTGACTGGGGCTCAGATCTTTCGGTATAATTCTAGCCTTCCGCTCGTCGAAAAGGAAAAGAATGGAGCGCGATCGAGAATGACGTGTTTCGTTGTAAGTGGCAGGCCTATATACTCGCTGCCCTATTTGGATCAACAATATATAAGGAATAGCCAGATCCGTTACTGCCTCCGCCAAAGGGGGAGGGGATCTCTCCACGAACCAACACCACGCTTGAGGGATGGGAGACACTCCCGCGGGAGTTTCTTGATAAGACCCTGGGAGACGACAGAAGCGTGCGTTTGAGATTCCAATTCCTCGCTTATCGCGGAAAGCAATTCGATATTCTGACTGTTCTAACGGTCCTCGCTCACGTGGACTGACCTCGAGCCTTCCCTTGTGGTTTCGACTGGCCGCAAGGAGCCTCTATTCTCGACAAGGATATTAACTGCTTATATTTAATTCAATTCGATCATTTAGGTATATATTTTTAACGACTTTACATGTTGTAGTAATAAGCTTTTTTGATTTTCTGTATATAAAGTTGTAAAAAAATGCTTTCAGTTCAACAAGCAGATTTAAACTAGGGTGTAAGCCAACTGGCCGCGAAAAACTGTCTGTAACCCAAATGACCGCAGTACAAATGGAAGCATCTGCCTCCTGACAGTCAACTGGATACAGTGAGATGACTACTAACATAACCTATTTAATTTAGAAAGAAAAATCTCAGTTATAAAATGTGGCCAGTTGTCTACAGCGAGTTCACTTTGGTGAATTGGACTGCCGTGAGTTGGTTGAACCCAGTCGACCCATCCACTTTAAATTATCATTCACATTTTTTAATTAATGTTTGACACTCGTTTTGGATCAGTGGGAACCTAGAGTTTAAGTTAGGATCTAAACCACGGGTTGCTACAACAAAAGTTGACTTGAAATGTAACTCTTAACACGATTAACCACACCAGACACGGTTTAACTTTGTTCAAATGAGAAGCCCTATTTTTCCGTGTATGATTTATACATCTGCTTAAGGTCTCTTGGAATATATAATTTTTATTATCAGGCAGATGATTCCTTAATTATCACTAGGGTACTAGCTGCGTCAGCACCCTCGGACGACACCGTCTTCATGGGCAGCAGCTGCAACAGGACCAGCTGTACAGTCACAGCCGGCGCTGCAGTTCCACCAGTTCCTCATCCATCTCCTAAAGTTGCACGTGTTGGATCCAAGCGCCACACCCCGGTACACCGCCTCAGCCGGCGGGCTAAACCACGTGAGGAAACGGTGTTTACACTGCACTACCAAATTAGGCGGAGGAGATCCTCGACTGATCCAACGACAAAGTATAGAGGAGTAAACTTTCCAAATCAGGAGTGGAGCCCCTAAGGCAAACCAGTGCGCTGTGCTCACTGACTCTGGCAGCTTCTGCAGCTAACCTGGTGCCAAACGTAGTGCTTTGCATTCTTTTGGATTACACAGGCGATGCCGAGAGGGGGATCTCGAAGACTGGGCAACCCAGGATCTCCATACGCTTCGCCCAGGCCTCTGCCATGGCCTGATATTCATTGTATTCTGAGACAAAGGGATGCCGATGAACTAAGCATGGTTCTATGAATTGTTCTATGCTCAAGGTTCTTATCTTGAATAAACCAAATTTGATGGGGTTATTAGCAGAACATATGGGGGAGAAGGTGGAGTATAAAGTGAGTAATATAAGTATATTACAGCATGGGAAAGAAGAATAGAAAAAAAGGACAGGGTATCCTGAATTCTGACTTACCTATACACAACGGATCGAACGATAGACTTGTCAAAATTAAGGAAAATAACTTCATTTCATCTGATTCTTTGGTTGTTTCATGCCAATTTGCATCAACATGGCACAATATTTTTGTGTTTCATTTTACCCATTTAAAGAGTTAAGTTAATCGGGTTGGATCAAGTAAGTAGTAGCCTGGGTGTTATACGAAATGTTGTCCTCGCCCTTTGCCCCTGGTATAAACGCTATGAGATTGGTATTTCAAACCCTAAGTATCGTGCTAGTTCACCTCTAACGCTTTTATTTATATTTCCTAATTACCATAATTACAGAATGCAAATCATAAATATTTCACTTCAGATCTTAGTTGAATGACCTGCGGTTGTGTCGATTTAGATCGTGGAGTCCAATTTTCTATTTAACTTCATTATCAATGGAAAATATTTCCGAGTATATATTTTTTGGCATCAAAGGTCTGTATAACAACAAGATTTCTACGATAGCGTAGGACCTGTGTTTTTGCTATAAGAATGACATGAGATCGGGAAAAATTATTTTCAAAAGGTCGACTTACTAGCTTTGCTATTGGTGTTCAAGGGGGAACAAAATAGCCCCCTAGTCACACTTTTCAGTATTTTGGTTCAAAAAACGCATTTTGGGATTTTTATATCATTTTATTGCATATTTTATTCACTTTTTGTGACTATATATTTTTTTAGCAACATAACTAGAACATAGTGAAAATTAAGATTTTTAGTTAATTTCTGAACAAAAACCCAAAACTACACCATGCGATTTTAAATATTTGCTAAAAAAAAAACAAACCCCGGCTACAAAGAACTGGCTTATATTTTTAGCATCATTAAAATATAGATTGAACACCGCTACTATTCACCTAACACCCCCCTTCCCCTGAAAACGAAACCTATATTTGATCTTTTCTGAAAAATTCAAGTTAAAGTCCCCCCTTTAAACAAATTTTCTTGGAACTAAAGAAAGCTGATTTTCAATGAGAACTAAATCATATAAATATCATTTTATCGTGAATTGAGTTCGATATCTTCATATTTAGTTATTCTATAGCAATTTAAATGATATCAGGTTTAAAGAGGGGGAATCTGAAAGGCTCCCCATGTATCGAAAAAACGGCTGCAAAAGTTATTATGATTTTTACAGAAATAAAAAAAGGGCTTCTAATGAGCTTTAATTTCCTATATAGTAATCTAACGTAGTATAAAGTAGAAAAAAACCAATGTTGTATCCCCTCAAGGAGTTTTATCTTGAAAGACTCTCAGGGTGAGATGGCTTTGGAGAATTATAAGCAGATTATGCTAATTGCAAAGTAGCTGTTTAAGACTAGTAATTATTATTCATCTTCCTCCTCATTACTCTTCCGCCCCCAAAAGGTTGTGGTGGTGTGTGTGTGGGGGGGATGGGGGGAAACATTCATCAATCCCCAAATACGATGCGGTCGCTGGAGAAAGAGGTGTAGTGGCTCGCGGGCTGATAAAAAAAGCAAAGCGTGGTTCCTTAAAAACTCGCTTGAATCAAGTCTTTGAGAGCCATATGTAGACCGAGTGGATAAAGGCGCCGTGTCCCGTTGATCTCAGCAACACGCGTCACATTCTCCGCTTTTGAGAGGTTTCGCTGAGACGGTTTCCTAAGCTAGCGACCCCTATCCGGGTATAGTCACCTTTAAGAGACGAGCTTGAAGACTGGAGGGGTATTCTCGGACCCCTTATACCTACAAGGCAGGTTATTTAATTCTATTGTTGTAGAAGAAAGTGAAAATCAACATAAGGGGGTATCTCAGTCAGGATGTTAGAAGTGAATGTGCTGAAGGTAAAGAGCCCGAATATTCCAAACAGTTTTAGGGGCGCTTTACCCGGAAGCCAGTTTCTCTCCGAAACCTGATCTCAATATATAGCAAAAACATGTCCTCTAGCCGGGTTTGGAGATAGGAACTTGGGGCGGACTGTGCACGTTGTTCTTTAGTACGAAAATCTTAAAAACAATGGTCGTTACAGTCTGAAGTTGATTCTTCTGCGATTCGAGACCTTGCGAGAGGCGCCTGGCGACTGAGAAAGGCGCCGAGCTCGCACGTACAGGCGAATAATGCACTGTGTACAGCGCAGAGTGAGTGACATCTCTCAGCATCGAAAAGTAGGCTCTCAATGGGAAACGTGCGGAAAGCACCGGTCGCCAGGCGAAGGCCTGTGTGGTGGATCGAGTCCAACTTTCGCAATACACGCTCGGTTGTGGATGCATAAAACTCGAATCCGTAGTAAAGCTTCGAACAAAAAATGATCGATAAAAAGGTAAGTCAGTAGCCCTATCAGCGCCCCAGGCGCGGAAATTCACTGAATGAAGAATATCCATGGCACGGGTACAAGAGACCCTAAAGTTGCGAATATGAGTCTCCAAGGTAAGGCATCGGTCAAATACAAAACCAAGGAAAGGATGCGAGTCCACCACTTCCAGGTAAACCCCATTTCGAAACAAGTCTGGGTTAGGGTGGATGGCGGCAGAAGTGCACCACTTTAGTCTTGGCCAAGGAAAACCGAAGCCTGTGCTTTTCGGCGTAGCATGAAACTCGGTTCAATGCCTATTGGCATCTGGGCCGCGCCAAAAGAAGTCGAAAGGTCGTCCACTTAGAGCGTAGCAAGAACGTCTTCCCGCAACACCGAGGTAATGCCATTGATGCTCAAGGCAAAGAGCGTGACACTGAGCACACTTCCCTGCGGGATCCCTTAATCCTGCTCGATTGGGTTGGAGAGGGCTCCCCCCACCCATACGTGGAATCGACGATCTCGCAAATATTCATATATAAAGATTGGAGGCATCCCTTTTAACCCATCCTGTTGAGATTCTCCATGATGCCGTATCGCCATATAGTATCATATGGCTTCTCCAGATCGAAAAACACCGTAGCGTAGTTCAGCGTGCGAAACCCGCAGGGGTAGAATGATATCTCCCCGGTTTGCGAAAAGCGAACAGAGTGGCAATTCGCCAGGAGTCAGGAAGGATACCCTATACTCAGATCCTGTTGAACAAATCTAATAGAAAGGACATACCTTACTTACTCAGGTGTCGAGCATGGCGTACGAGACATCTTCCAGACCTGTGGCAGTGGCTGCGCACGAAGCGAAAACGGAACGCAACTCACTCGATGTAAACCTGTCGTTGAAGGGTTCTCCGCCTATAGATGTAGAGTCCAGTCGGTGGCGTTCCGCGACATCGCGACGTGTATTGAGTGCTGACGGAGCAGTATCCCGGCTAGAAAATGCGGAAAAAGTGGTCGCGAAGAACTCCGCCACGGACGAAGAGTCCGAGATGGCGGTCCCTTTCTCCTGGAAAACGGGAGGGCAGTCCTGGGAGAACTTGCCCCGAATCCTTTCGACTCGGCTCCACACCCCTGCTAAAGGGGTCTTCCCGTTAAGTGAAGACACGTATGACCGCCAGGAAGAGTGGCGGGCGTGCTTCGATACCGGAACTTACCCTTAGCTCGACGAAGTTTACTGACAGTGAAATCGTTCGGGAAGGGGGGCTTATAACGCCTGTAGACATAATGCTTCTGTTTGAGAGCCGCCTCACACTTGGCTGACCACCACGGAAGAGATTCCGCCAAGCACTACAAAGATGCGGTCGACGTGCAAAACGGCCAAGACGTTCTAGGAATAGTAGTTAGACCCAATGCGGTAAGGTTGCCGGAGAAGAAATCAACGGCTGGATCTACCGACCAAAATTCCTCAACCGAGACAGAGAAATCAGTCATTTTGTCGAGGTTTGTCGAGATTGAAATGATAGGAATCGAGATCTCTGCTCTCCTGCGCGCGGACCCCAACATGTCCGACATTCCCAAGCGACTCGACGTCAGTCGGATGACTGTGCACTGTCGCGGAAAGGCTTTAAGAACGGGGAAAACTTCAAAGATCGACCTATATCAGGCAAACCTCAAGTTGCCAACCGTTTGGCTGTGAGAAAAGCCTTCAAAATTGCTCCAAAGCTCAAAATGACTGCGATCGCAAAGAAAAAGAACATCTGTGGCCCTGATGTCCAGGACCATCAAGGAGGAGGGTGATAAGAGATTGAGGTGCATGGAAAGGATTCTGCTCACCGAACGTATGCGAGACCAAAGTCGGGAGCGTTGTCATCGCCATTCTCAAATACTTGAAGTATTATAGCAATCGAGTTCTCATTGTTTTTCTAATTAAAAAACCTTGACGGTGGATCCGGTCATAAACAATCAGAACGACCGCGTGGTAAGCTTGGGCGAGGACGTCTCCCAGATTTGCTACCTGTCCACGACCAAGTACCTGGCTTCTGCGATGATGCTCTGGGTCGTGGATTAGAATGGCGGGGAAGATGCAACCGGTGTGGTTCGCGGCCGATTACACGAACATCATGCCCACGAAAGTCCTGCCATGGGTGAGAGATTATGAAAAAGGCGGAGGACATCTTTCTTTATGACGATGCCCCGGCCCACACAGCCAATACCATGCAAGATTAGTTGAAGTTGAAGATTAACTTCTAGTTGAAGGACTTTTGGCCACCGCAATCGCTCTACCTCAATCCCCTCGACTACTGCGTGTGAGCGCATGTCAAGGGCAAGGCCTACAAGGTCTGCCACAGCAACGTCGACGAGCTGAAGTCCTCTGTCAAAGATTTGTGTGTCAGCATGTGATAGGATTTCGTCCGCAACGAGTGCGTGGCCTTCAGGTCTCTCCTGGAGAGCGTGCTCGGGGCGGAGGGTGACCACATGATTAATATTACAAGTTAAATACATATTTATAATTTAAAACTGTAAAAAATTGTCAAATTGCATCAAAACTGTCATTGTGTCCTTTGTTCAGAGAGTCGTAACGCGTGTAACAGGACTTTCCAATACTCGATAAAATGAAAATTAAGTAGCGCTGAGAGGGAGCGAGGGAGAAGCGCACAACAAATTCCCAATGCCCCATTATAGAGTTCACGTGGACCCAGTGACAGGGCTTGACTAATTTGCACTCAGACCAGAAGGATGTACAGCTCCCCCGGGTACCATGCGTAACAGCCAAGTGGTGGGAGGGAGCAGAGATCACCCGCTCCTGGGGGGCCATATAAAACGACAACATATATATGTTGGGCTTAAGAATAGGTTGATTGAGTGCAAAAGCATTGTGGTCGTAGACCCAGTGATGGTAAGTTGTCTGGAAAAGAGAGAATTTGGAAATTGCCGGTTAGTGGTAGGCTCCTATAAGCGCGCATTGATTAATAAAACAATTAGGAACCAAGAGCTCTTTTCACTTGTACTAGGTTAGGTTGGTTTCAGTTCACAGCCGGCCCCCATTTTATTTGCAAATATTATCATTCAGTCAAAATTAATCTGAATTTTATTTGTCTTTTATGATTTATATTTTTGTTTTAAAGTGTCGAGAATTTGCCATAGAAAGGTCGTCGAACGAGAATGGAGGTTACACTTTTTGTGTCGTTTCAAGGTGAACTGCTGAAAGAAGGCGTCACCTTCTGTGCAATATACCCTGCGAAGAGATAGTGTGCAAGTGATAGTAAACTCCCCTGCTGTTAGCTGTGTCGGGGCAGGTCGGTTTCGGTTGCTTTCTTTAATCCACAACAGGTGGTGTTTAGTGATAGATGACTAGTATCAAGATAGATTTATGAAACAGTGGCGTCAAATTCATTTATGACTGCTCTAATTCAGGTCATTTGAGGGTGAGGGGTACCTGAAGTTAGAATACCCCAAAGATTTGACGCTCCTCTGCAAGGATATTCAAGTTCGTTCTTTTGAGTGCCTGTACTCTTTATACCAGCTTGTTCGTGTACTTTTATAGCACGCCCTCTTGGCTGGAGGAGGAGGGGCGTTAATGAAATTTGCTTTTACAGTCATTATCAGTCATACATTTTGCTTTACGCTTTTTCTTTCTTTTTGTTCTTCGCTTTCCTTTATTTATATGGACCCCTCATTCTTTCTTCATTGAGTAAAAATACCCTTGTTGGTTAGACTATCTTTCTTATCTCGATTAAATAAACCCTTTTTATTCTTAATAGAGCGATTCGAGTGCCCAAATCAATTAAAAAGCCTTATGTTCGGTAAAATGCTCCCTTTATACATACTTCTCCATATTAGAGCTTTGGTGGCAAAATCCGCGCCACGGCTGATGGTGTAGCAGGAGCTCTCCATGGCGAAAACTCGGCTTGGAGAGTAATGATTGTGTCCTTTAGTGGTCACAATGCGTCGCAAGTACCACAATAAGGTGATGTGGGTTTTAAGCTATGTTGTGTTTTCATTATTCAGAGTGGAGTAACTTGACAAATTCCTTCCTTTTACACTGGTAAAATAACAGTGGCAAAATCGCAAAAGGAACGTGCCTTTCATCACATTTTAAATTATTTGCTGATATATCTTTCTATGAGGCCAAACTTAAATTTATAGCTCATTATTCTACAACACCCATTCCACCCTCATGATTATGTGGAGAATTATTTCGGTAATCACATAATGTTACGCACATCACACTCGTAGCCTTAATGCTTGAAATTTGCCTAACCTTATGTTCAATTAGCGACCAAAATCCTTTTTAGGGACTAAATTTGCACTCAAATGGAATATTTCCATTGATTACTAAACCTAGGTTTTGATCCTCTATTAAAGTTTGTTCTATGCTCTATCCAATTCATTGGTAGGTATAAACTTCAAGCCACATATCACTGCATAGAACGCGGGTATTTGAACAATGAAACTTGCATTCCACATTTCTTAAAATTGACTTCGTCTATAATAATCGATAATTCTATTCGCGTTATTAACATTGTACATAGTATCGGTAAAATAATGGCAATTATAGCTTGAAAAAGATCTATTTTAGTAATTAATCTAGAAAAAGGAGGTCAACTTTAATAGGAGAGTCCTTGCGTGCACTTATGATAACATCAAAATGTACTGTAATTGTTTGGTGCAGAAAATCAAACTAGCATATTTGTCAACACCATTACTTGTGCTTCGATAGCGTGTCACTAAAGCACTACCTTTTGCGGTGGTTTCCTTGGCACTACTGATCATAGACAACAATGATTGCTACTGGGGCGTATGACTTGTGTGTCAAGCCTTTCCCCTACCAATGGACAGGCGGAAAAGACTTTTATGAGGGAGCCTTTCCGCTAACCAGGGACAATTAATATCATTCCTTGTTTTAGAGCATTGTGGACTTCTGTCTCGTCCACGTTTGCTTCGTAGTCCCATCTATACCTTCCTTTGACCAATCCTTCTACGATTTCTTTTTGTTTGCAGGTTTTGAGGGGCATGTATATAACAACAGGGCGGAATAATCAAATGAGGCACAAAAAAGAATGTGTATATACTATTTACTCTATAAGAATATGTCTAAAGAATTTATATACACATTCTTCATTCAGGCCTTTGTGTATCGTGTGTTGTAAGTGTAACGAATTTAAACTATTTTTTATTTATTTAATCCTTCGCTTGTCTTCGATACGGAACACGAACATATATTTTACAACTCTTCTCTGGTGATTCGCTGTTTTTTTTTTTTACTTTTATCCATCAAATAAAATCTATTAAAATTATTTATTACCTCTTAAATCTTCAGTGTTTCATTACCTTAAAGAAATATGACACCCGGCTTCTGAGGGGGAAGAAGAAGTTGACCCAGAGAGGAGCTTTACAAGCCTCTGGAAACGCGTTCATACAGAGAATTCACACTCAAAATGTTAACAAAATCATCTCTATTCAGTAGATTTTGTTAACAAATTAGGATAAAGAAACAAATATGCCAAAATCTCGGTTTGCCTTTGCCCCTGGTTTCCTCAACAATTATAGACAGACTTTATTTTACAAATCTCACCCATGCTTCCACGCATGAGTACCCTCCCCAGTTGTACCTTAGGAAGCCAAGAATGTAAAAATAACCACGTGAAAACGAAAAGATTGTAATCCAAGCACTATTGGAAAAACTATTTAAATCAGTGCTATTCCTCAGGAAAGTTAAAACAGGAAACCAAATAGCATTTACTTATTTGAAACAAATAAAAAACACACACACAAACAAGAACAACAAAGGAAAGAAAGAAGGAACATAAACTAAATAAATTGCAGTAAATTTATGGGTGGGGGAGAATAATAGAATGCTTAAGCGCTCGAGTGCAGAGACGCGTGCTTGCATGATTTTCTCCAAAGAAGATATACTCACGCGATTGCAACTTGGACACACATATGTAGACAATCCAATGTTTGAATCCTTTCATTATCTATGTGGACCATCCAAGGAGGGAAGTTTTGGAATGGCACGCTTATCGAGCCTTCTGTGCTCGTAGCGAATTCATACGAATAATTTTGTTCGTGCAACTTTGTTATTCTTTTACTACTGTCATCTCTGTTGCGCCTCTGTTAGTAGGAACTTATGTTTTCACTCGTACTTTGACGAAAGATTTCGGCGGAGAGTTGTGTAAATTAGTATAATTCAAGTGATTGCAGTGATTCTTAGGAAATTTATCCTATTATAAGTTCAATAAGACTGTATTAGATCGATAGACCTTTCAGACGAGAATCATATATATACGTTACCGCTGAGTCAGGGTAGACTTAAAGCAAATGCTTATACGAGAGCTAAATTTTCTGTCGACCGTGAGATATAATCTTAGTCCTAATACTCTTAAGGCTTAGGACGAGGTGGGTCTAGTGTAAGGTATCTGAGCTTACCTTGAAGACAAGAGCTAATTTTAGGTGACGGTTTACTCAGGTCATTGGGGGAGACTTCTCTCCTTCAGGTGACTGTCATGACTTGATTTCTGGCGGCGGTAGGTTGTTTTTCCGTTTGTTTTCTTAACTACTTTTTGGTGGACCTTTTATTTATACCACAGATAGATGTTTCTTTACATTCATAAGTTGTAAATTAACTAATTAAATGTGTCGTGGTAACCTTTCCATTCTCGGTTGCCGCCATGATGGGGTCTTACAAAAATACACCGAATCCTTCGACTAAAATGATGAATAGGAAGCACGTGTGTCCACCACAAACAAGGGTATAGTCCACCACTGTGAAGTGGAAATGTAACGATGTGCAAGGATCGGCTGCTTGATGGGGCAACCAGAAACCCTCTAAGATCTTATCATGGGGGCAACGACGAAGACATCACCGCTGGAAAAAGTCGCAATCAACGCGAGAGATTTCATTCACAGGCAAGCTGAGGAGGGGGTCGCTGGGTGCTTAATCATCTCCGGAGAAGCAACCTTCTTTCTCTTAATTCAAATTAGCTTCCCTCACTCTAGCCATAGCCTGCATTATCAGAAGGAGAATATAACGTCCAAAGTGCTCTGCTGGAGTACTTCCCACCCCACTTTCCCATGGAACTGATATCCACTCTGAGACTGACCACTAGACAAGAAAGACGTGAGGACACTTGCCTCGAAGGAGAGATTATTAACATGAATTTATCTTTCCTTTCCAAATAGTAATCTCGATATGGTCGGCTTTTCCAACGTTGGTGGATACATTTAACAACCACATGCTCGTTACCACATGATGTCAAGCTGCTTTCCTCGATCGATCACCATTTACTGCCAATCTATGGCTTATTTTATCCTCCGCTTTCTGATATCTTCTATCATTTCCCCTCACAAGGGTATCCTGGTTGAATAGAAAAACTCGCTCGCTTGGTTACGCTGGTTTTGTGCTAAACCTCCGTCGCCTGGTCGCCCTGGATGGGTTACATACCTCTCTTGCCTAACAACATAGGTTAGGTCCCATATCTTGCTCGCATAGCGGCCCTTGTTGGGCACCGTACCTCGCTCACCTTGAAGGCCTAGTCCGGTGTCATACGGGTGCAAAAGCTTGCAAGCCTGTGCACCCTAGTTGGGTGCCATACCTCGCTCGCCTGGTTATCCTGGTTGGGCGCCATACCTCGCCTGGCGACTTTGATTTAGTGCCACACCTCGCTCGCCTGGCAACCCTGGTTGAAGACCATACTCCCTCTCGCCTTGTGATGCTGGTTGGGCGCTATACCTCGCTTATCTGGCACACTAGGTGGCTGCCATACCGCACTCACCTGACGACAATACGTGGGTGTCATACTTCGTTTACCTGGTAACCCTGATTGGGCGCCATACCTCGCTCGAATGATGGCCTTGATTTGTTGCCATACCTCGCTCGCCTGGCACCCCTGATTGGGCATCATACCTCGCTTCCGTGGCTACTCTGGTTGGGCACTTTACTTCGGCCATCTAGTATCCCTAATTGAATGGCTTACGTTCGCTCGTCTGGTGACGCTGGTTGGGTGCATTTTTTTATTTTAGGAGCCTATCTGGCGACTGCCTACTAGGGCTAAGGTCGCCTTAATCACGCTAAAACGAGACAAGATTGACAAAAAAATACAAAAAATAAATAATCAAAATACAATAAACAAACCAAAAGCAAAGAAACAAGAAAGAATAAGCAAAAGAGCAACTAAGAAGAAGGAAACACGCTCCGGCGGAGATGGGAGCCCCTCCCCCCCCCCCCTTGTGCAGGAACATGCGACCTACAACAGAGTCAAATAAAATGGAGGAGGCCAGCCTCCTCCAAAAAGTCAGATCGTCCGCAAGTCTGTGTGTACGAACTTCGCAGGGCTGGTGACCCTGGTTGATTGTCATTAAACTCGCTCGTCGGGTGACTGGTTCGAGGTCATGCCTCATTCACCTGGCGACCTAGGTTGGGTATCATTCTTCGCTCACTTTCCGATCTTGCTTGGGTGCCATAACAATGGGGAGATTTAAGAAGACTGGCTATGGGTAAATGATTCTTCCGTAGTCATTGTACTTTTCCCATTATTTATTCCAGAAGAATAAAAGATTGCTGGCTTAGATAAAAAATCAGTGGTGGGAAGTCCACCAGTCTGTCACTGACGGACTCCCGTTTCGTGACGACTGACGGAAACGTTATTTGCCGAAGGTCGTCTTTGCTCTTCGGGTTAGTGACAGTTCGGGTGACGGCCGAAAATCGCTTCCGTCAGCGCTTTTTCCGTCAGTCGTCAGTCCGCCAGCGAAACGGGAGTCCGTCAGCGCTTTTTCCGTCAGTCGTCAGTCCGCCAGCGAAACGGGAGTCCATCAGTGACAAACTGACGGACCTTCTGCCATCGGTACTGACGGACTACCCACCACTGCTGGCTTTAAACGAGACTAAAACTAATTTCACACTTCACCGAGACAAGAAGGAAGCTGTCTACCAATTGTCATAATCCCTTTGTTTGTGTAAAATGGCTAACTTGTTTGCAGAATTTTAAAGAGATTCGTCACTAATGCCTTGCTTAATTCAACTATAAGAGTGGTAGACTAAAAAAAAAGGAAAATTGGTCTTGTAAATATTAAATAAAAGGCTCAAATAAGGAGCAGAATTTTCAAAAATTATGTTTACTTTAGGTTAGCTTTGGTGTTGGTTATGTTAGCTCAATGCTCAAGGTCCGAATTTAGGAAAAACATTCTTTAGTTTATTAAACGAAAGTTAGTTGAAAGATCATTATCATATTTATTAAAATATATATCGAAACCAGTGAGGGAATCTCTAATCGAAATTTAATCAACAAAGGCTGGTGAAAAAAGCGGTTAAGTTAGTGTAAGAGACAACATGGATAATTATTTATATTGATTATACAAAAGAGGGGATTACTTGTTCTACTGGGAGGGTTGCGAGGTGTGCAACTCTTCTGGTTTTGTAGCTCTACTGGGTTTGCAGCTCTTCTGGTTTTGCAGCTTTTCGGTGGAGAAGACAGGCTCCCTTTTGGGGGGAGAGCCATACCACTAACCACATTAGTTCCTAAGCTGCTTCCAGGTTTACCTCTGTCAACCCTCATTAAAGTTCGGGATTGCAATGTCACCAATATTGGCTTTACTTTTCGTGCTGAGAGTTTTGATTTCGCAAAATTTTAAGCGATAACTCAGGAGGGCATCTCCTGCTCAGATAGCTTGCAAAGAGAGGTATGTAAGGAAAGTGGTGAAATGGATGAAGTGAAAATGTGTGTAAGTTATATAGTAGGAAGAGAACACAAGTCTTCAGATGTGACATACATCTCCTTGGTGCATAAAAAGGAATAATATTAGTGTTTTTTACCAGGCATATTTAGCTATAATAAATAAATAGCTATATAATATATATATATATATATATATATATATATATATATATATATATATATATATATATTATATTATATTATATTATATATAATATATTATATATTATATTATATTATATTATATTATATTATATTATATTATATTATATATATTATATATATATATATATATATATATATATATATATATATATATATATATATATATATATCAGTGTATGATGGGAGTAGCTTCTCTTCTATACATGTTTTGTTAAAGACCAGGTTGTATTTCGACTTTACCAACTTTAATTTAGTGCGTCATAACCTTCGAATGCATTTTTTTATCAGGCTGAAGATTGAAAATCAACTGAGGAAGATCCATTTTTGTCGTAGAATGGACTATCGACGATATACCATATATAACTATTCGTTGAGGGAACTTATTAATTATCTTTAGAGTGCGTGGATGTCTGGCTGGCCGATATTATGTATCTTCGATATGCTTAAGAAGTGGAACTGAGCTTAAGGATAATAATATTGCTATCATTAATAAAATAGAGTTTTATTAATAATAACTATCAACAACACACAAAACGGAAAATATTGACATAAACAGAGAATGGAAAGGGTCGTGGGGACTCGAGCTAATCCGAGGATTAAAAGATTTAAAAAGGTAAAACAAATATAAAGTCAAAGGGAGGTGATGGTTCGCTAAACCATTTAAAGCACATGATAGAATTGACAAAAGGGTTAAATATTCAAAGGTAACGTTCGGCTTACGTAATTTATACTTGTTGTGCAGAGGAAGGTGACGTGAAGGAATTTTCGGTCCGCTGGCGAGTTCCAGCCGAAGAGGATGGGGGGGAATAAAATGATCCTGACGTGGCGTCTTGGGAATGAGAACCGTTACTTGACGAACGGCTTGACGAACAATGGCTGTTCTACGTTGTTCTCTTCTGAACAACAGAAAGGGTGAGAGCCGTCTCTTGTCTACGGGCTCAAGAACAATGGTTGTTCTAATGTTGTTCTCTTCTGAACAACAAGGGGGAAGGGTGAGAACCGTTTCTTGGCGAACGGGCTCAAACGAACAATGGCTGTTCTACGTTGTTCTCTTCTGAACAACAGGGGGGGGGGGGGGTAAGAACCGTTTCTTGTCAACGGGCTCGAACGAACAATAGCTGTTTTAACGTTGTTCAAGGGTGAGAACCGTTTCTTGGCGAACGGGCTCAAACGAACAATGACTGTTCTACGTTGTTCTCTTCTGAACAACAGGGTGGTGGGGTGAGAACCGTTACTTGTCAACGGGCTCACAGGAACAATGCCTGTTCTAATGTTGTTCTCTCTTTGAACAACAGGGGAAGCCTTGTGGACTTGGCGTCACGAAAGGCTCGAACCTTGGCACTCAAGGGATATTGTCCTCCTTCTGGACAAGTGATGGTGAATCTCGAGGTCAAGGTCCCTTTGCGCACAAGGTGGGAGAGGGTCGTGGTGATGTTTCGTGACGAAAATCTGGATCTCCAATCTGATCTTAGTGGTAAAGTTTCCATCTAAATAGTCGAGACACTCCCTTGGCGTGGGGGACAATGAAGTGGGAGCTTCGAGAGAATGCACAGCCGAGCCTGAGAACAAGCCTTATCTGCCCATAAGCCTAACTCAATCTGGCGTGATTGGCGAAAGGGGCGAACGGGGGGGGGGTGATAAACCTCCTTGTTTAAACATTGACTCAGGTGGCTGCGATAAGGCGCCCAGCTTCAAAGCGAAGATGCACGTGGGGAGCATCGTGGTTTTAAATAACATGTGATAGTGGTTGAAATTAACGCAGCCTCAACCCGTTCTATCACACCCCTCCATTCCGGCGGAAGTTGTTACTTCGAAAAAAAAAGAGAGAAGGGACAATGATAGAGCTCCGTTGTGGGGAACTCGTTTTCTTGTACCAACCTTACCTTCCTGCACCTAACTAGTATTACCTCAATACATATGATTATTAGATCTTTAGATTACAGGGGAAAATAACCTTTAATACAAACTTAATAAAAAAAAGGGCATGGAACAATGAAATGATATAAAATTAGTACATACTGGACAAAATAATTTATACGTAAATTAATGGGTACAAATATATATACATACAAAAAAAATAGACATTGAGCGTTACAAAATTCAGACATATACATTAACTAATTATAATACAAGAGAATCTAATTTAAGTCGTACAAGACGGTATATACCTACATTGAGATACTAATCCTATGAGTACAATTACTCTACGCTATTCGGTAACGCATTCCTACTGAGTGCGTCAGCGACCTGGTTTTTGGAACCTCTTATATAATTTATTTTAAATTGATACTCTTGCAAGAGTAAACTCCAGCGCATGATTCGGCCGTTGGAGTGTCGCACATTCCTAATATAGGCTAACGGACGGTGGTCGGTTCCTATCTGAAATTCTTTCCCTATCAAGTACATTTTGAATTTGTGTATAACCCAGATAATTGATAGAGCTTCCTTCTCTATAGTGGCATATCTCTTTTCGCGTGGTAATAATTGGCGACTAGCATATGCAACTGGATGACTCGTTCCATCATCCTCGTATTGAAGGAGTACACCTCCATTGCCCTCGTTGGACGCGTCGGTCTTAATCCCAAAGGATTTTTCCGGGTTGGGCAACTTTAAAATGGGGGCAAAAATGAACTTACTCTTGAGCTGATTAAAATTGGAAACAGCGACATCATTCCAACGTAAACGATCGGGGAAATTCTTTTTTTGAAGGGTGCTGAGGGGGGCCGAAATTGCAGCGAAATTCGGAACAAATCGCCAATAGTACGAAGCTGATCCTAGGAACGATCTAAATTGCTTCTTTGTAATCGGGAGGGGCATGTCGGTGATTGCCTTAATCTTGTTCTCTTGGGGACCTAACTTGCTTTGTCCTATTTTGAAACCCAAATATTTTATGGTTTCGTGGGCAAAATGGCATTTGCTGGGGCCAATGGTGAGGCCCTTTTCGCGCAGTCGCTCGAAAAGAGCTAATAGGGTGGTTAAATCGTGACTCCATTCAAATAGTTCTTGTAGCTGACTATTTTGATGTGGTGTCAGCTGCAAGTCGATATCCAGGTCAGAGGGTTCAAAAAGCTTGCCTGGTAGGGCAGGAGGAGGGTAATCGGCATCAGGTTGGGTGCACATTATCTGTATTACATTAAGGGACTCCGCGGGGTAATCTTCTTCAAGCGCCGATGTTTCGTCCAGTGCTACGAAGGTATCTCCATGGGTGCGTTGGGGGTACTTTTTTCTTGGGGTCCACGGACAGTCTCCGTGTCCTTGTCTTGGGCCTTATCGCCTAAGGGTGTTAGTAATTCACACTCCTTTTTTGCCGTCCTAAAGTCCTGGTTAAGGGTCTCCGAGAAATCGGACGGTATCGGGGTCCTGATGGGGACGGGCTCCTGGGCTTCTTTCTTAGCTCGGCCTCGAGGAAGGGCGGCCTGAGACACAGGGTCGGATCTTACTTGGGGGCTCTGTCCTATATGTACGAAACAGAATTGTATGGGTGCTGAAAGGACTTCAGCCCAGCCATCATAATATTGACACTGCAGGTAACATCTAACGACGGGGAATTGGTTCGCCCGCCCAAGGTAGTCATGTACCACCGCAAATTTTTCGTGGTTAGGGTCCACTGGGGAAAGAAGTTCGTTAGGCACGATGAAACACGTACATCCTGTGTCCCTGACGAGAGTCGATACTCGGCAGCCGTTCACGCTGCCCTCCTCAAATTTCAAAGTTCCCGATGAACTTTTATAAAAAAAAAAAATTACCTGGTGGCCTGACGGAGGGGGAGAAGTTTCTGCTTGCGTCTGCACCACCGGGAAAGCCGGGGTGGCATTAATCTGGTGAACTTAGGGGGCTGGTCCGCTTTTAATCCTAGAATTTTGGGGGCAATTCCAGCTCATGTGGTTTTCTACACCGCAGGTGAAGCATATGATTGGACGCTTCGGGAAGAGAGATGGAGGAAAAACCTTAACGGGAGGTTTGGAGTCCCGTTGTTGGTTTTGGGGAAAGAAGTTTTGGGGTTTTACGGGGCTCAGAAACTTCGTCGACTTTCCTGTGAAGGGGCGCGAATCCTTCCTTCTTTCCTTGTAGGGGGATTGGTGAGAAGTTCGATTCTCCTTTGGGTATAAATTATGGCTGGCGGCATAGACATCCGCTTCTTTGGTACATTCTTTAAAGGTCTGGCACCAACGATCCTTGACGAACGCGCGGATCTCCGTCGGGAGAGACGCCAAAAATTGATCTCGCAACACGAAGTCTGTTAAGGACTCGTAGTTCGGATCAACCTTTGAGGATTCTAACCAAAATTTAAAATTCCTCTGAAGAATGTATCCGAATTGACGGAACGTCTGTCCGGGTTTAATACGACCTCCTCGAAATTCTTGGCGGTAGAAATCGGGAGTCATATTATGAGCGGCCAATAACTCAGCTTTTAAGGTGCTGTAGTTAATTGTACACTCAGATGGTAAAGATATAAAAAAGTAATCTGACTACACCTTCAGCCTCCAGATCCATGTTATTGATTTCGAGGATATTTTCGAAGTGGGCTAAAAATGCTCCGAAATCCTCTCCATCCTTGAAATTGGGGAGCTTTAGTGAGAGATTGAGGGGGGGGAGGGCTTCGGAACGGGAACTGGATGACTGTATTTCTGCTTCAACACGAGCTAATTCAATCTGATGGTGAAGCTCAGCTTGTTTCATCCGTTCTTCCCTTTCTCTTTCTTCTCGTTGGATTTCTCTTTCTCTTTCTTTCTCTTCTCGCTCTTTTCTTGGCTCCTTTTGAACGTACTCAATTAGTTCTTTTCCGAAAAGTCCCAAGGATTCTCCTTGCGCTTTAAAGATTTCGAACTGAGTCATCTTTGCACTTGGGGGCGCAATAGTCAACCAACTAAAATTCCTTGCAACAAGAATTATGCCTTTTAGCGAATTAGCCTACCAAAATATGGGCACTGACCTATTCGTACTTGATTTCTCGATCTAAATAACCACTGACTAAAATCACAAAAAAAACACAAACAAATTATTATAACAGTTCCTTGAGCTACTCCAGCTTCTTAAGTTTAAAAAAAAGGGGATAGCAATCGTTAAAACAAAAGGGAACTACTATACTCTATTATTATAACGAATAACACTATGCTTTACTCGACTGAGACCAGTGTTTGCAAAGATATAGCGTTAAACCTTACACACCTGATACTAAATTTAAATAGTATATATATATATATATATATATATATATATATATATATATATATATATATATATATATATATATATATATATATATATATATGTCGTAGAATGGACTCTCGACGATATACCATATATAACTATTCGTTGAGGGAACTTATTAATTATCTTTAGAGTGCGTGGATGTCTGGCTGGCCGATATTATGTATCTTCGATATGCTTAAGAAGTGGAACTGAGCTCAAGGATAATAATATTGCTATCATTAATAAAATAGAGTTTTATTAATAATAACTATCAACAACACACAAAACGGAAAATATTGACATAAACAGAGAATGGAAAGGGTCGTGGGGACTCGAGCTAATCCGAGGATTAAAAGATTTAAAAAGGTAAAACAAATATAAAGTCAAAGGGAGGTGATGGTTCACTAAACCATTTAAAGCACAGGATAGAATTGACAAAAGGGTTAAATCCTCAAAGGTAACGTTCGGCTTATGTAATTTATACTTGTTGTGCAGAGGAAGGTGACGTGAAGAAATTTTTGGTCCGCTGGCGAGTTCCAGCCGAAGGGAAGGGGGGGAATAAAATGATCCTGACGTGGCGTCTTGGGAATGAGAACCGTTTCTCGACGAACGGGCTCAAACGAACAATGGCTGTTCTACGTTGTTCTCTTCTGAACAACAGGGGGAGTGAGAACCGTCTCTTGTCTACAGGCTCAAACGAACAATGGCTGTTCTACGTTGTTCTCGTCTGAACAACAGGGGAAACCTTGTGGACTTGGCGTCACGAAAGGCTCGAACCTTGGCACTCAAGGGATATTGTCCTCCTTCTGGACAAGTGATGGTGAATCTCGAGGTCAAGGTCCTTTGGCGCACAAGGTGAGAGAGGGTTTGTGGTGATGTTTCGCGAAGAAAATCTGGATCTCCAATCTGATCTTAGTGGTAAAGTTTCCATCTAAATAGTCGAGACACTCCCTTGGCGTGGGGGACAATGGAGTGGGAGCTTCGAGGGAATGCACAGCCGAGCCTGAGAACAAGCCTTATCTGCCCATAAGCCTAACTCAATCTGGCGTGATCGGCGGATGGGGCGAACGGGGATGGGGATGATAAACCTCCTTGTTTAAACATTGACTCAGGTGGCTGCGATAAGGCGCCCAGCTTCAAAGCGAAGATGCACGTGGGGAGCATCGTGGTTTTAAATAACATGTGATAGTGGTTGAAATTAACGCGGCCTCAACCCGTTCTCTGACAATTTTATTTAGTCTTATTCAAAAGATGCGGATTTTTATTTAACAAATTTTGGCCGTAAGCTTTCGTCTTTCTTCAAACATCTTCAGACGGAAATCTTAGATATTTTTAAGGCGACATTGATGGAAAGTTTCTATTCTCGTTGCGCCTACTTTAGCGTCCAGGTAATTGCTTGGTGAGCAGCAAAGAATAAATTTCCACGATTCCACGATTTATTAGAGAAAGAAATACAATAGGTTTTTAAAAATATTTAAAATTAAATACAATACATATATTAAAAAAATAGATAATAATAGTGGTGAGGCTTTTTTGTAGATTTTCAGCTGAGAAGAGTAAGTAGGAGTAATAAATAAAGAGATTCTCCCGGAACTGTCATGAGATCAGATTGTTTAATCTATACATTAATTATTTTTTATTTTGATAAAATACATGTATTGGTTTTTTTTTTAGGTTTAATAATATAAACTTATTTTAATTTTTTAGGATTAGTTATTAACATTATTAAGTTTAATATAATCATATATAATGAATTACTATAGTGTTTACTTATTTCTAATTTAAGTTGGTCCTTTATTCGTTGTTGTTTATTTTAATCATCTAGTTATTTATTTTAGACACTTATTTTAATCATTTTATTATGCTTATTTATTCACTTTTTCTTATTATTATTCACTTTACGCACTTTGTTATTTTCAATAACTTGTTTAAATAATGTGTTAACTTAGTTACTTATTTATTACTTTATTATCGTCATTTATTCACTTTTCTTTATTACCTTACTTTATTTATTCGCTTTTCGTTATTATTATTTTTCCCTTTTCGCACTTTAGATTATTTCTCAATTATGTCTTTTAATCACTCATTTTAATCACTTTGTTATCGTTATTTATCCACATTTCTTTTTATCTTCTACTTTATTTTTCAGTTTTCGTTATTGTAGGAAAGTAGCATAATGATCCCAAGTTTTGCCCACCTCCCTTCCGGGCGGGCCTCTTATCAACCCTTTTCCTTCCGGCCCAATATCTGGTAGTCTCCAACCGGAAGAAACCACCGGCCATTTCAGCTAACCACCGAGTTCCTTTCCGGACTGTTTATCGATAAATGTGAGCTCATCTTCGCTTCCGATAGTTGCCGAAAGTTTATAAAAGACGAAATGGAGTAGCTTGTCATCTAATCTACTTTCGGTACTCTGAGAACCTCTCCCGAGTTTCGAGTATAAAAGACGAATTCTTTTAACCCTCAGTAATAGAGCTTGCACAGCGTCTGGCGAGGTAGGAATTGCCATCTATCGGTATAGTGGTAATTCGTCGAAGCATCAAGTCTTTAGAGAGGAGATCGGTCTCAGTTAGGGAGGCTCCTTAACCCGTTGGTCTGCAATTCAGTGCGGACCCAAGATCGTACTCACGTGTAAGAGACGAAGCTACAAACAGCCTCACTCTGGTTCCATAAGCGAGAAAACTACATCTCGACTTTTCTCCGTGACCCTACGCGTTGATAGGTCACTTCGCCCCCCCGTCCTCACTGAGGCACCCAAGATTCCTTCGAGTTCACGAGCGTGGGGCCCTCTGTAACAAGAAGCTCCCGTCACCACCTTCTTCCAGCAGAATCTTGTTGGAATTGTGGGATCAGGTCGGTCTCTGGAGAACCTACATCATCGTCTCCACCCGGTATCTCACCACCTTCACTCACCAGCGCCAACCGAATAATCAGGTTCTAAGGTAACCCGTCCCTTTCAAAATCCCCAACTTCACGGCCAAGCTTACGAGCATTACAAGTGTATAGGGATTTACATAGTGAATAGTTATTTACAAGCCAAGTGAGATATCCGAGATTCACTTATTGATTTATCTCTCAAAGCACCTTATTTATATATATATATATATATATATATATATATATATATATATATATATATTGTTTAGTGCTCATTAAAACTTTATTTTCATATTGTTGTGTATCTAACTTCCTTTGGGTTGCTTGCTGGCAAAGTTCATTCCAATCCCTCCATAGCCAACCTCTAAGCACTCCGAGTCAATAAACCCATTCAGGAGACGGGCCGAACGAAGTACAAGGAGTAGTGCGACTCCTCCTCCGCATTCGGGATAATAGGATATATATATATATATATATATATATATATATATATATATATATATATATATATATATATATATATATGAGTCTGGGAAAACTTCAACCACCCCTCGGCCTATTCCTCGACATATAGTATATATATTATATGATCTTTAATTGTGGTGTTATTAGGTGTGCGGTTTGTTTCGAACCTGTCACTTTTGAAATTCCCCTTTTCTAATTGCCAAGCACCCAAGGTTAGATAAAACAAATAATAAGACATTTTAAATTTTGTTGCTTAAATAAGAATTGACCCCGTGTCCTTTTAATTTTGTTTCTTTTTTGTATTGTCGGTATACAATATAAAAGGGTTAGGTTATCCTCGATAACCCTTGCTAGCAGCATCTCACCCAGCATAATAACTATTTGTATTTTCGTTATTTTTTTTATTATTTTGTATATTATTTGTCACCGCCGTATAATCTGGATTAGGTCATAAAGCTCTTTCGTGAATCAGCGGATCCGACAGCGTATCAAAGATGTCTTCCTCCTCATTTGAGATGTTCCATAAACGGCGACAAGTTTTGGGTCTTTCGGGCAAAGAATTGATGGAATACGTTTAGAACGAACAGAGGAATGAACGTGAGGAAAAAGAGAAGAACAACGAAGACAAGAAGAAATAGAAGAGAGGCGAAGACAAGAAGAAATAGGAGAAAGAAAGAGGCAAGAGAAGGAGAAAATTCGTAAACACGGGCGTGAGTTAGGTAGAGATCAAGCAAAAATCCGTTAATTTGTGCAAGATAGGCCTTCCTCTTCCTTTAACGAGTGCCTCGAAGAAGCGGGTCTCTACGCCACAATTCATCAGTTCTATCCTAAGGAACAAAAGAAGAGCATTTCTCCGTCCCCTAAGAACCAAGGACAATCACAACTGAGAAAACCCCCTCATTCAGTAAAAGTCCCAGGCCCCTTTAAACCCAAAGGTCACCACCATAAGAATCAAGAAGAAGTTAACCCCCCAATTTTTAATGCTCCATCGAGTAACCCCTACCGGAGTAACCCCATTGTATGCTTCTCTTGTGGAATCTCTGGTCACTACAAATCTCAGTGTCCACAAAACTCCCGCTTTCGCTTTGCCCCTGGACAACAGGTCCACCAAGTCTCCGCAACTCTCGCTGCCGAACAGCCTACCGCGCCTGCACCTCTGCCATCTTCGTCGACCTCTCAGGAGAACCAGGTGAACTTTCTTTTTAATAACAGTTCTTCCGGTGGGCTCAAATTCGAGTCCGGATCTATTAATGGATGTAGAGTATCCACTCTGGTGAGAGATACAGGGTGTACTTGTATAGTGGTATCGGACAAGCTGCTCCCCCCTCCCCCGTGTACCCACAACATAAGAAATTCGCTGTCGTACACGATTTCTTGGGAAGAGCTAATAAATTCCTAGTGGTCCGTTGCCACGTAAAATGCCGCTATTTTACGGGGTGGACCGACGTCGTTGCTGCCCCGATTAAGTTTTGTGCAGTGTTGGTGGGCCAGAGCGCGCAGCTCTCCCCAACTACTGTGTCGCAAGCTGTCGTCACCCGGGCTCAGGCTGATAGAGACGCCTGATCCCGGACGTCTCTCAAGCCCCCATGTACCCCCCGATTACGAGGGACTGAATAACGTCCAATTCATCAGTGCTCAAAGGACTGCCTTTCCCTTCAACCCTTATGGAAAAAGGACAAACTAGGAGAGACAGAATCGGTTCGTGGAGACCGAAAAGTGAGGTATGTGATAGAAGACGCTTTGCTATTTCGTACTTCCCCGGATCCAGTAGGCCCCCCATTCAAGGCCCTTTGCGTGCCTAGGGCCTACGTTGCGAAGATTTTACAAATAGCATACGAAAGTGTGTTTGCAGGACACTTCAGCGAAGAAGTCGAGAACCTCCTTAAATTAGATATAATTGAACCCTCCTCGTCGGATTATTGTTCCCCGATAGTGATGGTACGTAAGCCGTATCAATCTTTTCGTATGTGCGTAGATTTTAGAAAGTTGAATGCTGCCACGGTATTTGATGCCGAACCCATCCCTTTTATCGACCAGAACCTGCACTTATTTGAGAAGGCCAAGTACATTTCTGAAATAGACTTGTACAAAGCCTACTATCAAATCCCGCTTTAAAAATCCGTGAGGAAGTTTACCGCATTTCTCACCGAAAAAGGGTTAATGGAATTCACGCGTCTTCCTTTTTGGTTTGGTCACTGCCTGCAGTAACTATAACCGGATGATGCGAAAAATTGTAGATGGGTTGAGCAATGTCTCTTTCTACTTTGATAACGTATACGGTGCCACACGCACATGGGAGGAGTACCTTCAATCCCTCCGCCCACTCCTAAACCGGCTTAGGATCCACGGATTGACAATCAAGCCGTCTAAGTGCCACTTTGCTCATAGCACTATCTCTTACTTAGGGTTCAAAGTAGGAGAGGGGCAATTAGCCGCCCAAGAGGACAAAGTTAAGGCAATAGAAGGCATGCCACTCCCTAAAACCAAGAAACAGATTCGTTCGTTTCTTGGCTTCGTCTCCTTCTATCGGCGGTTCATCCCCAATTCGCTTTCATAGCGTCACCCGTTAATGACCTTCTTAAAAAGGCCGCACCAGACCCCATCTTATGGAACCCCGCCGCGACTGCGAGTTTCGGCGAGCTAAAAAAAAAATTGGTCCCTGCTCCTATCCTCCGTTTGCCCAATCCCCAGAAAAAAAATTGGGGTCCGAACTGATGCCTCTAATCTCGGCATTGGGTGCGTTTTATTACAATATGAGGAAGAAGGAACCCCATTTCCAGTGGCATACGCGAGCCGGAAACTGTTGGTTCGCGAAAGAGCATACGCTACTATAGAACTTGAAGCTTTAACAATCATTTATGGCATTCAAAAATTTAGGATGTACTAGATTGGTAGACCTTTTACTGTCGAAACGGACCATAGGCTACTAACCTACTTAAAAAATTGTAAAAGTCAGAACGGCAGACTTATGAGATGGTCTCTTATATTGTCAGAATACCAATACAATGTATCTTACGTAAAAGGAACGGATAACGTCATTGCTGATAATTTATCACGCAATCCGTAAGGGGGAGTGGCGAAGCCATATTGCCTGGTGGATATATATCAAAATTTAATTCATTGTGAACATTCACATTTATTCTGTAAGCAACATTATTGTAAAGGAAATCGTCGTCGTGAAGGTCGACCAAAGAAACTGAGCCCTAGAGATGTTTTGTTTATGATGAAAAAAGAAATAATCCGAAGACTTCATCGATTGTGTCACGAACAAATCTTGCAGCACGCGGCGTAGATGTACACGCTTCTTCATTTCAACGTTAGTGACCCCTGGAAGGATTTCATGGAGGTGTCACTAGAAGGAAGTCTTTGTTAAAAAGATCTCATTAAGAGCCACGTTAGGTGTTTGCTAAAAAGCACCTGGGATATAACCAAGCTAAATTAAATAAAATACTATTGTCAGACGAGACAAAAATCGAGCTCTTTGGTAAAAACTACGAATGGTACATTTGGGGAAGATGTAGCAAAGCTCTCATAAAAAACACGGTCCCTACTGTGAAACATGGATGATATTCGATTATGTTGTGGGGATGTTTCATTGCTGGTGGCAATGGCGCAATAAATATGATAGTTGGGACCATGAATTCTGAAAACTAGCAGGTCATACTCAATGAAAAACGCAAAGCGATCGACAAGGACACTTGGACTTGGAAGGCATTTCATCTTTCAACAAGACAACGATCTCAGACATCCCGGTAAATCTACTCAGAAATACCTAGCATGACACCACAATATTGTACTCAAGCGGCCTTTTCAAAGCCCAGATTTGAAATCCATCAATCTGTAGAAGGAGCTTATGACGCGATAGCAGAAGAGAAGCTTTCGCATTCTTATTAAATTGGAAAAGTTTGCTTAAGAAGAGTGGAATAAAATTTCTTTAGAAACTTATACGAATCTTGTACACTCTTACATTCTTATACCAAACGCCTCACGGCTGTTACTGAAGCTAAAGAGGACCATACTATATATTATCATGTTGCTATTATTTTTTCCCTGTTTTTCGATAAATATGCACATCTTTGCCATTGTTATAACGGCTTTCAATTATTGATATATAGTCGCATTGGAGTAGGAAGCTTATGAATACATAGAGGTATTGCCTTTATTGTATACATATGTACACGCACAGGCCCACTTGCGAGCTTTGGGGTCGGTGCTTTAAGTTAGATTCGATCGAGTAGATTAGGATAGATAATTTAGGTTAGATTAGTTAGGCTAGATTATTTAGGTTAAGTTGGTTAGTTTAGATTCATTAGGTTAGGTTCCTTAAGTTAGGTCGACTAGGTAAGATTGGTTAGGTTAGGTTGATTAGGTTAGATTAGTTAGTTTGGTAAAGATAGTTTGTTTATTTTAGTTTGGTTAGGTTAGATTAGCTAGAATAGATTAGTTAGTTTAGATTAGATTGGTTAGGTTTGATTTCTTAGATCAGACATTTATAGCTTAAATTGGTTAGGTTAACTTAGGTAGGTTAATTATCCAACAATAACACCTAACTTAACAAAACTTCGTAAAACTACAAATATGTGATTTACAGAATGATGACATTAATCGTGTACGAAAATGAGATAAAAAATAAATAAATGCAGCCATAATCAAAGGGCGTAAGTGTCAAATAACTTGTGAATGAATATGACGTCACATCAGCATGGTGCCAGATTTCTCCGTTTCCAGACAAATTGTCCTTTTGATCCTATCTTTCAAATGACAAATAAAAAAACAACATTTTGTACACTCGCAGAAACAAGATATTCACACATAATATTAGAAAGATGTTAAGACGTGTTTTCGTGCTGTACCGCGTACTTGTAAAGAATTTTATAGGGTGGGGGAAGTTGGTAAGCCGTGCGTGCATTAATAGTCTTTATCATAACACTTCATAAATGATGTGGTGAGGAGAAGACCATGGTAGACTGCTACAACTTTTTTTCCGGAACTATGCACCAACTACTTCAGAACAAATTCTATTATTTCTTTGGGAGATCACGAAGTTGCTGCGGAGGTGGCGGAGTCTTGCTTTTCCCACAAGCCAGAGCACCATCATAGACGGGTGCCTGTTTCGACATTGTGTGTTTTAGGTTTAGTCGACACCTATGTAACTCCTCTGGTTGGCTACATGGAGATAGTGGATTGAAGAGATGGGATATGCTTTTACCTCCTGTGCAAGCAGTTGTGCGACTTGGGTCTATCATTCACAGAACCGTCAACCATTCAGTGAACTTTGTCGACCTGGTGAATGGAGTCCATACCCAACATATTGAGTTGTACTGAAACAATCACAAGGCTCAAATTAAGAAAATGCGTGGCTGCAGATGGGAATTTTTGAATTCTTGCATACAAAAATTCATGTGCAGACACCATTTTGCTTTACATAGGTTTGAAAATTTGTGTCAACACATTGCTTTGTAATATCCTTAATATTTTTTCTCGTGAATAGACTGCTTTCAGTAAATTTCTTCTTGACTATAATTATATTGTGTATTTGTCTTATTAATTTAAGATTATGTATCGGGGTGGAGATTCCTCAATTGATCTGACTTTCTTTATAAAGGACCTAAAGACGTAAATTATACCTGTATCTTATTTATAATCTAAGGCCTAATCTAAGCTTCCTTGGTTACGTTTCAATGGTCCAAAATGTTATTTTTTCACGCTTCATCGATGTATCGATAAAATAAACTGGCTCTCATTTGCTGTGCAAACGTAATAAAGCTAAGCAAAACCTAAATTATGTATTTTTTTTATTCTACTTCGTTTTGTTTGGCTTTTTTTTACGTTTACGCAAGAATTGAGGACCAGGTTCGTTTATTGATACATCGAGTAAGTGTACCCCCCCCTCCCCCGAATATTCATCCATAAAAGAATTTATAGCAAAGTGGTTTGTCTTGTTTTTTTTTGTTTAAGTCTCCACAGATAATTACGAGAAGTCTCGTTGTTAAATTAAAACGTTCTTGGAACTTCATGAGATATCTCTGGGGGTTATCTGCTGCCAAGGTTAAATGCTATTTGAAACCTAAGATTTCTCAGAGTTTTCTTACACCTGCAAACAAACAACTTGATTTAGTTCTAATAATTATACAGCCGTTAAAAAAAGGCGATTTGTAATGTCCGCAAATGGATGATTTTAGTTAATAAGTTACACTATCAATTTTTATGGAGAAAGTCAAGACTGCACGAATCGATGACCACGCCGAGAATTTTAAACTTACGCGTTGACTGGAATTTTTTCTTATTCTCTTCCCTTCAAAAGCGCAGGAATAATTTAAATAACATTAAAAGATAAACCTTTACTTAACCCCTAACCATCTACGTCGGTATGATGTGTTGAGACCATACTCATCTTTACCACTATCCAAAAGTTAATCCGAACTACGTGCAAGGGTTTGACTCTCGCCGTTTTTATCATAGGAACAATGTTTGTTTGGACGTAACTTAATGGACTTATCAATAATAATAATAAGTATTTACAATGCGCGCTTCGGGGCTGTTAGCCCTCACATAGTGCAGGTTGTGTAGCAAGTGTAGAGCAAGTTTACAGGGAAGAGAAGGCAATTATGAAGAGATGAGTCTTCAGGGGACGTTTAAAAGTAGCAAGGGGGGGAGAGGATCGGACTTCGGCAGGAAGAGCATTCCAGAGTCTAGGAGCTCAAACTGAGAAGGAACGGTCACCCATCGAGCAGAGGACAGAACGAAGAGTGTTCAGGATGGGAGCGAGGTTAGACCGGAGTGCCCGAAGAGTTTGACGACGGGAGAGGGCAGACGAGAAATAAGGTGGAGCCTCGAAGTTTAGGGCCTTGTAGGTGATGAAGAATTTTATAGTGGGTTTTTCATTTTTCGTGTTTACGTTATTTTTCCTGTCTGAAAATGAGCGTCAGTTCAGGATTAGAGGTGTTTTTTGAGTCTCACAAAAGTTTGTCACTGGAAACTCAATTAAATCATTCAGAAGCGAATCGGAAAATTATTTCAATGAAAATGTTGAGTTTTTATAAGAAATATGTTAAAAATTGATTGTTTTAAAAGAAGTGTTGTATTATTCCATTTTTGAATCCTGCTGGCTCTTGCATCTCTTTACTCGTGTGTACCCTGCAAGGGGGTGGTAGGTGCAGCATGGGTCAACGTGACGCAGATGTCATTTGAAGGATTGCTTGCCTTTGCAGTCCCAAATGCTCGTAGGTGCATTTGTGGCTATATATCTTCCACGCATTTTAACTTTCTCTAGATTCACCATCGTTAGATTTCGGTTTAAATTTATTATTTAAAACCATCTCACTGGCCCCGCGAGGTCCAACTCGGCGTCTCCTTTAAAAGTGAGCTTACATTTAGGTCCCCCAAATCTTCCTATGTCATATAAGGCCTTCTAAAGTGGAAAGGTATGTACAGAGCAAAGAAGAGGCCCCTCAAAAAAAAAGAAAAAAGAGGTGAAGACCAAGTGGTTCGAACCACAAACTTTGCGCTAAAATCAGTACAAGAAAAACTTATTCCATTCGGCTCTCCCTGAAACTAGTATTTTTTTCAAATTTTAAGGTTCTTTTCTGGCAACTACCAGCAAGAGCACATATGCCAAAATGATCAATTATTCTCATGTTTTCTATTTAGCCTATTTTAGGCTACATCAAAAAGGAATAATAGCAAACAGAAAATAACAAACCCAAACCAACAGAAAACTTACCAAAATCTCGCTAAGGCTAAGAAAAAAAAGGTATGGTGAAAAGCTTGAGGGAGGTCTACTCACTCAGGAGCCCAATCATGCACCTAACACCAAAAATACCTTATAGAATGGGGGAGACCTAAGTACAAAGGGACAAACAGGAGCGACCCCAATTGGCCCGGTACCGGGACAGGTATCGCGCGCGAAGTTTCCCCAGGGTGAGAAAGAGCAAAGACTTGGTTTGATTTCCCAGTGCCTTTATCATATCCAGTAATAATTATGTACAAACTCGTACATGTCCAGGAACACGACAAAAAAATAATCAAGAAATCCTCCCTCTCGCAGCAGCCGTGACATCGCGGATACCGCCAATCAGGGGTGGGAGGAGGGTGATTCCAATGCCTGGAAGGCACTTAGTATCTAGAGTGAGTCACTATATATCACAATCCGGTCTCCAAACCAGCACGACCCGTAATCTCCAGTACCTACCTATGTATTGCAACCAGGTTGGCCGTGAAAACAAAATTACCACCAGATGATTCTTACCAGTTTCAAACAGGGTTATAAGGCGTGAAACTATCACGGCTCCAACGTGAGCCGATGATGCTCCAAAAATACAAAATACTAACCTAGTACCACGGGGGGGGAAGAAACTTTAAGTGAAGAGGTGTGGCGATAATTTTTGAGAAGTGTTGCCCTCCAAGCTGGCAATCTGAGCAGAACCAGTGGGACCACCGGCCCGAGGTCTACATTGAGCTCTCGATGAAGCGGTTTTGCATTAAACCTCAAAGCCTTAAGGATGATTGATGTCTTATGGAAACATAGGCACCGTCGATGAGATTGGCCGTGGAAAAAATGAGATACAAAAGCGACTAAGGGAAAACATGAACTCAGGCCTACAAGCACTATGTACGACAAAAAGCGAACGATATCTCCCCAGCATTGACAAAGTGGCTATCTAGAGACGACATGGGAAGCCACTTTTCTTCAAGCGGAGACTAGTGTGGGGAATTGAGCCCGCCTTCTTAAATTCTCTCTGGCTGCGGATGTGTAGAATTCTGGCTTAGAACAAACAAAAGAACGATAGGATAAGAGAAGCCCTATCAGTAACCTACAGTAAGTGTCAAACACTACGGAACGAAAAATGCATATGGCGCGGGCACAAAAGACCCTAAGGCTGCAAATTTGCACCTTCAAGGTGAGGCGTCAGTCAAAAACAAGACGAAGGAAACGGTGGGACTCATCCATATTAAGTGGTTCCAGAGTTGGCGTCTGAGTCACAACACCAAAAAGGTTCAAAAGGTCGTCTACTTAGAGCGTAGCAAAAAAATCTTTAAGTAAAATCAAGGTTACCTTTGATTCTCAAGGCCTTAAGAGACTAAGACACTTCCATGTATAGGTGCCCTTATTATTCTCTATCTGACTGAAAAATGATTCCTCCTCCCAACCACCAGTACGCGAAATCAACGATCTGCAGAAACTCAGACAAGAACATTGGGAGGCGTTTCCTCGCGCTCATAGCATGGAGGATCTCCATGATACCATATCTTCATGAACTATCACATGCTTTTTTTTAATCGAAGAACATACTGCAAAGTGATGACCACGAAAAAAGGCCTCGGAGAGAGCCTTTTCCAGCCGGAGCAGAGCTTCTAAAGGTGAATGAAAACTGCGAAAACCGTAATCTGTATATGACAGAGCTGACTTCTGCTATCTAAGAAATAAGCTAACCGGCCATTAGCTAATTTCGCTATCAACTTCCCCATGCAGGAAGTCAGAGAAATTGAGCGGAAATCAATCGGGAGGGGGGGCATTCACCAGGAGTCTGGAAGGATACCCTCCATCTAAAAACTGTTAAATAAGGCTAAGAAAAAGGCAATGCTTCACTCACCCTGTTGTTGATATCATCTGGACTCGGGCTGGTATCTTCGCATGAAGCAGAGTGGAACGCTTACACTTAGCGTAAATAGGTCGTTAATTAGTTACTAGGCTTTGGATGTAAAGTCCTGTCGGTGGCTTATGGCGAGCCCACATCATGGTTTTAATGCTGGCGGATCAGCATTCTGACAAGAGAATGTTGAGAAAGCGGTCACGAAAGACTGCAACGGACGTGTGGTCCGATATTGCAGTCCTGAGGTCTTGGAGAACGTGAGGGGAGGTCCAACAAATCCTTTCCTCCAATCCTCTATATCCTCCATCCCCCCCTGTAAGAGGGCACTTCCCGTTGAGTGAAGAGTCGTACTCCCGTCAAAAAGGGCGATGAGTGCGTTTCGAAAAGTACCGTAACCTAGCCGTCGCTCGACGAAAATCATCTACGGTTAAATCGTATAATCGGCGCTTGTAGCGCTTAAAATCATACCGCTTCTCTCTGAGGGCCCTCTCATCTCACACTCTGCTGATCACCAAGGAAGTGAGCGACGTGCAAACGACCAGACGTTCGAAGAATATTTATCAGATTCACGGCGATGAAAGTGCCGGAAAAAACTTCCACCTCATCATACTACATTTTTCGCAATCGTGTACGGATTCGTTCCAGCTTCATGCACGAGACTGAACACTGGTATCCTTCGTTTCCACTCCCATTGTCTCTTTCATCTTCGACTTCTGGTTTAGAACCGGTATACTTAAAAACAACTCAACCGCCAAGAACCCCATGGCGCATTATTATTGCAGTTATCATTATTACTATTTTTATTATAATTATTAATGATAATTATATATAAACTGCAGATTTTATTAATTACCAAATGCGACAATAATAATTAGTTCCAATATAACTGAATGGACAAAACAGGAAGGTCTTTTGCGATAGTTACGGATTGTATAATGCATGGCACGCGGACGAGTACCTTATTAGGTACATATGTCTTAAAGCATGTTCCAACCTCTCCATTTATATTTCATGTTATCGATTAACGCCAACAGAGCGTTAGTATACTCCCTCTGCTCCTCCCTTTATCAAGGTCAAATCTATCTAGCTTTATTCACGAAGCTGTTTGGTAGGTCATTTTTTGGCATCAAAAGTATAATGATGGCTTGCAACCAGCATTTCTTGTCTTATTATTGTGGGATTGTTTTAAATACTGATATTCCACAATTAAAATTTTTAGGAATTGAAGATAATGAGACTGAAAATGCAATATTTTTTTTAATATTTCAAATGAAACATTTACTCCAATTTTCGTATGTAGAAAACCTTGGTGGTTATATTGTGATGCGATGGGTTTTTATTCCTTCGCCACACAAGATCAATCTGGCATGCCTGATATGGCAAAAATGTGATGGGTAAGGTTGGGTAGGATCAATGGTGTTGATCCGAGCTTACTCCGCTTTGTGTAGAAGTGGTTAAAAATGATGATGATAATGATTGGGACCTTATCATCTTCTCATCCTTTATAGGTTGATAAAGGGAAATAGGATCCTCCTAAAACTCTAGATGTTCATTACCATAGGCATTGCACGGCGAACTGGGTGGTTAAATCCGTACATTCACACCATGGCAAAGCCAATTTTCTACCATTTGGTTCGTGTCATTCGTCGGGGCTGCTGAGGACACAAAGCCAAATGGAAGAGTTCGAACCATAACCCAGGAAATGGAAAGGCCAAAAGGTGCACCGATGAATGCCTCGGGAACTGAAAGAAGTTAATTGCATCTGGTAGGGATCACCAGGAATCGCCACTATGCCAAATGTGTCTTATACGGTAAGGTAGATAGATAGATAACACTAAAAAACCTTAACATTTCCCAAGCCACCCTTATTCCGTAAAAAAGGTTATATATATGGTGATCGAGAGGATAAATCATCCATTATTCATTTTTTGCCAGCTGATGATCCCCTTACCGTATTTTGTTGAATGGCAATGTCTGACTCCCGTATTTCGCAAGGGCCCGAATTAGATTTATGTGAGTTTAATAAGAAACTTTATACCAGGGGTTCTCAATAAGGCAGAATTCCCCCCACCCCCACCCAACGGGCCACTCTAGATTTTTAGGGTGGGAACTAGGAATACAGATTTGCTCTTTCTATAAACTACAGTTCTACTGATTGTAAATAATCCCGAGAGAATAAAAATCCATCCGTTCTCAGATTAAATTATATATAAAAAGAAACATTTCACTTTTTTATCTGTAAGAGTATTTCATTTATATGAAAATATTCCATCTTTCAAAGGCAGGGGGTTAGGGCATTCTGATATTTGGTGAAAAAAGGGGTATAGGGTACAAGACGTTTGAGAATCACTGCCTTAGGCCATCTGCCATACCAAGTGGAACTTTTTTCGACAGATTATCCCCTTTTTCTGCTCTTTGGTGTTTTTATTCTCTCAGAAATTAATGATTTAATAATGAAAAAGGTTAAAAAATGTCAAGGAAATTTTTTTACTTCTAAAAACAAAGAGTATTATAAAAGGAAGCATATTTTAATTTAATTAATTAATCAGAGCTTAATTAAAATACCCATATTGTTATTGGGGTTTATCCAAAGCGTCATTTCATAGAAGACAACGTAAATTTAAATTTGACCCATTGTTGCGCGAATAAAAAAAGCTAAAACAATAGATAAGATATAGGGCAGAGATGGAGAAAAATTGGCACTCTTGCCTAAAGTGGCACGCCTGTAATTTTTGCGGAACACGCAGCTCAGTGCAGCCATAAAGAATTGGAATCTAAAGTTCACTATAAAGGTTAGGACTCTAATTAGTACAATGTATTTTATCATGGTGATATAAATCAATTAAAATGTGATCAAAACAAATAGGATAGGAGGAGCGGAACATCCTCAAGGAACGAGTGCCCACAGTTAAGCACCGTCTGGCACAGCCTCCCCGCAAATGTGCACCATCACTGCCTCACTGTTTGGAGGACCTGCGGCTCCATAACTACCACCAGTTCCACTCCGCCTACAACCAAAACTCTTTTTTGATCTCTCCTTACTGACATCTGACGAGCAGGGAGGTATCCTGTGTAGACTATCACAACTGGTAGTGCCCGCAACAAATGCCTGGCTGACTGAGATGACTTTAACTCCGACCGGCCTGGGAAGCTGGTGCGTTCCTCATGTTCTTCTATATGCATTATTTTTCTAAAAGTACCCCGCTCCTTATTTCTCCTACCTAGATTTAAGGACATGGCTAGCGATTTCATGCCTACCCTGAAGAAAGGCTTGGAATCTCTATAAATAACGCACTTTAACACCAGCAGGTTGCAAAAAGCCAGACTTAAAAGAGGTCCTTGGGCGCGAATAATGGGAAGATTGGTTTTGCCTTAAAAACCCTTTTTTTCCTACGCCTAATGGGCTGAAAACTTACCTTCAGCCGTTATCGGATGCATAAGGCGGTACTACAGCCTATCGGGGCCTGTTTTTACTGCCTCGTTGACTGCGAGGAGAATGAAAGGTATCGAGTCCCGTCTCTGGGTCTGTCATGGCAGATCTTTAGATCCTGGCTGTCTTATCGACAAGTATTATGACTTAGTAAGCAATCCATTCCTCCGCACGTGCTCTCAGGCTAGTTTGTTAGGAGCTTCGGCCCTTGGGATGTGATGGTCAGGTGTGCAACTTCCGGTAATTGCGCGTTGCAACACAGGCATGAACACGATCCTCTAAAGTACTTAGAGTTATAACCTGACGAGGGTCCGAAAATCCCAAATGGGATGGGTAGGAGCGACTGGACTTGGGATATAGGCCACTCAACATTTCTCCTTTTTTATGTTTACAAGTGTAAGGATATTTGTGTTATGGCAAAGATAAAGATTTATGATTATATATCAAAGAGCAAAATCTCGCCCTACCTTGGTGAAACGCTTTCCACATACAACCTTAAATTGGTAAAAGGGTTTCTCCTTTACCACCTGAGCCACCGTCGACCAGCTCCACTTATAGAGAAAAGGTGACCTCTATGCTTTCGCTTGTCCCCCTCCAAATCTATCACGTCAGAGAGGAGGCTCCTCCCTCTATCAGGCACGCCTCCGGGTAAGGCTCTTTCCCTCCTCTTTAGAGTTGCTCTTGGGGCGACTATGTGAGGTGAGTATGGCTCTCCCCTTTAGTTTCTCACGGGCGCAGCAAAGAGGCCAAAATGTCAGAAAACAGCTTGCTTGCTCCTGTCGGGAGCGTAGAGCCAAAGTGGGTACCCTCAGAAGGATAAGGGGAGGTGGACCCCATTGGTTCTGGCCACCCTTTTAAGACACACTTGTGACTCTTGGGCGACCAGCACGGCAAACGTCCCGTTTTTGCCTGTTAGGGGACACGCAGGGGAGTAGCTTGTGTAGCCTGTGTAGCCTGTTAAACTTGGTACCCAGAGGAGCTACACATTCGCCCACTGGGTTGATGTGAACAATCGGATGGGGCCTGGAAAGTGGGGGGTGGGTTGTTGATGCGCATCCCCCTCATTCTCTCTCACCGCTACTTTATCTTTATTTATTATTATTTAGTTATATTATTATTTATCATTTTATTATTATTGTGTATTATGATTATTATTGTATTTATCATTATTATTTATTATTATTATTTTTTAATATTTATTATTATTATTATTATTATTTATTAATATTTATTATTATTATTTATTATTATTAATATTTATTATTATTAATTATTATTACGTCTATCCCTTCAACCTTTTGCCTAGCAGCATTTCGTACCAGGAGGACTGTTTTCTCCTGGACAGATTTCGGTTCCATAGCCATGGTGACTCGACGACCATTTCACCTTAATGGCGGGCCAAGTAGTCAAAGCCCATCTTTCCTGGACCCCTGGAACGAGTATGTGTGAATGCTCACACTCTGGAATTTTCTGATCCTATGGAGACTTTATATTAACCTTCCAAGGCATTGGGAGGTCATA
This sequence comes from Ceratothoa steindachneri, assembly GCA_963969495.1. NCBI lineage: Eukaryota > Metazoa > Arthropoda > Malacostraca > Isopoda > Cymothoidae > Ceratothoa > Ceratothoa steindachneri. The sequence goes on from OZ018323.1 coordinate 23,651,274, forward strand.
GTATCTAGTTTCCATGCGTTATGTTCCCTCTTTTCTCTAATCGTGGTGACAACTGTCGGAAATAGTGGGCGACCGTTAATGCACGGAGAGACGCCTGCATGCGCGGTCGGTCTCGCTCTCACTAGGTGTCGGGGAGAACGAAAAAATAGAGAAACCCATTCAATCGGTAGATGGGTCCTCTTTTACAACGCCCATGCGGCAAAGCGGCTTCCCCTTTGCTCTCTGGCAGCTCTAAAGAAGAAGAAAATGTGGCCTCCACTTGCTTTCTCAGGAGACACACCAAACTTCTTCCAGAGGAGAGGGCGCTTCTCCCTCTTATTTATTGAATATTTCAAGGGTTTACCACTCCCCCTCTTATTTGGAACCGCCCTTAAGCTAATCCATCTTAGGAACAGCGGCAGTTCCCCCTTTCCTATACAGTGTACTGCCAAGAGACCAGGCAGGTGGACATAAATTTACCGCTCGCTGTGGGAGCGGCTTGATAAAGTGAACACGCTTAAAGGAGCAACAGAGAGCAGAGCCCGTCGGGCCATGCCACTACCATCCCGAAGGCATGCATATGCATCTTGCAAGGCGTCGAGATGTCTGCTCCCCTATCTTCCTCGATGGAGGTTGGTTCTCGGGCCAGAGACGTGACTAAATGAAAGTACAACGAAAGGATCCATTTTGCCTTGAGGGGGTGGGGTAGCACATGGAGGCAATCCGTTAGTTGAACATTATTCTGGAGACGACCACCATGGATGGCATGATCCTATATGGAGGCAAACCTGGACTTCGCTGCCGAACACCGAGTCTAAATCCACACCTTGCTAGCGTCTCTTCACGTGGCTAACGCCCCCTGAAGACTCTGTCAGCTGGTGTCCCTTTGACAGCTAAAAACTTCTTCATTTCTGAGAAGGAACCTACTAGGGCTGGTATTCCAGCCTAGGGGCCCCTTTAGGGAGGAGAAGCGCGTTCATTCCCTCCCTTCTTTTCTTAAAAGAAGAAATATGAAAAAGACAACGGAAATTAAGGGTTCCTTTCCCTCTACGGGGGTTTTGGGGACGCACGAGTCTGCTGCTGTTTCGGCAAGCAGCCAAGCCAAGATCATCATGTCCTAAACAGAGGCGCACTTGGCTGAGGGGGCCCAGAAAAAGAGCAAATTAGCAAGTGCGCCGAACCGAGACTCGATTACGTAGGGGCACCTCATTGAGAGAATACCTAGCGTTTTTTGAGCTCACTGGCTTTAAACACTCTCTGGTTATTCGCTTCGCAGAATGCATCATTCTTTCCAAATACAACATGATCCATTAGAGGATGTCATTAGCTAGCTTGATTGGTAGAGAGTCGAATGTGATCCGTTTTCCGAAGTGGCTAAGTTTAGTGCCCTTCGGACACTTAATTGCTCACAGGTGAGTGTGATGCCGCACTCTACTATGAACTTCGTGAAAGGAATGGTTTATACGAACGAACTCGTGGACCAGTCTAGAATTCCTCATTTTCGAGCTGCAAATACAGGGCGTAAAATTCGAACGTGTGATAAGAAAAAACTGGGAGGGACCTCAGACCCAGCCCTACATTCTTTCTCACGTTTGACCGTGACAGGCTCCCTGAGTCTGTGAGTATCGGTTGGTATCGCTACCGTGTAAATGTAATTGTGGCACTGACACAGAGGTGCTACACTTTCCACCGTTTTGGCCATAGGAATTGCTTCTGTAGTCGTGCAAAGTCTGGTATACTAAGTCCGTACACAATAAGTGCCTATCGTTTATGGCCAATTGTGTCAAATGCGGAGAGCCGTAGCTCGTTTTTACGAAGCAGTGCGGTGGGTATTGCCTGGAGAAGGAAATCCTAGCCGTTCAGGCTGCGGATCGTCTCTTATTTTGTGAGGCAAAAGACTTGGACATGGCACGCCCGGCGCTGCCTGGGGAAAATTATGTATCAACGTTAAAAAGTCACCCTCTGTTCATGGCCCCTTACAGGCTTACGAGCACAGTCATTTCGCCGCCAATTCGGAACCTTTCTAAGAGATCTAATAATCCAGAGCGCTTTCCTGGTAGAGCTGGTGGTACAAAGGGTTCAGATCAAGACTCGGCTAAACCTAGGGTCTCTCCCCCTCCCCAGCATGACCGTTTGCAGTAAGGTAAAACGGCCACGCGCCTCCACACAATCATTAGACTCACAGGAGGCAGCACTCCTGAAGATTGTCATGAGGCCGTCTTCCGGGGTTTCTAAAGCTGCTTTCCGAAAGAAGGACTGCACCAATGGAGCTTCAACTCATACGCATCCACCGAAAGCTAGACTAGGTGGCTCAGAGAAGGTGGATCCTCAAAAAGAACGACCCCTCTTACGAAACTCGCCGGCCCAGCCCACCAAAGATTTCGAGGCAGAGGGAGGAAAAGGCTCGATATGCGAGCCCAACCTCTCCCATATGCCTCCAAGAAACGTAAGGTCATTGCCGTAAGGGTCTTCTCCTAGAAGAGAGCCCACGCATAAACTCCGAGCTCGGCCTAGAGGGTATATGCCTTCATTGGAAATGCTGGGGACTCCGGGCCAAATGGGACGAACTACCGAGGCTTGCCTCCTCCCGTTCCCGGTTAGTTATATTTATGAAGGAAATCATGCTAAATGCGTGACCCCTGCGCAGCCTCCCAAGGTTTTAAGTGTTTTGCGACCCTACCACCGTGGGATGGCGACTGGGCAGGAGGTTTCGGTTCTTCTATTTGATTTAAATACCTCCTTTCACGCAGTAGCAGTGATGCTGCATTTTTGGAGGTATACTGATATTTTTTGCGTACATTTCGCCGTCAGCCGTCTTCGACGCAGGAGACTTCCGCTGCATTGTGTCACGGTTGCCAAAGCACTTTCTACTGCTCGGGGAATTCAACGGTAGACTCATAGGAGGCAACACCCTGGGAAGACTACTCGATCATTCCGTGGGGTCAGGTCCTTGTTGACGTGATTGACGAACTGGAGATAGGTATCCTAAATGTGGATGAGTTTACGCAATACTGCAAAAGAACCGCTTCATTTCCTGCCTTGGCCTATCCATGTCCTCTCCGGATGCACTTCCTGATCCTTTTCCAATTTAAATATGATTTTCTGGATCGTTGCCGGCTGAAAGACCATCTCGGTGGTGCTTGATTTCTCGGTTCCAGTCTAAGAGTTTAGGTCGGTGGAAGAGGTCCTTGAGTTTTTCTTCGGCAGAAGCGTTACGCCTACATGCACTATAAGCAGCAGCCAAGCGATTTCACTGTTGGTGAATTCTGTGGAGCTAGGGCTAGGTTCCGGTATGATGGAGATTCTCCACACGATGGGCTCAAGGGGACACCTCGTTATCTTTATTTATGAATTTCTGTGACATATCGATTCCGTGTACTGGTGGGAGAAGTCCCCCCCCGACCCAATGGAGCAGGAAGAGGATGCCGTATAGGAAGCGTCCTCAGTATCACACTCTTTGCCCTGACTATCAACGGTATCACCTCGGTGATGCCAGAAGATGTTCTCGCTACCCTTTACGTGGACGACTCTTCAATTTCCTTCTGTGCAGCGCAGATGCCAACGCTAGATCCTCGACTCCAACAGACATTGGACCGCATCTCTCGATATGCCGAAGCACATAGGTTTCGGTTTTCTTTGGCTAAGACTAAAGTGGTGCACTTCTGCCGCCATCCATGACTCCACCCTGGCTCCACCCTGGCACGGACTTTTCTCTAAATTGATTTTGCCTGGAAGTGGCGGATTTGCCCCTTGATAATTTTTTCGACCTACGCTTTAGCTGGGATGCTCACATTACAGCCTAAGGGTTTGTTGTACCTGCGCCATGTACTTTCTCCGTTCTGTGACGTTCAGCACTTAAGCTGCTGATAGAGCTAGTGCCATAAATGGGTGCTACTTAGCGCAATATGCATAGTCTATCCTAGGAAATGACGTTTAGGGTGCGATTTACCTTTCATACTATAATTTGATTAACCTTTTAACCTAATTGTTCCTGAGTGGTCAATTTAAAATGACCTTTAGCATGTGGTCTACCTTTCATGTGAATTAATTTATCTCAGCCTTTTAACTTAACTTAACCAATGAATTGCACCATAATGATGACCATTAATACACCATCCATCATCTTTTAAACAATTTTATTCTGAACTATAATTATTTGTATGATTAAGTGTAAGTCATTAATAATATATCGTTATTCAACATTATTTAATTTGTTTTATCATTATGTAGTATAAAGTTCTTATAGTGGAGATAAGGTGCACAGTGAAGTGAAAAATGCCATTGTAGACCGTACTCTAAAGTGTAAATCGTCGGGTAGACCTAAGGTAGCACCTTTAATTTTCTCCAGGTTTGTTGTTAGTTCTAAGCTTGGCTACGGATGCCACTCTCTCTGTACCGTGTCACTCACCTGTACGCGCGAGCCCCTGGCTTGCCTCAGTCGCCAATGGCTCTCACTGCATTCGCAGCCAGTCTCAACGGTGCCTATGCCACCGAGAGAAGCCAGTCATACCCTAAGCCCTTTAAGTTTAGGGCTAAGAAATTCCTTTCGACAGTCTGTGGCGCCTCTGGTTCTACCCAGGATGTCACTTCCTTCTCTTTGAGAAGATCGCCCCCATTTTGGCTCCTAAATTAGCTGTTGTTTTTAGGTTGCTTCTGAAGACCGGCACTTTTTCTTCGTGTTGGCGTAAAGCCAACATTACTCCCATTCCAAAGGGAGCATCGGCTTCAACTTTATTATTTGAATACCATCCCATCTCAATCAAATCTACATATATTATCTAAGATCTTTGAGAAGCTCCTTGCTAAAGGATGCCCCTGTATTGGGACAAAATTGGTGTGATACCTGATTCACAATTTGAGTTCCGAAAGAGTTTGGGAACTTTTGATGCACTCCTAACACTGACCCATGACCTTCAGTCCTCTTTGGACCGTGGGCATGAGTCGCGTGTTTTAGCTATTGATTTCAGCTTAGCCTTCGACATTGTTAATCATAAGGCTCTAATTTATAAACTGCCAATTTATGGGATTTGTTGGAAGCCTTCTTAATATTTTTAAGAATTTTTTGAAAAATAAATCCCAGCGTGTTTCTGTTGATGGTATCTATTCTGCTTCTGTGCCTGTGGTCTCAGGCGTTCCACAAGGGAGCGTTCTTGGTCCCTTATTTTTTATCATTTTCACCTCTGACTTGTCATTAACCTTGAAAATAAACTGATATCGTATGTCGATGACTCAACTTTGTAGTCTCAATTCGGTCTCCATGTAACAGAGGAGTGGTAATTTCTCAACGAGAACCTCAATGGAGGTTAATTAGTTAAATTCCATCTTTAAAAAAATATCACCATCTTAAATTAATAATTCTATGATTTTAAAGACCACATAACATTAAAACAATTCCTACCACCTCTTTTACTAAAGTTTTGAAGATCTTAATTTACCGATAAAATCCATTTCATAAATATTAGATAAGCCTTTCTGATATTTCTATTATGCCTTAATTTTGGGTTGTTGCTTTCAATTCAAACAATTGGAGCGTAGTTCTGCACTTGATTTGTACAACAAAGTTTTACCTCCCCCTAAACACCTGTTCACCCACTCGACAACTATATGTTCAAAATAGAGTCTAAGGTTTTTATATGTAAACAAGGGAAAGAAACTCTTACCAAAGATGTTATGTAAACTCCAGCAACGTTTACGGACTTCTAGAGTAGAAGATGATGGAGTTAAAATTGAAGAAAACAAACTTTCCATCCTTCCATCGCTAAAGGAGGAAAGGTCTTGCAGCTGCGCTCTCTTCCAAATGCAAACAACTGAAAAAATAAACTCTTTTAACAACGGCAATTTACGTTATTAGGGCGTTAAATAGAAATCGATGAGATTCTTTGTTTTAAACGGGAAAGTCTATAGAAACCGATCCGGTTTCGTTCACAGATGTATATGTGCATCTTCCGTACATGACACATTATGTACAGAATGTGTATGTATGTACTGTATGAAGGCTCAGGATAATAATTTCGACTCTTTTATAAGGAAAAAAATGGAATTACTCTCATGATTTAAAGACAATGATAATTTGTATTATATTCAAATTAATGTTAAAAAATCGTTCGGAGGAAATGTATATTTTCCGTATTATGCGCCACCACGCAGATATATCTCTTTACGATCTTGCACGAGGCATTGCCTTGAGAGTTTCGCCCCCCCCCCCCCTATTTCTAGCCTTCACCTAATAGTCTCCTCTTTGCAGTTTTGGGTACTCTCCAAGATTTTACTTAACTCAAAATTCACCATTTTATTTATGAAACTCTTTTCCGAAACTTCTCTGCAGATTATGTTCTCGTCGGTTTCTATTTTTATAAGTATATTTAGATATAATAAAAAATTGCAATGTACTAATGTATATTTTATAGATATGCTCCCTCGAAGTTGTCACCATTATGAGTTTCTTCGAGTGCGTTGCGTTGGATATGTTAGGGGTGCGAGAAAGAGGTCACACAAATTTGCAATAATGAAATATCACTGTCATTAAAATAGTAGTCCTGAGGCATTCTTTGAGAAATTCTTCTCATGATTAGAATATTGTATCTGGTACAGGAAAAGGTTTATGTGGTTTTATGGAACGATGTCGCTGAATTACCCTGAAGTACCAAAAGTCGTTGGATAGATATCTAGTATCGTGTATTACCCCTTCTATATCGACCAAGTGCAGCAATTCGTCGTGGCTTTGATTTAACAAGCGGGCGGAAGACCTGTGAAGAGATGACCCGTGACATCTCAATAGAAGACCACAGTTCAGAAATCTTTGTAGGTGATGTACCTTTGAAGTGAATGGAGTAGGCACTAATTCCCATAAATGCTCGAATGGGTTAATGTCAATTGAACGCAGTGGCCGCACCACTCGTCGGAGTTCTCAAGAATGCTCCTTAAACCACTTTTGTGTATATTCAACCCAATGACAGGGTGCATTATCTTTATGAAATATCCCATCGCTGTTGGGACACACGAAGTCCATGGATGGATGAAAATGGTCACAAGTAGTAAAAATTAAGAGTCACTGGTAATTGATGGATATAGGAGCTCCAGCCGACCTAACCAATGATACGTTAACACACCTTACAGCAGTATAAAACCACCATAAACCTGCACGGTGCCTTGTCGGCAGCTGGCCTCATGTGGTTTGCGTTAAACCCGAACTTTACCCTAAACCAGAAACAACTGGAACAGTGATTTATCGGGTCACGCCCCCGTAAGGGGCGCGGCGATTTGCCATCCTGGCCGCCGTGCTGACGGGATCCAGCCCTCCGTCCGGCCCCAGATTAGTCTCTCTTCCTTCCTTCAAATAGCCTGTATTTCTCCCCTACTTCGTCGCTTTTCATACAACCTCTCTCACAACTTTCCCTTGTCAGCCTCCAATTTCACAGGGTAGATGCTGACCTTCTTCTCAGCCAACCGTCCCGGATCGGGGCTGGAAGGGAAGGGGACAATGTTCCCTAACCCCTGAGCTCCGGTCTGGGGTGGTTGGTTTTTAACAACCTGCTTCATCCCCACCCATACCTTCCTCACATCCCTTTTCCTTTCCTCTTCACACTCTATCAATTTTACGCCATGTCCAAGGTGGAGCCGACATGGCGATGGACTAACAGGCCACCAGGCGGGAGGGGTGGTCCTGAATGGCGGCACCTGGCTCTGTCGGGCCTGTGCGCACCCCTTGCAGTGCAGGCTACTGCGAGGGGTGATGAGCTATTGCTTACCATCGAAAAAAATAGGGTCACCATGCCCATAGATGAAAATTTTAAAAAACACAAATCTCTCCTCAATTCCCCTTGCTCATCAACGGAACCGCCCTCGGGCAGCTCCACCGAAAAAATCGAGGTCCCCCTCCCATGTGCTTGCGCAGGGGACCTTCCATATTTCTCTAATCGGAGAGGAGGCTTACTCCTCTCCTTCGTCTACAGGTGTAGGAGAATCTCCCTCACCCCCTTCTCTGGAGGTGCTTTCGGGCATCTCTTTTTTTCCAGCGGCAGTCGCCTCTTTTCTTTCCAAGGGGACTGCCAAGAAAGCCAGCAGGCAGCTTCTAACCGACCGCCCCCCAGGGAAGCGGCTCGGTAGGGCAAACCCCCTTAGGGGGGGAGGGAAGCCAAGCCCCTTCGGTTGCTCTCTCAAAAGACCTGCTGGCCAGAATACTAAACCTTGCCGGGGTCAAGGCCTGTGCCTCCCCACACATGACTGGTGACGCTGCCAACGGGACCTGTGATGTCCTGGGAGAGGATCGTCAACTATGGGCCCCTTCTGTGATAGACATGGTCCTTGAGGCAACCCAGCCTCAGACAGTAGGGCCTTCTATGGGAGGGAATCAGGGCTTGCCGCCAAGCACCGAACCCGAATACGCCCCTATGCAAGATCCCCTCAAACGGCTGGGGTCTCCGAGGCAGTACAAGGGGGGGGGATCTCCTCCAACCGATGCTTCTGTGACCACCAGGACCTTTTCCATCTCGAAGAAGGACCTGGTTGAGGCCGGTCAATCTGGCCTAGTGGCTTCTGCCGGCGGGGGCAAGAAGCGGGTTCATTCACCACCCTCCTCTCCTAAAAAGGAAAAAAATAAAACGAAAAAGACTAAATAGACTCGGGGCTCCTCTCCATCCGCGGGGGCTGCGGGAAAGAATGGGTCTGCTGCCACTTTGTTAGGCGACCAAGCCAAGATCAGCACCTTTGGCCCCTCTGCCCCCTCCCCCCGGGTCCGGAGCCCCCGACTATGACTAAGACGAAAAGAGCGCAGGGTGGAGCCTCAATAACATCGGGGCCCCTCATTCAGAGGCTACCTGGCGTTTTCGAACCCGCTGGCTTTAAACGCTTCCTAGTTATTCGCTCCACTGATGGCACCATGTTGTCCAAGGGAAACATGATCCATCAGTGGAGAGGATTATCTAGTGCAATTGGTAGAGAGCCGAAGGTGACCCGTTTCTCGGACGGGAGCCTTCTGGCGAATGCGGCGAATCCTGCCGAGGCGGCCAAGATAAGTGCTCTTCGGACACTTCATGGCACCCCGGTGAGTGTGACGCCGGACTCTACCATGAACTTTGTGAAAGGAGTAGTTTATGCGAGGGAACTTGTTGACTTCTCCATAGAGGACATCACCTTAGAGCAGGCCGACCATGGGGCGGGTAAGGTTAAGCGTGTGATGAGAAAACAGGGAGGGGCCTCTAGACCCACCTCTACACTCTTCGTCACGTTCGATTGGTACAAGCTCCCTGAGTCGGTGCGTGCCGGTTGGTACCGCTACCGCGTGAAGGCATTCGTGCCACTGCCGCGGCGGTGCTATTACTGTCACCTCTTCGGCCATACGAATCGTTCTTGTAGACTGCAAATTCGGGGTCACCCGAAGTCTGTGTAAGTTGCTCCAAGGCCGCACACGATAATTTTAAATCTTGTGTGGCCAAGTGTGTCAATTGCGGAGAGCCGCATCCCTCTTCTTCGAAGCAATGTGGTGCATATCTCCTTGAGAAAGAAATCCTGGCCGTTCAGGCCCAGGCAGACTCTCATTCCACGTGGCTAAGGACTTGGTCCTGGCGCGCCCGGCTCTGCCTGGGACGTCTTATGTCTCAATAGTTAGAAAGGCGCCCTCTGCTCCTGGCCCATCCAGGCCAACGAGCACGGTTGTTTCCACGCCCATTCGGACCCTTATGCGAGTTTTACTCAACCCGGGCGCACCCCTGGTAAAGCTGGCGGCAAAAAGGGTTCATGCCCAGCCCCGGCTCAAACCAGGGCTCTCCCGTCTTCCCCCAGCGGGACCGTTTCCGGTAAGGCGAAACAGCCACGCGCCTCCACCGAGTCGTTAGACTCACAGGAGGCAAGACCCCTGAAGTTGGTCGCCAGGCTATCTTCCGGGGATCCTAAAGCTGTCCCCCGGAAGGAGGACAGCAACAAAGGAGCTTCGGCTCCTTCGCCCACGCCTAGTGGTGGGCTGAGTGGCTCGGAGACGGTGGTTCCTCGAAAAAAGGGCCCTCCGCCTCCGAAGCCGCAACGCCCGCCTAAGGTTTCGAGGCAGAGGGAAGAAAAGACTTTCATGGCGAGTCCAACCTCCCGCAATAAGTCCTCGAAGGCGACAGCGCCTTCAGCGCTTTGTCCGGCCAACAGCGCCTGGGGTTCTGCCTCCGGGAAGCGTACGGCCATTCCTGTGAGGGTCTTCTGTTCGAAGAGGGCCCCAGCATCTCCTCCAAGCTAGGCCTGGAGTGCATATTCCTTCAATGGAATTGCCATGGACTCCGGGCTAACTGGGAGGAGCTGCGGAGGCTCGTCTCGTCCCGTTCCCCGTTAGCTATTTTTCTGCAGGAGATCATGCTAGGCGAGTGCCCCCTGCCAGCACTCCTGGGGGAAAAGGGTCTTGCGACCCCACCACCACGGGATGGCCGGGCGGGGGATGCGCGGTTTACACCCGGCATGATGTTTCCATTCTTCCTTTCACTTTAGATACCTCCTTTCAGGCAGTGGCTGTGCAGCTTCACCTGTGCAGCTTCATTTCTGCGTACATTCCACCGTCAGCTGATTTCGACGCGGGGAACTTCTGCCGCGTCGTGGCACAGAGCCGAGGCCCTTTCTCTTGCTTGGAGATCTAAACGGTAGGCATCCTCTCTGGGGAGATTACTCAATAAATCCCAGGGGAAAATTGCTTGCCGATCTGATCGAAGAGCTTGAGATAGGTGTCCTAAACGTGGATGAGTTTACGCCGAGAACCGCTTCATTTTCTTGCCTTTACCTATCTTTGTGCTCTTCGGATGCACAACCTGATTTTGATTGCGGGGTGGTCGATGACCTCCATGGCAGTGATCACTTTCCCATTTAAATATCATTTTCAGGGCAACTGCCGCCTGAGAGACCACGTCGGTGGTGCTTGGCGCTGGCGCGGTGGCCTGCATTTCAGGAAATGACTGAATTCTCTATCTCAGTCGAGGAGTTTAGGTCGGTAGATGAAGCCGTTGAGCTCTTCTCCGGCAACCTCATCGCCGTGGGCCTGACTACTATTGCTAAAACGTTTGGCCGTTTTGCACGCCGACCACTCCCATGGTGGTCGGCCGAGTGTTAGAGGGCCCTTAAACAGATGCGTTATGCCTACATGCGCTATAAGCGCCGCCCGAACGATTTCACTGTCGCTGAATTTCGTCGGGCTAGGGCTAGGTTCCGGTATATTTCAAAGCACGCCCGCCGCTTTTCTTGGCGGGCATACGTGTCTTCACTTAACGGGAAGACCCCTCTAGCAGAGGTGTGGAAGCGAGTTAAAAGGATTCGGGGCAAGTTCTCGCAAGACCCCCCTCCCGTTCTCCAGGACAATGGGACCGCAATCTCGGACCCCGCGTCCGTGGCGGAATCCTTCGCGACCTCTTTCTCCGCATTCTCTAGTCGGGATGCTGCTCCGCCAGCATTCAATCCACGTCGTCATGTCGTGACAGGTTTACTGTGAGTGAGTTGCGTTCCGCTCTTGCTTCGTGCGCGGAGACCGCCCCTTTTCCAGACGATGTCCCGTACGCCATGCTTTGACACCTGGGTGAGCGAGGCATGGACTTTCTGTTAGATTTGTTCAACAGGATCTGGGTGGAAGGTCTTCTCCCAGACTCCTAGCGAATCGCTACTGTGCTCGCCTTTCGCAAACCGGGGAGAGGTCACTCTACTCTGGCTGGTTTCCGCCCAATCTCTCTAACCTCTTACGTGTGCAAGTTGATGGAGAAATTGGTAAATTTTAGATTAGCCTTTTACCTGGACAGCAAAGGCCATCTGCCTTCTGCACAGTGTGGCTTCTGCAAGTTCCACCCAACGTCGGATTCTCTGCTCCGACTGGAAAATGCCGTTTGCGAGGCCTTCCTTCGTAGACAGTACTACGCCATGGTGTTTTTCGATCTGGAGAAGGCATATGATACCGAATGGTGATACGGTATCATGGAGACTCTCCATACGATGGAGGCGAGTGGACACCTCCCAATGATTATATCTGAATTTTTGCGAGATCGTCGATTCTGCGTATTGGTGGGGGGGGGGAGCCCTCTCCAGCCCAGAGGAGCAGGAAGAGGGTGTCCCGCAGGGAAGTGTCCTCAGTGTCGCACTCTTTGCCCTGAGCATCAACGGCATCACCTCGGTGCTGCCGGAAGATGTTCTCGCTACGCTCTACGTGGACAACTTTTCGATCTCTTTTGGCGCGGCCCAGATGCCAACTCTGGAGCGTCGACTCCAACTGGCATTCAATCGCGTCTCTCGCTATACCGAAGCACACAGGTTTCGGTTTTATTTGGCCAAGACTAAGGTGGTGCATTTCTGCTGCCATCCACGGCTCCACCCCGACCTAGGTTTGTTTCTTAATGGTGTGCGCCTAAATGTGGTTGAATCGCACCGTTTCCTTGGTCTTGCATTTGACCGACGCCTCGCTTGGGAGGCTCATATTCGCAGCCTTAGGGTCTCTTGTGCCCTCGCCATGGATATTCTCCGTTCCGTGACGTTCAGCGCTTAGGGCGCTGATAGGGCTACTGCCCTACTTTTTATCGATCCTTTGTTCGTTTAAAGCTCGACTACATATGCGAGTTTTATACATCCGCAGCCAGGTGTTTATTTCGGAAGGTGGATTCGATCCACCACACTGGCCTTCTCCTTGCACCCGGTGCCTTCCTAACTTTCCCCATTGAGAGCTTGCTGATCGATTGCTGGGGAGATGCCACTCGCTCTGCGCCACGTGCAGTGCATCACTCGCCTGTACGCGAGAGCCCGCACCAACCTCAGTCGCCAACAGCTCTCACTGCATCCGCAGCTGATCTCGATGGTGCGTATGCCGCCGATAGCTTCCAGTCATACCCTAAACCCTTTATGTTTAGGGCCAAGAAACTCCTTCGAGAGGTAGATATAGCTCTCGGGCCGGTGGCGCCCCTGGTTCTGCCCAAGACGCCACCCTGGAGAGTACCACATTTGGCTATTTGTTGCCACGCCTCTGCTTCTAAAGCTTGTACGGCGCCGGGAGTATTGCGTTCGACCTTTTTGGAGCACACATCGTGTCACGCTGGAACCGTGCCAATGTATACGGATGGCTCCAAGTCCCAAGAGGGGGTCGGCTTTAACGCCGCTCCCTCTCTGTTTGAAATCATCGGCGCTCTACCAGGCGCTGCGTCTGTCTTCACGGCCGAGCTGGTGGAAATACACCACTCGATACGGGAGATTACGCGACGTTCCCGGTTCGGAGACCGGATTGTGATCTATAGCGACTCACAAAGCGCCCTGAGTGCTCTCGGGGCATTGGAATCTCCGCATCCCCTGGTTCGCGATATCCGTGACGCCACGGTTTTGGCGAGCCGAGCAGATGTCGAGATTATCTTTTGCTGGGTTCCTGGACATGTAGGAATTGCGGGGAATGAGCGCGCCGATGAGGACGCCAAAGAGTCTGCGATGACTCTGCGACCGGACCAGCGTTTCGCTCTTCCTCACACCGACTATATGGCAGGAATACGGGCAGCTTTTCGGACTGCTTGGTAAAGAAGATGGGTGACGGTCGAAGGGAACTTAAATTTGCGTACCATTGAGCCGCGACTGTTTCCATGGACCTATCCCCCAATGCCGCGACAGCTTCAGGTCGCTTTCTGTCGTCTCCGAATCGGACACACTTGTGTGGCGCATCTATCTTTTATGGAGCGCTTGCCTGCGCCCTACTGCAACTACTGCGTCGTCCCCCAAACTGTTCGGCACATTCTTGCCGAATGTCTCAGTCTGGATGATCTTCGCGCACGTTACCTGTCCCGGTACCGGGATGGGCTGGGTCGCTACCGCCTGTCCCTTGTACTCGGGACGAGTGCGTGCACATTGACTAATGGACTTATTGAGTTCTTGGGGGAGGCCGGCTTTCCACCTATTATTTAAGCAGGGTTTGTTTTTTTGTTTTTTGTTTTTTTGCATTTGTTTTTTTTTCCTTTAGGTTGCACGCTCCTGCGCCGGGGGGACCTCCCATCGACGCACCAGCTTGCTTCCTTTCCCCCTTTTTAGGGTGTTTTTTTGTCTCTTTAATTTTATTTTAAAGTAGCCTAGAACTAGGCCAGTTTTAATACGGCGACTAATGCCCAAGTATGCAGTCGCCAGATGAGCTCTTAAAAAAAAAAAAACCCGCTGTCGTGCTGTTATTAGGGGCACTCTGGTGAGTCTTCTGCTCCCATATTACATGGAATGTTAAAGAACGCTGAAGCCCCTAATCGATATGCGCGTGCTACCCCCTGCATTCAATGTGGATGCAATTTGAGCCAGTGTTTCTTGTGTCATAATGGGAGGTTTCAGGCAGACGCTGCTGGCCACGATCATCACGCGTCCGTGGTCGGTCGCTACGCTGTCGAGTGTGCTACACTAACCCACGACCTGTCACATCACAACTGATATAGTAATGGGAATTTCCATACTAATTCTTAGGTAGTAACCTCCCGATTATCCACGTTCGATGGTAACTAAAAGCCCTGGTATTTTAAACACGCAACGTGACTTTTTTTTGTCCGGTGAGCTTATCGTACAAAGTCAAATTCTTAAACAATCTAACCTAAGAATCATAACAGAAAACCAACTCATAATCGTTTAATAAAACCAATAAACCCAAACAACAGGGCTTAACCTACGTAACATAGTAAACAACTCGTAAACAGTAAATATAACCAGTAAAGCATAACAACCTGACCTAACCTTCGTCGCACGTCGAACAGCTTACGATCATCAAATTAAATCAACAAACCCAATCAACATGATCTAACCTTCGTCAAACATCAAACAACTGAAAAGCGCCAAATATAATCAACACGCCTCAGCAACTTAACATAGAAACAGCAAATTACCTTAGAACCCCTTAGTGTACTTTCAACGTCTAGTATCCTGATAGTGAATTATAAACGAAGTTATCATCAACTCATGAGATGCAGCGAAATAGATAACTTAATTTATTCTGACATCATTTCTTAATTTGCTCGTACTGGTTAGTCACAAGCGAAAATGATCAGAGTAGCCATTTTTTCACTTTCAGTAATAATTAAGCGAGAAAACATTTTAGTCCCGGTCAACAGAATAATAATAATGATTTTTGTATTTTGCTTTTCAAATCTACAGAGGTTCACAGAGCGCTCAACTATTAACTTGAATGCACCAAAGGAGGGGGTGGTGTATCGCAGCAGCGAGATCCTTCCACATTCTTAGGGCAAATATAGAGTAAGCAAGGTTACCACTGCAGTACAAACATAGCCAAAATGCAAAGTTTAGGGGAGTGAGCTAGGATATATCGAGAATAGACGTTTTGCCACCATATGCCCCGTGTTTAGAATTTTTTTGATGGGCGAGTAACTCTCTTGGTGGGAGGGGAAGTATTTGTAGCAGCTCTGCAGCTACAAATATATATATATATATATATATATATAAAATATTATATAATTTTTCTTAAATATTATTATATATTAGTAAAAAAGTCTTCAAAAACAATTAACAACATTTTTTGGGCAACACTTACACGCACGCCTAACGCTTCCAAATAATCTTCATGCGAGACTAGAATTTTCACTTGTGCCCTCACCTTCTCCAACTCAAGGTCAGTTGAATTCTTTCTCCATATAATCCTTAGATTTTAGAAACAAAAACACTGTCTAATTCCTTATATTTACTTTTCCAGATTCTCATACATTTGCCCTTTTAACCATCATGATTTTAATAGTTACAATTACATTTCAATTATTTCAATTACATTTTACTTTCATTCCAATTACATTTCCCGACAATTCGGGATATCAATTTCTTTTACCCACAATTCGTGATTTCAATTATTTTAATTATATTTTAAATAGTTACAATTACATTTTAATGAATCACCTATCTACCTTACGTCAAGTTTAGTCACGACAAGAATTCAGTGTTAAACTCAGGTTCGTTTTGTATAATTAAATTCAAATTCAACCAATATGTTCCATTCTTGTTAATCTATAATAATATATATTTTTTTGTATCCTCGCTGTATTTCACCCATTCCTTAACGATTTCGTATCCAACCATTAAGCCTAACTTCTCCATTAGCTTATCCGGTCGTGCCATTTTTTACGATTCAATAACTCTCCTCAAAAACTTATAGATAAACGAGGGGTGGTCAATAAGTTTTGCGAATCGGTAGGGCAAACAGAGAAAGGGAGATGGCTGTTTGTGGGGGTGTTAGGACAAGTTATGACAAGTCAGGACTTGCATCCGCATTCTTTTGCCTCGTCTATTTAAGAAGCAGTAGCTGATCGCAGATCGTCAGTCACAAATTTTTCCACAATGGAGAAGGTTAAGCACCGCGTAGTGATCAAACTTTTGACCAAGGAAGGCAAAAATGCAAAAAGAGATCCATGAACGCATGGTTGCAGTGTACACCGATACCGCCCCTTCCTATGCAACCATTGGTCGCTGGAATAGGGAGTTCCGCCATGGTCGTGAGTCCCTTGAAGATGACCCCCGTCCAGGACGCCCGTCAGACGTGACCAACGAGGACAATGCGGCTCGTGTGGAGAGGATAATTCTCGAAAATCGACGGGTGAAGGTCGAAGAAATCGAGCGAGAACTTGGAATATTACATGGAATATTACATGTCCAGCTCGCCGTCCAGGAGTAGATTGAACAGCAGTCGGGAGATTTCTGGTTGTCGGGAATTCGAAGCCTCAGGGACAAGTGGTGCAAGTGCATTGAAGTCGAGGGTAGTTATATTGAAAAATAATAAAACGCTTTTCCTCATATCTTGTTTCCTTATATCCGAATTGCAAAACTTATTGACCGCCCCTCGTAGGTTTGTTGGGAAGTTTCTATCTAGGTTCATACCACGATGGCTCTATATCAATACTGCCTATCAAAAGTGGCACATAAATTTTTAACTGTGAGCTATCTCTGAAGGAGTCTCTATCATATGTATTCAGCATCCGAGGCTGGGAAAGAGGAGAAATAATTTGAGTGCAATTAGCATAGAAATGAAATTCTGGACAAAGACGATACATGAGAATATCAAATGGAAAAATATATATATACAAATCAGAAGCGGACCAAGAATTGACTGCTTCAGAACACCACACCTCGCCTTCGCGGGTCCAGATAAACATTATCAATATTAAAAGACTGATTAAGAGATGAAAGATACGAGCGGAATCAGTTAAGGATAGTTCTAGAGACACCCAGGAGTTCACGGAGGCCGTTAGTAAGAACAGTATGATAGACAGTATTAAATGCTGCTGAGAGGTCCAGCGTAGTAAACAGCGTAAAATATTGCTGAGACGTCTAGAAGTACCGAATGTAAGGCTGACCACAGTCCGTCGCACACCCAAGACGGCCAGTTACTTGTAGGAGAGTTCATGCAGTGATGTGTTATGTCTTAAAATCAGACTGAAAATTTAATTTTTACCGACATTAGAGTAGAGGTGATATATGAGGAATACGGGCTGAGACCAACCTTTCGATGACTTTTGAGAGAAATGGTAGTTGTGAAATTGCGCAATAACTTGCGGGTGTGTTTTTGAGTTTTATGTTCGTTCTTTTTGATGAAAGGGCGAACAACAACGTCTTTGAATTGAGTTAGAATATTCGAGACGAGAGACGTGTTAAACTATCAATGAAGTAATGAAGAAAATAATAGAGAAACAGGCGGTAAATACAAGGAAAGGAATGAGTCTTGGAGAGAACAGCTCTTTTTCGAAGAGAGAATGGACGGAATTAATTTCTTAAGGGACACAAGAGAAAGAAGTTCAGGTGTGGGAGAAAAACAGGTGTTATCCGGTGGCGAAAAATAGAGGTAGATGATCTCCCAAAGCTGATATAGACTATCATGTTAGCAAAGAAGGCAGATAATTCAGCATCTGAGATAAGGCGAAGAAACTAGGTTTCAGAGGGGCAGAAAGATTAGGTGTGTGGCTTGTTTTTATTTTCTGCATGGATACGATGAGTGTGACTGACGGGTGGATTTTCAGAGCTCAGTATAGGATTGAGTACCAAAGGAGTAAGCTACTGAGGCCATCTCTCACTCGCTACCATTAATATGGGAAGCCAGAAACTGTCTCTCACTTGCATGCCTGTGTTTCTTACCATTCAAAATAGTAGCTAAGAAACACGGGGGACGAAGTAAACGAATATAGGTGGGAAGAAAGAGAGCAAAGACAAATCAAAAGAAGAAGATCTGGAAGAAAGGGCAGAAGACCTATGGTTAGGTCAACAGATGCGATGGGAAAGTCTAAAAGGAGAAATGAGAAGGGCCAGATCTCTTGTTATTTGTTCCTGGTTAAATGAAAAGAACCGATGATGATGTGACTTAGTGGCAGCGCGTGTGTGAGGTTTGGATGTCAGAGGGAAAGAGAAACGAAAATGGCTGAGAAAAAAAATCAGTAATAGCTGTACAGTAATAGCTATGAATTGGGAATGAGGAGACGACTAGGCCAAGTGTATTTCCATGAGTCGGGAATGAGACCATTTGAGAGAAAGATAATTCAGTTTAAAAATATCAATACGTCACAGATAGGTGGAGTATGCAATCGGATGTTAAAATCCCCCAGAATAAGTAAGGTTTCAAAGGGATTAAAGAGATGAAATCTGCTGTTTATCAAAGAATCTATCGGTGGGATAGCGGCCCTAGGCGAACAATAAAAGATGGCAATTCCAAGAGTCAAATTCGGAGGTAAGGTTACATGCGGAGCTTCTAAAGTGTTAATCTGATTTAAATGAGAGATGGAGGGAGATAAAGGGCAGTAGTTAAACCAACCACTCTCCTACATCCCGATTGTCTATCAACGTAAATAAATGAAGAGCCCCCTAGGGACATACTGTGAGGTAACACAAGTATTTGTACACCTAAATTTTCAATATTTTTGAAATATTTCGTGCTTTCGTCTGGTCATAAAACAAAGGGGGAACTCAGTCAACATATATTTAACAGAAGAAATACATATAAGTGAGATTTATTTGTATATAACAATTGCTAATAAACAAACTTTAACAGGTGCTAAAAGTATTTAACCACTCTAATAACGTGCGAGAATAGTGTTATTGAAACAGAGAAATCTTATAAATTCTATGGAAAAGGTAAGAATGAAGAATCATGAAATTTCTAGATAAAAATTCATGGAAGAACAGGGTTAGGTTTGAGCAATACTCAAGGTCAAAGAAGTTCTTCAACCTATTCGATAGCAAATAATTAATCTTCATTCTGATGGATTATCCTAAAGGAGTATTCTGAGCTTTATGCAACTGTAGGCTCAATAATTTGAAAGCATCGCGAGTATGGAATTACTTTCAAATTGCCAAGAGCCGGAGCTCCTTACAAGATTAACGATCGGTTTTGACGTTCCATGATCGAAAGCTAAAGAATAACCCAATGATTATTACTATGAAAGATCTACAAAGCCATCTGGAATTGTCAGCGAGTATTAGTAGAAAGCACCATCGTAATGATCTGTATTCTTTCACTCTCACCCAAAACTCCACTTATTAATAAAAAGCATGTAACAAACCGTTAAAAGTTTGCCCGAGAACATCTTGAATAGGAAAGTGAAATTTGAAACATTGTTACATGGTCAGATGAGACTAAAATTGAACTTTTCGGCCAAAATGATGCTAATCACGTTTAGAGGGCAGAAGGAACTGCGTATGAACCTAAATACAAACAACATCCCAACCGTGAAACACGGAGAAGGTAGTTCCAGAGTTTGGGACCGCTTTACTACACATGGCACAGGAGCACTCCACATCATTGGTGGGAAAATGGATGGTGCTACTTATCGAACGATCTTGGAGGAAAAGCTGCTCCCAAGTGCGAAAAATATCTAAGACCGGCATCAATGGATATTTCAGCACAATAACGATGCCAAGCACATGACTGACAATGGTTTAAGGGAGAAAAATAAACTTTCCTCCATGGCCAAGTCAAACGCCAGACCTCAATCCTATGGAACATTGGTGGCGAATCTACAAGGCAGCAATCCGAACGAGAAACACAGAAACTTGTCTCTTTGAAGGAGATTGCGTAGAAGAGAAGAACAAGAAATGATTGAGAAAAACTAATATCAACCTATGAAAATGGTCTTCGTGCTGTTATTCTCAAACAAATGTTATGCTACGAAATATTAAATGACTGAAATTATTATTGGTTGAATATTTTTGTCACCGGCAAACTTTGATTATTAGCAATTGTTCTTATATAGAAAGAAAATCTGTGTTATGCGTATTTCTTATGCTAAATAGATATTTAATGAGTTTCTTGTTACTTTTATAACCAGACAAAAGCACGAATATTTCAGAAATATTGAAAATTTAAGTGGGAAATACTTGTGTCACCTCACTGTAGTACCAGGAGTAACTGTATTGCCATCTTTTAACTACGTTTCTCCTAAGCCAAAAATGGAAAGCTTCTCACATGAGATAAAGTCACAGATGAAGTTTGCTTTCTCCAATTTAAAAGCGAGCTGATAAAAAAGGGTGGAGATTTAGGGGATGGAACGAGGTTCCTAGGAGTAAAAAAAATGGAGTGTTTGGACGGGTGAGAAAAGATATGTTTAAAATTCATTCATCTCTATAAAGATGGTGCTGGGATTTGGCAAGAGAGAAACTACGAAGACTCCTGGCGGATGCCTTCAAATGATCTAGATGCTTCATTATCTGGTAGGTTGATAGAGGTGATTCTGTTTGAGGTTATATTTGAGATATAACGTAGACCTTTAAAACCGCGCTCGAATAACACATTGGAGGCAGGGGAAAAGATTCCCGATTCATCTGCATTCGGAGAAACAGGAATTGAGATAAGATGAGTTATTTGCAAGAATACTTAGCGAATATATACACAAAATTTAGCAATTAATAGCCCAAAACAGAGCTCAAATACTAACAACATAGTAATAGACGCCCTAAAATCAAGAAAATAATACACTTTGGAAAGAGAAAAATGGGAAGGAGAGAAAAAAACTTAAATGTGAAATTTATGTTCGAAATTAGGAGCTTGAATGTAGATGATTCCGGATTTTTTTCGTTTGAGGAGAAACATGAACTGGGGGTTAGGGCCGAGGTATGTTATTTTAGTAGGAGCCACTGTAAGATAAATGATATGAAGGTTTTTTTTTTAAAAATTTTACTAAGAATACACAAAGCTTAGCAATACCCAAGTCTCCGAAACAAAGATTTAGCGACGAAAAGCAGAGAATAAAAAAAGAAGAAAAACCAAACACTAATCTGAAAGCATAGAGTAGATCGGTCAAATGCGCCGCCTCACAAGAAAAGCACAACGCTTAAATAAACATTGCAAATAAAACTATAGAATGTACCTAGACACTCCAAGAACAGGGACAGACAGAATAATTTTTTTATGATACACTTTGGAAAGGGAAAACAAAAAGATCTTAACCATATATTTATGGTTCTTAGACACTCCAAATTCAGTCGATAGGTTGCAAGTGTTAGAGTCTGAGTTCTCCGACAAGAGTTGACTGCTGCTTTTCCTACTAAAGATTCTTTAAATGATGGCAAGGTATAATTTTTAAAATGTTTCGATTTTTTTCACTAAATCTCTATTTTTTAATTGGGATTAGTCTAATATATGTTTTTTTAAAGATCATTATGCAAGGTGTTCAATACTTACAGCGAGTTCCATCAGAGATTTACTGAAATTTATTTTTCTAGCATCATTTATGGTCCTCAATCCTTCTGGATACAATGGCTAAAATAGAGTTCTCCTAAATCCTAATCTCCTCAAGATAAAATTTATTAAAAAACATAAATTGCATCCAATTTAGAATAATAGGTGTCATACTGAATCAAGTTCACGTTTTCTTTGTTGGTCCCCTTCAACTAATGAGAGAAAATTAAGACATATTATTACTTACTTCCGTTTCGGTTTAGTTTGTAGGTTGAAACTAAATCTTTATGTTCCCAATTAAATTATTTGATAAAAGATTTTATTAAATATAATGGAGAAAATATACGTATTTATGTAGTATGATGTTTTTTCTGAGAATTTATAAATTGAAAGAAACTACGGAATTATAAGGACGAGAATAAAATCAAATATTTTATTTCCTCTTCACTGATATGACTTATCCACAAATCATCCAACAATTTCAAAATTACGTTTCGTATATTTTGTAATTTCTATAAACCCATATTTTTGAAACGCGTAGCCACAAATTCACTACATTCAAAATAAAACATAAAACATAATTAATAAATTAAGTAACTAAGAAATAAAAAACAATTCCTGAACTCACTTTCAAAGATGTAATACACCCATAAACTAAGTTTTCGACACAAATCATTCCGAAGAGGTGCCTTAGTTGTGAACTCAGAGTAAATGCATTCGTTACTATACGTGTTATTGATTCCTTTTCGTTGGTATGGAAACATGAATACTTAATTTCTTAACATTCATTCATGTCCAGCATTTGTATAAACATCTGAAGCATTGCTAGGATATTTGGTTTTGTATTCACGACACTCGGACTAGATTTTTTAACATTTTAATATGTTTACATGAAATCTAATATAAACATATAAGAATACGCGCACATACATAAGCAAAATGAACTTATAGAAATTTAGCGGAAAACACCACCAAAAACAACAAATTACTACGACATAAAGCGAAACTACCGACACACACAGTCAGACAACATTAAGGTTGACCATAAAAAAAAAATCGAAAAAAGTATTAAGGAGTTCTATCAAAAACTTTATGATCGCGAAGGATATAAAACGCCTGATGTAAACTTAATAAATGAAAAGTACCACCAGAAGAGAAAAACGATCTTATAAAGAGTGGAGGAAAACATCTTGCCAAATTATTACCGATTTTGTTTGCCACATATTTATAGGAAGAGAAGACACCTATGACATGGCCTGCCGATTCAGTTATATTCCTTTTCAGCCCAAATATGAGACAAAGAGATATTGAATATAGACAATCGGTCTCCATCAGCAACAGGCAAAACTAAGAAAGTTTCCTAAGACTAGAAAGCGCTTTCAACCACTCGAGAAGACAGGTTTCCTAATCTTTTGCACTACATATCAAAAACTATAGTCAGCTGTTCAAAAGCTATTACAACGAAATAATGTAAACACTATCATTTTTGGCAAAATTATTGTTCTAAATTATTTTCTACTGTTTATTAATCAATTTTATGTGCTAATTCACCCCTAAAATATTATTTTTTCTTTATTATTAACCGTTATAGAAATACATCGATTTTTATGACATTTAGAAGCCACACTTTAGGGTAATTTATATGTTCTATAATTTGCTGTATTTTTTTCTGTTTCAGATTGTTTCCTAGGATATAATTTTAGCTTTCTGGAGTATGGGTAGTATGGAATTAAAAAATTATGCCCATACATTTCTTTACGTGTGTGGATATTATATTTGGACAAAGACTAACTATATCACATAAAACCGTTAAAGTTGCTAAATTCTGGACAGCATAAAGACTCTACCATAGGTGACCACGAAACGCCATGGGCCGCTCAACAGACATATGGGGCTATCGATCTAATCTAGAAGGGTGGTCGAGGTGTGCAAGAAGGGCCGTGCCTTTTGTTATTCCAAGAACATGGAAAGAGCCAAAGAATCACAATGATAACTGCTATTTCTGCATGATAGGTGTTACAAAGTGCAGAAAATTCAAAGGAAGACAAGCTCTTCAGTATCTACACCTTTTCACCCTCAAATTAAAAAAAAAGAACTTCAAATTAAAAAACGTTGACTTTATATTAAAAATATTGAACTTAAAATTTCAAAAGTTGACTTTCATATTTAAAAAAATGAACTTCAAATTACAAGTTGACTTTCCTATTAAAAAGGTTGACTTGCAAATTAAATAGTTGAAGTGCAAATTAAAATAGTTAACATTTAAATTTAAAAGGTTGACTTTCAAATTAAAACACTTGGATTTCAAATTAGAAATGTTGACTTTCAACTTAAAAAAAGCTGGCTTTCAACATGAAAAAGTGACTTTCATTTTAAAACAAATGAAATGCAATAAAAAAAAATGTAATATCATATGAATGTGTGTAACGTTAACAGCGCTAATTTTCTCACCAACCTACGCGAAAATAACCTAGTGTTTTCGCCTCTCAGGCATTTATTTCTACATGAAATACCATTTTTTATACATAAAACATTCGTTAAAGGTCATATCTACAGTTTTACGTAGCATATACGTTTGTAATAATAAACTGCTTAAAGTTAGAAAAAAAACATCTCCATCAGTCATCTTCCGAATGTTTCCAACATTTCGGCCACTCTCTACCATGACGTTAGAGCGCCGATTTCCGTAGCTTGTGGGATTTCTTTGCATCATATCATCAATGGCAGCTCCTTCGCTCTCCTAGCAACTGTTGCTATTAATAATTCAATCTTCTCAAAACCAAGTGAATATTTTTTTCAAATACGGCACTCGAAGAGGAACAGCTCCGATCACAAAGGCTTGAATGCCTTTTTATTTTAAAAAGTTAACAAAAATACGAAGGGTAAAAATAAAGGCTCACGTGAAGAAATTGCCAGACGTACTGGCACACATACTCTTCTACTAAAATAAAACTGATTTTCCACCTTTTCCCTCTCCTACTATGATATATTCATTCTTTTCCTATCTTGAAGTTCTTCGATCTTTGATAATCAGCAAAGAAGGCAAAGTTGTTGGAGGAGATGAAGTGCCTTTCTTTGCATGGAAGGAATGTTAATTTATCTAAGACAATGACAAAAACAGATTAAGACGAGAATTCACCGAATCATGAAAAATTACCAACTTTGACAAAGAATTCACTGATCAAGACATAAAAAAAGAAGAAACAAGAAACAAAGAACACAAAGTACACACATGACAAAATTCATAGTCACAAGGTACACTGAGCATATATTTAAAATAATTTATTGCAACAACATCAGCAAATGCATATTACACATTCAGGAACATTAAGAATATTAAGACAAATGGCTTGAACGCCATAGAAATTAAAACTAAAATTCATCACAACCAAAAAAAGACAGCAAGAAAATAATTTAAAGCGATAGGCCTGACTACCAGGCGCCTAGCACTCTTTGCATCTCTCCCACATTATTTTTTCTCTTCACCACGTTTATTCTGCTATTAATCCACACACCTCTTTTACCCCCTAAAACAAATACACACATACATACACACACACACACACACTTATATTAATTGTAATTCATCGTTTGCCCAGAAGATGACCTTTAAAACAGGTTGAAAGACGTCTCGACTAATAAAGATATGACACTTCCCAGGATTTAAAAGGTTAAAAAGCTGTAGCACAAACTTAATCAAGCAGCCATCGCTTTCGATAACAATCTTGTATACAACATGGCCTCCTACCATGATATATATATATATATATATATATATTCTTCAATCTCTAATGAGGTTTTACTTCTCTCCAAGATTGGATTGGCTGATTTATGCGGGGTGTGCATGATATGAAGGGTTAGAGATTAAAATTCTTTCCCGCCGACAGGAATTGCAGGTGATGCGCTTTGACGTGACGGTATTGAAGAAGTAGGTCGGTTGCATATCTGGCACGGTGTGCGCTTTGCGATGACTGCGAGGATGACTGAGGAATTTTAACCACGGGTGATCCTGTCGTTCGACAGACCCTAATCATCAGGCATTCTGCAGCCGAGGATAGCGTTTTCACTCTCGTTTGCACAGGAATTCTACCTAGACAACTAAAGTTTAGATTGTCAGTAATAATATCTAAGAAGTTTTCAGTTTTATCTTTTAACCAGGATTAAGATGATTTCAAGGTTTGTCTTGTATAAGACTCTAATACTATAGACCGCCTGGACAATTCTGTGGAAGGAAACTAACGCAACGGTATAGATCAGGCCTGGGCAACCCTTGGCACGCGTGCCAAAAGTGGCACGTCCACGACCTCTTACCGGCACGCGAAACCAAATGCTTAACTTAAGAAAACTAAATAAATGTATCTTTTATATAGCAACCGCATTTTTACAACCTGTTATAAATTACCTGTTATCAGTGATGCAGCAGCAGAAGTCTTATTGATGGTAAATAAATAAAAAGGTCCACAATTTTTCTGCTAAAATGGTAAAGATTCATTTTTGTTTAAAATAATATATATTTTTTTAGGTAAAATAACTATATTTTCCTGGTAATTTTTATGCAGTATAAGGGATTAAGAATGAATAAAAGAACATCTTTAATTTTATATCCTTTTATTGTGTTTTAGTCAAGTATTGGCACGTGAGAAAATTTTGTAACAAAGATTTGGCCAATTTTGGCACACCGACTTAAAAAGGTGTTCCAACCCTGGTATAGATACTGCTATCCTGGTAGCAAAGTTGTGGATTTGCTGGATACAGTGAACGATTTCAGGAACAGATCTACCTCAGACACCCATTTATATGAATTATACATGTACATAAGTACTAATAATGTCATATCTACAAGGTTCGAGGAACTTTTGCCTAGGGACCTCCAAATGATGAGAAAGCTAAAGGAAAATAATAGGCAATTTTGTTATATGGAAAGGCTTCATACATTAACAATTCCCTTAGTTTTCTTTATCAAAAAGGAGGGGTCTCCTTAAGCAATCTATGGGAGGAGTTTACGAGCTATTCTGGAAAGATGGGCTGTACTTGAATGATGTAGGCTGGGTGAGACTGGGAAGACTTTTAGATATTTTATATGGATTTTCCGACAAGATGAAATCAAAGACTGGGAAACACATATGATAGTGTTATCTGTAACACCCCAATAACCCTGCACAAACCAAAATTCTAAAAATTTACCGTTTAGTAGTTACGGAGACTATGATAGAAATTGCTAACAGGGGACTTATTGGAGAATTTAACCTACCTAGATTTAAATCTTTTCGTAAGGATAGGTCTAGATGAAGAGATGGAGGTGCCATTTTATACAGGAAAAACGAACTATTAGCAATAATGAAAAAGATCAATATAGATAATACCTCTGAAATTTTAGCCATTGAGCTTGTAATAAATTAATTCCATTCTGTTATATAAAATACGAAGGAAAATAGAAGAATACTATATTATTCTTTTTGAAAGGCTTGCAACTTCACTTAGACAAAAGGTAGTGGTTCTATGAGGTGAGTTCAATTCTCAGAAAGTAGATTTTCTAAATGAAACGGCGGAAAATGCAAAAAATTAACCTCTAGAATTTACAAATGATATGTAACTAATGGTAGATGAGCTGACACGCGAACAGAATACCTTAGACTTAATTTTGACAAATGAGAAGAAATTAGGTGAAAATATACACGCTGGCGAAACCTTTGAGAATAGCGATCACAACATAATTCAATTTTAAATAAATATTCACGAGCGCTCTCGTTTCATCCAGTCTTCCTTAACTCTATATCTTGTAATTTTGATCTCTTTGGCTCCCACTTAAACCTTTTTAATTGTGGCCAAATTTAAACTTTGAAGATGCACAGCTAATGTATAATGATTCCCAGCGTTTCTTTTCCACTAAAATAATTACGAAATATTGTGATATAAACCTAATAGTTCTAACAGATCAAACTATGCGCCGTGGAAAAATAGTTAAATCAAAAAGTGCATAAAAGAACGTCACGGGTTGTACAATTTGAAAACCAGCAATAGTGTCGGGAATCGAAAAGATACCTTTAAGGTCGTGGCTTTGTCAAACGTATAATAAGAACAGACAAAAGGAAATAGGAAAAAGAACTAACATCGTTAGCAAAACACGAATTAAGCGGGGGTTTTTAAGTATGTAAATAAAGGTAAGTCAAATCTGGCCACTACAGAATGCCAGGGATGTCCTTAATGACGATGCGGACCATATGAAGATATCAAATGAACATTTTGTGAAAGTTTTTAGTTTCAAAGTTATAAATAAATTACCTACTCCTAAAGCACAGGTCCCAATAAAATCCGTCTGATCCACTTTAAAAAAGTAGAAAGGGAACTTTTAAAATCTATTTGCACAATTTTCAAAAAGGCATAAAGACTGATCTTGTAAATTATCACCCGATCTCCCTAACTTCAGTGGTTGGGAAACTCCTGGAGTCCATTGTTAGAGATAGAATCGTGGAGCATCTGGAGGTAAAACCTTCTTTAGATGTAGTTTATCTCGATTTCAAAAAGTCTTTTAGCATCGTTTCACATAAAGACTTAATACAGCTAAAATCGCACGAAATAGGGGCCAGCGTAGTCAAATGCATTGAATACTTGCTGGAAACCCGTAGCAGAGAGTTATTATCTATAGAAATAGCTCATCATAGGCATCAGTCACTTGTAACGTTCCTCAGTGATCTGTTCTCGGGCCTTTGTTGCGTCTTAATTATACAGAGTACGGTGGCTGTTTATCGCCGTTGGGAACTCTGAATTTCACGCGGGTGTGTTTTCTGGTGCAGGTTCTCTTCTTTCTCTCATAATAGACTCAGTTATGCATCCTCTGTTAAGGAAGCAATAACATGACTGAGTTCAATTCTTCAAAAATTTGGAAACAGCAAGCTGAGCTGCTTGAGATTCTCGCCGAGAGCTCCAATGCGAAGATCTCCGAGTCTTTAGGTGTCAATCTGATGACATTTCCATGGATGAAGAAAGAGTTATATGAGTCAAGCTGTGACTAAGATGGTACGGCGGCACGTAAACCTCGCTCTAAGCGTCCTGATATCAAAAGACACCTTAATTTGTCACGGAAATCCAGGCCATCATTGACTAGTTCCCAGCAAGTCAATGAGGTTCATAGGCAGGGACAAGGGAGTGTCAGAGTTTCTCATCAGGCAGTTAGTGCACGATGACATCCTCTACTACTCATTTCACTGAATCCTTCAATTTTTTACCATGTAATTTTAGTAAGTGTATATATGTAACTGAACTCTATTATTTTTTATATAGAAATTAGGCGAAAAATTACCCAACGTGCCCTTTAGAAAATGATTTTGACATGAATATATTTTGTAAATTTCAAAATTTGCCGATGACACGAAACTTGGTGCTAGTGTTAGTCCAAATGCCTAGTTGTGAAAGGCAGGGACCAACGTATTGGGTTAGTTAACAAAAAGGGGTTGCTGGAGGCCTAGGAAAGGGCAACCGATAAATTAGAGAGAGGTATTGAAAAGATACCAGTTGTCTATTCGGGGGAAATTTTCTAAGCGGAGTCAGCTCAGAGAACCCTCGTTAGTTCACAGTTCCAAGTTTAGAAAACTAAATGAAATGGGGAGGAGTTGACAAGAGGGGAAATTTAAAGGATAGGCTCCGTTCTCCCGGGAATATGAAATTGAGCAGTTACCCTGAGTAAACTCAGAATTTGGACCTTACCATCGAGAACATCTATGCTAGAATTTGAAGGGGGTAGAAATGAAGCGAGTCGGGAATGCCTTAGAAGGTGATGTTCTTCCGTCGACTTCAGGGCGATATGTGAGGATTCTATCCCGATCGCGGGACAAAACCCGGGGTGAGAGAAGGGAAACTTCATTCCCCCGCGTCCTAGGAAGTTTAAGGGCAATCACACCCCCAAAAGGGGAAGGTGGGATGACTATGATAGCACACGTAGGAGCGCGGAGAGCGTGTCGACGCCTGCGTGGCCATTTTTCGAACACTAGAGCAAAATATTATTTTGATTGTGAAAAATTGCAAAAAGAATCGAATATAATAGTAAAATAGTGGAAAATATGGCAGATGTATATTAAGGTGGACAAGTGTGAGGTAATTCATATAAGTCCTGATAATCTCAGAAGAGATTATAATATGGGTGGTTACATTTCAAACACATTCATCCCGAAAAGGATTTAGACGTACTAATCTCGAATGAACTCAATTTTTCGAAACGATTCTCTATAACATCAGAAAAGGCCAATAGTGTTCAGGATACATAACTAGACTTTTTCTATTTAGGGTATGCGTTATAATTCTGTCCTCCATATATTTAAAAGGACATTGCAATATTGGAATGCGTCCAGCGTCGAGCAACGAAATTTATTCCTGAAACTAGAAATAGATCGTACTAAGACAGGCTGATGCACCTCAACTTACTTTCACTGGAAAAGTGGTGGGATCTACACGCCCAGCTTAGTGAAGTATTTAAAATACTAAAAGAGTTTACTAATACAAATTATGACCCAATATTTGAGCTAGTTAACCGATGAGAAACTAGAAATAACGTTTCAAGCTAGTAAACAAAAGATTTAATACTGTGTTGGTATAAAATTTCTTTTCTTATAAAATAACAGATATGGAATAGCTGAGATATGACGGTTGGCCAAAGCACTACAGTAAATATTTTCGAAAAGAGAATCAATAAATATTCCTTTAAAATAGGATTTTGTTGAAATAAAGGTTGTGAAACTAATTCTTAATCACTATCCTCTTTTCTTTACCTAACCTAAAGCTCTGTCTTCCATCCTTTACAATCTTCATTAATGAGCTAGCCTCGAGTGGATCTTGGGCTCTTAGGTAGCTTGTCATTCTGTATGTACCCCTACCTTGTTGCTTATATTTAACTGGTTATTTTACATTAAATCTGCCTGTCGAGGGGTAGTGGCTCCGTGCTCAACTGAAGTTCTGTATGCCGCCTTCACCTCGCCGAGCAAACTCGGCTTATCGAACTGCTGGGTCGGCGGCTTGTGCCCTAGTGAGCAGCAGCCGCTTGATGGATGCTGAAAAAAATATTGAACTAATCTGTAGAAGACTCAGAGGTTGACAAGAGAGAAAGTGACGATGGCGGGAAATTAAGGTCCCGAATTTTTCCAGAGAAAGGTCGTCGAGTGAGCAACAAAGTGATAACGGGCGATGACACAGGGGAGAAGATTAATGGTATATTTTCAATGCTACGTGAAAATGTTTATTTCTTGTGTCCTGCTGCCGCAGAACGAGGTAACTTTATCAAGCTACTGGCAAGAAAGACCATCATATGAAGTAAGACAGCGAAGTTTCTGATAGTGACAATGGCCTGTTCAGCGAGGCAGGATTCTGCGATTTGACTTCATAAGAAGAACATAAGAACATAAGAAAAGAAGAAGACTAAAAAAGACCATTCATGGCCTACACTTGGCAGCTCTTGTTCCAGTCAACACACAAAAGATTTCTTACCAAAGAAAAGAAGATTTCTTACCAGAGAAAATAAAAGTTAAATAGTTGCTCACTGTTGGTGCATAAAATAAATCCATTTGCAATTAATGAAATTGGTTTAAGTGCCTTTTTTTGTGGAAAAATCCTTAATAATTCCAGCAGTACTGATCAAAAGAATTTTGTATATTTTTAAAAAATTAAAAAGGTTAAGATCTCGCTGATCTTGCTGGTAATTTTATTATACACCAACAAAGGATTTATGAAAGTTTGTCAAATAACTGTGCAGAGGGTTGGCGTTAGACGATATTTTTCCTCTCAATGCAGCACTACCTTGTTTTTTTTATTAGCCATGTCGAAAAATACCCCTCTGAAACCACGGAGCCAAAGCACGACGTCATTCAATCCAAATCGGTCGGTGGTTCTGGAATGTGTCATCACAGGTTAAAGAGTATCATTTGATTCTCTCATTCTTGTCATAGATCCATACACTTTCATTGTATCTATAGTAAAGCTCTTCCATTCTACCCTCAAAACATCGGTCAATTGCTTAACACACCGATTAGAATTAGTAAGCAATTCCTATGTGATTGCCATTTTAAAGCTCATAATCTCAACATCTCGTTTGATAAATATCGCGAAATTACGAAAAATCTCAAATTTGAGGGAAAATGATAAAGATCTCGCTCAAGGTATAACAATCCTTTTCTCGTGTTTAAGGGAGCATGGGTAAATTCATACAAGTCAAGGCAATGCTTCCAGGACACTCCATTTTGAGAGCGAGGTTCTTTGTAGAGAGAAATCCTCCATATAGACACTTCCTCTTCATATCCCATCCTCTTACTCCTAATATCCCTCGGAATCCACAAATTGATACAAAAAGTATGACAATTATTTAGGAGAGGGTTTAGTACATCATTATTTGTTGTCATTGACTAAAAAGATAGGGTGAAGCCATAAATCTATGTAACCTTCCTTTTATCTAATTATTTGGATCGATGCTACTTGAATTTTGTTTGAGAATTAATTTCCTCAGCGATTAATTCATTGCAATGATTAAGAAAAAAGGGCGGCATTTCTCCAAACACAAACGAAGAAACATCATTAACCAAGATCATTCTCTTCATGGCCACACCTTTAATGCGAAAAATAATGTTACCTTGACTTATTAGGATTGTCCAAAGCTGCAACATCCTTCATAAAAGCTTCAAATGAATCCTCATGTTGGTGGTGGTGTCGTCACATATATTCACAGAGAAGCATGTGCCAGTCTGGTTGACTTAGCTTAGATTAGGTACTATTGATTATTCAGGCAAATATAAAAAAACGGCTGAATGGCGCCATCATATGAATAAAATTAAAGGTAATACTTCAGATTTGGGGCGCACGGTAGGTGGCGCTGTTAGTAGGCTACAATTTTGGGCTACAACATATCTCTTATGACGTCAAACGGTAGCTTCAGATGTGACCAATCACGGCGTTATATTTTTTTGTTGTTTTGGGGATTTGTAACTTTTAGTCTGTATTATTTACTAAATATCTGCGTCTCTGCTCGTTTATAGTTTTTTCTAAGTTAGGTAAGGTTTCTTGATGTCTTTTATTGTTTTGTTTTTTCGTATTTTTTGTTTCGCAGTGAACGATAACAGCTTCTTACTGGCAACGTTGTAGCTACAAATAGAACCCGCTTAGCATTTGTTTCTCTTTGGCTATGGCTTTTTCGTGCTCTAGTTGTGCTTCTTCCTTATTCGAATTCGGGTTTATTTTGCATGACCGCGAAAAACTTTTAGATTATTTAGAGGCGCATAAACTAATCAAGAAACCTATAAAAGTAAGTATTGTTTGTCATTAGGTTAGGTTTTTCTGCCAGTAAAAAGCTGTTGGGAGAAAAAACTCGGTAAATTCAAGGGGACTGTTCGTGTGGAAGATATCACTGCGGGGGGACCACCTTGCGATGCTCCTGAGTTTCAATCAATTGGGGGGGGGGGGTCTGAGGGGCGCATCCCCCAGTATATACTCATATACAAAAAAATACAACGCCGTAATTGTTGACATATGACACTACCGTCTGACGTCGTAAGACATATATTGTAGCCCAAAATTGTAGCCTATAAACAGCGCCACCTACCGTGCGCCCCGAAACTGAAGTGTTACCAAATTAAATAGCGATATCATATAGGCATAATAATGCGTACGAATTTATTTTTAAAAATTTCGATGCCAATGTTTCAATTTCTCCTCGACATCAAAGCAATCAGCGCAACGGACTCCCCAACGACGAACCCGGGTTCGAATCCTGGTTTCACATGAAAAAATTTTTAATTAAGTATAGTGGTTATATACAATCAAAGTGAGGTAGTTGATAATATAGAATAAACATTGTAGAGATCAATGAGAGAATGAAATAAATGGGGGAAAATAAAAATTTCGGTTTTCGTTTTCGAATGACCCCCAGAAAAATACTACACCCCATTTTTGCTCCCCATCCCCCATGAAAATGTTGCCCTATTTTAAAATTATGGACATATAAACGATTTAGGTGAAAGGTACATATGTAACTTTTTCAGTATATTTCCAAAACATTAATAATTAATTAACAACATATTAACGGTTAATTAAACAGCCATTTAATATAGTGAATATGATAATGAGTTTCCTGACGCAGAGAAACCACTTAAATTTCGTTCAGTTTTACCTCATTGGATTCTTCCTGATTCGTATGCACAGTAGCAAATATTGTCAATTAAGAATGCACTGATCAGGGGTAAGAGGCGTATTTGGGAGGAGGCAACAGTCACTACGTCACTCCGAGCAAAAAGAAAGACGAATGAAACGAAGTGATTAGGACAGTCGAAGAGACAAGATTAGTTTATAGGGCCTACCAGACCGATGCATTTGAAGGTTATTGTTGCCCTTACCGTACATTATCCTTTCTTCCTTTTTTGTATATGCTTGGGCGTGCATTTGCTGGCATTTTTATAATATTGGAAAACGAACTATGAACATCTCATTTGATTGTCGAGTTTAATCGGTAATAACGGTTACAGAAACAAAAATTCTTTGTAAGTTGTCTAAGTTTTTTTCACTTGATTTAGGACAATTTTCCACCGTTGAATTCGGAAATGACATCCAATTCCTCCAATCTGGTCATGTTTTTGTGCTAACACGATTTTTTTAAAAAATAAGATCTTATAACTAAATTGATTCCATTTGTGTGATACTTTCGGTTAATTTTTGTTAATATTTCTTATCGAAAATAGGTTCTTAAGATAAAAAAATATCGTTTCCTGATACAGTTTATTAATTAAATGTTACAAAAAAAATAATGTAACATTGAATAGTAGAGAGTGATAAAGGTAAGTACATGTAAATTGGATATTATGTCATCATTGTTCAGAATTCAGGTCATAACTTACCATTTTTCGAACTTCTAGAGTGTTCAACGGTAGGGACGTCTCTCTTCAGAATCCAAAAGTAATCAGACATCATGAATGAATCCCAGCGTCCGTGATACCTGGTCTCCAAGTCCTCTTCAGAGAAAAAATGGAGGTAATCCTGTAGTCAATTGCGCTAGAAGGTGATGAAAGCACTATCAGAGTGGAGTGTTTTTCCTTCACTTTGGATGTCAACAGCTTAGCAGATTACTTTGACACGCTAAAATTGCTAAATATATCATTTAGTTCCTTTCGGGAAAAAGGATGTGGAGCATCATCGTCAAAAATTACTTTTCTTCTTCATTTTCTACAACACTAATGTCAAGAAGTTTTCCAAAGTTAGGTAGTGGAATTTCATCACAATAAGCTACAGGACAACGTATGATAGAAGATCAGGATACTTGAGGATGCTCCTATTCTTTATGTTCATCCTAGTCAAATCAATAGCGTAGAAGTAGCAGTTAGTGCCATGGTTTGTCAGCTCCATCCAAACCATGGTAATTTTAAACTTCAAACAACTCTTCTTGCCCTTGGTTCAATGACGCAGAGACTCGGTGTATGTCTTGCATACCATATGTGGCGCAAAAGCTTCATCCTGGTCACCAAGTTTCATACTAAAATACGCATGGTAAGCACGTTTTATGAAACTAGTGACTGAATTACTATTAGGAACAACGGTGTATTCGCCGCAGATGTACACATCGGGGTTATTTTTGCAATCTCTTCTGGTCGATTCTATTTTATTCACCTGCAATAGAAAAATACCACTTATTCAAATATTGCCGCATTTAAACTCATCATAATTTGTTTATTTAAAGAAGTATGAAATATTTTTGCATCATAAAGATAAAAAATTTCAGTACATGTAAAAAAACGCGTAAAATATCATGTGACGATAAATGAAAAAAGTTGACCTGATTGAGTATAACCAATGTGATTTTTGGATTCAATGGAACAAAATGGTCCTAAATCAGCTGAAATAACTTTGACATTAAATTTAGTGTTGATCAGTGGAATCATTACTAGTCAAGTCAGTTTATACGGTTACTATAGCATTACATCGGGTACACCTAGGGCAAGGGTGGGAAACCTTTCTAAGTGGGTATGCCAAAATTGGCCAAATCTTTCATACAAAATTTTCTCACGTGCCAATAATTGACTAAAACACAATAAAAAGATATAAAATTAAAGGTGTTCTTTTATTCATTCTTAATCCCTTATAATACATAAGAATCACAATGAAAAGATAGTTATTTTACTTAGAAAAATACATATTATATTGAACAAAAGTGAATCTTAACCATTTTAAGCAGAAAACAACAAATCCAAACTAGAGAAAGAAAATTTGCGCACCTTTTATTTATTTACCATCAATGAGACTTCTGCTGCTGCATTAATAATGACAGATAATTATTTATAACAGGTTGCCCACCATGCGGTTGCTATAAAAGAAGTTGGAGATACATTTATTTAGTTTTCTTAAGGTAAGTATTTGACTTCACGTGCCGGTAAGAAGTCGTTGGTATGCCACGTTTAACACGCGTACCAAGCGTGGCCCAGACCTGACCTAGGGGAGCCTTTTCATTTACACTAAGCGGTGCCTGTATCCAATAGACCGATCTAACATCACCAAAATAACTATCATTTGGATGTTTTATCCTTCACTTTAGATGTTGCATACCTTTCTTTACGTACATTTGTTTACTTTACTAGTTTAATTTATTTTAAGCAAAAATGACATTAAATTAATAAGAACCCGGCTGTTAAGCCTTATTATATTCGTACGTGATACGTTATTCAAATCCCTGAGGACATTGGAACAAAACGTTTTCTATTATGGGTGACACAGTTTAATCATTATTCAAGGGTCACCTAAAATATTCTCACCATTTCTGTAATATGAGGGCCGTATTTTTAAAATGTACACGTGTGTGCTAAGTGTGAAATGTTCCCCGTTTGTTGCAGCTGACTAAGTGAATAAAAAAGTAAGGCGAGTTTACATTAATTTTAAAAGAGGAAATGTTCCGACGAGACACCACAAGACGACATCGGGGCTACGAAAATTACTCCAGGGGTGAGAGCAAACCTCCTCATTTCACGACAGATGGCTAATGAACCCCTCTCATCTCCCTCCCCCTCCTTGCACACGCAAATGAACACAGTCATAAAGTGACGATCGCCAATTAAAACCCCATCCGATTTGGAACCTGTTCGAAAGCGGGGTTCAAATGTTGGATACGAACCCCAAAAGGGTTCGCGAACAAAATCAAACATCACTGCAGCGAACTGACATCAATTTTCTCTGGCTGAATGCGAGGGAATGTGGTGATGGTGGGTTTTATTTTTGTGTGTGGTAGGGGGGGGGGGAGGCTGGCTTTGTGAAATTATTTCTCTCTTGTTATTTATATTTTTGAATCAACGTCAATTTTCAACCATTGATCAAAGGTGGTCTTTCACTCGAAATTGAATGAGACAAACTCCCTTGAACCAACCTAAATTTACCTTGTACCTTTATATTTTATTGTTTTACAACGCATAAATGGGAACTGGTGCTACCACTAGACTAGGCAGTATCATAGTCAATGTTTTTTTTCTGTATGAAGATCAACTTGGAACAATTCCCGTTCGAAAGCTTCAGAGGGCCATAATAAATGCCCTCATCAATGTTAATAAATCTTCTTTAAACTTGGATGCCATAAATTCCCTTATAGCCGATTATTTTATTGTTTAATGCATCATAAATGCACGTGTTTTTTGTAAACACATCTCTTTATAGTAACGTCAGGGTATACCAATTTTATAATGTCTTTCCAGTAGCAATTAGTTACTAGCGACAAAAAGAAAAATAATAACGATACTAATATCAATGGTCAGGAATCGGCGCAATCAAATGTCTGATGTATCCAACTTCCAGGGCCAGTTAAGAGCTGTGGCCAATCGTGCTAAACAGTGCATCAAGATGAAATTGATGGCCGGAATCTGAAACGTGTTTGAAATAATGACCACCAAAGCCAAATAAAAAATAATTAAGTAATTCTACTTGTTTATTCTGCTTCTAAACTTCTAAATGGGACAAAATAGAGCGAGCCTTATTTAAAATTGGTTAAATTCAGTTTTCATAACATTCATAAATACAAAGAATCACAGTTAGACTTTTCCGAGTGAGAGACGCAGAAAAGAACAGGGGCCTTTTCGAAGGTTTCATCTCTTAAAATTAAACTGACCTCATCAAGCGTTGCCAACGGCAATTTTTGCTTCCATGTGAGGAAATAATAACTATATTGCTTTGCGGATTGCGTACACGTGTGTATCAGTATGCGTGTGGGCATGTGAAATCGGTGCCAGTGAAAGAAAAAAGACTACGAAGCTTCAATATTTCTTGGGGCGATTAAACCTCATTCAGGTTTAATGAGTGAATGATTCGGAAAAAACCCTCGCAGTCACCATTACATTGCAGTCTTTAGAATATGCTTTTAAGTTGATGCACTTCTTCCTATTGGCCTTAGGGGTTCTCCGGAAAATACAATGCCAGCTTCACAGCAAGGCTCCATTCCAATGCATATATATATATATATATATATATATATATATATATATATATATATATATATATATATATATATATATATATATATATATATATATATATATGGCGGCACAATGAAGGCGATCCATACTGAAAAGACAGAAATGACGATAAAAATTCATTATTCCGGCCAGGATAATTCAACTTTCTTTTTATTCTGACATTTTGGATGGTTTTGAAGGTATCGAGAAGTTCATACCAAATCCGAGAGCAGCAATGGTGGTTGCGTCAATTTCTTATGAAGACAAGTTATTATTTTATTAATAAACATGTGATGTGTGTTATCTCTTCACTAAGGCCAGATGACAACTTTTTTTCCTTTCCTTATTGAAAAATTCCATCATATTGATCTTCCTGTGCCCGTTAATATTTTGAGCAATCTAATATCGCTATATATTAAGAAATACAAATTCTCATTTAATGATAGATTTTATCTGCAAAAGTTTTGCAGATAAAATTTATCTTAAGGGCCCGGCCAGGATCCAAGAGGGACAGTTAACCGTCTCTGTGTATGCTAGATAACCTTGATAACCAAACCCGTGAATGAGTCGCAGCGGGAAATTGGTAGTTGATTCTACCCTTGTCCATCGTAAAGTCATCGGCAATTGTTTATGAGTTATCCTCTCAGTTTATATATGAAGTATTTTGAGATTATAATCATACCTACTCTTCTTGATTTCCCAAATGTTTGGTTAGGATACAATGATGTTATTTGTCTATAGAATAATAATATGGATATCCACAATTTTATCATTAACCTTAATTCTTTAGTCCATTCTATTAAA
This sequence comes from Ceratothoa steindachneri, assembly GCA_963969495.1. NCBI lineage: Eukaryota > Metazoa > Arthropoda > Malacostraca > Isopoda > Cymothoidae > Ceratothoa > Ceratothoa steindachneri. Next base: position 23,690,112 of record OZ018323.1, read on the forward strand.
TTTACCCTTAAACTTGAATGTGATAGAACTTTATTCATTCTGGATCTTTTTGATTAAAGAGGTCTTCGTCATACTTTAAATATTTTGTTTACTGCGAGCCATTAATTGCAGTTCGTATGTTTATTATTATTCTGGTCAGAATGAGAAAGTTAAAAGGGCCGTATTTACTTCCAAGTTTCTAAGAGGATTACGTCTCGTCAGCTCAATATTTTTAGACAAGTTTTTTTTCCAAAGTATTTAATATTAGTCACCATCTTTGTTACCCTCGCCATTTTAGAGGAACCTCTCTAAATGTTGTTTAAAAAATACATTCTGCTAAACAGAAATTCCGTGTCTATTTACCTTTTTTTTCGCCTATACCTTTGTTCATCACATTTTAACACATTTAAACATTTCGGTCATTTTTTTATGTGATTCTACTCTAAAAATATTAGTGGTTTCTAATATTCCCTCCAAAAAGGCGGAGTATATTCTGTAGTATTGCTATATTTGCCCTCATTGTTATTATGGACAAATGGCAAACTTTTTTCTGTCCACGTAAACCAACATTGCTACGATGTTAGAAGAGGAGATGTAAATAATATATATTTTGCGCATTTGTCTCCTAATAATCATCCGATTAATTGGAATTCAGCCAAATTTATTTATCGTTCCTAGAACTTTATTAAAAGAAATATTGTTGAGTGTTCATATATCAAAACCAGCCTAATTTTAACATCTCCCCGGTCTTTTCAAATTTGATCCTGTCATTAAACAACTTTTTTCAATGAACTAGACCCTCATTATAACCTATAATTTTTGCTCATCCTTTTTTATCTCTTCTTTATTTGTTTTGACACCATTTTATGTTTTGTGTATATATTTTTTTTATATTCTTTTGTATATGGCATAGTATGTGATATGGGTAGTGAGGCTTCAGATTATGAACAGGATGGAGATATGATATAAAAATCCTTTAAAAGTACCTTCTATCCTGGAGAGATATTGGGTTTGGTAGAGTGACGCTTTGAATAGGTCCAATTTGCTGTGCCTGGTAGCTAAGCAGTAAAGCAACTGAAAGGTAATAGGGAGACCCGGGTTCTACTTCCGGCCAGAATATTAAAAAAAAATCCATTTGCGTTATTCAAATTCACATAAACCGAGAATATAATAGAATAAAAAAGAAAATACTTGATTGCCAGTTAGCGATAAACAAGGAAAATAAAAATTAAAAATTAGTACCACTTTACTACAAAAATCAGATGAAGGACGCTTACAGAACAGACGAATGGATGCTTCAAGATATTGTAAAAACAACATTATTCCCCAAACTGACAACAAATTATCATTAGAAATTTATTACAAAACCCGAAAAGCTAACAACCTACCGATGAAAAATAACTTCGCTCCTAAACAATCCAACTTGAAGGCTTCCAATGTGGTGTACGGATTCAAATGCCCCATGAGGACTGCAAGCATCGTCCTAACAACATTTTTATCCTAATCAAAGAGACGATTCCCAATCTAAATAACTAACACAAAACCTCCGAGCGAATATTCCAGCTCTTCCCCTAAAAGTGAACGCTACTACTGAATCCTATAAAGGCGCCAAAGAACGACACCAAACTTCATTACGAAGAACGATATTCTTACGTTCACTCATTTGTTAGCAATTAAAATATCGATAAAGCAAAAGTCCAGCGATAATATTATTTTTTTAGAGAGATAAAATAGTAACCAATGAGATCTTAAATCCTCCATCCCTCCCACCCATGAACCAATGAGTAAACTGCCACACATAAGCTTCGTTCTATCGTTCTAACTATGCAGGTCACTTCACAGGGGCATAATTTGAGGCTCCGAAGAAAACTGGTTTGAGGAAAACCGCACAGCGGAATCCAGGGTTAGAAAATTCTTCGATATGGGACTGAGTAGTAACTCTTGGATAAGGGGAAACAAAGTACGTTCTTGAGGGCCCGGCCAGGATCCAAGAGGGACAGTTAACCGTCTCTGTGTATGCTAGACGCAGCCTTGATAACCAAACCCGTGAATGAGTCACAGCCGGAGATTGGTAGTTGATTCTACCCTTGCCCATCGTAAAGTCCACACTGATTAACCTATCCAGACGAGCCCAACAAGATTCACCCAATCATCCATTCTCATCTTTCATCCAGTCAGAACTTGAGCTGGAAAAGAAGAATAGGATGGGCGGGACCTCCCAACAACTAAAAAGTAAACTTCTCATAACACTCAAAAATGTATATTAATTTATATACACACATCGCATTAAAACACATAACTGCACAATTCTTTTCAGTACAGAAAAAGCTAAGACCGAAAAAAGAAAGAAGCAGAACCACGTTGGAGTAGGACCATGAGAACGTTGAAACATGAAAACCCCCAATGAAAGGGTGCTTATGAGGACCCTTCCTGGACAGAAATTATTTTCACAATGCAAGGTTCTATTTGCAAGATTAAGGGTAGAACTAATCGAAGTCCAGAACGGATTCATCGCTATTTGCGTCGAGACCAACGAGGTCGACAAACCCCTATCTAAAGAAGGATCTAACTTCGTAAAAGGCATTCGTCTCGAAGCAAAGGAAAACCAACAAGGGGCAGCCAACCGAAGCGTAATCTGACCCACAGCAGAAAGATGTGTAGGGGGCCTCCTCCTTCTCCTTCCCGAAGATATCAAAGAAGAAGTGGCAAGGCAACAAACGTTGGGCATCGGTCAAGGAAGTCAAATTCCGAGACCACAGCCATATTTTCAACATCACTTTTAATTAAACGAAGATGGCAATAAAGGCGGAAACTGAAGGAATTATTTCCTTCAGCATGGGCATACCATGATAAAACATAGAGCAAGATCAATTCCATTGCATACAAATGTGCTTTATATGCTACAAAATGGAAAATCACAACTGTACAAATTAACCCGAAAAAAAAGAAACTGTGTACAAATTTGGGACTTGTCCCGACTTTTTTTTACCTACAACTAATGACTTTCTTTTGGACCGGTGTGTCTGTTCCCATAACTTTTATTTGGAGGCTGCCCCCCCCCATCCCCCCAAAACTTACCGACCTAAAATAGCACACTAAGGGACGGCAGAATGGGGACTCTTCCCAAGCTATTTTCAATGTGACTTGCTATTTTGGAGAAATGCTTATGAATCATAGAGGTCATAATTACCATGATGTCAGTTTTCCAGCATTAAGGTCAAGGTTTGGCGTTTAGTTTGTTCAGCAAACAAATCTTTCATATCCTAAGTACAGCGCTAGAATTTCGGGGCCAGAAAGTCCATACAAAATCAAAACATTTGAGCGAGACACTCTTTGTCTATTTTTCTGTAGACAGAATGATTAGAGCCAATAGTTACCTGGATGTTTGGGGATAACATTAGTGGTACTGTTATTGGGCACCCTTAATTTACCAAATGTGAGATGGGGATAGAGCCACCCCAGAAATAGAGCTGACCATTTGCAGGCTTTTCAATAAAGCTTCCTCAACTAGCGAATAATGAAAGATACGCCTTGCAATAGATGAACAATATGTCTATGATTGCATGATTCTTTTATAAAAATAGATATTTATTTAAATTAACAAAAAGATTAAATGTCGTATACAAAAGAGTTTAGTTGAAAATAGAAACTGCAAAGGTTTAAGTACAGTCATTGCCAAAAGTTTTGAGACTACTATATTTTTTAATATAAGAAAATTAATACATAGAACTAATTAAACGTTAAATTTTTTTTTATTATGTTTGTATCCTAATTTAAAGGTAAAGTATACAAAAATTCATAGCACAAACCCATTAATTAATAAATACAGCCAATTGATTCGCTAATTCGCGCATTCGATATTTACAATGGTGTCCCTTGTTCTTCAGGATTCCTTCAATTCGTTTGGTCATGCTGAAGACCAGATTTGTGATCATATCTTGACTATTATTGCTCATTTTCTGTTCAATAATCATTCGCAACTGCTCACAATTGGATGGATTCTGTGTATTAACCGCTAGTTTGATTATCACCCTCAAATTCTATATTGGGTTAAAATTTGACGAATTCACAGGACTAGGTCTTGAAAGTTCGATTTTAATTTTAGCCAAGAACTTTGTTGTTGCTCTGTGCCAATGTGCGCCATAATGCTAAAAAATAATCCCCAAATTGGTCCTGAACTGTTGGGAAAATGTGCTAATAAAGCAAGTTTTGGTACTGTGAGAGCATGAAACTCAATGCGTCGTTATCACACAGAATTTCCCTGGTCGAGAAGGATCCGCGCAGCTGTATTTAATTTGAGGTGCTTTATTACAGTCTTACCCTAGTTTGATAACGCCGTCCCACTCTGAGGCACAGCAGCCGTGTCCACCCCCCTCACTTTTGTTGTAGAAGGGAATCTCGCTTATTTCCCTTTCGCCTCGTCGATGCTCCGAAATTATCAAGGTCCATGTTTGCTTAAGCCGCGTCCGATATCCCTTGGGACGCCTTGCTGCGCACAGTCTTTTGACGACCATAGTTGTGGCTCCTATTTAAAGTGATGTCTGCAAATACTCAACAAATAGAGAGAGCCCGAGCTTCTTGCCGTTCAGATCTGAGTATCTGTCCCCCGTGAAGTGGTCCCCTCGCCCTTGTGATCTCGTCAGCAGATTGTCTTCGCGTAATCCGCTCTGATCAAAGGGAAGATTACAGAAACCCAGTTTACGCTCCGAAAGATTGTCCTGGCTTTCTCTCGTCTCACTAGATTGGTTGAGACTTCCTGCCGTCCTGCAGACGAATCTCAATTTGTGATTACTTCTCCCTGGAGTCGTGGTAATCTCAACCCCCTTCGGAGTCTCTTTGGACGCCTTCGTATCGGGACCTAATCGACGAAGACTTGGCCATTGGTCTTCCACCTCCCCAGTTCATCCACCAGAGGTAACCAGGAGTCCTTTCCTCGTAAGTCCCACCTCTCCGTTCCCAGTCCTAAGAAGAATTCCCCCATTTTGTGTAACGTCAATAGACTTGCTAAGTTTTCCCTTCAATCCAACTTATTTGGATCACTTATATATTTTTTCCGGACCTAATTTCCTTAATTTTTGCCCGTCATAACATTATTTGGTCGTACTAATTATTATTTAGATTTCCATATTTATCTGTGCCCTTGTTCTTTTTATTATTTGTCTTAAAGTTTAGTTTTGTAGAGGTGTTTATCTTTCAAATAACCCTTGAGACGAACCCGGCAAACGTATTTCCATTCAAAGAGCCAACCTTAATAATATTGCACTCTAGTTGGAAGGTATTTACTATCCTCAAATTCAATTGTACCCGAACCCAGCGCCGACAGTAGCGGCCAGGCTTACCTTTTTCAGACTTTGGGGTCACACGCCTTTGTCCCTCGACAGGTACCATTTCGAGTTCATGGGAGTGTTCTTAAGCAAAATTGTTCGTGTACTAGTCCTCTTAAATGAGAATTAGCTCCAGCCTTGGAGAGTGTGAGGAGGTTTCACCGTAATCACGACACAAAACTTGTGAAAGCGCTCCCTTTTCTCCTCCTAACGAAGGATCTTCCAGAAGCTAAAAACAAGCCGAAGGGAGCTTCATAAGAGAATATCACTTTGCTCCAGTCTTCAATCGTCCATTCTTTATATTTCCTACAAAGATAGAGCCTATCTGTACGGTTGTTTTTTGGTGAGATGAGGCCTTTTCACAACCTCTCGTGACTTTAAACTTTTGTCAAAAAAGTCTTCGCCTTACTGTGCGTGCTGAAGCATTTACACACCTGCCTCTTTCCAATCGTTAGCAAGCTTAGCACTGGAAGCAACCGAGCCTTTAGCTGATACTTTACCAGGAGGCGATCTTGACGTTCACTTTAACCTATTTATCATCGAAAATACTTTTTCACAGAAATGTAACTAGTACTTTTAACGTCCTCAATGATCCTACATAGGTTGTTACTTGATGTAATACTCTTATCAACTATCTCCTTGAATTTTAGGCTACTTTGTTGCAAAGAGTGGCAGGTTTTCCTTTGTAAAGAAGATTTCCAGAATTGAAAAGGGGTAAAACATATATTTTACGAAAAATATTATGAAATAGATTATAATTACACAATATAATCCCTTTCACTAATATTGTCATCTTTTCGCCCTTTTGATCGAATGGAAAAACTCACGCGACTGAAACTCATGTCCTCCATCAACTGGAACAGGACCAGAGCGCGATTTTGAATTCATCGAAAGAATGCAGTTATTTTTTTAATTATTATTATTTGAGATAATGAACACAAAATTCTTGTGAGAAAAGCCTAGCGGCCATGAACTTGAAAACAAGTTCTCACAGAACAGTGTCCATATGTCAAGTAAGAAAGAATGAATAAAGAAGAAAGAAAGTAAAATGTGTAAATAAATAAATAAATAAGTTTACAATTATTAAAATCAAATTAATATTAAAATTATGAGGTAATAGCACTCACGCTAATTTGTAATAAACCTGCAATAATTTAATCATTAGAACAATTATTCCTATTGCCTTAATTTTAAAAGCGAATGAAAAAAGTAAAACTATATATTAGTCTCAAAACCTTTAGCCATGCCTCTAGCATATGATTAGGATGCTAGCTATTTGTTTAGATGTCGACCCTAAGGTTACATCGTTTGTGGATTCATTTTCTTTGACTCACTGATGAATTTGACGCGTATCCATCAGTTGTAAATATAACGTATACTCGCATAATGAAGTAGCTCCCGACCCGCTTCGAGAACTGGGACTTTTTCAACTTTCATGAGTAAAAGCCGACTGGAGCTTATGAGCTTCAGTTTCGTGCAAACTTAATGAGCTACTTGAGTGATGAGTTGTTCGAGTAACTGGTTTCGTTCATATGAGTGCTCACTGTAGAACTGAATGTGCGGGATTACACGTACTCCTGCGTATGTACGTGAATACGAAAAGGTACTTGTGTAGTATGATTAGGGACGGGAGTTAACAGACTTAAGCAGAGTTTCTTTTTTGTGTAATTTAGTCTGGATGAGCAATTTTCCCCCTCAAAATTTAAGGCGAAAACCAACGAGGGCTTCTTTCACAGAAAGAAAGCGGTAAAACTAGAGGATGTAAAAATGTGTAACAGATCCTCGTATAGGATTTGGGGCTGGTAGATCGGGAAATCTTCTAGATGTAAGCTGCAGCATGTTCCCATGGCATAACTAACATCCCAGAGATGACTGGACGCAAGCTAGTCTGCGACTAACCTGCATAATTAGCGTCGAACAAGAATAGTATGTGAAAAGGAAGTGTTAAAGAAAAAGGCGAAAAAGAGTAGAATGGAACTGTTTAGAAGGAATCAACTCTAGGTAGTCTTAATCTAGGTTGAGGCTGCTGAGAACACTGTTGCCGGGAAGGTGCACCCATCTTTGCTTCAGGTGTAACAGCTTACAAGGCCACGCCTTTGCGGGGTTGAGCAAGAAAAAAAATGGGCTTGAATAGTTGGGTTGGCCGCATTGTTAGCGTGTGTGCATTGACTTAAACCTGACCGCGCGACGTAAAGGTAGAGAGCTATTGGGGTCAGGAACGTCTCTATCAAGTCACCGAATGCGGTTTTCCCTTTCACGAGGTCGCGGGTCACTCAATTGGTTCCCCTTCCACCAGGTCGCGGGTCACTCAATTGGGCCTCAGGGAGACGCTACAGTTACATTTAGATCGTAAAACGCACAAACGGAGACCGACCAACTCCAACAATGGGTAATAAAAGCCATCTTTATATGAACGCTCTCGGAATATTTGGAAAATCTTATCTTCTACATGTAAAATCTACCTCCGGTGCCACTCATATCCTTTTAGTTAACATTAAAGCAAAAATCATGTATTTTTTATAAAGTAATCTACTTCTTATACTTATGTGAATGTTTTTTTTTAATACTTTGAAGGGTAAAGAATTTTAGAGATACGTATGGGTGATCGTAGCATTCTTTTTCAGTTACATCAAACTGCCACCATCTGTCGCACAAAACTGGTAAATTTGTTAAGAACCTGTAAATGTATGTGTAAAAAGTGCTATTCTGCTCTGAAAAGCTACATAAATCGAAGAATTTATATGATAAATTATAACGGTGTTTGTGGGAGCAATTTTGTCACTGTTGTTCCGTTACACATGTGGACCCGTTGTGAGCGCTTACTTTTTATACACTATTCTCTTACACTGCATACTACCCGCCCCCCAGGGGGGGTACAAGGGGACCAGAGAGTCCTAAGTGGGGTGTCCTCATTTATAATATGGTTGTATCAAGTTATGTTGTGTAGTTTAGTACCACTCCGACCTACAAGACTAAGAGCCACTGTTCAGTCTGCGAATTGGTTCATTTTTTCTTCCTGGGTTTTGTGACGGAGAGGGGGTGGGGGCATCCGGTGACTAAACAAGCTCGATGTAGCTTAACTTGGGTAACGTGAACGGAGTGTTTCTACTTGGTGACTCTTTGCAAGTGAATAGTCAGTATCTTCTTCTCCAAGAGGGGGGGGGGTAAGCGAACACTACTTTAAGAGCATCTGACGAGGCCCCAGACGGACGAAGGAGACTCTACGTCAGCTGTCCTGTCGCCTCCCTTGTGTGGTTTGAGGGCGGGTTAGGGGCCCGTCTATTCTTGGTCTTCCTCTAAGCGAGACTCAAAGCGTCGAACACTAAATATATTCTGCCCCGTAGGATTACACCGCATTACTTTCATCTCTTCATTGAAGTTAATTACACTTGCCTCTTACTGGATATCCTCACAAACACGCTTTGAAAGACACTAACAATGGTAATATCAATAGCATTATTATTATTATCAGCATTTGTATTATTTTACTTAATTATAATAATTATGATTTTAGCCTTTCGTGAGAGAAAGGTGTCAGATGATGTCAGGTTGTGGCGAGAGGAAAGGAGGGTGTGTTTGCATGGATGCCGGGCAGTGGTGGGCTGGTGGCAGTCTCATCCGAGGCGCTGTGTAGTGAGCGTCGGCCGTCTCCCGTCCGTCTCCGTTTGACGCGCCTCTCGGCCTCGATCCGCTCTTGTGCCTTGGAGTTCAGAGCTTTTCACAATGAAAGACTCTTCCCGGTGATCATAGTAGTCGGGGATCCCTTAACGAGTCTTCTGGGAGTTCGAACTCGTCTAGGGTCTTGAGGTTCCACTCGCGAAACCCTTGCCAAAGGACCCAGTGGGAGAGGAGGTACGTAACCCCGTCCGTTTACTTGCTAAAAGTAAGTTCGGAGAACTGAAGATGGTGTCAGTGGCACTCTGGACGCTAGGAGTCAAAATGATCTTGTCATGTCTGAATAATGTGGCCCACGAGGTTATGGGGGGACGGAGGGGCTAGGTCTGGGTACTAGTGTTCACAAAGTTACCATAACTCGTGTTCAAACGGAATGACCCGGAAACCTACTCCCATAAAATAAGTTAGGGTACGGTTTCTTGGACTCGAACCTGGCCATAGAGGTCATCAGATTGAGTCGGATTCTAACTCGGTACTCATGACTGGGAACACTTTCTTGACCCTTGCGATCATACATTTCATACTTTTTCGTCCTCAATCGCTAGGTTTTGTTTTCTTGCTCCTTTTCCCCTCGCCCCTTCCCGATTGTTTATTTCATTCTCAAGAAAAAAGACACGAAATTTGTCAGCGATCCAGGTGTGAAAAAGATCATTTTAACTCTCGCGCGCTTCCGCCTCTCCCTTTAGTCTTATTTGCCTTCGATTTACCGCAAGCGAGCCAAGTTTCCTTTTCTTGCCATAAAAAAATGATTTATTCCGCCATATATCTCAAATGCGCCCTTTGATAGCGAAAAGGGGCGTGTATTTATCGTTATTTTACCCAGAAATTGTTATTTAGTTTACCAGAAAATGGTGGATTAATAATTGGGAGGATGCAAAAATTAGTAGCAGCATTCGAGCACCCCTAATGGGGGACTGCAAAAGATAGAAGCAAAAGGTAATGGAACAGATCAAGGCAACGGGGATGTGAAAGATCATAACAGAGGGAGTACTGGTGATCAAGGCAGGCTAAGAGGGTTCTAGGGACCAACTTCACCAGCATCAATCTCTCGGGCTGTTCACTCGCAGAGGTCCCCAGGAACGAGTTCGTAAAGCAAAACGGGGACTTGATCGTGTGCCGCCCCTTTTGCCTTCATCTTATGGAGTTCCTTATGCATCTATGCTTTGCAGTTCATTTGCCTTTATCTCTAGCATTTCAGTTGCATCGATCCGTTGCAGTTCCATTTGCCTTGAACTTATTTATTGATTTTTTGTACTTCTTTTGCCTTGGTTGTTTGCAGGCCTTATGTCATGCCTGCTCACCATAATCTAGCCTTAATCTTTTGGGATCTATTTGTCTTTATCCTTTCCAGTTACTTTGTTTTGAATTTTACACTATTTAACTTGCCAATTTGCTGCATTTAAGACTTTGATCTTTTGTAGCTCCTTTGACTTCATTTCACACAGTCCATTTGTACGAATCGTTTGCAGTCCCCTCTCCATCGATATCTTACATGTTACCCTATGCCTGTTCATTTGAAGTCCAAATTGCCTTGCTATCTTACCTTTCATTTTGCCTTATCCTATCCCACTCTCCTTTCAAAGAAGAGTTGCAGTCTCCTAACCTTAGATCCTTTAGAGTTACTTTTGAATCGATCTTTTGAAGTTACTATAGCCATAATCTTTTGTAGTTCACATTGGAATTACTTTTTGCTATCCCTTTTGTCTTATTTTTCACAACCGTTTTTGCCTTGCCTTTTAGAGTCCGATTTGTCTCGATCTTACATTTTATTTTGGTTTGATTTTTTTATCATTTGTTACACCACAAAATCGGTACATTTTTCGAACAAGGAGTGGCTGTTGGCCATTATATACGGCTTTTCGTGGAAAACATTTTTTATGCTTCATTTTAAATTATGATGGCCACTCAATTTCCTTTTCCAATATGGAATTTATCCAAATTTGAAGCAAACTTAGATGACGTTCTTTCACGTATACTTGCGTGAAAACGCAGGTAACAATTAATGCAAGGAAAAACTTAATCAAGATGTTTAGCAAAATCCGCTAAAAGACCAGACTTCACTAAATATGGAACTCAAGAGATACAAGTTTGTGCAATTGATTCCAAGACGTCATTATACCAAACTGATCATGGCTTCGGCAGTCTGTGACAAACCAGTTTGATCTTAGGAAGGAGAGACCAGAATGTATTACAATTGCAGGGAAATCCGATAAATGAATAAAATATACTATGAGATATGGAAGCATCGTCTCTTATGTTCATTTAATGAAGAAGAAATTGTAGATGTAAATTATCCTCAAGCCAAGATATGAGTTGCATATATTAGATGAACCTTTGAGCTATAAGGCAGGCAAATATCGAAAAGGCCAACGAGAAAAGCTTATTAATTGGTAAATTGAAAATGGGTGAAAAACTGTTCCAACAGGTTTTCAATAACTGTCTTCATATATATACGAATAAGCTTTAAGACTCAACCTACATTTTTTCCTCAAATGTGTTGACATGAGAGAAAATTCTTTCATTCCAACATCTCTGAGGAAGGACTTTAAGTTGAGCCCGAAAGCTTCGGAAGAACAATAAAACCTTCGTATCATTTGTGGCTTTAATTTCCCCAAATGTGGCCTGAGCTACTCCTATATTTATTTCAAGATATGTAGGTGCTTCATCTTGCTCATAATGATTAATTTTTTTATTAATGATTGTTCTCTCTCACTTCGTTTTGCAATACAGATATTCAGCCATTTTTCAGTACTAATACAGAAGCTTTATATTATAATCTTTCGGAATCCTGCTTAACGAGGGTTCCCCAATCGATGTTTATTAGGCTGAACTCCGTTTTAAAAGACGTTTATTAGGTTGGTTAACAATTACGCTTAACGCAGGAAGGGAAGGGGGCGACTTGAGGTCGTCCTTTTGGGGTTAACACCTTAATACTCTAGTGGCTTCTAGGATACTAAACTGGCGTCACTGGGTCCTAAATTACCCGTGGGTAGGAATTACAGAGGCAAAGGATAGTTGAATTTGAGGGCTTGATGATGCGACGAGGATAAGATGAAATTTGGTGAGAGGATAGCGAAACTTGTTTCTGAGTTGTCTCGTTGTTCATGCACCAATTTGCGATGTATGTTGAAGCGTAAAAGTGACCTCGAACGCGTTTCGGTCAATTTATTAACATCCATAACTTTTGAATTGGTCTATTACGACTTGAGGGCCAAAGAGCTGGCTGGGGATGCACAAAACCCCGGTTAAGATTCAACCTCGTTGTTCTCCCAGAGTTACAAAGATGATTGTAGCATAGTAATTAACTAGGGTCCTTCCACTGAAACCTTTTATTTATTTTAGCCTTATGTAGGGTCAAAATAATAGACTTACAATCTTCCGAGCGTGCCGTAAAAGGTACTGAACCCGGATAAGAGCAGCTGGCTTGGGAAACCGCATCTTGTGGAGAAGCGGTTAAAGATGATTTTTTATTTGTGAAAAGAGATTCGTGATAAAGGGGAAAAGTTAAATGAAGTAAAACGTAGAGAAAGTACACAGAAAAAGTAGTCCGGGTTCTTTGAACCGAGATGGCACGCATCTCTCCTGAAACGCCCCCCTCCACTCTACTCCACAACTTATGCAGGTGCCATTGTTTAAATTCGCCGCGGCGGCGGCATAATTCCACGAATTTCGAGCATCGCGGGGGTATCCCTTGTCAATGACCCTCCTGAAGCTTCTCTGTTCCTGAGTACAACGAGCAGGGCTTCGTTATGGCAACGAGGGACCCATCCCTTACCGCTGGGAACGAGTGGCTCTGGACACGGCTCAAGAATGGCCCTAGGTAACCAGTCACCCGCAAACTAATTGCAGGCGGGAAGCTTCGAGCTGACGCGCGCGCGCGCGCGTGTGTGTGTGTGTATATGATTTTTAATTCAAAAAAATATGTTAAAAAAATAACCATAATTTTCGTGTTTTCTATTTAAAATATGTTAATATAACATTTATCTCTTTCTTACATACATACTCTCTCTGTCTCAATATATCTCTCCCACTAAAACTTTCTCACTCTCACAAACTTACACAACGTCTTCCTCTAAGAATTTTTTTCTCTTTCTTCTATATATTCTCTCTATCATCCCCCCGCCCTCTATTACGACTCTGCCTCTCTCTCTTTCCTCTTCTCCTTTCTCTGGCCTACTCCACACCATGCACCCCTTCTCTTTCCTCTTCCCTCTCTCTCTTCCCATCTCTTTTCTCCTATTTCCCTTGTTTCTCCTCTCCCTCTCTTCTCCTCCCTTTCTCTCGCAATATCTCTCTCTCATATAATATATATATATATATATATATATATATATATATATATATATATATATATATATATATATATATATGATAAATAACACCCACAAGGAAAATGGAAAAACAACTCCGAGCGCTTTCGTCTTTTTTCTAAAAGACCTCTTCATGGAATAATGTAGTTCAGGACAGACAATGTCTTAAATAGTAAGGAGTGGGGGGTTAAAACGGCTACCTGCATCCAAACCCTAACTAGGGGGTATAAATTCTTTAAGCACTTTAATTTGTGGCCTAATGATCTTAATATCAATACTTTTCCCTAAAAAATAACACGTTAGTTCCCTCAATTAAATTTACTTTAGAAAATGAAAAAGATAACACCATCCCTTTCTTAGATATTTTGATCCACCGAACAGACCAAGGTTTCAAATATGAAATTTATAGACAACCTACAGCCATTGATTGACTCATGCATCCATTTCTATTCTGATCACCATATTAGTATCAAAAAAAGCGTTTTCTCTTCCATGTTTCTCCGTGCCCTGAGAATTGTTTCACCGAATATTTGGAAAAAGAGGTTGATAAGATATATAATATAGGTTTAAATTTGTGTTACCCTTTCTACGTACTTAAAAATTGTTATAATTCTGCTAAGCGTTCATTTTATCAACCTAAAATGTATTAGTTTCACCTTTTAACCAAAGTTTCATTAAATTACCTCATTTACAAAACCTTTGAACATAAATGTTATTTTTAAATATGAAAAAACTATCCATCGCTTTCTCGTAAAAAATTCACCCCCTAAACCAGGCATTGTATATTCTATTGGTTGCAATAATTGTGAAAAATGCTATTATGGACAGACAGGTAAAGAATTGAATGTTAAAGTTAAACAGCATCAAACTAATGTTCTTAATTTTTGTCAACAATCTGCATTATTTTTACATATCTATAGTCAGGATCATACTATTAATTGGAATAGTGCTAAATCTGTTATTAAATGTACAAACTACATTTGAAGAAATATTTTGGAGTGTATCTCTTTTAATACTTTCCCAAATTTAAATATTAGCCCTGGATTGTTTAGCCTAGATCCTATCATATCTAATTATATTAAATCACAAATTAAAGTGTTTAAAGAATTTGTACCCACTAGTTAGGGTTTTGATGCAGGTAGCCGTATTAACCCCCCCACTCCTTACTATTTAAGACATTGTCTGTCCTGACCTACGTTATTCCATGAAGAGGTCTTTTAGAATAAAGACGAAAGCGCTTGGAATCGTTTTCCATTTTCCTTGTGGGTGTTATTTATCATAATTTTGACTCACGTGCAAGTTGTGAGTTTCTTTTCATATATATATATATATATATATATATATATATATATATATATATATATATATATATATATATATATATATATATATATATATATATATATATATATATCAATTCTTCCAGTTTTATTTTGCGTTTACATTTTATCCGTGAGAGCAAAAGAGAACTGAGGACCGAGGACCGAGGAGTTAACCGTTACAATGCACTTTTTTGGGAGTTTGATTATATCATTCACTACAACAAGGAGTAACAACAAGGAAAGAAGGTACCCTAGGAAACCTTACGGTCCATTCAAGGAGGGACCGTAAGAATCACCATTCTTCATTTTTGCCCACAGTATCCCTTCTCTTCCCTCTCCTCAACTCTAAATCCTGGAACCAGTTCGTACAACGAACACTCAAAAACACCGATTTCAATCAGCTTTTACAGGTTGACTCAGACGTACGCACTTTGTTTGCAGTTGAGCGCCCTTACCCCCTCATTGCATTATTCTCGAGCACGAACGAGGCGAGGTGGCTGGCGGGGAATGTCTGTTATTGGAGCGATGGGTGGAAAAGTGTGTGGGTTTAAAGAAAGTGGGGGATTCGTCTTTCTTGCCGTGCCATCTGCCGCTTTGCGGTTTCGAGGAGGAGGAATTCGGGCGGGAGTCTTCAGCGGGTTGACCCAATTCGCTCCGAGAGCCATATGGCGTAAGATTTGTCCAAAGAAGAGGTATGGAAAATAAACCGAAAACCAAATCTGGGTCTCTGTCAATCCGTCGGTCGGTTTGAAAAGGAAGTTTCGGACCCGACTGCGAAGGCTGGGTCTCTTCTCGCTCGAGATCCGGAGACTGCGTGGGCAACGGAAGGAAAGAGTGTTCAAGATTCGTCGAAAGTGTTGAGACTCTTTTAAATACGACTCGGAACCATGAGTGTATTTTTTAAAGCGCCTATTTAGCGACTACTTACACGGGTCTAAGATGCCGTAATTAAATTACAGCCTAATGCTAGGCTAGATTAAAACAAACAAAAAAGCAAGAAGAAGAAAGCAACCTCTTTCGCTGGGGGTAGGCCCCCCCCCACGACACGGGAGCATGGGATCAACACTAAAGAGAGTCAAATATAATGGAGGAGGCCAGCCTCCTCCAAGAAGTCAAATAGTCAACAAGTCTGTGTGTACGAACTCGTCCCGAGTAAAAGGTCCACGGGTGCAAGTTAGAATCGCCGCGGCTTCTAACTAACCTGGTGGTCTGTTACTCAATTATTCCACTCCTTTACCGCAAAATAGTGAAAGACTTGAAAAGTTTCCTGGTGCCGTAGTAAACAGCGCTACTAGTGAAAAAGGCAAAGGAGAACGAGATAAAAAATGTCGCGAGTTGAACGAATGGATCAACTGGAGAATCCGCTGCCCAGATGTCTTGGGCGGCGGATTCTCCAGTTAAGTAATTCTGGGCGGCGGATTCTCCAGTTAAGTAATTCTGGGCGGCGGATTCTCCAGTTAAGTAATTCTGGGCGGCGGATTCTCCAGTTGAGTAATTCTGGGAGGCGGATTCTCCAGTTGAGTAATTCTGGGCGGGGGATTCTCCAGTTGGAACATTTCTGGCAAGCTGGGCGGCAGATTCTCCAGTTGATCCGAAAAAATTTAGCGAAAGCTCTTGATTAAAATATTTGTTATCGATTCAACTTTTTCCCTTCAAATCTCTATCATTTAATCAATAATCTGAGTTGTTGTTTTTTTCCGTTACGGCATTTTACGGGGAGGAGAGATCGGGGGGGAGGGGGCTTTTCTCTTTGGTATGCTTCCTCACATACGATGTAGGCTATGCTCTTCCCAGTGTTTGTTTTTTATTTAAAGTGAAAACTAAGGAAGGCATCTTCCGCAGAAAGTTTGTAAATGGATTTGCGATATCTCTTCGGTATGATTCACAAGATCTTTGAGGAAGTTCTTTTCTGTTTGTCCGTCTGTCTGTCTCACTCACTCCTGGAAAAAAAGACAACTAAACCAGATAGTATGAACATGCTCGTACAAAGAGAAAGTGTACCTAAATACGAACAAGCTTGTGCAAAGAACAAATATGCCTCAAAATGCTAACGGGTCATATAACGAACACGTAATATCGAATGTACACATAAGTTCTCTCAAGGAGTACATGTGTTCAAAAGCACGTACTTGTTCTTATGCATATCATATGTGCTTGGAAGTACGAACTACAGCTACACTCCAACCCCATTAATACTACCCTGTTCGTGACAGATCACGCTGGTTCTTACGTAGCGGAGAAATTAAAAGTTGTGAAAGAAAATAAATGAAGCAAAAGAATCAGATGAAAGAAAACGAAGTTGGGGGAAAGAAAATAGGATAAAAGTCTTGAATCCTGATTACCTGGGTGCTGAGGGATCATTTAAACCTCCCATTAATGGGGAGGAAAGGCATTTAATTCGAGGGACTCTCATTGATGGAGAAGGGGAATCGTTTTCCCTCTGCATAACCCATTAATGGAGTGGGAAAGATTTCCCTCTTGTTAGTCCATTAATGGTGATGCAAAGAGCATTTCCATTTATGCACCACATTAATGGGGATACGAAATGCATTTCCCTCTTGGCACCCTATTAATGAGCATAGGAAAGACGTTTCCCCCTGGCGTCCATTAATGGGTACAGGAAATCGAGTCCTATCTGCCCTAACTCCTTTCCAAAGAGGAGTCATGTCTGTATCTTCGAACACCTGTCATCTAGTTGCGAACCATCTCTTAGGCCGTCTATAATACGCCCCTTTCTCTTCTATTTATCCATATTTTTCTTTATTGTTCATCGGCCATCCTCCTGCGTGGAAATGCCATCGTTGGTTATACATTTTTCTCAATGCGTCATCATTACCTCATTGGATTATACATATTTCCATTTTCTCCCTAATAATTACCAAGCATCTGTTTTATTGGAATGAAATCCGCTGTTTGTTTTTTTGAGCTCGACCCGCCATCTGGTGTCTCTTGGTAACGGGGTTCAAAGACGGCCACACAATGGCGTTGATTTAAAATAAACACGCGTCTATCTGTCTGTACAACAGATATCACAGTAGAAAAGAGGTTATTTTGAACTACACCTTGCCCTGCAAAAGGAAGTTCCGACATTTTTATGGTTTCCTGGGTTCATTTATTTTCCCTCGTTGAATTACACACTTTTCCATTTGAATATGCATCTAAGGAAAGTCTTGTCGTCTTCGATCTTGTGATCTCCTTAGTGCCCAATTTTTGGTCTCTTGGAGTGCCTTAGCACCCGAGACGTCACCCGTTACCGGGAAATATTAGTAATTGTCCCCCGCAAATCGAAACAGATATTTAATCAGGGTAATCTGGTCAAAAGAGAGGCGAAATCACAGTAATCCAAATTTCTGCAACCTGGACTGGTGGTGCGGAGGTATTCCAAACAAGGTAACAAGTTCGTACAAGGAAGAATAGGCCCTCAAAATTACGAGCTTGAACTCCTTTTTGGGAATGTAGTCGTGTGTAAGTCGAAATGGGTCATTAGTTCCTCATTCCCTTCGCACTAGCATGGTGTTCGTGACCCTAATAATGGTTTCTCTCAGCTTAGCATGCTTGAGACGAAGACACAGAAGAATCTGTCTAGATCTTCCCTCCATGTGCCTAACGCCTCTTCCTCAACACTCATAAATACCTGATGCGGGACGTGACCTCTTCATATGGGGGTCAATTTCCCTTAATTAATTTACGAAGGCAAAATTCAATTCATTATTTAATCAGGGATTATTTCTTGTCTTTTTTTTAATTTTTCTATTAGAAAAAAATGCGAATTGTATACTGCTATTACAATAATAACAATAATAATACGGGTACAAATAATAATAATGTCCGAATGGTTGGTAAGAAAAAAAAAGAAAAAGAATTTCATATTCTCACACATTTATATTTGCACTGGGGATGAATTATTTTTCAAAAGGTGTTTTGGAATATGCTGTAGTGAGTGTAGGGAGGGGAGGGGCGGAATTTATCATCAATGAGAATAAACCTAAACAGCTATCAATGGTCTCTATAATTTCAATTCATCAAGTTAATTAATAATAAACGTAGCTAATCGCCAATGGGTAATCGAATCAGTCAATATTTTTAAAAATATGAAACCGCCCCAGAAGAGGGGGTATCAACTTTGTATTTTGGATTAGCTCTGCTCTTTTTACTAACCTTTTCTAGGTTTATAATCCCCGCTGTTCCCTGAGAGGAAGTTCGCAATTACTGCCATAAGATTTTTGCTATTTTCTTCTGTCAATGGCCTCGTTGATTTGATCAGTTTCATCTCTTTTTTTTCAAAGGAAAATGATCAAGAGGTGCTTAGTAGGCATTTTCGGTTCACGAGAAAAGACATCCAAAGGTCGAAACTGAGCGGTTGAATAACACGGCAAATTAATTATCATCAGCCCCTTCTCCAACGCCCCCTCAGAGAGAGTCTTTTCTCTCGCTCAGAGTCAATTTTCAGAAGGTAAAGGGAGCGAGGAGCGGCTGTCGGGAGTTCGCCCAAGGGTTTCTGCTCTCACAAAAACGCCTCGCTGGAATCACTTCTTGGGGGACTTTGAGATAACAACATTTCCGCATTCCCTCGGAAGGAGAAGTCCCCCCGGGGCTCATTGATGCCCTCCTACCCTCGTTCTGGGTCAAGAACCTCGGCTCTTTCTTACCGGTTTTAGTAGTCCGGCAGCATCCTATTCTTGGGGTTCATCTCCATCCAGTGAAAGGGATTGGATAGAAGATCCTAGCTCCCAACCTTTCGAAGCTTTTGTTTCTCTATGTAAAATTGTTCTTAAAGGATTAAAAATATACCCTGTGTTCACTTTTTAAAAAAAATAATTTCGTTGTAGCATTAATTTCAATTGTTTTTATCATTCCTATTCTCTCGCCTCCGTTATTTTCCTTCTAACCCTCTCATTTGCCTTTGCCTCCTCAAGAGGGTCTTCAAATTGTAATTTTGAGTATCTATTTACGAGCTTTTGCGAATGTTTGGACTTTCTTGAATAGAGTACTCAGAAGAATAGAAATGAGAAAAGTCTTCAAACTTTAATTAGAATCACTTGTTTTATACATTAGAGTCATTGCTTCACGACCAGTTTCGTTAATGTTCATAGAAGATATTTAAGTCGAGTTTTTAACATTTATAAGCAGACCTTTTAAGTGCTGATATAACTGTTCAATTTCTGCTCAGTCTGAGATTATCATCTATGGTGAACTTGTTTGCTAATATCTAGATTTGTTGAGAACTTGTTATTGCCTCGATCGACCCTTTTGAAATTTCACTTGGCTGTTTTGCCTTGTTTTTGAAGTTTTAAAGCAGTCAAAATATGAAGGTTTATGAGTCCATTGCAAGGGATTTATAATGCTCCTTTGCAGATCAGTCATTTCTGATTACCCTTAAATTCAATTTGTGCTCATCTTGCCCCCAATTTCTTATATGTTCACCCGACGTTCTCCTACCAAGAAGTGAACAAACACTCGTTATATTTTGAGCTTCACGTTCTGCGGCAACAAGATTCATATCGGAAAATCCATCTCCCCTATATTTAAAACTTCATTCATTTACTGTGGAAAATGAACGTTTCTGCTTCTTTACCGTTCACATTTATGTTACCTGGTTTGGCATTTAGGTAAACAACAATGTGTAGCGCACCACTGACCTCTTTGCTAATGATTAGGGAGTGTCAATAGGGCTCTAATCAGATAGCAAGAGCAACGGAGCACGAAATTGTCCTAATTTTCACGACTCCACCCGCCAGATGAATGTTTACGTATGTCATGAACAAAATTAAAAACCGCAATCAAGATCGAAGCGAAATCGACGTAGATTAGAAAATGGAAAAAAAGTTGTAGAATTTTCCTAAACTTAAATAGAAACGTGAGGGATGAAAATCAGAGTACAAGGACTGAGAAATTGAGTTCATACAATAATAGAGTTGTTAGTATTTTTGGCGTGAAGATACATGACTGAACTTATAAATTTATCTATCGAGAATGAGAAATGTATGGAAAAATAATGAAGAACACAATATAATTTAACAGGAAAAATAAACAAAGTAAAAAGGGTCAAAATAGCTTATTGGTGTACTTAAAGCTTTGGATTGAACTTTAGGGTAGAATTAGTATAATTTTGACCTCCGAATGTCGATGAAAACGAAATGGCGAAAGAGTTCTTTGCTATACTCGCCGCAGGGAGAAATGGACGATGGGGTTCGGTAAAGAACCCTCCCAGGTGTCCCCACACTGTTGCTATATCTCCACATATCAGCTGCCCGCCCTCTCTCTCTCTCTCTCTCTCTCTCTCTCTCTCTCTCTCTGTAGCGGGACAACTGTGACGGTTCTTTGCCAAACCTCATCGGCCATTTCTACTGCGGCGATGCGGCGAGTTTAGTAATTTGCAATTATTTCATAAAATGTTTGGGTTTTCACAACTTCAGACTAAATTATGGTTTAAAAGCTTAGGAAGGAAGGAATAGGGACTATTTTCAAGAGAAAAAATTCTAGGACAGGTTTCTCAGGTGTGGAGAAAACGGGGGTGAGAAAACAGCTGATATTTGAGTTAGAAAATCCATGAGATGTAATTATACTAAGTGAAAAAAAGTTCGTATTGATAGAGTGCGACTAAAAGAAGAGAGCAGTAAAAGTATGAAAAAAGATTGGATTATTCTCCACATGCCCAGAATGCATCTTAGAGAGAATGCATGTTTTTAAAACATGAATATTTTCATTTATGGTTATGAGTAAATTGAATGTTGTGATGTGAGTACGGAGTGTATTTCTCGAGTAGAAGTTAATAGTTATGCGAAAGTAAAGGATGGATAGGCAGATAAAAAACAAAAACTGGTTTTTAAATGCTGCAAGTTTTTCTCCTCCATTAATAAGACGAAGTTGGGAGCTTAAATGCATTTTATCCGCTCCAATGACGTTTTAAAAGCCATCTTCGCGGGCCTTTGAGAGTACTGGTAGACGAATGAAGTTATTAGCAAGCGATTTAGTACACCAAGGCTGAGAACTTGACAGGATTCCACCAACAAATAGTACTCACTAAGGAAATTAAAATTATCTATTCCTTTGGTTAAATTTTCCGATTACTAACAAATTTTACCCAATGTAATTACACCCAAGGCTGCTACTAGAAATTAATAAATAGGATGGAAAGAAAGTTATCGCACAACTTTTATTGACAACTGTTTACAACGAAACAATAAAGGAAAAGAAACATATCAATGAACAATGTAATCACCGTTATTTTCGAGCACCCTCCTGTTTCCAACGACGCGATAGATCATGGATGCCTTTGTTTTGAAATTTAACTGGGTCGCTATCAAAGAAGTCTCCAACTCCAGTTTTCAGTTCGCCATCATTTGCGTAAGTTTTGCCATTCAAGAAGTTCTGCAGTGACAGGAATGGATGATAGCCTGTTAACGCCAGGTCTGACGACTCCTGTTGGTGAGGAAGAAATATCCATCGCAGCTCCAGAAGTTTTTCACAGGTATGATTTGCAACGTGTGGTCGGGCGTTATCATGAAGAAACATGACATCAGTCAATTCTAGTCATCTCTGCACAATTTCATCTACCACCTGTTGCAGTTGTTGACCTTATAATTAAGCGTTGATAGACTGATTGTGTTTCAAAATTTCTCATGTAAATCACTCCCTCCACATCCTACCAGCCACAAAGCATAAGCTTATTTTGATGTCGGTCGCATTTGCTTGAAGTTGTGCAGGTGCACCTTTGTCTGTCCAGCTTTTTTGCATGCCATGTTCGAGTGTAGAAACCCTTTCTCAGCTGCAGTTTCATGCAGGTGTCTATGTGGCGCTGACGGTCGAATTGGGTCAGTTTACGTGGAATCCATACCTCCAATTTGCTGAATTTGCCCATTTCCTCTAAATGATGCAAAATGGCCTTATGGGTGATGCTAAGCTTTTCAGTCAGCTCACGTGATGCCAGATGAGGATAAGCTTTGACACAGGCGCACAAACGGTTATTGTCACTAAATGAGGGTCGACAATTTTTGGTTGATCTTGGAGATCGAATTGGCCATGGTGAAACGTCTTAAACCTATCGTAAGCTGTGAGGCGACTGATTGTGTCTTCTCTAAATGCTTGGTTGATACGACGTTATGAATGGGCAGCGTTTTGGCGTAATTGTAATCATAAAGTAAGAGTAAGTTGCTGTTCACGATGAAGAGTCATTTGATGGGGAATTTTTGAAACTTTAGATTTCATTTATGGTCTCCGACTAATTACTGTGTAGTGGCCTAGCCTTCCTTAGGCCTCTCTTGAGAGTAAATAACCTAGTTTACCTAGATTCCAGGTCATTGCGCAGTTTCAAGCGAGGCCTCTGGCATTGTCTGTGAAGGAAGCAATACTATGGCTAAATTCAATCATAAAAAAATTCGAAAGGGCAAGAAGCGCTGATTGGTAATCACACCGGGAGCTCTAATGCTTGAGAGTGGTGTAGGGAATCACAGAAGAGTTGGATGAGTCAGGCTGGGATTACGAGGGTACGGTGGCTCGGAAGCCTCCGCAAGTATCAGTCTCTCTCGTTAGGTAGATAATGCAATTGGACGCCGCTACCGCTCATACCAGATAAAAAAAGTTTAGCTTTTTTCGCAAAAGATGAAGGGCGAGTGGAAAGAACGTGCTGCGAGGCTCGTGAAAAAACTGAATCATCTCTTCAAGCCTGGTAGGCTTTGGTTCTTTTCAGACGAAAATAATTTCTGCCCAGATAAGGCTGTGAACTCTCAAAACAACCACTGACTTACTTTCTCCCCTCCCCCGAAAAAAATGCATATAGATTCATGAAGACCAGGTTGCTGGTCCACAGCATGGTGTTTGGGGTGGTCAGTAGTGAAGATCACGTTAAAGGTCTGTTTATCTTCCTAGAGGGCGACATCAATGGGCTTGGAGGAGTCGGTGTTGCTCTGAGTCCAAGAGGTAGCCGTTGGAAGGCCGTATGTGTGGCATCAGGACTCTGCGTCATGCTACACGAGCAGAATGACCCAGGCTTTGCTTTCAGACAATTTATTTGACTACATCACTCTAAACATCTGTCCTCCCAATTCCCTAGACTACAACCCTTGGACTATTATATGTGGTTGAGAAAGAGAGAGAGAGAGAGAGAGAAAAGAGAGAGAAAGAGAGAGAGAGAGAGTCAAGTCCCCCTGCACCAATAAGCTGGAGCTTAGGTCTAAGGATCACCAGTTTTCATCTCCATAGTTAAACGGATGGACCGTCGAGTAGGCCTGCCCCAGGTTCCGACGCCGCCTGGAGGCCGCGATTGAGGCCAAAGGCGATTTCATTGAATATGATGAAGAGTCCAGCAATCCTTCAAGTCTTAAAAATTTAACTTTTGTTAAATATATTCTTGTAAATGAACTAACTATATGTGTTATTTTCTTTTATTGAAGTTAGGCAACAAATCACCCACTGTAACCTGTAAAACCTCTTTATTTGAGCCAAAGCTCTTAGTCTCACTGCAAAGAGAACTACCTAGTTAAATGAATTTTGACTCTTCTACTTGAGCCAAGGTTCTTAGTCAAAATGAACATAGAACCTCACAGTTAAGCCAAGGCTCTAGTCTCAATCAATGCACCTAGAGCCTCACAGTTAAGCCAAGGCTCTAGTCTCAATCAATGCACCTAGAACCTCTTACTGGAACCAGGTTTCTTACCCTTAATGCACATATAGCTTCTACCAAGGCTCTTAGTCTCAAAGCAGCTAGAATCTCTTATTTTCAATGCCCCTTGAACTTCCTACGTCAGCTAAAGTTCTTATTCTTGAGATACCTAAAACCTCCTTTTCGAGTCAAGATTTTTATCTTAATAAGCCTAGAACCTCTTAGTTGAGCCAGGAATTATAGTCTCAATACACCTATAAAATCCTACTTGATCCAAAGTTCTTTCTCTCAATGCACCTAGAGTCCTAGGACCTCATACTTAAGACAATATTGTTAGTCTAAATGCAGCTAGAACCTCTTGCTGAAACCATGATTTTTAGTCCTACTGCTTCTAGAACCACCCTCTTGACCATAACTTCTTAGTCTCAATTCCAATAAAACCACATAATTGAGCCACGTCTATTATTCTGAATACACATAGAACCTACTACTTTAACCAAGGTTTTTATTCTCAATGCCCATACAACCTCCTATTTTAAACAAGGTTCTTAGTCTCAATGCAACTAGAACCTCCTATTTGAGCCAAGATTCTTAATCTCAAACCAAAGAGAACCTTCAACATGACCCAACGTTCTTAATTTCAGTCCACTCGGAACCTCCCACTTGAGCCAAGTATATTAGTCTTATTGCATTTAGAACATCCTATTTGTTGAACCAATATTCTTGTTAAATGACATAGAACTTTCTAATTGGTCCAATATTCTTAGTCTCAGTGCATCTAGAACCTTCTAGTTGGGTTTACGTGTCTCATTTCCCGTTTCAATATTGAAATATTCATCAATGGAACGACAAAGAAGAACATAAAATAAAACATTCATCAATGGAACGACAAAGAAGAACATAAAATAAAACATTCATCAATGGAACGACAAAGAAGAACATAAAATAAAACATTCCTCAATGGAACGACAAAGAAGAACATAAAATAAAACATTCATCAATGGAACGACAAAGAAGAACATAAAATAAAACATTCATCAATGGAACGACAAAGAAGAACATTAAATAAAACATTTATCAATGGAACGACAAAGAAGAACATAAAATAAAACATTCATCAATTGAACGACAAAGAAGAACATAAAATAAAACATTCATCAATGGAACGACAAAGAAGAACATAAAATAAAACATTCATCAATGTAACGACAAAGAAGAACATAAAATAAAACATTCATTAATGGAACGACAAAGAAGAACATAAAAGAGCGAGCAACAAGAAACACCCGAGATCGTTTGTGGTGAGGCAGCAGTTCAATCCATTATTGTTTACTGCCTTTTTATTTCTGATTTAAAAAGTGGTTATATTATTAAGTCTATTTCTTTAATAAACTCAGGAACAGACACAACAGGTCAATGTCACCTGTTGTCTCTAAAATCATTTGAAAATGACACAGAAAGATTGGTACTACTTTGGTATGCGATCTCAGCGTCTTAAAGCTACACCGGTATGCGATCTCACTTGATAACTGTATCTCGCCTAATCGTAAAATTTAATATATATGATACTACATTGTATTTGTGATTCTAATCATGTATTTAAACCAGAATATTTTCTCATGTAAATTAATCGCTTTTCTGGACACTTTGAGAATAGATGTGCAGTGTATTTAAAGTCACTACTTTTTGAGAAGATTTTTTTTTTTTTTAAGAGCTCATCTGGCGACTGTCTACTTGGGCATTAGTCGCCGTATTAAAACTGGCCTAGTTCTAGGCTACTTTAAAATAAAATTAGTGAGAAAAAACACCCCAAAAAGGGGGAAAGGAAGCAAGCTGGTGCGTCGGGGAGAGGTCCCCCCGGCGCAGGAGCGTAAAACCAAAGGGAAAAAAAAAACAAAACAAATTTTTTAGAAGAAATGGTCTATGGAATCAGAAGAAGACGTTGCACCTTCTCTTTGTTGTGGCAAAGAAATGCAAGATGTCCGAAGAAGAAATAAAAAAGGAGAATTCATACCAACTTTCCGTTGCAAGAATAGAAGATGCCAAACTTATCGTTCTATTCGCCCAATAAAGGTATTTTCCATTTAATTGATTTAAATGGTAGTGTGAATTGCAAACTAAAACTTGGCCAAATTTTGGAGTTATTTTTTTATTTCATTCAGGATTTGCCATATGAATAGGTCCACGAATTGACTGGTCGAGGCACTGAAGTTATCTGTGATTTGTTTAATTTATGTCGTGAAATTTTCTTACAAATAGTTTTGTAAGAAATCTTGGAAAAATGGTTGGCACTGCAGAAGAGACAGTTCAAAGAGATGAAGCTAGATTTGCTGGACGTCGGAAATATAATCGAGGACAGATGCTGCAGGGAGATCAGGCACCAGATTCAACCAACAGTGAGGCCAGAGTGCAAAACAACCGAAACCATGGAAGATGCCTTGACGGTCCATGGGTGTTCAGACTGAAGAAAAGGGATGACTGCAGATATTTTTATGTAGAGAAGAGAAATAGAGCAACGCTAATACCCATAATTCAGGGAGAAGTTGAAGAAAATTCAATCATTCACTCGGATGAATGGCGTGCGTACTCAGACTTAAATCGTTTGAATTACATTCACCAAACAGTTAATGACCAAGTAAACTATGTGGACCCAGCTACTCAAGCTCATACTCAAGCTATTGAAAGAACATGGCTGGATTACAAATTTCGAATAGTAACAAAAAAATGAGAGGCGTCAATACAATGACTTCCAATCACATCTTTATTTTTGTTGGCGACTAATGAGGAAATCGGCTAATGATCTTTTTCTTGCTTTTACCTATTTATTTCATTAATCGATAAATACATCATTTCAATCTTTGTGATAGTTATTTACCTTAAATATACAAATCAAATTTTAAAAAATGTTGAGGTCGCTTAACAAAGTAGAATCTAACCTCTTGAGATCGCATACCAAAGTAGCACCGAAAGATTAAAATATTGTTAAAAGACATTGTTATGTGATCTATATGTCTACATTTCTCACATTCTTTTCTCACACGTTAAACTTCCGAAAGAGATCTGATCTTTATGCCTTTGCCCTTCGTATCCGTTATTTAATCCCGTTTCTGATAATATTTTTCAATTTTGTGCCCTTTCGCTGTACATGGGTGGAGCATCGGTTTGGTATCTCTTATATATATATATACCACCTTTGTAAAATAATTCTTCATTCCTTGAGAATGAATTGAACAATGTTCAGAAGTATTTGGAATCCGCTTTTCATTTTCCTGTGGGATTTATTGAAATTAAAAGACTTAAATAAAAAAGAGAAGAATACATCAACAAGAGTATTTGAATCTCATGAATATTAAGGTCATCGATTAGAGCCTCTTCACATGACGCCAACATTTTTTCATAGCCACCAACAGAGAGCTTCGTGGCCCTACTGAAAGTCAAATTTCGTGTGAATAGCTCCGTTAGTTTCCATGTAAACATGGGATAGTGATACCATCTTGGGTGCGCATTAAACACTTTTCCCCCTGACCATAAATATGGCCGCGCCACAAGACGTGGTGGCACGGCCATGTCTGAAAGTTTCCATTTAAATTAATGGAAACACATGGCAGTGTCGTGAGAAGGAGCCCTTAATCCTGTGAGGCTAGTTTTCGATCTATTAAGGTTACATAAAGGTAGCAAAATCTACTCTGAAATTGGCTGAACTCCGCCACCCAGGAACCAAAAGGACAACTACCTTTTCATTTTGATAAATTAGAGACGTGGCAAGAAATCTATTTAACGAAGATGATCTCCAAGATCCTTGCAACGATGAAGGAATTGTATAAAAGAGATTGAACCTTTCGAGTTACATTGAACCTTTTACTAATTTTTGCTCATTTTTCACTTTTCTTCCTCCGATTGATTCTTCTTCCCTCAATTAGTCTTACTGGTTAACGGATGTTTAAACTGTCTTAAACACTCTGATTATAATCTAAAAGATTAGATCCGAGAAAAAATTTGGGGACAAGCGCCAATTTTTAAGAATGCATTTGTGCTCATTAAACCAAATAGAAAAACGAGTTATTCTTCTTTGGAATTCTGACGCTTAATTTCAGCTTAATTTCCATGTGGTGCAGTGGGTAAAAGCACGATTGATGTACGACGATATCACGCTTGTTCGGTTTCACTTAGAGAATGTTCTTCCCTCAACTACACTATCGAAGAAAGTCAGAACAACCCATTACCATTCTTAGATATCCGCACTACCAATATTAATGAAACAATAACAACTGAAGTTTATGTTAAAACCACCAGCCTGGGATTTTGCATGAATGGGGACAGCGAATGTCCTTAAGCGCTACCGAACAAGCGTGATTTCGTCGTACATCAATCGTGCTTTTACCCACTGCACCACATGGAACTACACACACAACGAACTCGAGAGAACCACTCAGGTACTCGTAAATAACGGATTCTCCAATAAAGAAATACAAATAGCCATAAGAATTAAAATGGACAGATGGTACCTATCACAACCCCAGAAGAACAGGAATATGGATAATGAGGATATTATCGAACTGTTTTACAAGAATACTATGAACACAGATGAAAGAGCCATCAAGGACATTATAGACCGAGGAATAAAACCCATAAACGCCGAGAAAAATATAGCACTAATCATCTACTATCAAAATAGATGTACTTCAGCCCTCTTCATGAAAAAATAGCCCCAAACCACCCGCTACAACCGAAACAAAGGACACATTTGATATACGAGTACACATGTAAGCTAGGAGACTGTGAGCTCCTACCTAACTCGTATATCGGCATGACCGAAACCACTCTCTCAAGTAGAATGTCATACTATCTGAACAACGGTGCACCTAAAATACATACACAGAAGTACACGGAACTTGCCTCAACAGAAAAATGATAGAAGAAAACACCAAAATTTTAGACTATGCTCCCAACAGGCGCCAACTGCTTTTCCTTGAAGCTATGTATATATCCAAGAGAAGCAACCGAATTTAAACATACAGTCTAACTCCAATTAAATCCTGCCCAGCGCAAGAAAAGCAAACAGAGGGACAGGTGTACTCAGAGCTGCCCCTAGCTACTAATACCCTTTGGCAAGCAGCTTAATCCCCCCCCCAAAAAAACCCCCTCTCTGGCTACCTACTTCTCCGACTTTTTATCACCTAGATCCAACCTGCCTATACGTGTATAACTTCGTTCGTAATTTTGTTAATACATTTTGTAACACATATAAACTGAATACTTTGTAATAATTCCCCATCAGACTCTGCTCTTCCGAAGATCTCTCTTCGATTCCCTGCTATCTTCCAGATACAGGAGGCAAGGCCAAGATAAAATTTCTTCGACGCCTCTCACTGAGAACTGATTTTCTACAAGCTATACCATGGACGGTATAATATCGTGACCCAACTACGAGATTCAGTAAGGCCCCCCTGCTCCCCCAACCGCCTGAATAAAAATTCCTTTATTTCCCTGGCTCGTCCTAGTGGTATGACGTGTTAAACTCTCTCCATCCCTGCTCCGCCGTGACTTGGCTCTGTGAATGTGATTCTACACATAGAGCTCCGTTGCAACTAGGCCGTTCTACTTAAAAAGGGCATAATTGAAAACTTTGGGGAAAGTCGGTCTGAGGCTTAGCCCGCTCCGGAGCCCAAAGGAAAGAGAAAATCTGGATTGGGACTCAGTTAACAACGCGGGAAGGATTAATACCCTACCCTGCGGCACCGTCCAAGACCACAGAGGGAGACACTACCGTATCTGTGAGATGTCGGACGTAACTGAGAAATACCCAAAACCCAATAGAGGGGGTGGCACCCCGACTGGAGTCAGTTGATTTGGGCTTCAGTCATCATTAAGTCCACTATGTTTTTAGACCCTCTGAGGAGCCCAACCAGGTCTATACTCACTCATTAATCATCACCACATCCCAGTCATTTTTACGAGGTCGTTATCGGCGGGGCGGGGGGCCCCATATAAAGAAAAAAGAAAAAGTAATTTAAAACCGAATTAATGGCATACAACACATCCTCACTCACACTCATTCACATAACAGATAAAACACCCACTACCGACAAACCCACCACCAACAATGAACACACACTTCTCATCTTAGCCACTACACATGACACCCCTATCACGAACATAATTAAGACACGCACAGGCCACAAACTCGTCTTGCATCAGACACACTCGCTGCAAAAGATCTCCAGACTAATTTAGCCGACGGTGTACGGAAAAAAACACCAAATACGTATCACTAAGACCAACCCCCTATGGTTGGCTTTCTCCACTGATGACCTCTGCACACACCTCAGACAGAAATATTGCGAGGAGTTCATCACAGATCTCTATTACTACCGCACGAAAGAATGGGCAGTAATCATACTGTCCGACGAACACAACGAGTCACTGATGCTAGACCAAGGTATCAAGGTCTGCGGCACCCTAACGCACCCACACTACATCGAGCCACAGCTAAACAAAGACCTACACAGTGCCACCGGTATTACAAAACAGGACACTCTACACGTAACTACCAAGCAGACCTGGTCTGCTCCAAGTGCAGTGTAGTGGATCACCACTACACCACCTGCACAGCTACTATACCCTTCTGCACAAACTACGGCAGAGACCATCTTGTCGTCAACCCAAAATGCTCTTACCTAAGTAAGGCCCGCTCGGATGCCGTAGCGGCTATACGACGTCCTAAACCCACCAACACAACCACACATTCTGCCCCCACCCCTCCTTCCCTCACAAAAACATTCGTTGCTGCTGCCCGCGCAACGGTGTCCACACCTCTCCCTGTCCTATCCTAGACACACCCAACCCCAGCAGCAACCCAGACTCACCCACATATTCCGACACCCGCTTCCACCCAGAGACCCCCACTACTCCCGACACCCACCCCTACCCCACACAACACACCCACCCCTACTCAACACCACACACCCAAAGCTACACCTAGCTGCATTGCTTTCAACGGTGGCAAACGACATGTCGAGGGGTGACCCCCGATTATACACAAAGATACTCAACACACTGTTTGCCTCGCACGGTCTAAAGCAGATCACCTTTCCCGAGAAGATGTTCGCTCTAATCGACGAGCATACACACATGAAACCCGCACTCCTCCCCACCCTGGTGGGCACGAACACCTTCCCTCCTGGACCCACCGCCACCTCACAGCCCGCCCTCCACCCTCACCACGCTCCTGCCTCCTCCCGCCCTTCTTTCCTTCCCCTCTCACCACTGTACCCTCCTTACCTGTCCCTCTTCCCACTGCTCCCACCTCTCTTCCAACCGCCTCCTCTCCTCCCTCCACTGCTACCACTCCTTCCTCCTCTATGCCTAAACTCCCTCCTACCACCAGCACTCATTCGGCATAAACTCCCCCTCTATCTATATTGCCCCCCCCCTCCTACCTTCCCCAACCCCCCATCACAGCCTCCAACTCCTCTCCCACTGATACCACAACCGCCACCTCCTCCTCCCCCAAGACCACCACACCCACCACAACACCCCGTATTAAACCAACAAACTCCACCACAAAACCCGCCCTCCCAAACACAACCACGCGTAAAGCCGATCAACCCCCTCCCTGCTGTTCCCTCCTCTCCTCCTTCCACCCCTCCTTCTGCGCCGTTCCAACCTCCTCTCTCTTTTGACCCCCTCCCCTCTCATAATCTGAAACCTCCACCAACACTCCTTTTCAACATCACGAATGATTCAGGAAGGTACCTGGCCGGTGCACTGCCGCGTTACCGCTGCGAGCACATCGGCCCGGCCTTCCCCACATTCTTTGGTCCTCGCGGAAGAAACACGTCTCCAGACGTGGTCTTTCGAAACGACCACGCTCCACGCTTCTACACTCACATCTCACAGGGCTTCCACGTACTCTCTGACCACATACTGATATGCCTTATCATATCCACATCTCTCATACTCATGCCCACACCACCTCTCTTCGACTACAAAAACATGAACTGGGAAGAGTTCAAGAGACACAGCAGATAACGCGCCACAAAACCTCGACCTGGACCACACCAATCCAGACATGTTAGATGACCACTGGTGCTCAATCTTAAACAATATAACCACACCACGCAAAATCCACACGCATAAAACATTTCACATATTCCATACACACGCAGAGACTCATCACACAGTACAACAATCACTACACTAGAGGTCCACGACAACACGGCATTAACCACCTACGTGCCCACATCCTACAGTGGGCTAGGAACCGACAGTGGCAAAAGGTCGTCCCCAACGCGGACGACACCCGTTGCACTAACACCTCCATCTTCTGGCAGCACTGATCCACCCAAACCCATGACCTTCCAAGTAAATAACCAAACACTCACAGACACTAAAGTCATCATCGACGCATTTAGGTCCTACTGGGACACAGTACACACACAATCCACCCTAACGACAGGCGCAGAAACACTTCCAGGAAGTCCAGGAGTGATGCCGGGCCCACGCTCACGAGCTAAGGCCCCCCCCCCCTGATACAAATGGAGCTGCTCGACTACATATCCACACTGACCACTACCATCACCGTCGAGAAAACAAAACACTACACTCAAACAACACCAAAACGTGCACCCGACACCTCCGGGCTACCAGCTACACTAATACACAACCTCCCCGAAAACATATACCCCACACTTTCACACCTATTCAACGCCTCACTAGCCTCAGGCCACTTCGCCCAAATATTCAAAGTCTCTGACAACATACTTCTACACAAAACGAACAAAGACCCCAAACACCCAAACAATTACAGGCATATTGCTCTATTAGAGCACCTAGGCAAAATCCCTGAACGTATGATCAACTGCCGCTTGCGGGACTACCTGGAAGAGAGGGACTGGTTCTTCCCCAACCAATATGTTTTCAGGAGGGGCCGGTCCACTCAGGTGGCTGTGACGATCGTTCACGACAGAATACAGAAAAAAACGCCAGGTACATCAAAAGACACTCTCCATCAGCAAGAACATGGAGAAGGCCTTTGATAATGTGTGGCACGAGGGACTCCGTTGGAAACTCGCCAACAATACGGAGTTACCTCTCTGTACCAGAAGGCTCCTCTCGCACTACCTCACTGAACGGAGATGCCACATAAAATATAACAATTTTCTCTCACAACCCTTCACACCACGCTCAGGCGTTCCCCAATGAAGCGTACAGGCACACACACTTTACATCATGTACACAAACGACACCACACGCCCACCCTAAACATCTGTCACAAAGACACGAGACCATTCTCTTCAGCGGCGGTAGACCAGACGAGATTGCGCTTCACGCACAAATAATACTAGACGCTAAGACAGAATACGAGGATAAATGGCTGATTGCCACGAATCCTTAGAAGACACAGATTACACTCTTCGGCGCAAGAGATCACTTCATGCATAACCTACGAATCTTCTCACACACACCAGACAGAAACCATCTAAAACCAACAAGGCTCGACTATACACACCATATAAAAATCCTTGGGGTAACTTTCGACAAGAATCTTAGGTTCAATATACACCAGAACATAACAAGCAAGAGTCGCACGTACAAACACATCGCTGCGCAGGTTCTACCCTACGGGAAAGAAACTACAGTTAAACCTATATAAAACACTCGTGCGACCTCTTCTCACGTACGCCACACTGTCACTCGTAGCTGCGACTGCCACGTGGCAGAAGAAGGCTCAGCGCATTCAGAACTCTGCTCTGAAGCGCGCTTGCCGCTCTCCCTTGTACACAATAATGTCCACACTACACGACAACAACAAATTAACAGCCTTCAACACATACGCTCACACTAGACTCACAAAACAACTCGGGAAACTCGCCAGATACCCTTTATACAGCGCACTACACGCAAGACGGTATGAATAACGCGTTTCCGACTAAGCAGACACGCTCTCCTTCCTGACCACCCTCCAACCGTCGTCCAGTCACGACCACCTCGAGACCCACCCAACCACACCATGCATCGGTGTCTAGCCACCGACTTATCAACTCTCCCTATCCCCTCTGAAGTTATTTCCGCACCCTATTCTTCTACGACTGCCTATTCGCCTTTGTTACACAGTGATCCCTCTCTGTCCTTTCTATACACATCATTCATTCATTCAATAATTCCCCATTTTAACTCTGAAGATTGTACTCGATGTATCGAAACGCGTCAGTTAAATTAAGGAGTGCTAAATTACATTAATTTACTTCTACCTTTGGCAAAATAACAAACATCAGTCTCCGAAGGAAAGGCGAATATAAGACAAATCGAGAAGATTGAAAGAAGAATTATTAATTCGAAACTAGCGGTAGCTTTTAATAAAACATGCTATAATGAAAATATACTGCCCAAATTCACACGTGTATATATATATATATATATATATATATATATATATATATATATATATATACATATGTCTGTGTGTGAAATGAATAACTCACAAAGTAGCACGTGAAGTGCGCAATGAATGCAATGTCCCGCGGCAATAACGAAAAGGTGATTCTGAGTACTTTCAAACTTTATTCAGTTCATTCTCAAGGATAACTTCAAGTGGAAATAATAATAATAAGGGTATATATATATATATATATATATATATATATATATATATATATAAGACCAAAAAATGAAGGACCGCCTCTAAGACAAGAAATCACCAATGAGGAAGTAGGAGAGGCATGGAGAAATTCATATTACGTTTTAGCTATCACAGGTAGAATGGACTTGGCAGATAACAGAAATAGGTTCCAAGGCAATAGAGGTGAGGTCATTCAGGTTGGAAGAGGTGCTTCAGGGATAGGGGGGGGTTAAATTGTTTCTATACAAATGCTCGTAGTCTTAGAAACTAAAAGGATGAGCTATTTAGTTATATTAGCGATGAGGATATAGATATATTATGTGTTACTGAATCATGGGTTAATGAAATAGAATTTAGTGACACTATAAGTGAATTTGGTTTACAGGGCTATAATATGTACATTAGTCAAAGGACAGGTAGGATTGGTGAAGGCATAATTATCTATATAAAAAATAACATTGTTTCAAGTTTAAATACTTCAATAAAGCAGGATGGAGTTGAGTCACTTTGGATAGATATTAGGTTCAGTAAAAATAGAATGGTGCATTTGGGAGCTTTTTACAGGCCACCTGGGCAGACTGATGATATGGATGAACTTATGATAAGGGAAATAAGTAAGGGATGTGAAACAGATGCAGTTATTATTGAGGACTTCAACTTAAACTCTGTGGACTGGGAAAATATGATATGTAGGGATAGAACAAGTGGCAGGTTCATAGAGTGCTTTGAGGATAATTTTTTGAATCAATTTGTTAATGAGCCAACGATGGGGGGGGGGGGGACAATATATTAGATTTAGTACTTTCTAACATTGATCCTTTAGTTCAAGAATTGACTGTTGGGGAAGCATTGGGAAATAGTGACCATCAGATAGTTCGTTTTAACTTGGGAATTGAGAAGGGTAAAATAACCGAGAATGCTGTAAAAGTTCCAAATTTTCATAAGGGAGATTATGTAAAACTTCGAAGCTTGCTAAATTTGATAGACTGGGATACATAATTCAGAGGTAAAAATGCTTATGGGATGTGGGATACTTTCAAGCATATAATAAATGTAGTCCAAGAGCAATGTATCCCAATGAAGGCTATTAGGAACAAAAGTAGGAAACCATTATGGAGGAATCAGGGGATAGCTAGAAAAATTTCAGAGAAGAAAAGGGCATATCAAAAATTACAGGTAGAAAATAATATTCAAAATTTAAGTGATTATAGAATGGCTAGGAATGAGTTAAATAAGATTATAAAGAAGAAAAAAAGGGTGTCAGAAATTAAATTAGCTCAGGATAGCAACAAAGATCCTAGAAAGTTCTTTAGTTACTATAAAATTAATAACAAGTCTGGCAAAGTTAAAGTAGAACCTATCAAATATGAAGGGGTTGTGAGAGAAACTGATGAGGAAATAGTTGAGGAACTAAATGGATCATTTTGCATCAGTATTTACAAAGGAGAAACTAAATAGTCTTATGCATAGTACTCATGGGGCAGGGAAAGAGGTGTTTACTACCATTAGTGTGGATTGGAGGAAGATAAAAGGACTAATAGGTGAGTTAGATGCTACCAAGGCCTCCGGCACTGATAATATTCATTCTAGGATACTTAAAGAAGGGGTAGAAAGTATCTCAATAGCTCTGGAGAAGTTGTATACTACGTCACTGGAATATGGAGAAATACTCGATGATTGGAAGAGAGCGAATGTTGTCCCCATTTTTAAGAAGGGTAGTAAAGAGGATCCAAATAACTTTAGACCGGTTAGCCTAACTCCTGTATTCTGTAAAAAAAAGGATTTGCCAACATCTAGAGAGGGAGGTGTTAATCAGCGATGTTCAGCATGGGTTTAGATCATGTAGATCATGTTTGACTAATTTACTAGACTTTCTGGAGTTCGTAACAAATCAAATAGATAAGGGAGAGAATGTAGATGTAATTTACTTGGATTTTAGTAAAGCATTTGATAAGGTACCACATAAGAGACTAGTTCATAAATTAAAAATGATTAAGATATGTGGGGGTGTTTCAAATTGGATAGCTGAGTGGCTGAAAGACAGGAAGCAAAGGGTAGTGCTAAATGATGTAAAGTCAGAGTGGAGGGATGTTATCAGTGGGGTTCCTCAGGGATCAGTTTTCAGTCCATTATTATTTGTCATCTATATAAACGATCTTGGGGAGGCATTTAATAATAAAGAGTCAATTTTTGCGGATGATACAAAATTAGTAGCTGTAGTTAAAGATATTAATGATAAATTTAAAGTGCAGGGGGATTTAAATAAATTGTTATCCTGGGCACATAAGTGGCAAATGACTTTCAACCTTGATAAGTGCAAAGTTATTAACATGGGAAAAGATAATAGAGAATTTAACTATGAAATGGATGGGCATTGGCTGAGCTCAGTAGAGGATGAGAAAGATCTTGGAGTAGTAATAGATAAGTCATTAAGGTTTTATAAGCAGTGTATTGAAGCAAGAAATAGGGCAAATAGAGTGCTGGGTTTCATTAAGAGAAATGTCAGTTACAAAAGTAAGGAGGTTATTCTTAAACTCTATAACTATTATGTTAGGCCACATCTAGAGTACTGTATACAGGCATGGTCCCCACATTTTAGACACGATATTAACCTGCTTGAGTCAGTGCAACGGAGGGCAACAAAGATTATCCCTTCCCTGAGGCACCTTGAATATATAGATAGACTGAGGGTATTAAATATGTTCTCGTTCGAAAGGAGGTGTGTGAAAGGGGATATGATTGAGCTCTTTAAAATTTTTTCCGGGATAGATAAATTGGATGTTAGCAAGTTTTTTGAGTTAGATGATGGAAATCGGACTAGAGGTCACTACTTGAAAATTAAAAAGCAAGGGTGTAGGTTGGATTTAAGAAAATATTTTTTCACCAATAGAGTGATAGATTTCTGGAACAAATTGCCACCGAGGGTAGTAGGTAGTCCAAATCTAAATGTATTTAAGAGTAGGATGGATGAGTTTATGGGGAGGGAAGGTTGTGATGGTTCCTAAGTTTTACATATATTAATATTGTTTGTATATATCTATAGCTGCATGATTTAGTTCTTGACAAGCCTTGATTGGTGATACCCTTGTTTGTGGACGCAATCCTCTGGATGTAGTTTTCCTGGGAGTTTGGGTGCCTTAAAAAAGAGGCCGTTTGACTCGGATGACCTATGATGAGTCCTTGTGGCTTTTGTCATCTGTTATATTATATTGTGGGGGACTTTTATTTTGTCTTCCCCTAGTGATGGTGCTTTTTGTGGTTGGGTTTTGACGGATGCGGATGACCTTTGATAGGCCCTTGTGGCTTTTGTCATCCGTGAAATTATGTTATGTTATGTTATGTAGCAAGGTCAAACCGAGAGACAAGAAAGAGTCAAGAACAGAGCTAAAAGGGTTAAAACGATTAACGGATAAAGAGATAGTCTAAAGAGGGAGATTAGGAGAGACACGAGAAGTAAATTGAAACGAAGGGTAGAGGGACAAGGAGAGAGAAAGAGAAATAAAATAGTGTAAATACAAAATCAATGCAATAATTAAATTGACAAATCGGGTACCCATAACAATGAATATTGCAAACAAAACTAAGCACATGTTGTTTTCAGGTCTCCTAACATTGTATTTATGCTGATTAATACGGACAGATAATTTCTTTCCTGTCTGTCCAAAATATTTACTTGGACAAACAGAACATTCGACCGAATAGACTCCCTCTCTAGTATTACAATTATTGTTAACTAGAATGTTTTTTATAGTTGACTCGTATTTGAAAGCAACTGAAATGTTAAAGTTTTTAAAGGCGGGGAAGGTCAATGACACAAACAGAGAAGGGTAAAACCAAAGTGTTTTTAACATTAAAAGGGATAGCGGGAGCTGTATTATAGATCGTCTTTTTTCTAGAGGAAAGACAGCTTAGAAGAAAGGGATAAGGGTAACATAGTTTATGGCCAATTTTAAATATATTGGAGAATTCAGGATCCATATATTCAGGACTAACAACTCGCAAATCCCGTAAAAACATAGAGGAAAAAACGGAACGTTTGACTATGGGATTTCCTCATTGGTGATTTCTTATCTTAGTGGCGGTCCTTTATTTTTTAGTCTTATGTATACCCTTATTATTATTATTTCCACTTGTAGTTATCCTTGAGAATGAACTGAATAAAGTTTGAAAGTACTCTGAATCACTTTTTCATTTTTCCTGCGGGACATTGCATTCATATATATATATATATATATATATATATATATATATATATATATATATATATATATATATATATATATATCTATAAATATATATATGTCGTGGTACGATATTATATTACATCAATACCATATTATATCTATGGGTGAGGGTCCGATAACTTACAGCGAACCGACGAAGGGACGGAACACCACTAGCTTAGACGTGCTGAAATGCGAGATGAGAGTGTAACGAGGTCAGGTAACAAATGAGCAATGGCGGAGCTCAAGGTTATTTAAAGAGGCGTGTACAAAAATGTAATTTTATTTACATCAAAATAATGAGAGAATTGATGTGTAAAACTACCTCAGAGAATTAACAGACAAAATCACATCATTAAACGAAGGCGGGAATTGTAGTTATAAATCAGACTATGAAGTTAGAACTTAAGGTATTACAGGAGGAGACTATTCAAATGGGGGGGGGGAGAATTAACTCAATTAGGTTACTGAAGGGGTGAGAGGGGTTGGCTTAAGAATGTCTTCTGCACGTGAGGTGAGGCCGCTCGGAACTTCTGAGCAGGAACTTGAAGTGATGACGGTTCTCCAAAACAGGGGAGGGGGGTTAACTTCCGGTCTAGGGAAGAGTATTTCGGCCACCCGAAATAAGGGGAAAATGGAGGAGGGCCGTCGGCAGGAGTTGATGAGAGAAGTCCGAAAAATCACTCGGTTGCGATCGTTAAGTGGAATTACCTCACTGGCTGGGGCTAATTCTAAATACACAAAATAGTTCAGCTGTCACTTTGCTTTGTTGTTAGCACCTGACTTAGAAATATGGGGTATCTTCTGGGGTCCGGGCGAGACTCCTCAACTGTGTGTCTCTTCATGGGATTCGATCGCTATTTATGTCCGAGGCTCTCCCCGGGTTTGGGGGAGGAGGTAAGCGGGAAACAGCTATACTCTCGAATGGCCTCGAATCTTCTTGCAGAGGCTATTCTGCCCGTGTAAAAGTGAATCGTGGTGGACACGGTTCGAGGCTACCGCTTGTGGAAGGGACGGGGGGAAGGGGGGGTAGGCTTACCAATTTAGGCCTAACCGGGCTTTCGGCAGCGCATAGAAGTTCCATTCTGCTTAAGAGATTCCACGTGGGATTCCCTCACAATATGTATATATATATATATATATATATATATATATATATATATATATATATATATATATGGGTATAAATCACGAGAGGTAACACGTGAATAAATATTTGTGTATACCACGTAAGGAAACGGAAAGATTGATTGGGGCTAGTACTTTCGTTATCTTAACATTTTCAAACTAACAATGGCTTATAAAATAGAGAGACACCGTATTTAAACAAAGCAATGTTTTCCCTATAAGCTCAGATTTTTTATGGCCTCTGATAAGTCTGATTTGAGGAAGAAAGATAGGACTGGATCTAAAGAAAACAAACCGGGGCTAATATTTACACTTCTTTCCTTTGTGCTGGAGATTAGGAACGATTCAAAGATATTTCTGCTAATAACGTCATTTATATGCATTATGTTATCTGTTTTTTGACCAGTTAATCTGGTGACCCAGATTAATTGCATACAAAAAATATCATTGCGAGGTAGAAGTAATATGTTGTATAAAGGTTCTGTTTTCCCTAGCTTGCGGTTATAGAATGTTTTTTTAGCTTTGTCATGCAGTTTTCCAAAGAATATTTGTAACAACTTAATATAAGTGTAATTTCTAAATGCAATTATACATTAAAAAATATTTGAGTAAAACACAGCCCAAGGAACGATAATAATGTAATATATAGTATACCCTGTTTAACTTGTAATTTATTCTATGTAGGTCAAACTTCTAAAAATATCTCTGTAAGAATTAAGAATCAGAAAATGCAGTATCTAAGAGATATTCAAATTATGCTTTGGCCGTCCACAGCCTTAAAATGGGTCGCTAGATTAACTGGTTAAAAGCAGATACCAGAATGCATATAAATAATTTTATTAACAGAAATATCTTTGAGTCGTTCCTAATCTCGAGCACAAAGGAGAGAAGTGTAAATATTAGCCCCATTTTGTTTTACTTAGATTCAGTCCTATCTTTCTTCCTCAAATCAGACTTATCAGAGGTCATAAAACATCTGAGCTTATAGGGAAAACATTGCTTTGTTTAAATACGGGGTCTCTCTATTTTATAAGCCATTGTTAGTTTGAAAATGTTAAGTATATATATATATATATATATATATATATATATATATATATATATATATATATATATATATATATATATATATATATATATATATATACATTCGGAGATCTTCCTGCAGGTATTGTGGCCTGACTGGCAGACTGCGGGTGTTAGAATAGAACTGGAAGCTCACACAATCTTCCAGATGTCACCTGTAAGCAAGGTTGCCCACACTCCACCTGATATCCCCATCAGGTACGTAAAAAAAAGATAAAGCAAAAAAATATGGGTTTGGGGGAAATGGTGGGAAGAATGTTGACATGTTAAAAGCTACCACTTAAACCAGAGCTAAGAGGGAGGGGCTGAACAACCATGCCATCTCTTGACCTACACCAAGTGTGAATGAACGAAAACTGGTCGGCGACTACCCTTCGAAATTAATCGCCGGCCAAGAAAATAGATGAGAAGATGTTCGTTAAGAAAGTGACGCAAACGGGTTAAAATGGAATTGTCTAAAAGAAATAAAGCCCGGGTAGTATCAATCTAGTATGAAACTGCCAAGAGGACTGGGAGCGGAAAGGCGTGTCGCTCCTCCAGGCAACATATGTAACAATCCACATAGGGCGCCTCTTGTGGGGATGTAATGGGAAATGTTTGATTGGCAGAGTATGGAAAGTGATAGGGAGATGATTGGGTCTTAACCAAGACCAATTTGCCATACAATATAGGTGCATTGGGGCAGATAAGTGATATGACTGGGTTGATTTATGGGGACGAATTCGGCGAAAGGGAACGATTGGGTTAAAGATGGACTCAGTTCATACTGAAGGCGTCATTGAAGTAAGAGATCAAACTAATGTAACCAATAAGGGCATTTGTAGTATGTGGAAACAAAAGAGATGGTAGATGGAAACACAATGAGGAAAATGTAGATGAATAAAAAAGTAGTACAAAGATTATGAATGAGAAAGACTGCAAGAGCAAATTTCCTCAATTATATAAAATATGGCCCAGAGGTCTTATCATAAGCCCAGAGAAACAAGTTATCTTTGATTAGAGCCATCGCTCGCGCAAAGCTCGTTCGCTCGTGTCACTAATGTAGGCCGGTCTTCTTTCTGCGTCTTCGGTAATCTCAGCCGCATCCGCTCCCATTTTTTACGAAAATAGTTCCGATACCGTTCTCCACGCGTTAATTGCCTCCCCCATTGTCCACTGTTACTCCATTCTCACTGGATCC
The DNA here is from genome assembly GCA_963969495.1 of Ceratothoa steindachneri. Taxonomy (NCBI): domain Eukaryota; kingdom Metazoa; phylum Arthropoda; class Malacostraca; order Isopoda; family Cymothoidae; genus Ceratothoa; species Ceratothoa steindachneri. The sequence continues at coordinate 23,732,561 of OZ018323.1, forward strand.
CCTGCCTTCGTTCTTCGACCCCTTCACCTTGTTCAAAACTTTGCAACCCGTATTATTCTCCACAAGGAGACGTTTCTCTCGGACAACCCTCCTTGATTCTTGAACTGAACTGGCTACCCACACGTTCCCGCATTGCTTTCAAGGTCATTCTTGTTACCTAACGATCTTGAATGCGAGGTTTCCCTCTTAACATCCTTTCTATCGGAATTTACCCCTGACCTTGATATCCCTACGCTATAACTCTGGCCCTCTTGATATTTGTTCCTCGTACTCGTCTGTGCTGCATTGGTGATGTGCTTTCTTCATATTTGCTTCAAGAATGTGGAATGGTATGCCTGTCTCTAAAAGTCCCCACTTCCCCATTATTGCGGGTGTTTTTCGTTTAAATCGATGCAAATGTTTCGCATTTTATTTTCATCTCTCTTTGATACGAAACACAGTCTCTGTAATAATAACAGGAATATTAATAGAATAGAAATTTTCGCAAAAGGATGGAATTTTTAGTCGTTATGTTTCTTTGATAAAAAGAAATTGTCCGTTTGTTTATTAAGGGTTGCTACTACCTGACTTCAGGTTGGGAATCTCTTTGCATAAAGTGATTTAAGTAGAATGGTTGCTTTCACCCTTTAGCTAGTAATGAAAGTTTATATTTTCTACGATAACAGAGCCCACATGAACTTAACTTCCTCAGATTACAGGCAAAATTACTCTTCTTAACACCAAATTCATTAGTTACTCTGATCCTCTCCGAAATGACCTCTTTTACTCATTTATAAATTGATGGGATTTAATCACTCAGGTTTAATCTAAAGGGGCGAATTTTAACAGAATGGGGTAAAAACGAGGAAAAAAACAGGGCAGCCGGAGGAAAGTGAAAGGTAGTTGTAGTAGTGGTGGTTCGCCAACCAGCCTTTATCCAGGCAGATCCCGATGACATAATGAAATAGACATTAAGGTTAGTATGACAATCGCTGGTAAGCCTGCGGGCACCAGGGGTCGGTCCTCTTTGGGACAAGGTGTCAGGAAGTATTATGTTTATGACACCAAACGGCGTTCAGGTGAAACCTTCCTCGCCCCGGGGCAGAGAGATCTTTTGTGCGTCAGAAGTACGTGGATATAGATACCCATCGGCAAGATTCCTCGGAATAAAGTGTGTGTGTGTGTATTGCGAAGATGGGAGAGGAAAGTTCACATAGACTGAAAACTTAATAAAACTTCGCCGTCCTAAACACTGGGGTTGAAGTATTGCAGATCTCCAGTGACAAATTCGTACAAAGCGGAGAGACAAGTGTGAAACCCTGAACACATGGCACGTGTGAAGAAAGAATTGAGGAGTCATTAACGGAGTGAGTAAAGGGTATTAAGAAATGAACCCCCCCATCCCTCCCACCATCCTCCTATACAGAACAAACTAAAAGGAATAAGAAAATGGTGAGAATGAAAATAACACGAATAAAATGTAATAGGATTTATTCAGGTTTCAACACTCTTTCAAGTGGTCTGGTTGGTTTTATCTATCTATTCTAGTTTTTGCTCTATGTGGGCTTTAGGCAATCCTTTCCTGACACCATGTATTTAAGTATGTGCGTATAAAAATTCATGAGTTATGTGCGGTTATGTCTCTCATCTCAATTTGTTAGGAGGAAAGGTACGAATCTTCAAAAACAAGGACAGTAACATTATCCGTAAGTTCCCATTTCTATCGTAAACCCATTGAAGCTTCAGCCTTAGTGGTGCCATAAGAATTGTCGACTACTGTTATTCCTCTATCAGGAAGGAGACAGGGATTGTCTGTAGAACGGAAATATTATCTAATTTTCGGCACGGGTAATTTACCCCAGGGGAAGATTTCGGATATAGGAATTAACTGAAATTTACCGTTTTGATCATTGGCTACACTATATCGCATCGGGGCCAGGAAAAAAGGAGAGAGGAAATACCGTTAATTCGGCATAAATTCGTCATCCAGATTCAGAGATTCAAGATCTTTAGTGAACTTACAGAAATTAGCAGAATTTATTGTTTATTTATAGTTTGTAGTCATCTGTCTTTATGTGCCCATAACCCTATAGATCAAGTACATTAAATAGAAAAAAATAAATAAATTTGTAATTGTGAAAACATGAGGTAGTATTATGAAAAAATATATAGTATTAAATATACATATCTTCGTTTTTAGGAGAGGATGGTCATGCAAACATTAAAATATCTCCATTTGTTACAGGAAAATAAATTACCTATCAATTTCGATATATTGTTGGTGTGCATGCATTATCAATCACCAAGTGGTAATATTTTGATTTGAATTACTCAGGTAAATCATATGAGTAAATTACATCTAAATACCGAGTGATTTGGGGGAGGGGGGGGGGGAAATAAGAGTTGTGAAACCCACCTTGAATAGTTCTGGCAAAATATCAACTTTCAAAGTGATAAATAAAAAACAACAACAAAAAACTACCCCTTCTTATCCATAAAAGAAAGCTATAGAAATGAGGAATAGACAAAGCTGGCAGGGGCTTTTATTTTTTGCAAATCCTTATCTTTTGAATTGTAATAAACCTTGGGAAGGAAAAATCTAAATGTTTGATATTTATTTAACAATATCCACCAGAGCCTCAGTTTTACTCTGGACACTTTCAATTTAAATGTTAATATATATATGCAGGAAAGAAACCAGAGTGTTAGGATCAATTTATTTGCGGAACCGGGTTTCGACGGAGACCTCCATCATCTTCAATCGCTGGTAAACTAATGAATAAAGGGATGCTTAATTAAGGGCACACACATTTACAAGTTGGAATGCAATTAGGGGGGACGTTATGGGGGAGTAGCAGCACTTTTGAGTAGAGGAAGTACAAATATTTTGTTTATCAAGGGATTAGTGTTGAATTGCTCATCGGAAGTATTAAAGTTTGCAATTTCCTTTATAAGCGGCAATTCAATTAGACGCCTATGTATATAATTGTGAGAATTATAAATTATTTTTGCATTATCAATGTCAAGTGAATGGTTTTCATTTGACATGTGGAGAAACAAACTAGAGGAAATAGATCCACGACGCATATCGTATTTATGTTCCATCATTCTCTTGGAGAATCTGTTGCTGCTTTCGTCAATGTATACTTGATTGCAAGCTTTGCATGGAATATCAAAAACCCTTTGTTCTTTATCGGTGGATCTATTTTTAGACTAACTATTTCGGATCGTTTTTTCGTATTGAGGCAACATTGATGTTGTTGGGCCGTGCCAACTTTTTAAAATTGATTAATTGGGGCGAGTATGAGAATGTAATATAATTATTATTACATACTTTTTCCATAGGATTAGCTGGTGAGTAAAAGCTGTTTCTGGCTTTATAATGAAATTTTCTATGAAATAGATTCACCGATAAATAACAGGGGGGTTATTATTAATAGTAACTCGAAGGAGTTTGGCATGACAACCACCATCCTTTCGAGGTTCTTAACCATGCACCTTCACAACAGAGCACTTAAAAAGCATATGTAGAGCGTACATAACACAAACCTGACAAGAGATATATTGGTTGAAAAGCCATCTTAATCAACGAAGAAAGGCTAGCCCTCAACACTCAGTCTACGAGTTGGAATCGAACATTAAAATTATTTTTAAAATTCCACTCGCTGGATTGGCCCGTTTCCCTTTACATTACCTTCAAGCTAGGAGGAATAAATATCCCCTAGAAGCCGTTTTCCGACCATTCGACTGATAAGCATCTACTGATCTACTATTCGGATACAAACTTTACTTTACTTAGTAAAGGACCTTGGGCATCGCTGAGAGGAAACAGCCTAAACGGAAAGTCTTTCGGAGGATTCAATTCACATTTAAAAAAGAAATACAAATAATACTTTTTCATCTGAGAATTCATAACTAAATGAGAGCTTAAAAAGCCTCGCTGCTCCAGTCAATCGACCAGCTTGGGAACCTGTCTCAGATGTTTGCCATTCATTAATTTCGTCTTAACTATGCCGATCACTTGGACTGACATAATTAAAGGCTTAAATGTAAACTGGTTTGAGGATTAGCTTAAGTCAGAAATTTTCTCGAAATTAGGACTTAACTGCAAGTCTCAAGGTGGAGGAGAAATCTTCACATCTAAAGGACCCGGGCAGAATCATAGAGGGAAGTTACACCCATCTCGTATGTAGTTGAAATCGGTTATGGTATAAGTACCCGAAGGGGGGTGGGGGTAGCGGCAGTTGATTCGGCCACTACTTCCATCAAGTCCACCATTAGCTATTTCTTCCGAGGTTCCCATTCGGGATCTATCGTATCTATCCATCATTCCCCATCATCCTAGCAGCATCTGAGCAGGGAACCAACTGGAAAATGGACTGGAGCGTTCACATCAATTTTCAGAACAGACCGAACTAAGCTGCTACCTCCTTTAACACCCTTTTGACATCAATTCCCCCACAAAATACAAAATAATTACACTTTGTTTATGGAAAAGGAAGATAAATCAAGAGGACACAGTAGAAGGACAAAGAAAAACCATGGAGACAAACCATTGAAAGAACAAAGGCCTCGGAAGAAAGGAAGCTATGCGAAGCACTCTACCTCGAACTAAATGTGGCCTTGGTAAAACTGATCGAGGTTTCATCGGGATTCATCACCATCTGCGCAGAAACCAAAGACGTGGACCGGCTCATATCTGAAGAAGGAGCTACCACACTCAAGAACATCAGAATAGATGCTAAGAACACCCCCTGCCCCCACAAGTGTCAGCGAACCGAACTGTTATCTGCCGTGAAGTGTAGACTTGGGTCGGCGAGAACTCACACGCGAAGCAATTGAATTCCGCGAACACACCCACGTGTTCAAAATAACATTTTCTACCACTGACATGGCCAGGAAAGCGACAGCAAACGGACTCCTGGTATTAAACATGGCGATAATATACAACAGGAAAAGTTTAATAGCATACGAATGTGCTTTGTATGCTATAAATTAGAAAATTATACGACAAAGACCTGTCCAGAAAAAGACAAGCTGTGGTGCAGTGAATGCGCCACAGAGGGCCACAGATTTAATAAGTGCGAAAGAACGAAGAAGTGCCTCAAGTGTAAGGTGGAGCACAGGACCCTGGCCCTGAACTGCCCAAAACGCCGTGAAATTATAAGAATGAAGGACGAGGAAGAAAAGAAGGCTAAGGAAATGACGTACGTGAGCGCCACCAAGAAAAAAATCATCCAACGAGAGCATCGCCGTCACAATTAAAATTGAGGGAGACCTAAGCGCAAAGATCCTCATCTGTATTAACCATGCAAATGTGACTAATGCAATGAAGCTTGGCTTCTACAATCAGGTTCTTAATGCGTTACTGAAGGAAAACAACCTGCCTTCAGTCATTATACCCGCGGACCTCGAATGCTCCAAGGCATCCAAGGTGTCCGTGATAAGAAGAAGATTAAAGGGAACAAGAAGATGATGAAGGAACCACCCTTTCGGACCGTGACCAGGGCCTATGCACTTGTACACAAGCGACGAAGAATGAAATGTCTTGGCACACTTAAGCTGCCCCACAGGACAAAAGGAAGAAGAAAAATAAGAAGAGACATTGGTAAACACATTGCATCAAGCTACGGAACGCACTAAAAATTCTGAAAATTACTACCAAAGGCTGGACGACTAATAGGACTCTTTACGAAAACGTATTCAGAGAGATTGATGCAGATATCATCTTAATTTCAGAAAATGAGATCGACTCGCGTAATTCGGAAATGAAGATCTGGAATTACGATGTGTTGATCTCAAATTATTCGCAGGAGTGGTACGACTGTGACACTATCGCAATAAAGAAAGGGATAAAGTACAAACAAATAAGAAATTTGAATGAATCCTATCTCGCGATTGAGGTCGAACTCGACATAGGAAATTTGGTCATTGCTTCCGGATATCAACCGCCAAGGAGAGATGTTTTACATATATACTCTCTCACTGGTATATTTGGCTGAAGAACTCCCATTATATTAATGGGAGATCTTAAGGCCAGATGCCGAGAATCCAGTTACAGGACCTTCAACGGTATAGGAAGAAACCTGAACCTATTGCTGGACAGAAACATTGCCCAGCGAATAGGCTCTGACTTCTCAACCTTTGTTAGAGGAGGAAGTGCCACAAAACCAGACATATGTGTGTCTAATCGTCAGCTACCGTTTAATTACTACATGGAACCAGTCCAGGTACCATGTACTTACCATCAACAGGAACCCTATACCAGTCTCAGCTATAGTTAGAAAGAACGTGAGAAGAGCAGACTGGGCACGGTACGCGCGCTTCCTCGAGGACTACCACCTTCCTAACTTAGATGAGGCAATTTTCGAGGAGATCGATGAGGAACTCGACCACTTAAACAACCACTTTGTCAACGCGGATAGATTTTGTATCCCTATATCCGAGTATAAGTCCATCTCAACATATAGATGGACTGAATACATGAATGATTTATACCGTGAACTAAAATTACTCTTATGAAATCAACATCAGGAACTCATCAATTGAATCAATACAACAAAGTAAGGAGATTAAAGAAGAACTCAACAGTTGATCTTCGAACAACAGTGGATACGATGGGACGATGTGATCTACAGCCTCGATCACGAATCATCTCCCAAAGGTTTTTAGAATAAAATCAGGCCGGTCAAAGGATTGACTGGTAAGAAGAAGATTAACATATTAAAAGAAGATGGAAAACTAGAAACAGAAAAAAACTTCGAAGAAATATTCCGAAGTTATTGGGAAAGAATCTTCAGTATAACTTAATAGGAAAACGAAGATTATGATACAGAGTTCAAAAGCAATATCATAGCCGAGCTTAACGACCAATTACTTAGGACGCACCCTCACCACCAGGTGGATAGGCAACGCGACGGAGACAGCAAGATTACCGAAGAAGAACTACTCGGTGCGCTTCGCTCATTCGGTCAGAAAGCTCCAGGACATTCAGGGCTTACTAAGTTAAACTTTGCAAAGTTACCAGCCAATGCCATCGAAGGAATAGGAAGAATTTTTAACGCCTGTCTGAGCATGGGATACTTTCCAGATGCTGCTTATAAAACGGCAAAAATGATTTTCTTGCCAAAGTACGGGGAGGACCCGAGGTTGAGAGAGAGAGAGAGAGAGAAAGAGAGAGAGAGAGAGAGAGAGAGAGAGAGAGAGAGAGAGAGAGAGAGAGAGAGAGAGAGAGAGAGAGAGAGAGAGAGAGAGAGCTACCGCCCGCCAAATTTCACTCCTAGAATTTGGTGGGAAGCAGTTAGAGAAGATCCTCAACCAAGGACTGGTGTCTCACCTGGAGGAGAACTCCATTTATAACCCGTACCAGTTTGGACTTCGTAAAAAGTGAAGTAGGGAGATGGCGATAAATGTCACCACAGAAAAGTTGGCCTAACAAAACGGGAGAGAGATTACGTGGAAATTGTTTGTCGGGATGTACGAGTATCAAAAGCGTTTGATAAAGTGTGGCAACGGGACATACAGTACAAGATCCTACGGCTAGTTCTAAGTGAAAACGCAGGTAATGCAGTTTTCATGGGAAACCGGATAGCCGGAAACTCTGAGGATAGAGGAAAATGTAGTAGGTGGGTGACATTGGTTAAACAGCGGATAATGTTATTAAGAATGGTGAAGTGGAAGTGTCTCTAGCCATGCGCGACCCAGTCAGCGAGAAATATGCGCAAGGTATAAAAAACTTTACATATATAAGGAATCTACAGGCATACCCCATTTGTCCTTGTTAGGAATGCGCCTATGCAAGCTCGTATGAAAGCTGCAGAAATCTAAAGATTAAACATCTACAAGGCCCAATGGAAAATAAGAACCAACCAGGAGAAATTCAAGGTGATCCCATTGGCAGGGAGACTACTTTCTGATGTCAGGGTAGAGGATAGGCGCTATCCCTACACCACAGAGTGAAATGTACTCGGAATGAAAATTACTTCATCCGGGTACAGGAAGTACGTCTCAAATCGAATTTCTAATGTTTCGGCCGCAGCCATTACTCTATATATGTTTAGAAATCTCCGTGAGAGCAAAAAAACAAGATCTACGATGCTCTACCCCGCTCTCACCCTCTCTTGTGTCTCGAGGGCACAAAAGAGGAAACTACAAGTGGTGTAGAACAAATGCGTGCACCTAATCGCAGGTACACGCGGGCAGGATAGAAGACATCACGAAGAGCTGCACCGGGAGGCGAGGTTAGGTCCCATTAACGTTGTCATCGAAGAACGGACAAGGAATATGCAGGAGTTGGTTAATCGAGAAATGAATGATGAAATCATTCAAATGATTAACCAGAACAGAGGAACTATAAGTCGCGCCAGATTTCCCAGTTCCGCTAGTCTATTAGCTGGCGGAGATGAAGTGCCGTTCTACGCATGAAAGGAATTCTATTTTACTAAAGATATTGACAAAAACCGATTAAGAAAATAATACCCCGAACAATAGGAAATCACCAACTATCGACTACAATTTCACCGATCAAGACCTCAAGAAAGAAGAAACAAATGACGAAAAGTACACTCACTACAAAATAAAACAGAAAGTAAGCACAAACTTAAAAATAATTTGTTACAACAACAACAGCAGCAATTGCGCATTACATACCCAAGAACACTAATTTTATTAAAGACAAATGGTTTGAACGCCATAATAATAAAAACTATAACGAAAATAACAAAGGAAACGCACACACAAAAAAAATAAAAGCAATAGGCCTGATCACCAGGCTTTAGCAGCTCTTTGCAAATCTCTTACTTTCTTCTTTTATCACTTTTCTATTTTCGTCATCTACCCACACACCCTTTTGTCCCCTACACACACACACACACACACACACACAAACACACACACACACACACACACAAACTTAGATGAATTCGCAATTTATTTCTTTCATATTCCACCATACTTTATCGGTAAAGGAGGAACCGAATACCTAAAGACACTCTGAAGATGATCGCATATATCGAAAGCTCAGCTATTAAAGTTTGGCTTTTACCAAACGCAGTTACTTAAAAAAGAGAGATGAACTTAGGAGAAGTTATCTACCATCTACAAGATGGAGTAAAGAAGACAATAAGAAAAATAGAAAGTTTCTAAAGAAAATTAATTAACGGGAAATATACAATGGTCTTTAACTAAATCTGCATATATATATACATATATATATATATATATATATATATATATATATATATATATATATATATATATATATATATATATATATATATACAGTGTTCTCCCCAATTAGACCGTTTTTGAGAAGCAATATCTCAATGACCATTGCAGCTAGGGACATGAAATAAAAACAAATGAAAGATGAATCCTTTATCTATAAATACTTATTCCTCGTAAAAATCGCCTTAAAGTCATTTAATGAGTCAATTATCCTTTTAAAAAAATAATGCAAAAAACATATTTTTTTATTTTTGGATTGATCTGCTATGAAACGGAAAGAAAGAACAAATTTTGGGAGCAACATTCCGTTAGCTTAACCTTACCCATTTGACTACCAGGTAGGTTAAATAGGTTAGGCTAGACTTATTCGTTTGATTACCTACTGTAAGTGAGTCACAGTATTAAATAGAAAAAAAATAATTCAGGAACCCTCATGATAGTATTGAATGAATCAGACAAAAACGTTATAAAAGCACTGCGGGAAGAGAAAAAAATATTCAGTGAACAGAAAGAATCCTTAGAGAATTTCGAAATAGAAATTGGAAAAAGCGTAGTGTGGCACTTTTTTTTTTACTGAAAGATGATGAAAAGGGTTGTACTCGATGACGTAAGGGAAGTGGTAGACTAAAAGTATTGGAGTTAAGGAAAACATCGAAAAAGCAAGTGAATTGGCATCAAGCCAATTAAAACGAGCGTGAAATTGCAATGGAAACCGGAATTTCTCCTTCATCATTATAACAGATAATTCAAAAAGATCTTGGGTTCAGAACATTTAAAAGGGAATAAGTTGCTGCTTTATCGGAGAATGCGAAAGAAAAATGTTACCTTCCATATAAATTCCTTTTGCGAAGATTTAGGTCAAATAAGCCGGTAAAAAAAATTTTTGGTTTGCCTATGAGAAACGTTTTGAAGTCGAAAAACCAGAAACACCCAAAATGACCGAGTTCGTGCGACAGTGTTGATTAAAATTCTGCAAATTCCTTGAATTTGAAAAAAAAATCAAAACAAAACATCCATCTATTCAGCAAGGCGTTAAAATTAACTCTGCTTACTATTGTAATGAAGTTCTGTCTCCAATGATATCAGAAATAAAGAAAAAAACATCTGATTTTGTTTTTTTGAAAGATGAAGCTCCTTTTCAGAAATACATCCAAATAAACAACAGTATTTCTTAATACTAATTGTCAAGCTTTTATCGAACCCAATAATTGGTCTCCGTGCAGTCCAGATCGAAATCCCATCAACCACGGTCAGAAAATCCGTGATGTGAACCATCTGCGTGAACGAATTCAGACTGCATGGGAGGGTTTTTCAAAAGTAAAAATTGAAAAGGCAATTTCAAAGTGGAAGTCAAGATTACAGGCTGTGTGTGGTTCACCATAAAGGAGGGCATATTAAAATAGCCAGACATTAATAAACACAACTTTTCACAATAGAAATTGAATCACTGGGGATATCACCGAATTTATCTAAATTTGCCAAACTTTCAGCAATGGAAACAATAGGGGGGTGGGATGGGATAGAAAGATTCAGACCATATTGATGATGTCATTTGCATGTGGCCTAATTCTAAAGATGTTAATAGCTTTCTTACCAAACTTAATTCACTCGTCCCTTCCATTAAATTTACCTATGAGGTTGAAAATAATAAAACCCTTTCCTTTCTCGATCTTCTTATTCATAGAACACCGACTGGTTTTAAATACTCTATATATCGTAAACCTACTAATTCAAACTATTATATTCATTTTTACTTTGCGCATAGTCTCAAAGGCATACGTTCCGTTTTTTCCTCTAGGTTTTTACGGGATTTACGAGTTGTTAGTCCTGAATATATGGATTCTGAATTCTCCAATATCTTTGAAATTTGCCATAAACTATGTTACCCTTATCCCTTTCTTCTAAACTGTCTTTCCCCTGGAAAAAAGACGTTCTATAATACAGCTATTGCTATCTCTTTTAATGTTAAAAACACCTGGGTTTTACCCTTTTCTGTTTGTTTCATTGACCTTCCCGGTCTTTAAAAAACTAACATTTCAGTTGCTTTCGAATACGAGTCAACGATCAAAAACATTCTAGCTAACAATAATTGTAATAATTTTGGGGGTCTATTCGGTCGAATGTTCTGTTTGTCCAAGTAAATATTTTAGAAAGACAGAAAAGCAATTATCTGTCCGTATTAATCACCATCAATACAATGTTAGGATAGCTGTGAATAATAGTGAGTTTTTTGTGCATATGTCCGAAAATAACCACTTAATTATTTGGAATTCAGCAAAAAAAATTTTCGCTCAAATGACTCAATTAAAAGAAACTTTGTTGAATGTTCATGTATAAGCCAATTTAATAACTTTAACATTTCCCCTGGCCTTTTTAAAATTGATGTTGTTATGAAAAAACTCATTCTTAAAGAAATTAATTTCGACTTATGTTTCCTAATCTTTTTACAATTTTCATTTTTATTGGAACCCGATTTGTCAATTTAATTATTGCATTGATTTTTTACTTACATTATTTTATTTCTCTTTCTCTCTCCTTGTCCCTCTCCCCTTCGTCAATTTACTTCTCGTTTCTCTCCTAATCTCCCTCATTAGACTATTGCTTTATCCGTTAATCGTTTTAACCCTTTTGGTTCTGTTCTTGACTCTTTCTTGCCTCTCGGTTTGCCCTTGCTACCTGTTATAGATAAATCTTAATGTGAATTTAGCGGTCCCTCTCCTACTTCCTCAATGGTGATTCCTTGTCTTAGAGGCAGTCCTTTATCTTTTACTAGGATATATATACCCTTATTATATTATTTTTTCATGTAGTTATCCTTGAGAATGAACTGAATAAAGTTCGAAAGTACTTAGAAGCAATTTTCATTTTGTCCTGTGGGACATTGCATTCATATATATATATATATATATATATATATATATATATATATATATATATATATATATATATATATATATATATATATATATATATATATATATATATATTTATATATATATATATATATATATATTTATATATATATATATATATATATATATATATATATATATATATTAGAACGCTCGAGTCATTGCTCCCTTAAAACATCATTAATAGTATTTTTCTCTTCCTAAGAAAAATAGACGACTCAGGTAGCCTGTTCTTGAGAGGTATGACTCCTAATCCTAATTCTCTAAAATTAGAGATGTTTTCCCGGACCACACAACTCACCCACCTATGTATGTACATCCTTAAAAAAACTGCGTGATACTTTTAAGGATAGGATGCGGAGAAAAGAAGCTTGAGGAAATTAAACTAGAGCAAAGTTTTCGAGGAGGAATTAATAAATGAAATAAGGTGAAACTCAAACGAAACTTAAAAGTTAATTAAAGGAGGCCAAGGTATGTAAGAAGGTGCTTCAACGGTAGGATATATTTGACCATCAAGCGATATTTGCCTATTTCACCTATCCTGACTCGACCACCCTCATACCATTCATCAAGAATGATCACTCGAGAAGCAGGGTGAACCTTAAAAAGTCTGTGCAACTCTAAACACCTTCAATGACACAGAATCGACATAAATAATATAAAATAATAAAAGATGTACGAATGGCTTCGAACGTAATATTTGCTACAATAAACATTAAACGGTTATTAAATTGACAATAGAGCTTAAAATATATAGGAAAAATGTAATAGAAAAGTTCGAATAAGCTGTTAGTAAACACAATGAGGTACAATTGGCTTACCACGAAATGTCATAGACTGGACACGAAATTTAAATAAGTTGAACATCTGCGAAATGTTCTGGGCAGAGTAAATACTTAATTAAGAGGTCTGGCTTTAAATGAAGGCTATATTAGCTTAATAAAGACTACAAGAGACCTTACCACCAAAATAAGGACAACGTATACGAACAATCCTTCGTATTTAGCTCACCTGGTGCTATAGGTTGTATTCTGAAACAACCGTATGTGGAATGCGGCCAATGACTGAAGGTAAGAGCTTGTTATGGTCCAAAGGACTCCCCTCGCAAGGTTCCCAAAGTGATGATAAAGTATTATAATTCCATCCGACAATTGACCTTCACGAGTGTTGCAATTATCAAATGAAAGGTTGATCGGTGTTGAACGCCAAGGAAGATGTTGGGGTGACATGTCTGCACGTAAGATGTAGCTGGAATATCTTCTCCGCCGTATCATTTTTCTTATTTAAAATACTAACAAGCTCTGCGAAATACTCCGTTGGTACAATCAAGAGTTTGGAAGCCCAACCTACCAGTGCCATCCCGGGTGAAAAATGGCCAACATGCAGCAAGGAACGCCCCAAAAGAGAGGTAATCGGAAGCATGTCTGCTGCTGTCTCCACAAACGCCTACTTGCACAATCTTGACCCCATCATGAGCAGGAATTATTTGATTGGTAACGGGGTTTGTTATTGCAATTTTAGCCGCGACCTTTATAGAAGACACTACTGAAAATCAAAATGTGCCCCTCCAAATGACCATCGAGAACCCATCAAAACTTATGGCGAAAAAGCAAGTGTCTCTCGGATTTAAAAAAAATTCTCTTGAAAGTCTCTAGTATGCAATGTTAGAAGCGTTATAACCGGAACCGATTTTATCTCGCATTATAAATTATTTGTTAATCTCAAAAGTGCTAAATTGTTAGAAGAGACACAAATTACAAGTACTATCCGTGCTGCACAACAAACCAGCACCGTTAATTTCGCTATCGATATTGAAGGAGTTATCCTTCACATATCTCCATCTTTACATCACCATATAGTTACACAAGAATATCCAATCATGTACAGACTCAGTCCCTTCTCACACAAATTACTAGATGTAATTAAAGTTGTTACATAGTACTTTTAATGGAAGGAAATTTCGTCTTTCCAAGTCCCTCTTTGACAGTCCTTAAATTTAATCAAAAAGAGACCCATCTATTAGAGTAAAAGTAGACTAGATAAATATCCTTTGTCATTCCTGACTGATAACATTGGAATGATGCAAGATTGAAAAAAATCATATCAAAGATCGATTTAAAGGACGCCCTTTTCCAAATTCCTATGGAACATAAGTTCAATAGAGAAAACTACCCTGTAAATCCCGTAACTGATTAAGAGCAGGTTTAAATGCCACAAGGCCTTTGCAAATAGCGCTCAATCCTTCTAATGGTTTATCAACCACGCCTTGCGAGAGTTTAATTTCACATTATTATACGTAAGCGACCTATTTATTGGTGGCCATTAAGGAAACGGAGTAACATCAGCAACACTTAGAATCAAATGATTGAGGTTGAATAATTTTCAAATGATTTGGAGAAGAAGTATGTTTTGAGTTGTCTCCGTAGAATGCCTTGGTTTCAAAATCAACTCAAAACGCACATCCCCCAACATTTTCTCCAAAATAACGTGACTACCCTTCCTCTTCTCATAGACTGTTAAACAGGACTGTTAAAACGACTCGACTCTCTAAAATGCGGACGACTCGGCAGAAAACGCCTTCCAACAAGTTTAAGAATATTTATAAGAAATTGATCTGGCACACCCATAGAAGGAAGTTCACCTCCGACTTACGATGGACGCCTCAATTATCGCTACAGGACCGATTCTAGCACAAAACTCTCTGATGCGGAATAGGAAGTTTGGGGTTATTTAAACTATGCTTTCAAGGGCGCTAAGCTCAATTAATCAAGATTTAGTCAAGAATTTTCCTAGCCACTAAGCACTTCTAACATACGATAAAGGTAATATATCTCGCATACTTACGGAGAACCGCGCCATCTTAGGTATATTCCGCTCCTAGGCGACGAAACATTGGCCATGGGGGCATGCGCCCATAAATTTATTGTCAATTTACTAACAACAATCGACGTATTTAGGGCACTCAGAACCCGACTGTCGAGCACTCGCGAGAACCAACTGACAGATAGGACTCAGAAGTCTCCTCCAACCAACTAAACTCATCTTGTACCCTGCCAGAAAACATCGACACATCAATTGTTAACACAACTCCAGCTATCCCATTCTTTGCAACCATGGACTACGAAGCTCTTTTTAGTGCCCAATTTTCGAACAAAGAATTTACCATTATTCTTACAGCTACTTCGACTTCGCTTGAGCTCCATGAAATTAACTTGTTTTCATATCACAACCCGATTATCTGAGTTTTTCCATGGTCTAGTAGGGCCCAACCTGGATCTTTTAGGAACTCAGTCTAATCTGAAATAAATCTCAGACCACTTCGTATGAAATGTGATTCGTAAGAAAGTTCTGGATTGGGTCAAGAGTTGTTCTGACTGCCAGAAAGCAGAAATACCTCGAAATACAAAGTCCGATTTTCATACAATTTGTATAATCCGAAGATAGATTCCAATGTGTCTGTCGACATCGTTTGCTCCTTTACTATAAACAACGAAGGGTATTAACTCTTCGTTACGAATCCCTTTCTTTCAACTGCAGATACACAAAATGGGCAGAACCTTTATCTTTACTGATATGACTTTAGAGTCTCTATTTGAACTTCTTTCTTTGGCTTCGTATCACGATTCGCACACCGGTGAAAATCGTAACAAATAATGCATTGCAGTTTCTATCAAGACTAGTCAACCAACCACTGTAAATGGTAGCAACGGAACATATGTTATTATACCGAAAATCTACAGTGGTAATGCCCTCATTAAACGTGTAAGTAGAATATTAAAATCGTCGCTTCTATCGAAAGGCAATCCTGACAATTGGTAGGAAAACATTCTCTCAGTTCTCTTAGCCATGCATAACTCTTGGAAATCAAAGTTATTTTCCTACACATATGGTGTACATTTGCACTCTGAGGCTTCTTAGCCATTTATTCTCTACATACACGGATTAACCATTTCTATAAAAAGCATATTTTTTTCGTTCTACAACCCTGGATGAATATTGTAGGCTCCTGTCTTGGTAAGATATACTGAGATGCGCAGCCTCAGCTTAGGCGTTGCCAGAAGAATTGTCGATAACCGACGCTCCTTATAACTTTCCTTTAGTGTATTTAGGTGGACTAGATATTACTTCAACTACAGTCTTTGATGCGTCCAGATTCACTGCCTAACACATCTTTGAGCGACTTCCATACCAGTGTAAAACCGCGTACATTGGGTGGTTTTCACAAAAGTTGGACATCTGACTCTGGCTCATATTATGCATGGAAAGCATTTTCTTGCAACGTGTTGCTGAGCATAAGATGACGAATTTATCCGCATCATCCCCTCCAATTTTCAAGGTGGTAGAAACCATGGCAGAAACTGAATTGCCTGGTAAGCCTAGACGATTAGTGTATTGCAGATGACACCACATTTCATGACCTTCCTTGGAAACGTCAAAGTCACACTAATCATAGTATCTTGAGAGTAAGGACATCCTGGAAGAGGATGATGGTAATCTATGTCCTCTATATTACCGTTGTTATCAGGTGAGTCACCACAGATAATGCTATCCACATGAACAACTGACTCTTGACCTGCTGCAGCTGTAAAATAGTACAATATGTTAAGAGAGTGATTGTTAATTATATGCTAAATATCGCAATTCCTTATATCCTAAACAAATTTTGTGGCATTCAAAGTAATTAATTTTTCCTTGTTCTTGTCTATGCTGCAGTCTTTCATTCCTCGCTGCTTGCTGCAGTGATCTAGTCTCACAGAAACCTAGATGCACAGACATGGAGTTCGCCTGGGTGAGTTCTTGGAGTCTCTTCTCCTCAAGTGTGATTCTGACTGGACTAGATACTTTGCCATATAACGATATGTCACCATGAATAGCCAATGGCGTGGTAAAAAGGATGAGTAGCCCTCTTTAATTGGACATAACAGGGTTGAAATGTAGAGGCTTCTGTTGCATTGATACATGCCAATCCTACTTGTTATTGTAAGGTATCGGTGAAGATCATGAAAAAGTAAAAAAAAACGCGGAAATTTCCGCAAGAATATTTTAAATTAGGTTAATAAAAGAGGTAGTTGGAGTGAAGTATCCTATTTCAGTTAAAATATTTAATATTACGAACCAATAGGTGAAATCTTTCATAGACAAACAAAGACCTACATCATAAAAATGCTATCGAACCATCAATAATTTTACAGATTAACAACTCCAACGCAATCGAAGATGCTTTGTTATAAATGTTTTTATTTTGAAAAAATACGCGTAATACTCTATTTTGATTTCACTAATTGAAACGCAGAAATGTCTAATTAGGCTGTTGTAACGAAAAATAGATTAGTAACCATCTTATCATTCATTTTTTTGTAAATTTGTAAATCCAAGTTGTCTGTAATCCCCTAAACATGTAATAATCAAAAGGAGCAAGGCCAGAAGAATATCGAGGATGACGTAATATTTTCCAACCGAGCTCTTCCTGGAGATCTTTGGACATTCGTTATGGAAGATAACTAAGCAGGGTTGCCTTTGGAGCAAAGTGGCTTTTAAACATCAAAGTTGTTTGAAGTAGATATTAGCATTAATTGTTTGATTGTTGTCTAACAGTTCGTTGTGGAAAATTCGTTTAATATCCCACCATCCACTTGACATGATCATTTTGGTTGAAGCATCCTCTCGGTTGTTGAGAAATTCTGCTTCCTTGACTGATCCACGAACGGCGGCGTTTAACGTTATGATAAAGGATCCACTTTTCATCACAAGTAAGAAGCCTGCCCCCAAATGGTGCCTGAAGGTGTCGTGATGACAATGACTTACATCAAGCAACACCATGTTGCAGATTTTCCATAGAGAGTTCGTGCGGGGGCATTTTCCAATTAACGGAACCTGTTCAATCCTTTAGAGTTGATGAAGGACAAATCATATAGGTTAGGTTAAGTTGTTCTGCTAGTTCTATAGAAGTTGTAGCAGGATTTGCTGTGATAACAGCTTCCAGCTCTTCGTAATCAAGTTCTATTAGACGACCTTCGTTTGGCCCGTCTTTTAGACTCAAATCTCCATATCTAAAACGGGAAAACCACTGGCACCCGAATTGCAAGGAAAGTAGGCCTGTGGCACCCAAATTGTAGGATAGGTAGGCCTAGCGAGGAACCCCTACAAATGGGCGCCCTGTGGATCTATGAAATCCTGAAAATGGGTGCACGCATGAATTAATGAAGTAATATGCCATGCAATAGATAATGAATCAATGAAAAATATAGAAAAATAATATATTACAATTGTATATTTATTAAGAAATATGAATAGAGCAAAGCGCGTCGCCAGTCTCTCAAGCGGCCAAATACAAACATACGCACGCTAGGAAACAGCTGCAAGGCGGAAGGGTCTCAGTCAAAGATAACAGGGACAAATTTCCGAAGAACTGTGAAAGGTAAGCGCGATCTCTCTGATTCGGGATAGGCCAAAAACGTGGAAAAATATGTAAGTTCATTAGTTGCACATAACTCTTGTAGCTCCGCCCAACGAAGGAACTGAAGAACATTCCTGATCTTTGTCTCCGGCCCGCGTCCAGGTCAGGTGAAAAAGGCCACGCCTCTTGGAGACGGGACACATAAATTAAACACACACATAGGAGAGGAGTCTAAGATGGAGAGAGAGAATCAGTCAAATCGTTTGTCAGCAGACTATTGCTATTAGTAGTGTCACGAATCCGTTCCCTCATCCTTAAATCCTACCACCTTTAGACTCGGCTATATATAGCCTTAAAGGAAAATTTACACATAGTCGCGTGGGACTCGAACGTATCCATTTGCTCCCATTTTGATAGGCCCAAGCTAAGAATAAAACCTACTTATCGCCGCCTTCTTTTCGAAGTCCTTTTCTTTAACCTGTGATTGCAGAGGCACCTTGGGGAACCCAGCCTAAACGCGCATTTCCCGTGAGAAACTTCGGGAGTCAGAACTAATTCGATTCGAAGACAAAAGTTGGCTTACTACCTACAAGTCCTAGATACCCGTCACTTCACCCTCAGCCAGACTCCATCACACATACACACCACTACTATAAACGGGTGACTTGGAGAAGCGCAATAACATCGAGGTCCTTCAAACCAACCTCTTTCACTTACTGCATCATCCTTATTTTCGCCCTAAATGGATTTTGCCGATGTAGTTTCATTGACATCTTTATGAAACTCATAGAGTAAAACATTTAATGTGATATTTAGTTGGGAGGAAATATGGGCGAATACTGTACAATATTATGAAAAATATAAAAACAGTTTGCTGGTTTCAGTCCTCCTAACAAGCTATGTTGTTTCTCAGGCGGACGGTAGCCAGCGCAAGCCCCAACTCCCCACCGTGTTGCCCAGTCACGGCGGTAACCTCCCTAGTAAATCATGTCAGCTTAAAAAGAATCCGGACGGAGATTCGAACTGAAAGCGCGCTAACCACTATACTAGCCGGGAAGGTATTAATAAAATATTGTTATAATATGAAGGATAAAAAAAGTATAAATTACTCATTTTAGAATTTCTAAGTGATAAAAAGAGGCACTATTTTAATAAATACTATCGAAAACTTTATTCCAGAAAATCGGGCAATACTTTCGTTTCAACATCATATTTAAAGAAAAGAAAATCATTTTGGTTATTTTAGTAAGAGTTTGGATAAATATTTGAGTTATTGATGAAAGTCGTTCTCTATGGTTTTAGAAAACGAAATATATAAAGAGTGACATTTTAATTCTTTATTTTTTTATAATTTGACAGCGCTATGAATTAAAAGAAATTAATTTGATCCGAATTTATTTTCAGGTTATTATATGGGTTTAAGTCAGATTCCTGAGGACAAGGAAGGAGAGACCACGGAAGATACAATTGAATTATTAAAAGGACGGCTACACTTAGTTAGTTCGACTGAACCTCCCCTTAATACTTCTCCGGTGATAATCGAAATTATGGACAAGAAGGAGAAAGGTAAGTACCAGATTAAAATTATTATTTAATAATATTGTTTCCAACGATTCAAATTTGTGAGATATTTCCAGTACATCATAATAGAAGTTAAACCGATATACATGATTGTATACAAGGTTTTGTTTGGTGATTAAACGCAAATTCGCTAATTTCCAGAATAGCTCGGGTGAGAAATTTAACTTTTTTTAACGGGAAAAAAATGTCAAAGCCCAGTGGAAAGTGTAAGAAATACAAATATTAATGTCGCGTTGTATAAAACATCCCGATTAATCTATTTTTATTGTGGTTACTCTATTTACATTCTTTTCGATGAATCACTTTGTTTGTTTACGTTTTCAAAAGAATTTGCCAAATTGTTACTGTAGATATAGGGGTGAACGAGGAAGGGCGATGGAAAAAGAAGAAGGAATGGAGCGTGCGGCGAGTTAGGAACACCTTTCCCGGGTCGCTGCGACCAGTGAACGCACGACTCAGTCGATTCACCCATCATGAGTCCCCTTAGCGTTAGTCCTGTCTCCAGTTTGGATTACCTTAACCATTATAATAATAATAAAAAAAATTCATTATGTAAACACGAATTTGTTTACTATACTTATTTATAAATTGTAAATTTTTTATCTTGTTTGCTTTAATAATTGTCCATCGTGGATGTTAGTGAAGATAACCAAAATTACGTTTGTTCAAGGCATGGGAAGTAATGAAATGTCATGTTTTTTTTAAATTAAAACTAATGATTTATTATAATTCAATAATACAGACAAACAATTGCACATAACAACAACAATAATTTCCTAAGCACCAATTTCCTCCAAATGCTATACATTTTGCTTCAAGCACAGTTGAACTTTAGTTCTCATTGCTCGTTTAGCTTTTTTTTTTATTAATTGTCGACTTTCCTTGATCAAGTTGACTTCTTCAGTTATTCTTTCTCTCAAATGGTTCACATTTGTAGGTGGGTTGAAGTATACCTTAGTTTGAGATGTCACCACAAGAATAAATCGCAAAGTGCTAGTGATCTTGGGTGTGTGGGGGGGGGGGGGTATTCAATAAAATGATTCAGTCAAACTATGCGACTGTTGAAACTTTCTGTCAATCTTTTTCTCATTGCAATGTCCCTATGTGCTAGAGCACCATCCTTAATACACCAAAATCTATTTAAGCTATTGTCAAAATTGCGGTGAGGGTTCGGGATTATTTGTGCGTTTATCAAATTCAGGTAGAGAGCTCCAGTTAAGTTATTGTCGTAAAATAGCGGACCAATATGCCAGTCATTCCCGTATATTCCGATCCACAAAATAAACTTCCCTTTGGCAAATAACGAAGTCAAAGTGGAATTCATGAGGGTTGTTCAATGGCTCATTTAGTAACATTATATTTTCTTGTCTTGAGTTTACTCCTCGTCTTAGTATTTATTTAGAAGTCCCGTCCTCTCTTTTTTGTCGAATGCCTTTCTGACGTCTCTGAGCACCAGGTCAGCATAACTCCAATCTTCGCAAGCTTCTATTTGATGGCTACTAGCGTCGTGTCATTATCCCCCTGTCCCTGTTCTGAATCTATGCTGTTGGTGTTTTTGGAGTTTTCTTCCTCCATAAATGCATGGCCCCTGTTGGCAATTACATTTTTAAAGAGCTTGCCTGCGACTTAGAGGAGAAGATCGGTCTGAATTTTGTTGAGAATCAGGTGGTTTCCCAGAGTTGGAATGAAGATCATGTTTGGAATGTTCCATTCGTCCGGGAGGTAGCCAGCGTTCAGAAACGCATTCATCGCGTTGCTGAGCCCCTCCATGATGTTATGGCGAGCGTTTACGAAGTTAATCTTTGTCAGTTGAGATTTTGCTAGTACTCTTTGTCTAAATGAACGTAGTAGCTCTATAAGTTTGTATTTTGTTATCTTCTTAAGATAGTCCTTCATTTTTCTGTCCGGAGTTGCGTTGTTGAAGTGGTATGTCTTGTCTAGTTTTTGACCTAATTGATCGTGTATGCAGTCTTCAAAGTGTAAGTTATAGCGGTCATTTTCTTTCGGGAAGATGTTGAATACCTCTTTCCAATAGTCTCTGAAGGCTTCTTTTAATTTTATTTCTCGTTAAGTTTGTCCCATCATCCTTCTTCAGACGGTGGTCTATCTCCCGTGGTTTTCCTTTTAGTTTTTGTATCGTGCTCCATAACGTGTAGGGATCCGTCTTTGCGTCAAGTTTGTAGATCAGGTTATTGCACAGAGTCTCTTATTGTTCCGTATTGCGTACTTTTGTTTTTGTTCTTAATGTTCTTACTCAGCTTGTCTTTTCTTGTTCCGTTCCTTTGTCCAATGTCTTCATAGAGTCTTTTGCATTCGTCCGTTAAGACATATTGCCTTGGTCCACGCTGGCGCTTTAAGCGTCTTGAAAACTCTTCTTGGTGCGGTCGCGCAATTTGCTTTCATCGTTTTTTGCGCTATGTTTATCAGCTGTTAGTCAATTTCTTTCAATATAGCTTCTTCAAGTGATTGGAGCACGTATCCACTTAGAGGATTTCTGTAATCCTCCCTGTTGATTTGGGAGAAACATTTCCTCTTCCTTGCAAGTACTTGGATTGGTATTGAGGAGACTGTGACTTTAATGACGACGTGGTAACCTGGGATCAGAAGGCCTAGATGGATGTAATATTTGTGTGGGAAATTTGGACTCGTTAGAATCACGTCTGGTTTTGTTGCATAATGGTCGGTGATATAAGTGGGGAAGTCTGAGATAGCGCGGACTACGATGTCTCTTTCCAGATAGTCGTAAAATTTCCTTTCCTGTTCGTGGTTCCGATGTATCTGTAGAACTCGCACAGGGCGTTTAGGTTTGCTCAAAAAATGACTGCCTTGCCTTGGCCACACAACTACAAAAAGTTGTGGAGTGGCAATTAGTCACGTATTGGAGGGGTTGATATACTGTGGGCAGCACTAGGGCCCCCGGTGCGATTTAGAGCTCGATGGGCAGGACGATTCGTCCATGGAAGATAGTTCTTTATAGCCAAGGCCTCTTCTTACTGCAAAAGCAGCACCATCCAAGCGTTCTGACTGTGGTCTTTCGTCAGTATCTTATATGTGAAGATTTTCATCTTGGTTTGTGTCGTATTAATTCCGAAACGAACTCGACACTGTGATTGATGGTTTTGTGTTTGAAATTATATTTCCTGAATATCAGTATATGGCTGTATGACTTCCACATGCCACTTATGATTGTGGTTCAGGATTAAATGGAAGCCTTAAGACATTCCTCTAATGTCTGAAGATTTTTGTGATTAGACAGCGGAGAGAAAAATCTCACGAGTTTCCCGGTACACTATGTCGAATACCCATTGTTATGGAATAAATCTTTCCCTGTTATACTTTCTCATCGTTTTATCGATCTTAACCGTTTTACCGATCCCGCTAATATATGAAGACTTAGTAAGAATATCGTCCGTGCACAGCTCACATAAGTAATTGTTGTAGTAAACTGCCGCATTTTTACCTATCTCTAAATCTTCTTTATAAAATTTGAGCGTATTCTTCTCCTTCGACCATGCATAGATAAATACAGCTACAATGGATAACAAAAGAGTGCCACCCTCAAACCACGTTCCTTTCCTAACACACATCCGTTCATTACAACCGCTTTTAGAGCGGCGTCATTCTGCAGACTGACCATGAATACTTATGCGCATCACATCTTTTACGATGATTACACTCGATTTTGGAAGGATGTTATGCTCCTAAAAAAAGGTGGTTGCATCTTCTTCAGTTTTCAAGCAAGACCACAAATTTTTCAGATTCCAGACTGATTCCACATCATCCATAATGAGTAATTCTGTAAAAAAGGTTATATATGTGAACATATGTTAATCCAACCTAACCCAACCCGACCATAAATTTTTAACCGTCCATTTCTCCCCCCAAAATAAATAATTTCATTTTAAATATCAGCGTGTGAAACTGCATCATTGAATAAATTATAAACAAAAATCGGACACCGTCCAACTAACTCAAAAGGTTCGTATCTTCGGTTAATACTGACTTGCTCGGATCAAAATGTCATTTGTTTAAATTTAGACGAGTACCCTCCGTTTTGTATATCTGAACTTGGTTCCGAATGGTGGATTTAGTTGGATAGTGCAACTTATGAAAAACTTAGCTTAAACAAATCTTACACCTGTTCAATGCTTTTACTCTTCAACCAACTTGAGACTCTGAATATTCCTTGTTTTTTTGTTAATTGCATGGTTTGTTCTTGCATTAGTGAGATAAAACGGGAATTGCTTAGAGATGGGATACTAAGAAAGATAAATATTAGTCAAAGATTTATATAGTTACCAGGGAGACTGGCTGAGGTAGTATCTACACTGCTCAGCCAACCTTTCTAATTGACTATTGAGTACAAAGTTTGTCATTAAATCCCTTACATTGCGAAAACATAAATATCGTTAGCTTTCTCACATCAATGCAGCTTCACCATTAATAAGCAAGGACTGCTGACCAAAGTCGCATGCTCTCACTTATTCTGATTTATGACCTTGCGACCTTCAAAACTTTCAATAATTCTGGGACTCACCTTGGGAGGCCATTGGCAATTATATCATTCAGAAGAGAATGTTAAACAACACAGGGGTTCAAATTTCGTTAGAATCAGCCGAATATTTAGGATGTTATTGCCAAACAAAATAATTTCCGGGCTAACCTTGGGAGGACCTTTGTAATTATATCATTCGAAAGAAAATGTAAAACAACCTAAGGGTTTCAAATTTCGTTAGAACGGGCCGAATAGTTACAATGTTATTACACAAAAAAAAAGCAAAACGAGGACCGACCGACCAACATAGTGAGATGTAGGGTCACTCGCGACCTGACTTGCACGCGACTTAAAAGGGAGATAATGGAAATATTAGAACAATATAGGTTGTTTTGGGAGGAGTGGTTTTGGCGTGTGTGATTCGTGGGTGTTTATAGTTCTAGTAAAAGTGGAAATAAGCTTGTTTCCGAGTTGAAAGTGGTGTTTGTAAATCTAATATTAAGAGATTCAAGTGTACGAAGTTGGTTTTCGTTGTTTGCTGTATCTTTAATTGAAAAATTATTTAAGTTGGGTTTATGGTGTGGATGTCTGTTTTCGTAGTGTATTCGGATGGGGGAGAATTCGGGAGTAGGGAGTGGGGCTCCAGTTCTGTTGCTGATGCCTAAATACGGCTATGTAGTGTGCGCTGTGTCGATCCCAAATACACCTCGGAATTACATCTCGAGCGGGCGAATTCATATATGATGGAGGGCCAAAGCAGCGTTGGAATTTGTCTTTAATGTTGAAAAGATGTCGTACTTTGCGTGTGTTTTGAAAAAATGGTATAAAATGTGTGGCAGGAAAGGAATTTTTAAGAAAGGGTGAGAGTTTGGCTCAGAGAAGTGAATTGAGGGGTCTTATATATGGGAGAGGTACAAAAACCTTCTCCTTAGGGACATTGTATGAGGGATCTTTCGGGTTAAATATTTTATTGATAAAATTTCGAAGATTTCGGTCGTATAAGTTTGAAGGAGATCCGTTTTGTTGGAAATAGTTAGTGAGGAAAGTGATCTCGTTGTGGAAATTGAGGTATGATGAGGCGAGATTGTAAGTGCGAGAAAATAAAGTTTTGATAGAGTTTAGTTTGAGTTTGGTGTCACAAAATCGAACTAAGAAATTATTTATCATGTTTACTAAATTACTTCAAAATCTCATTTGTAAGCTGTAGAATAAAGCGTGCTTTTAAACTATGCTCTGACCGGAAATATTTTCATAAAGAGACCAGGCAAGAGCTTCGCCACTTTCCCCTACGGGGGCAGTTTGCGCTTCGCTACAAAGATTAAAATTTAAAATCCCTCAAAAAGCAGCCATGGTTAAATTTTTATAAATTTTCTGAACTTCGCCAATTATAATAATAATAAAAAGAAACTCTAAACTAAATTTCCTCCCTTTCAAAATATCACATTGCTGAAATAATTATAAGGTTAGTGAAGATGATGATGATGATGTCTTATCACAAAAAAAAATTAGAAATTTAATTTATTCCCAGCAACATTACTTGACAAATTAATTGAAATTTTCCTAACTAAGATACATGTTATTCCTCTTGTGAAGTTTGATGTACCAAAACATAAATGTGCGAGTATGTCAAAATACTCTACATAGGCTCACTTACAAACTCATCTTAGACTTACCACAATTATTATATAAAGTTACCCGAAAATTGAATTTTACCTTATCCTGATTAATACTGTCTCTCTTAAAACCTCCTTTCTCATAAGGAGAGACTACCCTTGCTATTTAGGTCTTCGCTTGTCTATCTATTTATGTGTGCAAGTTTCCAAATTCGCTACGTGGGTAAAACTACGTTGCAATTGAAGCTGAAGATCTGCAAGCAAAAAGGGTTTCTCACTATACAGATCTACCCATTGCTAAACCGGAATTCTCTTCAATAAGGAATCATTTGGATCCTTGCCCATCGTCATTGTCTTCTTCAAATTTCAAGGTTTTGGGTTCTCCTGAAAAATCCGTCGATCTCAACATTGTGTTGGAATCACTATTTATCCAAATATAAATCAAGAATTAAATTTTAGTCAGTCTTCCACACCACTCCACTTTTCTTAATTCAAATATTTTTCATTTTAGTTTGATTTATAATTTATTTTTACCTAAAATTTATTAACAATCGACTCAATACCCGATAGTTAAATTATTCTATTAGTTGGTTGCCCATGATTAAAGTTATTTTAAACTACTACCATGTTTATCTATGTTTAAATTTTCCACTTTTTAAATCATTCGATTCCGATCCTTTTCTTAAGTTGGTAAGTTTTTATTTATTTTTAAATTTTGCTTTGTTTTCTTAGTTTTTTTTTGTAATTCTTGCAGTGATTTTCTTTGTAATTTTTGCATTGTTTTCTCTAAAATTTACCAAACTTTAAATATCTTGTCATTCATTAATACATATATATTTATCTATGCATTCTGCGCTTGCTTGCTCGATAATCATATTGTTTTGCTCCATTATAGGCTGAAGATGAACATAGCTAATGTTCGAAACGTTTCAAATTATACATGTTCCAAATACTGGTTCTGACTTTGATTTATACCCCCCCCCCATATATATATATATATATATATATATATATATATATATATATATGAAAGATAATAGTAAAAAACAATTTTGAATCAAGATTTTACTTATAACTATCGGACTAGTTTCGGCAAGATGCCATTTTCAACTAAAAATGAAGAAACTAGGCAAGGAGCACAGTATATATAATGTAAAACACATCCTAAACAAAATAAAACAGCAGGAAATAATTTGGAAAAAAAACTAAACTCGAGTGAATCTGGCGTGAATGACAAATTAAACAAAATGAAATGGAACCGGAAACAATCTGGAGAGTTGCTAATCCTTGAGACGCATTGCGTCCGGGGGCTTATAAATAAGATTGGCGACTTTATTCATTATATATTTGTTAAATTTGTATTGCCCTTCAGCTAAATTGAAATTATCAACTTTGTGGATGATGATGGATTCCACAATTCTCATCTCAATATAATTGTTTGATTTATAAATGATTTTGCATGTGCGTAAAGAGACTTGAAGGGTTCGTACACCTTCTAAGATCAGCTAAATATTCTTTCATTCTCTCATTAGAGTGGCCTGACTCTCCAATGTATGTGTATTTTTAATTATAGCATGGTATACTGTAAACTCCAGCAACGAGATTGGTTGGGCGCAGTCTAATCAAGGATTTTCGAATGGTATTAGAATACTTAAATGTGATATTTATGTTATTTCCATTCGCATATGATTTTAGAGGAGCCAAGGCTGGAGCGTATGGGAAACTAATACATTTTTTAAATCGTCCCTTCGTTGTGTGGAGGTGTCATAGAAGTTTTTTCGTGCTTTCAAATGGCATCTATTTATCAGGTGAATTGGGTATTTTAGTTCAATGAAATTGCAGATAAGGTGGTTAATTTCATCCTGAAGGAAGATTGGGTCGCACATTGTATAAGCTCGGAGAAAGAGGAAAGAAATAACAGATATCTTAACAGATTTGTCATGTAGTGAAAACAAATGTATGTAAGCATTTGAATTTGTAGGCTTTCGATATACTGAGCACTGCATATAATTATTTAAACAGTGAATATTTACGTCTAGAAACGGTAGAGAATTATTCTGTTCCCATTCTACTTTGAATTTTATCAATGGGTGTAACGAATTGAGGTTGTTGAAAAATTAATTGAAATCGTTGTTATCTATGGGCTATGCTGACAGGATGTCGTCTACATATCGGAACTAGATAAGAGGTTGGGAATGGATCCTAGGAAGGAGGGTCATTTCATAGTTTTCCATAAATAGATTACATAGGATGGGGGAAAGGGGGTTACTCATACTTAGGCCATATTTTTGGCGAAAAAACTTATCTTCAGTTGAAAATGCATTATTCGTTATACATAAGCGCACTAATTTAATAATTTTAGGGATCGGTAAAGGAAGGTTAATATCTAAATTGTGAAAAATTTCGATAACATGTCAAGCAATTCATCGACCGGGACTTTTGTAAACAAACTATTTACGTCAAAGCTTAACAGTTTTTTTTTATCACTGAGATCAAGATTTTTAATTTTGGAAATATTTTTTTCACTACATGACAAATTCGTTAAGATATCTGTTATTTATTCCCTTTTTCTCCGAGCCTATACAACGTGCGACCCAATCTTCCTTCAGGAAGATATTAACCACCTTATCTGCAATTTCATTGAACTAAAATATCCAATTCACCTCATAAATAAATGCCATTCCAAAGCACGAAAAAACTTCTATGCCACCTCAACACAACGAAGGGACGATTTAAAAAAATGTATTAGTTTCCCATACGCTCCAGCCTTGGCTCCTATAAAATCATAAGTGAACGGAAATAACATAAATATCACATTTAAATATTCTAATACCATTCGAAAATCCTTGAGTAGACTGCACCCAACCAATCTCGATGCTGGAGTTTACAGTATACCATGCCATAATTGCAAATTCACATACATCGGAGAGTCAGACCACTGTAATAAGAAATTTTAACCATGCAAAAATCATTTATAAATCAAACAATTATATTGAGATGAGAATTGTGGAATCCATCATCATCAACAAAGTTGATAATTTCAATTTATCTGAAGGGTAATACAAATTTAACAAATATATAATGAATAGAGACGCCAATCTTATTTATAAGCCCCCAGACGCAATGCGTCTCGAGGATTAGCAACTCTCCAGATTGTTTCCGGTTCCATTTCATTTTGTTTAGCCTGCCATTCACGCCAGATTCACTCTAGTTATTTTTTTTTCCAAATTGTTTCCTGCTGTTTCATTTTGTTTAGGATGTGTTTTACCTTATATATACTGTGCTCCTTGCATAGTTTCTTTATTATTAGTTGAAAATGCTGTCTTGCCATAACTAGTCCGATAGTTATAAATAAAATCTTGATTCAAATATTGTGGTTTACCATTACTCTTTACTGATATACATCACGTTAATGTGATATCTTCTATTATACATATATATATATATATATATATATATATATATATATATATATATATATATATATATATATATATATATATATAATCGTGACCGGGTAAGAAGATATGGTATAAAAATCCTTGGAAGTTCCTAGTCTAGGGAGATACTCTCTTTGTAGCGTGTGAGAAGTTCAGGCGAGCGGCTTAAATGCTTTGCTTGAATGCGTCTTTTTGGGAGTCAGGATGGCCGAGTCGATCGACGCGGCAAGCGCGTTCGAAACTCGTTTCGCTACTTTTCTTTCTTTATTTTTCTTTGCTCCCTTTCCTACTCAAAGCTATCTACAATGGTGCTCAGACCCGGGACGCCGGGAAGGGAAAACATTAGTCCTCGAATAAAATTTCCTGATGCTGTTCTCCTCAATCCCTCAAAATACGCTCCGCTTCTAGGAGGGATCCTGTGTCGCGTGTGAGAAGTTCAGGCGATCCGCCTAAATGTTTTGTTTAAATGAGTCGTTTTAGGGACTCAGGATGGCCAAGTGGTTTAGGGCTCTCGCTAACGTTAGGCTGTCCTTCGACGCGGGAAGCGCTTTCAAAACTCGTTTTGCTACTTTTCTTTCTTTATTTTTCTTTGCTCCCTTTCCTACTCAAAGCTATCTACATGTTTGATAGGGTAACCCTTTCCTGGCAGCTTAACGGTAGAGCATCTGACTGGCAATCAACAGACCCTGGTTCGTGTCCCGGCCAGCATTATTCAAACTTTTTCCCCTGACGTTATTTCTGTCTTCCCAGTATAGTTTTTCTTCATTGTGCCATCCTTCGCGCTCTTTGATCCTTGCGTTCTTCCAATGTCCCTTTCTTTTGCCCTCAAAAAAACTCCTTTTTCTTGTCTCATTGCTCATTTGCGTCAAATTTCTCTTTCTCTTGTACTGTATTGTTATATGGATGTTCTGCAATACAAGGTTTCCGCATCTTTCTTTCTGTCTTTAAAAGGTTTTTGATTTGAAAGACAGAAATTAAATATGAAGAAAGCACTGTGTGGTGGTTGTTACCAGCTGCATAACCCGCATTTGCTATTTCTATATATATTTTCTTGGACGTTTATGGTTGCTTTAATTATGTTGAAAGATGGCATCTATCATTGCTGTGTCAAAATATATCGAGCACATCCTGGGATCGACTGGGCAAGTGAGGTTAATGACTAATAGGTTTGAATATTACGATATGACCAATAAATAATCATAGAACTACACTTATCTTTGAGTTGAAACGAAAATATTCCCAACTTCATCACGTGATCTTATCTACTGTGACCTGCCGGCAGTATGGGCCAGCATGCTGCTGCTGACATTTGCAGTATTGCATTCTGCCCAAGCCCTAATTCACGCAGAAAGTTCTGCTGTATATATGTCACATTTTCACTTGCTTTACCTTCATCATTTTCTTTTAAAGATATTTACTTTATATTAAAAAAATATTACGATATTACTTTATTAATTTCATCACTATTTCGTGTTGATGATATTAGAATCATCCTTTCTTCTCATTATCTTAATTTTGTGATTGAAAGTTTAAGAGAACTATTTTACAGATGACTTTCTGAAGTTTCTGTGTACTGATTTTATCCGAACGAGATCATCACGCTAGAAACTGAATTTGGAGATAAATCTTTCTCCAGTATTTTTGCTCTATTCGAATATGACACTTGTTAGCATTCGACGATCCCTATCATTAAATACCTCAATTGGATTGTTATTCCTTTTCGTCAATGATACTTTTGTCATGTCTTGTCTACAGGACGGTTTTAAAATATAGATTGCTCTTATCCTTTGAAATTATGCAGGTCACCATTTTAACTTTTTTTTGGCACTAACTACTGGCAAAGATAACGTGAGATAAACTAACATAGAACCTTTGTTATATTTAGAACATCTATTTGCTTTTATTACTTTAGATATGCTTTTCTTTGATTCTGCTATCAACGCATAATATACATATTCTAGGAATTAAACCTCCCCCGATAATATTACGGTACTATAGCTCCAAACTTTGAGCCATTAGTGTATAAAAGTGTATTATTTGTTTGGGTAATTTGTGTATAAAATGGTTTTATCTTGGAGATAAAAAAGAATATAATGCTATCTATACTATGTATAGTTTTTGACACCAACCCATCAACAATTGAATTAAATAAAACCAATATTGATACAAAACAGAAATAGAAAATTACTTGAAATCCTGAAGTCGCGAAGTGTTGAAAATAAAATATTAATCTCATAATATTAAGCTACTACAACTAATTTTATTTTAGTTACTTTTAAAATTCTACTCTCTCTCTCTCTCTCTCACAAAACTCCGTTTTCTTTTATACAGCTATCTCTTAATGCCAAACTAGTATATAATGCAATTGTTCACCAATAAATATTCGTAAGAAACTTAGCGGGAGTATTGTGTATAGCTTATATTCTAAAGCCATTAATTTATTGGCACCTCTCATTGGTAAGGTAACACTCCAGATTCGGGGCGCACGGTAGATGGCGCTGTTAGTCGGCTACAATTTTGGGTTACAGCATATATCTTATGACGTCAGACGGTAGCGTCAGATGTGAACAATATCGGCGTAATATTTTTTGTATATGAGTATATACTGGGGGGGGGGCTGCGCCCCCCAGACCCCCCAATTGATTGAAACTCAGGATCATCGCAGGGTGGTTCCCCCGCTGTGATATCTCCCCCACGAGCAGTCCCCTTGAATTTACTGGGTTTTTTTTTCTCCCCAGCAGCTTTTTATTGGCAGAAAAACCTAACCTAATAACAACGAATTCTTACTTTTATTGGTTTCTTGATTAGTTTATGCGCCTTTAGATAATCTAAAAGTTTTTCGCGATCATACAAAGTAAAGCCGAATTCGAATAACAAAGAAGCACATGGAAGCACGAAAACACAATAACGAAAGAAAAACATTTGCAAAACGGGTCCTATTTATAAGCTACGATGTTGCCAGGAAGAAGCTGTTATCGTTCGCAGTAAACAAAAAAATACGAAAACAAAACAAAAAAATAATAAAAGACATCAAGAAACCTTACCTAACTTAGAAAAAAACTATAAACGAGCAGAGCGCAGATATTTAGTAAATAATAGACTAAAAGTTACAAATCCCCCAAACAACAAAAAAAATATAACGCAGTAATTGTCACATCTGACGCTACCGTCTGACGTCATAAAAGATATGCTGTAGCCCAAAATTGTAGCCGACAAACAGCGCCATTTACAGTGCTCCTCGAATCTGAAGTATTACCCTCTCATTTTTTGTATACAAATAGGCAGGTTCTTATTGATATTTCATCATAGCTTCCAGAATATTGTCCCAAACATTCTCCGATGCCTCTCTTTGTTGCAGTCAAATAATTATCTCCATTAGGATTTAAGATCTTATTAGTGTTTGATGCATATCATTCGATGTTTAGATAACTTGTTGAGTCTTTATCCTAGCTTATGAAAAGGGGAGCTCGAGCCATTCGGTAACCCTTCATTAGAAACATTGGTTGAATGTGCTCGAGTCTAGTGGACCTACAAAAATAACTACATCCAAAAATAAACCTTGTGACACCCACATATCGATTTTGTACCATAGGATGTGCTAGCTCACGAGTAGTAAGATTCTTGTTAATTTCTAGTTAGATTGTTTATACTACCTAGGCATAGGAAATGGAAGTACTAGATGTTAGACGAAAATGTGGAAGTTTGGAGTGGTCTTGATATTTTAATTCACTTTGTGAGATAAGGCAAGCCTCACAAGATTGGATGTGAGGCACCGACAAAAGGAAACTATGTCACTTAAGATGAGATGAATGCTTCTGCAGTTTCTTTCTTCGTACAATTATCGGGATCAAATTAATGGAATCAAATGGTGAACTAATCAATATTATATGCAAAATAATGCAAAAATATATAATAAACAAATTATCATGTACAAAAATACAAATAGGAAAACGTTTTTCCAGTAGCTACACATCAAATAGAGGATAAACACATCCCCAAAGAAATCATGTGTGGACAGCTGGTATCTGTAAGGAGATCTACTGACCGCCCTCAACCGCGCCAAAGGGGTCTTTAAGAGAGACATAAAAGCATTGGATATTGATCCTGACTCTTGGTAGGGCTTTCAGATGACCGTACAAATTATAAGAGTAGTCTTAACAGACACTTCATAACAGGGGAAGGGTTTTAGATCAACACTGCCGCAGAAAATGGGGCGGAGAGAAGGGAGTGGGTCATCTGCAATGATTCAGAAACCGAAGACAGGCGTGACCTATACAATTGAGCTTTGCATTCGTGCATCAATCTTTTTCAGGCAAATGAGGGATTGTAGTATTTTAAACAACTAGGATGCATCGCCCATGGTCAGCGATGACCGATTCCCCCCCTCCCTCCTCCTTTCCTACATATCTGGATCTGACTTATGTCTAGCTATCTCGACTTTCCATTCATAGATGCATTTAAAAACCGCTTCACACCTCTCGCTGAGGCAGCTCATTCCAAACCTTAACAACACTATTACTAAATAAATTTTCCTTATATTGTCTAGGGCGCATTAGGCCCCTTAACCGGCTGAAATTTAGCTAACTCGAGAAACACTTCTCGACTGAGCAATGCTTAGTCACATTCGGTGCGTTTAGTTGTTTGAAGGAATACCGATTTGGGGGCGATAGTTCAATTGCTGCCATATGCTGTTACGTCCCTTGAAATAACCTAGTAGTTGCGCCACTCAAAAACAATCAATCAATCAATCACTCCACTTGTCGCATAACTAAGATGCCAATCATGTGAGCTTGCATTTGTGATCTTTAACCTTAAAATTCAACTATGAAGCCTAATCCTATGAAACTACTCAATTTAACTCCTTTTTTTAAATATAAATTTTCTCATCTCTAAATTCAATATTTTGCCACTTATGTACTTTTTATCAAAAACATAAGGGAACCAATACCAATCACTGAAGAACTCCCTTTTAAATTGCTTCTGTCCGATCTCACCGCATTCGATCCAATCTTTTCTAATCAACTTTATAACTAGTATTTGATCCACTTTAGAATTTTATCGTTTATCCGATAAAACTGAGCCTCTTTAGTAATTGATCGGTTGGACCTTAATAAATTTCTTGCTAAAATAAAGATAAATTACATTCAACTTATCAATTTAAAAGATAAATAAGGCACGATCTACCTCTGAGTAATCTTGGTAATCTTTTTAAAGATTAATATAAACCCTACAATCAGAAGATTTTATTTTATTGCTATTTTTAAATATAGGCATCGCATGTCAATTTACAATCGAGTGTAATTTTACCAAAAGAAAGCTAGCTATTGGATACCTGTTTTCCGCTGAACTAGTGAGAAACAAACTCCTATCATGTTGACCCGACCGAACAAGTAAACGTCTACTTAAAATAGAACGTGCCCAAAGGAGTGTATTTATTTGTGTACTACACGATTAAGAATGTGCTCAAAGGACTAAAGCGTATTTATTTGAGTATGAAAGGTTTAAGAACGTGCGCAAAGGAAAAGTGTAATTTTTAGTGTATTAAAGGATTATGAACGTGCGAAAAGGAAAAGATTTAAGAATGTTTTTAGAGGAAAAGAGTGCATTTATTTGTGTATTAAAGGATTAAGATTGTGCGCAAAGGAAAATAGTGTATTAATTTGCGTAATAATAATAATAGACGTTTTTATATCGCGCCCTTCAAGACTATGAATTATGAAGCTTTCGCAGGGTGTCCATCCATCCACTAGGAAATATCCTTGCAGAAGAGGTGGATTTTCATAGCCCGTTTGAAAGCCCCAGTTGAGGAAGACGAGCGTATGCCAGCAGGCAAACTATTCCACAGCTTAGGGGCAACTCCAGAGAAGCACGATAACCCATGAAGAAAACACGAATACGAGGAACCGAAAGCAGGAGGTCACTTCCCCAGCAAGTCCTCTTTGTTGTCTGGACTCAGCCAGTGTGGAGTCCATGTAAGGGGTAATTGCTGTGTTTATCGATTTTAAATATGAAAAGTGGGGACTTTAAAAGTAATTAGAAATTTAATGGGTAGCCAGTGGGGTTTTCAGAGCACGGATGTGGCACGAGAGAACTGTCATCGACGGAAGAAAACTCGAGCGGCAAGGTTCTAGACAAGTTGAAGGGCTCCATTGAGAAGAGAGTTACAGTAATCAAGGCGGGAGGTAACGAAGGCATATATGGCTATCTCAAAACTGTTTTAGGTGAAAGGGGGGCCGGATACGACTGAGTTTACAGAGGAGGCAGATTTGTTGATATTTGAAACATGGTATATGATATCGAATTGACTGTCTAAGGAAACACCTAGGTTTCTAACGTTGTCAGGAACGCGATCAGTGATCAAATAGATTCAGAAAGGGGGCTACATTCTTATAGCTAGTGACATCTGCTGGGGTGTCTATCAAAAGAGCCTTAGTTTTGTCATGGTTGAGTTTGAGAAAGTTATCTGATCGCCATTCAGAAATAGAGTCATATTCAGATAAAATATTAGTGACGGTCACAGCAAACGAGATGGGGGAGGAGAAGAGAAATAGAACAAGGAGACGCAGAAGGAGGAGTTAGATACTAAAGAGAAGCGGGCCAAAAACAGAACCTTGAGGAACACCCTATGACACTGCAGCTAGCCAAGAGACCTCACTCCCGATGTGAACCGAATGAGTACAAGATTACAGTTAAGAGCACTTCCAGAGATACCCAGGAATTCACAAAAGAGGTAGAGGAGAACGGAGTACTCATCGGTGTCAAATGATGCCGAGAAATCGAGAAGCACCAGAACTAAAGGCTTCCTAGCGTCGGCCTCGCAGCGAAGTCGGTCCCTTACATGTAGCAGCGTAGATTCAGAGCTGTGATCTGCCTTGAAGCCTGACTAGAAGGTTTTGTCGATGCATGTGCTCAAGGAAAAACAGTGAAATTATTAGTGTATTAAAGAGTTAAGAATGTACTCAGAAGAAAAAAGGTGTAATTATAATTAGAGTATGAAAGGATTAATGCGTGCTAAAAGGAGAGCAGTATGAGTTAGGATGGACTCTAAATGTGTAATTTATTTTTTAAAGTAATGCAACGGTAGTCAATTGATGCAAGTTACTGCATCCTTTTTTTTATAAAAGCTTGAGTAAAATATGTTTGGGGTTTGATAACCTAAATAAATAAATATTTAATTCTAATTACGGTATGTCGTAGTATGGTCAAGTGTACGAGAATATGCGCACACAAGCTCTAAGGTAGGCTAAGGAAGGCGACAACTGTAATTGTTCTAAGAGTGCGATTTGAATAGATAGCGGCAGCTGCGTGACCAAGGAATATAACAAACACAATGGCAAAAATAGATTTTTAATACACACTAAATAAAAGGCACAACAATAAATATGGATATATATATATGGGTACATAAATGAGACGGACTTAAGCTCCGAATACTAATTTGATAACCGCGGTTAGAGAATAGTTATAATGGGAGATTGAGGGTAGTGAGTGATTTAGTTCCTTTGAACCTCGAGAGTAAGGGGGGGCAAACCTGGGGAAGGTCTTGGTGACTTTGATTACTCACGGGTGGTAACCACAAACCTGCAGCGGGTGGGGCTACTTTCTCGAACTTGTGTTTTGCGAGATGCGGGCCTCTTGTCCACAGGAGGTCACCGACCGAACTTCGAAGGGGGGGGGGGCGTGACTTCTCCACACTTGGCTTGAGCGAGCTAACGGGCCTCTTGTCCTTAAGAGGTCACCAGAAAAAACTTCGGAGGACAGCTTCTCCAATCCTTGATCCGAAAGCGGATGAGAAAGGCTAACCTTGCCTCACGAGACTCTTCTCTCTAACCTGAAGATACGGGTGTGATGTCCAGCTCTTCCGTGGCTTGCGACCGTCACTCACACTTCTAGGGAGAGAGAGCTTCGTTGGACTGAACTCCTTTCAGGGCAGTGTCGACTAACCAAATCTGTCTGCAATTCTGGAGCGGGTGCATATATACCCGGAGTTCTTCAAAACAGGGAGAGAGATTGAAACCTTCTCTAACCTTCGTTATCGGTCCTGACAACCCGAGCGTCTCCTTGCGAGGAAGTGTCAAAGGCAGGGATCAGCTGGCCAGACAAGCGACCAACGGCGGGAGCCAAAAAAGCGGTTCACGGCGAACCCTACAAAGTAATCTTCCGATCCGAGGGGGAGGGGGGGATTTAGAGAGGGCCGGGCGGTAGCCTCAAAAACCAGCGTCATGATTTGGTGTGAATTTTGCAGAGACCTGGCGGTGAGTCCAAAAAGAGTGAGGTCGGAAGATGGGGGGGGGGGTAACGGCTTGCTCTCTCTCCCGAAGTATATCTTAGGAGGTGGAGAAATAATATTATTCTAAGAAGATACCTCTACATGGTATATAGTTTTAATTTTATGTAAAGTTATGGAATTCATTCTTCGGTCCAAAAGAAGGTTATAGCAAGTAATAAAAATAAAAATACGGCGATTGGTGAAGGGCAAAATATTAAATGGATAAATAGAGGCATTCGGATTCAGAATTAATAAGGGGGCATGATTAAATCACTTATGCTTTCTAGATCACTTAACTTCTACACTACGGTAAATGGCAGGTAAATAGTTCCCCATTTCTAGTTTCCCAAGTTTGTGAAACTAACAATAGTAAACAGACTAAAGGTTTATGAGGGATCCTCAGGGGAGGAAAAGTTTTCATTTAAACATTAATGAAAGTAAATAGATCTTTACTGGCTACATCCATCTATCCCATTATCTAAAAAAAATTTTTGTTTACATTACTAAAGAAACCCAAACGCGATTGATGATTTACTGGTCCGAACCACAAACAAAATGCCCCACAACAAGATATCATGTGAAGCAGGGACAACGTTGCTGCAGCAAACATCTGGAAGATTGTGTGCCATCCCGGCCATTGACTGCTGCAGGATGTGTGGCTATATACCTTAGAGACATTTTCACTTTCTCTAACTTCACCACTTTCTGAACAGATCTGCAAATATAAACTTTTTACGTGCTACGGCCTCGTTGCTATTACGCTTTAAATTTGAGGTGGAAAAATTAGGTTGATAATAATGATTCCCAGAACCAGATTCATGGCTGAAATTTGAGCAAATCTTCACTCGTCAGAATACAATCTTCAACCTCCAACATATTAGCCGTAGTTGGGGCGTTTTCATCTGAGCTGCAGTTTAAAAAGAGTCAAGTATCATGATAAAGTAATTTTTATTATTTGCATATTTTCGACCCCAACTGGGTTTTAGGTTCTTTAAATTCTTTTTTCTTTAAAGTGAATTATTTTTTATTGAAATCAAAAAGGGTATAGTACGAGATTGTTAACTATCTTCAGTTTCACCCTAACCACTCTTTTTTTGGAACATTTGGAAGTTTTGTCTGATTCTTGCGTTCCAGGTGTGTAAAATTAAGAAGATAATACAAGTTTAAATAAAATAATATTAGTCATAATTATGGGCAACAATTTGTATGAAATTTTTTTCTCATAAATCATGAAGCACCAAAAGCTGTCATAAAACGATTAGGAGATCGGTAGGGCTCAACCAAACAGAATGTACGCGGATGGTTAAATGTCTCGGTCTTGGAGTATTACTATAAAATAACCCAAAGTGAATAAAAGGACTAAATAGACCAAATCACCTAAATGGAATTCAAGGCACCGAACAATATCGAGGGTTGCTTCAAGTCGACGGAAACATTGTCTTGTGGTACCTGAAGCTAACTGGAGCGAGCATCTCTTGATTCCGCTTCACTCGATCATTCACGCACTCTCTCTCACTCCATCTCTCTTTTTCTCATTTTATTTCTCTTTTACTCTCTCACTTTCTCTTTCTATCTCTTTCTCTTTTCCTCTCGCTCTAATTTTCTATCTATCTCTATTTTCTCTCTCTTTCCTTTGCTATCTCTTTTATCTCTCTCTTTATCTCTCTCTATCTTATTTTCTCTTTTCTGTCTATCCATTTCTCTCTCACTTCTCTCTTTTTTATCTCTCTTTGTCTTTTCTCATTTTTTCTCTCTCTTTCTTTATCGCTCTCTTTCGCTCTATCTCCTTTCTCTGTCTCTTTCTCTCTCGCTTTCTCTAAATCTTTTATCTTTCTTTCTCTCTCGCCCTCTATCTTAATTTCTTTCTTTGTCTCTATTTCTCTCTCACTTTTCTCTTTCTTTTATCTCTCTCATTCTCTCTTTTTTCTCTCATTCACTATTTTTTCTCCCTCTCTATGGCTCTATTTCTCTCCCTCTTTCCCTCACTTTGACTGCATAGGAACACTCTCAAAAAAGGCCGGTATAGAAATGGACCCCAAGGTCTTTTTCTGGTTGAGTTTTCAAAATAATCTTATGATCTTTTATAATCTCCCTTTTTCTCTCCTTTATCTCTACCCTTCTATATCCCTCTCTTTCTCTATATCCCTCTTTACCTCTCTCCCTCTCGCTTTCGCTCTCTATTTTTCTCACTCTATCTTTTCCTATCCACCGCTCTTAGTCTCTATCCAACCGTTCTCCAGCTAAGCCGTGACATCTATGTGAACCGAACAATTTTCCACTGGTGTTTTCCTTAATTGAATAGAGTATAACTACCTTTCATATGTGCCGTCCTCATAAGCTTTCGTGTAGTACAGGGTAAGTATCGTGGTGCAACCACTCTATACCATACACTGGTGTTTTCCTTAATTGGATAGAGTAGAACTACCTTTCATATGTGCCGTCCTCATAAGCTTTCGTGTAGTACAGGGTAAGTATCGTGGTGCAACCACTCTATACCATACACTACTCCTATATTATGTGGGCGGGGGGGGGACTTAATCACCTACTGCAACGCGAACCGTTAAAGGACTGTTCACAGAGATTAACGACCGACTAGGAGGTCACACTTGAGGCATTGGGTTTCAAGTCCTTAATAATCAGACAATGCATAAATGGTTGGCGAGATTTACTTGAATAGGCCGAGAGTATCGTTCAAGGTTAGTTAAAGATGAAACAACAAAAATATAATTTTATTTACAAAGATTAAAATAAAAATAATAATAGGCAAAGGGAATTATTTAAATTGAAAGAGTCTCTTGATAATTATAATTTTGAAGGGATGCTTTAAATGGAATTAATTGATTAATGTAACTAGGCTCAGATCAAAAGAGGGGACTTGACAATATTAATAATGGAGGGGGTTTCAGTCTTACGGGTCGATGACTTCAAGGAAGGTCCTTCTTGCGATGAGTCGAGTGGGGAACGATCCGATGAGGTAAGTGGGGTACGATCTGAATGAGGCAGGTGGGGCACGATCCGAAACAACCTTCCGATGAAGATAGCCAAACTTCAAATACGAGGGACGGTCAATAAGTTTTGCGAATCAATAGGGCAAAACAAAGGAAGGGGGATGGCTGTTTGTGGGAGTGTTAGGACAAGTTATGACAAGTCAGGACCTGCAGCCGCATGCTCCTGCCTCGTCTATTTAAGAAGCAGTAGCTGATTGCAAATCGTCAGTCATAAATTTTTCAACAATGGAGAAGGTTGAGCACCGCGCAGTGATCAGATTTTTGACCAAGGAAGGCAAGAATGCAAAAGAGATCTATGAACGCATAGTTGCAGTGTACACTGACACCGCCCCTTCCTATGCAACCATTGCTCGTTGGAATAGGGAGTTCCGCCATGGTCGCGAGTCCCTTAAAGATAACTCCCGTCCAGGACGCCCATCAGACGTGACCAACGGTGACAATGTGACCCGTGTGGAGAGATGATCCTCGAAAATCGATGAGTCAAGGTCGAAGAAATCGAGCGAGAACTTGGAATATAACAAGGAAGTGTTATTAACATCACCTACGATAATTTGGCTATGACCAAGGTCTCTGCCCGTTGGGTCCCTAAAAACCTCACGAAACCTCACGTCCAATGATCGACTTCAACGTCGTCAAAGTTCAGAGGAGCTGCTGCTCCTGTAAAACCAAGACCCGGCGGGATTCGAGTCACGCATAGTGACAGGTGATGAAACGTGGGTCCATCACTGGGATCCCAAGACCAAGCTCTAAAGCATGGCTTGGAAGCACAGGGGCTCTACGACCCCAAGCAAGTTCCAGACCCAACCCTCAGCCGGGAAGATCATGGCCACCATCTTCTGGGATTCTGAGGGAGTGTTGATGGTGGAATATGCGCCTCGGGGAAGGACCATCACAGGCCAATATTACGCCGAGGAACTTGCTGGGTTGAAGAAGTGCATCCATCAGAAGCGGTGCGGCAAGTTGACATGCGGTGTCCTGCTTCTCTACGACAATGCCCCTGTCCACAAGGCCAGGGTTGCACAAGCTGCCCTGCGCGAGTGCAGATTCGAGGAGCTCAACCATCCCCCCTACAGTCCAGATCTGGCCCCTAGCGACTACTTTTTATTCCGTCAGCTTAAGGCTGCATTGCGTGGACGCCGGTTTGGGGACGATGAAGATGTCCAGCTCGCCGTCCAGGAGTGGATTGAACAGCAGTCTGGAGATTTCTTGTTGTCGGGAATTCGAAGCCTCATGGACAAGTGGTGCAAGTGCATTGAAGTCGAGGGTAGTTATATGGAAAAATAATAAAACACTTTTCCTCATATCTCGTTTCCATATATCCGAATTGCAAAACTTATTGACCGCCCCTCATATTACGTTCGACGGGGAATGTGGGAATTCGCGTAATTCCACTGAAAGAGGAAACTTCTTTTTCCTCAAAGGTAATCGATGGAGATTTTCTTTGGATCGATTAAACGAAGGGAGACTGTTGCGCAAATTCTAAGGCTTGCCGTTCACAGAAGATACCAATTGACTTGGGTAGGATCACGGCTGAAGAAG
The DNA here is from genome assembly GCA_963969495.1 of Ceratothoa steindachneri. Lineage (NCBI taxonomy): Eukaryota > Metazoa > Arthropoda > Malacostraca > Isopoda > Cymothoidae > Ceratothoa > Ceratothoa steindachneri. Next base: position 23,775,019 of record OZ018323.1, read on the forward strand.
TCTGCTGTCTGACGAACGCTCACGGGACAAGACGATAAGGACAGCCTTGAAGTGCGGGCTGGACTCTTAGAACTACAGAATAACTCGAGTATTTGTATGCCCGATTCTGAAGGGGAGAGGGGAGTTTGGAGAAAGGAGTCACAAGCTCCAGACATCTAAATCCCGAGGCGGAGTCGATTCATCATTTAGCAGCAATAGCGAGACAGAGCGGCTCTTTCACACCTCGTCACTCACCGTCGGAGGGGGGGGGGGGAGGCTTGGGACGAGTTCGCAAGATTGGGGAATATTTTCCCAACGTGGCCAGAGTAAAAAATTCGAGAATGTTCGAACAGGAAATCACGTCGTCCATGGTGGGATACCATAGCACGTGGTCTCCGATAATTTTTTTCGGGGGGTGGGGGTCAGAGGTTGTTCATTCACACCCCTCCCTTCCATACGATGGAACTTTCCTGAGAGAGAGGGAAGAATAAGGGACATCACAAATTTGGATTGGAGGAATTATTATTAAGGCGTCAGCCTGATAAAAAAAGGGGGACCTGACCTGTATTCGACAGGCTTACAAAAAGGCTATGATATTGATCTGAGCAAAAATTAATGTAAATGGGTAGACAAAAAAAAAATTACATTTAAATTAAGAAACAAAATTAGAACTTTGTCTAAAAAGGTAGTAGAACAACAACAACAATAACAAACTCTATATTAAATATGTATCTACATAGACCATAGATATATGTACATAGTTAAAAAAAAGAAAAATAATATATACATGGTTAGCTGACGGGTGTACAGGAGACCTATAATTTAGTGGATTAGCCAGCATTGTTAGATAGTGGATTCCGGCTAAGATTACTAGCTATACAATTTTTTCGGTACCACGTATATAGCAAACTATAAACTGATATTGTTGGAATATCTAAAGCCATCGCATTATACGTCCGTTCTTGCTTTTGGTATTTCGGAGATATGACAAATGGCAATGGTCAGTTTCAAGAATAAACTCTTTCCCTATTAAATACATGCTAAACTTGGTAATACTCTATACTATAGCTAAAGCTTCCCGTTCTATTACCGAGTAATTACGTTCACTAGGCAGTAGCTTTCGGCTCGCGTAAGCCACCGGGTGGCTTATATCTTCGTCGGAGTATTGGAGCAGCAATCTAAATTCGAGGGTTCGATGATACTTAAGGCTAAAAGATTGTCTACTTCTTCGTTAAACGCTTTCCTAAGGTGGATGGGAAGAGGATAGGGCTTAGATCGAACAGGTGTTTGGTTGGTGAGAACGATGTCATGCTCTAATTGATTGGAGCAACCGGGGGACTCGGAGATGACATCTTCGAATCCATTTAGCAATTGCTGCAGCTGACTCTTTTGAAGAGGCACTAGCCTGGGGAAGACATCCAGGACGGGGGATGATGATTCTGGGGGTCCAGGTAAAGATGGGATAGGGTAATCACCATTTTATTCAAGGCATACTACTTGCACGACATGGAGGAGGTCAGCGGTATACACCGCTTCAAAAGGAGACTCTTCATCGAGGGCCACAATATTGTTGATACACGTACGGCGGTGATATCTTTTTAACATATTGATGGGGAAAACCTTATCTCCTGAGGGGGTTCGAATCAAGTAATCCACTGGTTCTTTTACCTCTAGAACGGAAAAGGGGGCTCTTCCAGTGGCTCAGGAGTTTATTACTCTCCGTGGGAAGTAGCAACAACACCTCCTTCGTCTTTAAATCAAAACAAGTTCGATACTTCTCCAAATTCACCTCAGCATTTTGGTTAGTGATGTCGGCACATATCTCGAAGCGCTTTCGGAGGTCTAGGAGGTACGAATAGGAGGATTGGATTTTGTTATCCAGAAGGGGATTGGTAAAAAGTTCCTTTAAAATAGCAAGGGGGCCACGAACATTACGGCCATACAGTATTTCGAAGGAGGCGAATCCTAGGGTACTATGAGGGATTTCACGAGACGCAAACAGTGCCAGGGGTAAAAAGCGGTGCCATTCTCGGGGCTAATAGATACACAATCTTTTGAGGATTGCTTTTAATGTGCCATTTAGCTTTTTACAAACTCCGACAATACCTCTTTAGGAATTCCAACCCGAGAAAAAATGGAAATAAGGGCTTCGGCGCACGAAACGCTATCAATGCGCTTAAGGGGTACTGCTTCAGGAAAACGGGTAGCAAAGTCTGCCAAAGTGAGGACATAGATGTGTTCTTCACTAGACGGGGGGTGAATGGGGCCAATAAGATCAATGGTCACACGAGAAAAAGGTTCTGAGATGATCGAGCTTTGCTGAAGGGGTGCTGGCTTGACGCGCCCTTTTGAAGATGTCCTTTAGCAGGCATCGCATGATTTGCAGTACTCTGCAATATCTCTGGCCGCACCTGGCCAATAGCAATAGTTAAAAACCCTCTGAGAGGTTTTATTATAACTAAAATGACCGGAGAATAAACTATCGTAAGAAATCTGGAAGACTTAGAGAACGTGAGAGTGGGGAACACACAATGTGTGTGTTTTAGGTTCGGTTCCGTGGGAGCACTTACGATGTAACAGTTCATCCTTCACAAGTTATGAAATGCTTTTTCCACCACGGGAAGACTCTTGCTCCTGAGTCCTGGCTTTCTCCCAAAGGTGGAGGAGAGTTACGTACCCCTTCTAGGCGCAGGAAAAATCCTCGTTCCAGAGGGTCTCGATCTCAGGATCGACGGGGGTTTCTAAAGGAACGGGTTCCAGGAAATCCTTGGCGGCCTGGGCACGGGTTACCACGGGTTGTGCTACCAGGTTACTTGTAACCTGGGGGCTATGACCAATCAGTACAGAGCAAAACCTGATTGGGGCTGCTACCACTTCGACCCAACCAATCAAATACTCACATACTATGTGGCATTTTACAATAGGGAAACGATTCGCTCAGCCGAGGTAATCATGGAGCACAGCGAACTTTTGGTGGTCAGGACCGACTGAGGGACGTAAATTCTCAAATACCACGATGCATGTGCACCCAGTGTCACGTACAAGAGTGGACACACGGCATCCGTTCACGGTTCCATTTTAAAATTTCAAACCACCGGGAGAGATCTTATAAAGAGAAAATTTACTTGGTGAGCGGAGTTGTTGTTCGACGAGAGAGACATAAGGGTATCTTGAAGAGACGGGGGAGGAGCAGGAGTGGCACTAATTTGGTGTACCTGATAAAAGGACACGCTACTAAATTGAAAAGTTTGAGGGCAGTTCGTGCGTACGTGACCTTCTATTCCACAAGTAAAACAGATTATGAGTATCTGCCTTCTGGGGAATAACGACGCGGGGAGAGTGGTAATTATGGGCTTAATGTCTCTTGGTCCCAAAGGGGTGAAGGTTCCTGGGTTTCGAGGGGCCTTGTATTTTCAGGAATTTAGGGGTATTTCTTGGAGGGGGCCTCGAGTTATTAATCTTAAACTTAGGAGGAGACGGGGGAGGCTTTTTATTAACTTTGGGGTACAAATTATGGCTACTTGCATAAACATCAGCCTCTTCTAGGCATTCCTCGAACGTAGAGCAGCACTTGTCCTTAACAAAGGCACAGATTTCGGGGATTATGGAAGCTAAGAATTGATTTTTTAGGACGAAGTCCAGAAGGGACTCGTACTCTTGGGGGACTTTACACGCATCTAACCAAAATTGGAGGTGTTTCTGGAGGTTATACCCAAAATGACGAAAGGTCTGACCGCGACGGATCTTTTCGTGGCCGAAACGGGCACGATTAAAGTCTGGGGTTATATTTACGGCAGCTAAGAGTTCAGACTTAAGGGTAGAGTAGTCCACAGTGGACTCTGTCTCTTAACTGTGAGTTTAGGAAAGGGAGAAATTTAGCAACACCATCTCCATCTACCTCGATGTCCCAATTGTTGATTTCAAAAATTTCCTCGAAATGCATGAGATATGATCCAAAATCTTCTCCTTCTTTAAAGACGGGTAATCTTACTGAGAGGGACTGTGGATTTTCCATCCGTGAGTTAACCGACATTGATTCCAATTGAGTACGGCTTAATTCCAGTTCATGTTGCCTTATTCTCTCACGCTCTTCCATCTCTCGCTGTTCTTTTGCTCTCATCTCTTCAGCTTCTCTTAGTTCTTTTGCTCTTCATTCAGCTTCTCTTAGTTCTTGTTCCTTCGCTCTTCTCTCTTCTCTTTGAAATATCTCTTCTTCCTGAATATAAGTTAATAATTCTCGGTCCGACAGGCCCAACGACTCTCCTTGACACTTGAAGCGGTCAAACGAAGACATCTTGTTGGCTTACTAGGGAGAACGTAATACGCGAACAGGGCTATTGACGTAACGAAACTACTCGGCAATATAAGTGAAGCCTAACTTTTCCCCAAAATAAATATTCAAAAATTATCACACTAAAATAACATTAAAACTCTTCCTACACGGCTAGGACGGGTTAATCTTTCCTATCCGGCTGATGATTAACTCAAATATTCCGGTAAATGGAATACACAAACAAACAGAACGGGTCCCAATTAATAATCTAAATTTTAAATAATTAATAGACTAAAGTTCCACTGACCTAGAACTAACTTGAAGGTACTTCGGCCAAAATATAAAAATAAAGAAACTTCCATTATGAGAGGGAACTACTAAAACTCAAAGGGAGTGTAAATCAACTAAACTGATTTACTATGTAATAGACCTCACACACTTGACACCAGTTTTTATAATATATAATTAATATATATGTATATATATATATATATATATATATATATATATATATATATATATATATATATATATATATATATATATATAATATATATATCGTGGTACAACCACTCCATACCATACACTACTTCTAGATTATGTGGGGGGAAGACTTAATCACCTACTATAACACGAACCGTTGAAGGACTGTTCGCAGGGATTAACACCGACTAGGAGGTCACACTTTGAGGCGTTGGGTTTCAAATCCTTAATAATTAAACAGAGTGCATAAATGGTTTGCGAGATTTACTTGAATAGGCCTAGAGTATCGTTCAAGGTTAGTTAAAGATGGAACAACAAAATATAATTTTATTTACAAAGATCAAAATAAGAATAATAATAGGCAAAGGGAATTATTTAGATTGAAAATGTCTCTTGATAATTATTATGAGAAGGGATTCTCAAATGGAATTAATTGATTAATGTAACTAGGCTCAGATCAAATGGGGGAACTTGACAATACTAATAATGAAGGGGATTTCAGTCTTACGGGTCGATGACTTCGAATAAACATTCATTGAACTGCAATTCTCCCTTTGGTTCATAGAAAAGTGTCACTATAAAGCCAGAACCATCTATTACCTCCCAGCTAATTATAAGGAAAACAGATGTGACAAATATTATGTTACCTTTCCATACCTTCAAAAAGTCGGCACGGACCAACAACATCAATGATGCCTTTCAGTACGAGAATATGATGAGAAATAGCATATCCCAAAATAGATCGATCGATAAAAATCAGGGAGTTTATTTTATTCCATGCAAATTATGTAATGAATTATATATCGGTGAAAGCAGCAAATTTTCCAAGAGAATGAATGAACACAAATGCAATATGCGACGTGTTGCCTCTCCTCGAGTTTATTTCTACATATTTCCAATGAAAATCATCAAATTGATAATGCTAAAATAGTTTATAAGTCTCACAATTATATACATCGACGCTTAATTGAATCGGCACTTATAAAAGAAATTCCCAACTTTAATACTCCCGACGGCCAATTCAATACTAATACCTTAATAAGTAAGAATTTTATACTCCCGTTTCTCAAAAATGCCGCTATATTCTCGCATCTTCCACCTTAGCGCCACTGATTTGTGTGTTTGTACATTAAGTAACTTCTGTATTTCACCTGTCCACTAGCAACTGACGATGACGGATGTTTCCGTCGAAACCTGGTTTCGCATATAAAATTAGTCCTATTACTGTGATTTTATCCAAATATATATATATATATATATATATATATATATATATATATATATATATAGAGAGAGAGAGAGAGAGAGAGAGAGAGAGAGAGAGAGAGTTACATAGAGTTACATAGAGTTACATAGATACACAGATCACACGGGCCTTACGGCCCAGACTAAGGTGATCTGGCCTTTAATCTACTGCCACTTACACATAGAATAGTAGAAGTAAAGGATAGAAAAGTTTTAGGCTCTCCCCACCCTCTCTCTCTCACATAACGAAAATAGAGGGAGAGGTGACGCCCCCTTGTCGCGGGGAGAGAGCTTGTGTGGACCTTGGACTTTTCGAGCTATGTCGGCGGGGGTACCTCTTCTGGGTACCCCTGGTAGGGCTTTCCTCGTCAATTTGGTCGGAAACGAGGTTCCAGACTAAGTGCGTCATTCCTTCCTTTTTCTACTCTATCCCTTTCCTTTTTTACTTTTATCCTATCTCTCACTCATACAAAAAGAAAAAAAAACCCCAAAAAGCCTACTCCTATCGTGTCACTCTTTCCATTTCTTCCTCTATCTACATATAAGGACCTGGCAGCTACCTCATGCGTCAGAAGAGAGGCTTTGGAACCTCTATAAACAACGCCAATCGACGCTCACTGGTTGCGAGAGACTAGGACTAGAGGTGTCCTAGGCGTTGGGGCACAATGAATGGGATGAGGGTAGTGCCCTGTTAACCCCTTCCCTGGCGCGTAATTATTGACCGTTCCCAGTGCCCGTTGACGGGTGCCTATGGTAGCATTGGTCCGAGGTGACGGCCCTTTGTTCCCATGTTGGTTGCCAGGCCAATAAAAAGCCTTGGGTCGAGTTCCTTGGTGTGGCGGGATATCCATTGAACGCTACTCCGAGATCCTGGCCGTTGTGAAGGGAACTAGTAGGAGTTTATTAAGGGGCATGATCCGTTGTTGTTCAGCTGGTGACAAATCGAGGGCCCCTTCGGGGACCGTCAGTGCTGCTTGGTTGGGAGCCACGGCACGCTGAGGTTTGACGACTCGGTCGGACGAACAGCAGCACATGGAGCGTGCCTTCTGAAAGATCTGAAACCTCTCTGATCGACAGGCGGGAGCGACTCACGCGGGGAGAACTCACCAACCCCTTTTTTATCATTGATTGGTCACGAATTTTCAGAGAGAGAGAAAGCGCTCAAAATGACAGGCAAAAAGGGACCCGTTCGTCTCAAACACAACTGTGCAATATGCCAGTTAGAAAAGTGGTGCGTTGACTTTCCGGACGGCTGCTACTCAAAATGTAGCCCTGAAAGTATCTGCACTACTTGCATATTGACGCGAGAGGTGGAAAAATTAAAAGACCTCTATAGAGCCTCAGAGGAGAGAGCTAAGGTCCTTGAGGGAAAGTTGGAGAAGCTCGAAACCCTTAACGTAGCTCAGGTTCGATGCCTAGAAGAGGCGCCGCCCACTGACGTGTCGGAATCCCCTGGTAACCAAGCGGACATTCCAGCATCATCTGAGGCTAAGTTAGCTGAGGCGAGAGAAAAGGAGAAAAATAAGAAAGGAGAAACGAAGAAAAAAAAGAAAAAGAATAAAGTTGAAACAAAAGTAGAACCAAAAATAGAAGAAAAACAGATAAAGAAGAAGAAAAAGAAAGATAAGAATGTGGAGAGTAAAGAGGAAAAGGGGAGGCCACTTCCACAAGGGAAGATCCCGTCTTCAGAGACCAAGTGTCCGAAGGTCACCCTCATTGGTGACTCGCAAACACGGGATCTGCAGCCACTGCTAGCAGCCCGCCTTCGCACTAGCGTGAAGGTAAGATGTCTGTCAGGACGGGGTAACCACAACATTAGAGTAGAGGCAGAGAAAGCTCAGATTTGTGAGAATTCAGTTGTTGCTCTGATGGTGAGCGGCAACGACCTCTACCTCAGAGGGAGTAAGGTTGGCCTCAGTGGTAAGACCATCCAAACGGTGATGCAAGCCGTGGACGACATAGGGCTTAAAACCCGCAAACGTGTGGTGGTTGGGATGCTTCCGATAAGAGGTCCATCCCGAACCGCTCACGAAAGAAACGTTGCAGTGCAGATCTCTGCACGGCAGAAGGAGTCTTCTTCGTGGACCCCTATCGTACCTTTATCGGTAGAGACGACCTCTACCAAAGGGGCAGGGTACATCTCTCCTTTAAAGGAAAGGCCTTTCTCGCCTACCTAATTCAAGATGTCGTGGAACGCACCCAAAGGAGCGTTCGAAACAGAGCGAAAGCGGACGTGCGCCAGCATGCCCGTGTCACTCCTGGAACGACCTTCTCGGAGGTCGTCAAAAAGGGTGTGACCACGAAAACAGAGAAGCCGGGAAACGGAAGAGCGTAGGGAGTCCTACACTAGGGGACTCCCTTAAAGTTCTTCTGTTCAATGCGAGGTTAACCAGGAATAAGTTTCTTGAGCTCCATGGCCTCGTAGTAACAGAGGAACCTGAGATGGTGGCCATAACGGAGTCGTGGATAAAAAACTCAAGCCGAGATTTTGAAGGTGAATTAACGATTCCCGGTTACCAGCTCTTCCTGAAAGATAGGCCAGACAGAGAGGGTGGCGGTGTGATGTTGTATGTCAAGGATACTCTCAACTCGACGGATTGCAACATCGTATCCGACCATGAACTACTAGGTGTTGACCTAGAGATAGGTCCTGCCAAATACAGGACCCTGGTGCTTTATAGACCTCCTGCCCAACTCGTTGAAAAGGACAGAGATCTGTACCAGCTACTAGAAGAACTTGTCGAAGACAGAGTGTGTATCGTCATGGGTGATTTCAACACACAAGTTGACTGGGAAACCAGAGAAGCCTGTGGCGAGAACGCACTACTCCTGGAGTTCGCGAACAACGAGTTCTTCACTCAATGGTTGAGAGAACCAACGAAAGGAAACAATATCCTCGACTTGGTTTTCACCTCTGAGGATGACATCGTTGAGAACCTCTCTGTTGGCGAAGAGCTCGGTGGCAGTGACCACCGACTAATTAGATTTGTAGTCAAAGTTCCTAAGGCAGGGCCTGCAACTAGTAAATCGAGGAAACTCGATTTGAAAAGAGCAGACTTTGCAGGTCTTCGTGCTGGACTGACTGACGCAAGGCTAGAAGTGTGCAAAGTTGTTGAAGACTCGTGGAACAGTTTCAAAACCACATTCATGAGTCTTCAATCGCGTTTCATCCCTCTGAAATGTCCCCATCGGTCTGCTGTTCAACCAAAGTGGTTCAATCGAGAAATCGGCCAACTGCTTAAAAAGAAGAGAACTGTGTACCGGCAATCGAAGATCTTGGGTGATTTCGACGAATACCGGATGCTAGCCAGGAGAGTCAAGTCCAGCATAAGGGTGGCTAAGCGGTCTGAGAAACTACGAGTGGCGAGACTCTGTAAAGAGAATCCCAAGGAGTTTTTTGGATATGTGAACAGCCGTAAACCAATCCGTCGAACGATTGGCCCTTTGAGGAATAAGGACGGGACATTAAAGCATTCAGATGCAGAAAATGCCAACCTAATCAACGACTACTTCTCTTCAGTGTTTACTGAAGAGTGTGGTCCCATTCCCCAGCCGACGAATTCCTACTCGGGGGAAAAGCTGGAGGCAATGGACTTCACCGAAGGAGAAATAAAGAAAAAGATCGCTGACCTAAAGACGAATAAGTCCCCTGGACCGGATGGGTTTCTACCTAAAGTGTTGAAAGAAGTGTGCGATGAAGTATCACGACATCTGTGCGCTATCTTTAACATGTCAATCCGGACCAAATGCGTTCCTAGAGACTGGCGTGAGGCAGAGGTGACTCCTATCTTCAAGAAAGGAGACCGTAACCAACCGTCGAACTACCGACCTATCAGTCTGACTTTGATAGTCGGTAAACTCATGGAAAGCATCATGGTGGACAAAGTGACGTCGTATTTAGAGTCAAACCTGCTACTGAGGAGTTCCCAGCACGGCTTCCGAAGGCAACGGTCATGCCTGACGAACCTTGTAGAATTCTTCCACTTCGTTTTCAGTGAGCACGATCGGGACAAGGCGGTGGATGTGTTCTACCTAGACTTTCAGAAAGCCTTTGATAAGGTACCACACCGCCGCCTTCTCCGGAAAGTGCGAGCGCTTGGCATAGACGGAAAGGTAGCCGGCCGGATCGAGAACTGGCTAAGTGGCGATGGCAATGGGTGGTGGTAAATGGACAGTCTTCTGAGTGGGTGCCCGTTACTAGCGGGGTGCCTCAAGGTTCTGTCCTGGGACCACTACTATTCATCATCTACGGCAACGACATGGACGGTGACATGGTTGCCAAGATTTCCAAATTTGCCGACGATACCAAGCTTGGTATGAACGTTGCAAAGGATGGAAATACTGCCCGCCTGCAGGAAGATCTTGGGAAGATTGGGGAGTGGTCGGACACGTGGCAAATGCCTTTTAACGTGGGGAAATGCAAAGTGATGCATATCGGCCACAGAAACTCCCAATCTTAGTATATCCTTAAGGGCACTGCTATGGAATCACCCGACACTGAGAAGGACTTGGGTGTAACAATCACTAGTGACCTCAAGTTCTCGAAACAGTGCATTGAGGCGGAGAAAAGGGCCCAAAGGATGCTAGGCTATATAAAAGCGCCAGTTTGGTTATCGGAACCTAGAAGATTGTACTGTGCCTGTACAACTCACTTGTCCGACCGCACCTGGAGTATGCCGTACAATTTTGGAGTCCTTCATTGCCAAAGGACATCACGAGATTGGAACGCGTACAAGCTAGGGCAACCAAACTGATTCCCTCTATCCGACATAAAAGTTATGAGGATAGACTAAGGGAGTTAGATCTGTTCTCGCTGGAAACCCGTAGACTGCATGGTCAGCTCATCGAAGTTTTCAAAATGCTTCGAGGGTTCGACAATGTTGACTATCGGGATATTTTCACACTGAGTGAGAACAGAACGCGCAATCACGGCTTCAAACTTGAACTGAAGCGTTACAACCGCAATATGTGTGGAAATTTTTTCACCTACAGTATCTGAGGTAAGTGGAACGCACTTCCAATGGAAGTTGTCAACAGTGAATCTGTTGACCAGTTCAAGTCAAGACAAGACAAAGTCTTGAAAAGTGGCCGTTTAGGGACGCAAAACAATTGAGCAGTCATGTGCCCGCTCGATTGCTAGTCCAAAGGTACCCTCTTTGAATGGACCGTAAGGTCTCCTAGGGTACTTAGTTTCCTTGTTACTCCTTGTTACTCCACTCCCTCCGGCAAAAGCCGTACATGAAATAATTTGGGAAAAGTACCTTGCAGGTGTAAGAAGACAGTACCTGAAGGAAATTTGCATTGAATAGTAATTAAATGAAATGAATATGAAAACCACTTACATAAACCTGAAAGAGTTATATTTTTGTAATATTATTTTATTTTGTAGCTTATGCTAAACAATTCCAATATTTGTTAAGTGTTTGTCTAATCTCATTTTAAATGAATCTATAGTTCTGCTGTCCACTACTGCGTTTGGCAAATTATTCCAATCATTAATAATCGAGTAAGTGAAGAAGTTTTTTATTACATCCATAGTGGCTCTTTTACCCTGAAGTTTTGAATCATGTCCACGGGTGAGACACTCCCCTGTCAGTGTGAACAAGTTATTGGCATTAACGTTGTTAAATCCTTTAAGTATTTTGAAGCACTCTATAAGCTGCCCCCTTAGTCTTCGTTTTCTGACGGAAAATAGATTGAGTTTTTTTAGCCTCTCGTGGTAAGGTTTGTTACGTACTGACGGGATAAGTTTTGTCGCTCTGTGTTGTACAGCTTCTAATTTATCTATGTCTTTTTTTAAGTAAGGGGCCCAGAACTGCACAGCGTATTCGAGATGGGGCCTTACAATACTTTTATATAGTGGCATAATTATCTCCTCGCTTTTATAAGTAAAGTTTCTTTTTATAAATCCTAGTGCTGTGTTAGCTTTGTTTGCAGCAGCTGCGCATTGGTTTGATGTTTTTAAGTTTTCTGTAATTATTACTCCTAAATCTTTAACCTGCGGGGTTGTGTTTATTAAGCAGCCTGGCATTGTATAGTTGTATTTTTTGTTTTTTGTTCCGCACTGAAGGATTTGGCATTTGTCGATATTAAATGGCATTTGCCATTTGCCAGAGAGAGAGAGAGAGTGAGAGAGAGAGAGAGAGAGAGAGTGAGAGAGAGCAGGCGAATAAAGAAAGCTATTTGAAAAGCGAAGAAAGACCATGAAAGAGATATCGCCGATAATTCTCTAATAGAGCCAAAGCGTTTTTATGTATACATTAATAGTAGAAAACCTACCAGGGAGACTATAGGAGAGTCAGGGAGAAAATAGGGAGCCTATCAGATAGCGTGGAAGCAACTGTTAAAAGACTGTACTATCATTTCTTAAGCATTTTACTCTTGACGAAATGACGCAGTTAAACACAATATAGGAAATAGTGGTGCAGCTAGATGCGATATTAGGGACTGTAGCGAGACTTAAACAAAATTGTCGAATGTACCTATGGATAAAGGCCAAATGAAATCTAACATACGTAAATGGAAAAATCATGCACTTAGTATGAAATAATAGGAAATCGAATTAACATATGAATAGCTAACTGTTGAAATATGTAGACATGGAAAAGGAACATGAGGTCGTAAATTAAGAGGATTTCGAAGTATCCAAACAATGCTTGGAGGCTACTAAAAAACAAATGAATGCTAGGATATATAGCGCGGACATGGTAGTTTTACACCTATATAAATCATTAGTTCGACATTGTAGTTTGCCCCTTATATAAATCATTAGTTCGTCCTTGTAGTTTGACCCCTATATAAATCATTAGTTCGACATGGTAGTTTGACCCCTATATAAATCATTAGTTCGACATGGTAGTTTGACCCCTATATAAATCATTAGTTCGACCGCATCTGGAGTACGCGGTTCAATTCTGGTATCCAGGCCTTAGAAAAGATGTGGAAATGTTCAAAAGAGTGTAACGCGGGGTGACTAAACTGATACCTGAACTTAGGACTAAACCCTATAAAGAAAGACTTCGCTGCCTAAACCTATTACCGCTTGCATGTAGACGTTTACGCGGCCACCTGATAGTTTTGTTTAAAGCTTAAATGGTTTTTCAAACATAAATTATTTGCTATTATTCCAGATTGGTTATAGAGCAAATACCAATCAAAATGAATATAAATTAGTGAATAAGCGATTCAGAAGTGCCATAGTACATTATTTTTAATTATAAAATTAATCAAACGTGGAACAGCCTACCTGTCCTAGTATTAGAAAGTACGTCACTAATATATTTAAAAACAGACCAGATGAGTATTACTCGCAGGTGTATCTTTAACCTAGTAGGAACACGGAAGAAGATCATCGCATACAATCGGGATGGAGTATATACGCATAAGTACCACCACTCGAAATGATGCCAGCTGTTTGTTGTTGTACTGGGTATTGTAAAACTCCTGTTAAAATTGCTACGACCCTCTCAACAATGAGCACAATGGTAATTTTGATGTAGTTAGACACGTTTTTTATTGTTTTAACATAAATATATGTTGATATTGTAATATTAATCAATGTAGCCGCCCTCGGCGGGAAGCACGTGCTCCAAGCGAGACCTGTAGGCTGTGTACACGTTGCAGTCGGAGAGCTTCCTCACGGTGGCCCACACGTGTTGAAGAATGACTTCAGGTCTTCAATGTTGCTGTGGCATATCTAGTAGGCTTTGCCCTCACCAGGCGCCCACATGCTATACTCGATGGGATTGAGGTCTGGCGACTGTAACGGCCAAAAGTCCTTCGACCAGCAGTTCATGTTCGACCATAAACACACTTGCACAGTCTTGGCCGCTTGGGCTGGGGCACCGTCCTGCTGAAATACATAGGTCGCCTTCTTCTTGATCTTTCTCACCCAAGGAAGGACTTTCGTGGCCAAGATTTCCCTTTAATTAGCCGCAGTGATCCTATAGCCAGCCGGGAATCACACCGGCGTTTCTTCTCGCCATTCAAAGTCACGGCGCTGAGCTTCATCACGGAGGCCAGGTTCTTTGTGGTGGATACGTAGCGGACCTCGGAGCATAAGCTTACTACGCGGTCGTTCTGCTTCTCAAGCTCTTGTGGCTCTCCCCATTGTCGGCCTTAAACACCTTAACCACCGTAATGTTCTTCTTATTCGCGAGCGCAGTTATTTTAAGCTTTGGAGCACTTTCGAAGGCCATTCTCACAGTCAAACGGTTGACAACTTAAGGTCTACCTGAGCGAGGTCGATCTTTGAGGTCTTCCCCATTCTTGAACATCTCCTCGACTTTGTGGACGGTCATCCGGCTGACGTTGAGCCGCTTAGCGATGTTGGACTTGTTCTGGCCCGCGCTCAGGACAGCAGATATCTTGATTCTTTTCACTTCCATCTTACCACACCTGCATACAATGGAAAAGACGTTTTAATGGCACGTGCTGGAAAAGAGGAACTTCAAGTTTGTTTGACGGATTTTTTTCTATCAATCACGTAAATCTTTCAAAAGATAAAAAAACTGAGTGTAACCGAACTTTGGAAAACCCGATAGAGCATTAGTTCAAATCTGTTTTCCACATTCCTTTCTGACTTTCCTGTCATTATTAGTCTCAACACTAGCAGACGCGGCGCTGCGAGAGAGAGAAGACAGCGTTCATATCAGCTATTTGAGTGCGAGCAGAAATATGCATATTAGAACTTGTACAATAATAACTGTGTACATAACAATTGTATGGTTATGATGGTACACACGTAGATAAGCGTGTACCTGATCAATATAGAATTATTAAGTACATGGAATAGCCTAGAGTGGAACCTAGCGTGTTTGCTGGTCCTAGTTTTGTAGTTCTATTTTTCTTCTCTTTTTCTCTCTTCCACTTTCTCTCTCTCTATTTTCCAACTCTTTCTCTCTGTTTTTCTCTTTATCTCTCCTTTTCTTTTCATCTCACATTCTCTATCTCTCTTTCTTTTTTTCGTTCTCTCTCATTCTATCTCTCTTTTTCGCTCTCTTTTTTATCTCATTATATCTCTCTTTTTCTCTCTCACTTTCTCTCTCTTTATTCAATCCTACCCCCCTACCCACCCCATCTCTGTCTTTGCAACATCAATCGATGGACGATTGAAATATATTGTAATTGTTGCGTTGTAGGCTGGTCCTTGACTTTGGGAACCGATAGCTCCATCAAGCTGTAATGGTTGTTGCGTGTGCTGGGATACTCCTATGTCATTTACAATGTTCTTTGTTTCTATGAAATGAAAACATTGTCTCTGTCTTCCATTTTAAAAATTGCGAAGTGCCAATATTTAATGTTCATAACTTTTCTCTTGTTCACTTGCGCATCGAGCCTATTATTTAACGAAATTTCATTCGTTTCGTTATTCATTGCCTTTGTTTTTTGTCTCGTGTTTTTGTTTACATTTGATGATGTATGCTTTTTCGTAAGTATATATTCCTTTTTAATTTAATTATGGTTTAATTTGCTAGTTTATCTATTGATGTATTTGTTTGTCTTACTTTTATTGTTTATATGTATCTATATGCATACTCAAATTTTGTATATGCAACTGTATATTTTATAAGTATAAAAAGGCCAGCAAAATATCATGCAATCCGCTCAAGTCCAACACCACAAATTATAACTCATCAATCTCTCGAGAATACTTATTTAAGCGAGTTTTAGACATGGCGATAATATCACTGATTAATAATATTTGTTTTTCGTTAATTTCCTAAGGCTGTACATATTTATAGATTATACCATTTTCTTCTTCAATTTGAGTTATTAATTTCAATGAATAAATGAGATTTAACATTTTCAAAACCAATTAAATTTTAAGTAACTCTAATCAGTGTTCCCCTTAATTAACATATCTCCAGTGAGTGAAAATTTAGCGCATTCAATTTGTGCTTATATGATCTATGCCGCTGTCCTCGAATCATCTTAGTTGCGCGGCGTTGCACTCTTTCAAGCATTTCCATCTCTTTTTGCATATATAGAGTTGCCCCTACGATGGAGTTCTACAGTAGAAGAAGCATCCTTTTAGATTTTTGGAAAAAACTTATATGGACAAAACCTAATATTTTATTGGCCTTTTTATATGTTTCCACACAAAGTTTTGAAAATTATAAGTGTTTATTGATTTAATTTTTTTCAATATCTAACTTACTCAAAGATATTCCAGACATGGTATAGTAATTTTTGGGGTTGCTTGCTCCGATATGTAAGACATTATACTTGCCTGTATTAAGCCACCTATACCCTTTAATTGGCCACTCAACTATTTTATTGAGTCCTGTTTGAATTTTTATCTCGCGCAGAAAATGTAGCAACTTTTCCTCACAATATTATATCATCAACGAATTTAAAGATTTCACACAAAAGTTCATCGTCTTTATCATTAACATATATCATAAATATGAGGCGCCCCAGTATACATCCCTATGGAATTCACCTCCGTGTAGAACTACACCTCGATTCAATTCCGCTAATTACTGTTCTTTTTGTTCTCCCTATAAGCCAGTTTACTTTCTAGCCATGAGAGCAAGTTTCCACTGATACTGTGAGATTCAATCCTTTTATCAATCGATGATGTAAAACTTTATCAACGGCTTTTTTTAAAAGTCAGGTAGATCGCGTCTATTGTTCATTTTGCGACATATTCTTGCCTTATTCTATGAAAAACAAGCAAGGTGGCAAGTCAGATTTGTTTTGTTTTTTTACCGTGGTGTTTTGAAGTAGATTAATAATATCAAAGATCTTAGATTAGTTGATCTGTAGTTAGTAGGGAAGTGACCCTCGCCTCTTTTGAAAATGAGATTTATTCTAACTAAATTGAATATTTATAGGACGACCATTTTTATTGATCTATTATATTTTTTGTCAGGTCTCTGGTGTATTTAACCCTCTGAGGTGGAGAGGTTAAATCATATTGAGCGAGATGTTTGGTAAATTTAAGGTTATCTATGGAATATATCTCAAATTATCTTTTGGGATCGCTAGTTAAGTCTAGCCTAGATTTTTTTTAATGGGTCAATTGTTCCTGTTGTTGGCTTTCATTTGTTTACATATTGGTAAAATATTTTTGGATTCTCTTTGCAATCTTTGGCTTCATTAGACTTCCTGGCAAAACGGTAGGCTTTATTTCTTTTCCTTATTATTTTTCGAAGTTTTTTTGGTTTGGCCATTTTAGCTATTTTAGCTGTACTGCTTACATATTTTTTACCTTAGTATAGTTCCTTCATCCAAATGTGTGAGTTCCCCCCAAAAGATTAGAAGTCCTCGCTTCACCATGCTCGAAAGTAGTTTTCCCTTCAATTTCACTCGGCGTAAATTTAGATTTAGCAAAGTATGCTCTCCAAAATCTCCCCAAATTAGGAATGGTCATGGGATTAGAAAATATTTAACATGAATTTTAAATTGAATTAAGTCGTGATCAATGTCACCAAGTGGAACTCCAATGTAACTTTCATTTGTGAAACTTTCGTTATTTCTTTCCTAAAAAAGATACAATATGTTATTTCCACGTGTAGGACATTCAACTCTGCACAAAAAAGTTATCATTTATAAAATTCATTATTTTAAACCCGGCAAATCCGCATTAAACTAATCAAACTTTATGTTAGGATCGTTGAAATCTCCGACCAGAATGCAGTTCTTCGTTTTGGTGACGTTTCCGAGCGATTCATACATACCGTTGTCGTTTACGTCATTTTAAAATAGATTTACAATAAAGTTAAACAATATGTTGCAGGCATAAGCTATTGTGTATACTACATATATCTGCAGTTTCGGTTTCTATGTTGAGCGTTAACTTCAACAGGGCTTAGCTAATATTTGCATTAAATCTTGGCTCCACCGCCTCTCCTGTAAAAAAGGTTTGTACCCAAGAACGTGGAATTCACTGAGATCTCTTTTGGGTACACTTGTCTAGCTCTGGCAAATTGATAGTAACACAAAATTCTCCTTTGCGGCCATTAATCAAAATTAGTCCATTTTATTTCTTATGCTGCGAATATTGGTGTAGGATACTTTCAGCAAGGTAGCCGAACCCCTAAAACAGTCACTACAAGTTCTCTGCATCGCTAAAATAGTAGCTACAAGTTTCTGATAAATTAATTATCCACTAGGGCCAGCACTGTCCAGATGGAAAGGGTGTAGGGAATTATCATGGTAATATCCTTGACTTAGTCATCTCGAACCTCCATATATCTAATCTAACAGTAACTGACCTTTCTAATACGAGTTCCGACCATTTCTTGGTCAATTTTAAATTCTATATTTCCTACCACCTACCTACTCGCTCGTCCCGAGATCCTACTCCTTAATTGACTATCGTCAATTGATAGTACTTCTCTCTTTAACGATGTTGTTTCTGCCCTACCTCCTATTGATACTACTGCTTCACCTGACCAAACCTTAAACTCACTGCACCAATCATTACTTGCCTGCCTTGACGTGCGCACCCCACTTATCACTCCTTCTTCAAACCACCATTACCGCACCCCTTAGTTCACCATAGAACTCCTTCATTCAAGGAGGTCCTTACGTGCCCTTCGTATAGCACGCTCCCGTGGGCAGGACACGACCTCCCTCTCACTTGCCCATCGCCTTGCTATTTCGACTTATTCTTCCAAATTAAAATCAGCGCGTGAGGCTCACTCACGACAACTTTTGTCTGAGATCAATAATGACCCTCGGACTATCTTTCGTCTCCTCTCTCGTCTTTCCTCGCCTAGCCCCATTTCCTCCACCTCTCCTCCCATCAACCCCTCTACTCTTTCTAAATTTTTCTCTGATAAAATTACTAACCTTCGCGCCAAACTACCCCAGTCGTCTAAACAAGCCCATGCTGTTCTCCCCGACCATAATTTATTGCCGCTTAACGTCCTCACTCGGGCGTCCTCTGAGGAAGTAACTACCCTGATGTCACGCTCTAACAAATCTGGATCTCCTAAGGACGTCTTTCCACCCAAAATCCTCCACCAAATTCTCCCTGCTCTCCTCCTACTGATTCTTAATCTCTTTAACACTTCTCTTACTAAAGGGGTGGTTCCCTCTCTTTTCAAACATGCTTAACCCATCTGAACCATCTAGCTATCGCCCTATCTCACAGCTTCCATTCCTTTTTAAGATTCTCGAAAGAGTGGTTCTCTTTCGTTTCAATGACCATATTTTTAACTGCAATATCGATGAAACGTACCAATCGGGGTTCAAAGCGAAGCACTCTGCTGAAATCGCTCTTCTTAATGTTTCAGACGGTTTACGTAGAGCAGCCGATAGGGGTTGTACGTCCATTCTAGTCCTCCTAGACCTCTCCTCTGCTTTCCACACTATCGACCACACTGTCCTCCTTGATCGACTTCAAACTTTCCTGGGTCTCTCGGGCACCGCACTTGATTGGTTCCGCTCATACCTGTCCCCCCGCACTCAGTCGGTCGCGCTCGATTACCTTTCCTCCGAGGCCGCGCCCAATCATTTTGGGGTGCCTCAGGGCTCAGTCCTTGGTACCTTCCTATATCGCATCTAATTAATCTCTGTTGGCTTCCTTCTTCGCGATTTGGGTTTCTCCTTCCATCTCTATGCTGATGACACTCAGATATACCTTTCCTCATATCCTGTGTCCATCGCTCAACCAATTACTAAGCTCCTTTCAGCCTACACCTCCATTAACGAATGGCTGTCTGCCAACTTTCTCAAACTTAACCACGATAAAACTGAAGTTCTCCTTGCTTGTATCGTTTCGATAGTGGATAAATCTAAAGCTCTCTTCCCCTCCCTTAACCTTGGGGAAACCAATGTCGCCTTCTCTGTTACCGTCAGTAATTTTGGTGTTATTTTCGATGAGCAACTCTCGTTTAAACCGCGCATCCATCGTATCTGTAAGTCTTCCCTCGGTTTCCTCCGCAACTTTTCACGTGTTCGATCCCATTTTGATCGACGAAGCCTTGAGACTGCTATTCATGCCTTCGTCACCTCACGCTTAGACTACTGCAATTCTCTTCTAGTGAATCTCCCTTCTTCGTCACTTTGCCCCCTACAACTAGTTCAAAACTATGCTGCCCGGCTCCCCGTTCTCTCCTTCGATGTCTCTGTTATAGGAGCTATATTGGTTACCTATTCGCTTCCGTACCCACTATAAAAATCTTATCATCACCTACAAGGCCCTAAACTTCGAGGCTCCACCTTATCTCTCGTCTGCCCTCTCCTCAGTCACTCCGCTCTAACCTCGCTTCCCTACTGAACACTCCTCGTACTGCCCTCTTCTCGATGGGTGACCGTTCCTTCTCAGTTTGTGCTCCTAGACTCTGGAATGCTCTTCCTGCCAAAGTCCAATCCTCTCCCTCCCTTGCTACTTTTAAACGTCTCCTGAAGACTCATTTCTTCAGAATTGCCTTCTCTCCCCTGTAAACTTTCTCTACACTCGCTACACGACCTGCTCTCTGTGAGGGCTAACAGCCCTGAAGGCTGCATTATAAATACTTATTATTATTATATTATATATTATTTCCAGCCTCGCATATCTCGCTCCGTTTAGATACAGTCCCTCTGGCATAAACAGATCGTTTCGTTCGTAAAAAAATCGCAAAAGTTGAGGAAATACATTGCTTCTTGGCAAAAAACTTTCAAACAGTTATCAATGTCAGACACTTTGCCAAGAAAACAGTTACCCGAACCGAATCGCGGCAGAAAGAATAATTTTACAGCCTCTGTCTTTTAGTTTTTCAAAAAGAGACATATAACGAACAAGTAGCTCCTCCAACCTAGTAATAACAAAGAATATTAGAGCCTCCATCGACTGCCAAACTAGGATCTGCAATAGCTCCTTTGGCTACGTCAGAAATGGAGTTAATTAAATCTCGGATTTTAGCATCTGGATAAGAGTATTGTCTTCTTTGAGGGTGACACGCGCCACAAAACTCACCGAGTTGGTGCCACACATTAAAATCATCGACAAGAACTTCATCATCGTCTTCATATTGTAGATAAGCAAATGACTGTATGCAAAAGACCAATTTAAGAGCCCTCAAAAGAACTGTATTAATTGGGTACTTCAACCTTCACTTTTGCCATCGCAGATCATGGGATCATTTTTACCCACCCGTGGGGTATAATACATATATCTTATAATTGTAAGGCAAACTGCAATGTACACAATGATGGTATGCAACGGCAAAGATGAAGGTTAAACTACCCATTTGATGAAGTTATTTATATTGCTGTTAGATTAGTATATTGTATACAGCTTAGCGTGGATGAAGAGGTTCTTCCGGGTGGCTAATCATTGTTATACTTACAGCATACCACCATCGCCTACATTGCTGTTTTTCTTACAATAACTTACCTGTGATTATTGATAGACCCACCCTTTAGGGTTCTGCGGTGAACACCTCGACACACCGTGTCAAAAGAAGCCAGACGGAGTAGGTGCAGGTGCTACTACCTCTTGATTCTATTCCTTTGTAGGCCTCAGCTCACGCATAGCATGTAGGCCAAGTGATCACTGCACCGAGCTTAGCAGAACGATTTTGTTTCCGAAAATCATTATTAACTCCCTCTGAAGCTTTCCATTTAAGGCCTCTCAGCAACACTGCGTCATCCATCTCCACTTTATATTCTTATACAACAACGAACGACGATTGCTGTTCTATTATTAGGTGTGTCTATTCTCTTTTAATGCAGTTCTCATTCTATCGCTGGTAGTTTAATTGTATTGCAACAATTTTGTTATTCGTCAAGAATCTTAATCATTTTATCACTTGTAGTAAAACAGTACCAGTTTTCACCTATTATTGGAATTTTCTGCTTTATAAGCATTTGTTTAACTGTTTTAGATACCAATTACGTTATATCGTACAGCAGCGTATGCAACTGTATACGCTGTATGCTGTTAGTGTGAAACTTTGTTTTTAGGTTAAGATTTTATTCCAGTTAATTTTGGATCTAGATTCCTTGCCTTTATCGACAGATAAGGAGTTATTTAACGAGGTTTGATCTTCATCCATTTATTTTGAGATGCCTTTCATAATTGGGCCACATTTAATTGAGAGAATCGCAATGCGAATTCTGACCCAAATACGCCAAATATGGCCACAACTCTGAACCCCAATGGTAGATGCCCTATGGAAAATTCCTTAGTAGTTAGCATCATTGCGCCTGTTAAATAAAACTGAGGTGGCTAAAAGACAAGGGTGTGAGTGAACTTAACAACTGACAAGGTCCGTGCGCTGAAGGACAAACTGATATCGAAAAAGACCAAGAAAATAAGGTACAAATTTCGACCGTCGTTCGCCGTCCCAGGGGTAGTGGTATAAAGGCATTAGAAAGTATTTTACTTTTTTATTAGAAGCGAAAACAAACGATGGCATCTCTCTCAGACAATTTGTACAGAAAGGCATAAGAAAAGTAACGAAGACAAAGCAAGTAGAAGTGTGTAGATGATATATGTATAGCCGCAGATCCTTCTGCTGGCAGTGGAAACCGAAGGGCACGTAATCATCCAGGGGGCAACGCTACACTTGGCACCCCTTTGCGGGTGTATTGAAAAGGATACGTACTCATCGCACAAACAGATGCTGAGGCGGAAAAGGACGCTTTTTCCGACCATTGCCAACCATTAAAAGAGGTCATAACATAATCCTATGATGCACCATGTAAGACTGACCCTGGCAAGAAAACTTCTGTCAGGCTGACCTTGTCAGTAGAAGAGTAATGGCATAGCAAGTGCATTAATTGCATCTTTCTCACTATCACTTACTCCAAACGCTATTTTAATGAGGATGTGTGTGTGCGAGGCGAAGTGCTCTGTTACCTGATAACAAAAAAATGGTAGTTCTAGTTGTGAAAACAACCGTTTAATTGTTAGATGTGTTTGCAAGGGTGGGTATACGATTATTTCGATAGTGAATACAAAGGAGTTGGGGAGGAGGAGGAGGAGGGAGGGGGGCGTAAAATATAAAGTAAAGAAAGTGGTAAAATTAAGGGAAGTGAAAAGGTATGAGAGGTACATAACATAAGTACGACGACTTGGGCCGAATCTAAAACCAAAACAAAAGACCTCCACACTCCAAATTAACACATTACTGACCAAAAATGGAATTTAAAAAGATAATAAGCACATAATAGTTGGGTGGCTGGTTGCTCTCCGTGCTGAGTGAAATGTGCCGTTATACCCTGAAGAGGTGGCAATCTTAGTCGAGCTCTGGCTTAAACTCAATGACCTAATGGAGTGGGATCGGGTACAAACAAATCCCATCTCTCCCTTCAATTTCAGAATTTGCGTTCCATTTCAGTAAATTGAAGTCTCGTATTTAACCCCGGTTATTTACACCAGGTCATCCACCTCATCGTTCATTTGCTGGGCAATGTGAAAGTTGGCCAGAATTTATGGCATTCGGTGAAACTCCCTGGCGCGGGCAACGCATCGCTTGTAATGGGCGCAATTCTCGTCCATACTCGTGGAATCAGACCCAAATGTGAAACGAAATGACCTCAATGGTCACTCAAATCTCATATTTTGGCTATACAACGTCTCATGCAAAGATGCGGTGTTTCTAAATTAACCTTCCCTCACGCTCCTCATTTAAGGGACCTAAGATCAAGACCCCGAAAGAGAAGGGGATGATGTAGCAGGGAAAAGGCCACAATGGAAACCTGGAGGAACAACACGCCCTCCCGACCCCAGTGCCCATAGTTGTGTTCCCTCCAGGCCCCTATGCCTGCAGGGAGCCTGCTGCTATATATCTTCCACTCTTTTCGCTTAGTCTACCTTCACTGCTTTCTATACAGAGCTCTCTTTATTAAATTTCGACGTGATGCAGCCTCGTTGTTCTTCCGCTTTAAATTGAAAAAAAAAAAACAACTCGTAGTCGAGAGCCAGTTTCTAGGGGTAAATCAACCCAGTCACCAGTAAAATGGGCTCAGATTGCCCATTACGGGTTTGGGTCACGATCCAGTTGAGAAAAGGCTGCTACCGATGCCTGTGACGATCATGGACTGGCGGGTTGTGTCTCAGGCGGTTGATTACTGAGCGTTACTCGGCGCTGGCTCCTGCCACCTCCAGTACGCATCTTGCCTCTTACTTCGACTCACGTGCGTGTTGAGAGCTTCTAGGCTGTGAGGGGATGGGGAAGCTCATAGTGAGATGTAATGTACTGTTAAGTTGTAGTGAGTTCTGTTTTGATTTTCTTGACCTGCGGGGACTTGTTTTTTTCAGTGAATAAAATACAGATTTCGTTCCACGTGAAGCGCTGTACCGTGAAAAAATGACTTCAACTATCAATTAAAAAATATCGTTTCACGAGATGGAAAAATAAGTGCAGTAACGGAATGACCAAACTATATGAGGAAACCAGCTGTAAACACGCAGTTACCGAATGAAAGAAGCGACGAAAGCGAGAGTGAAATGGTTGTGCTCCGGCGTTTTTCGGTGCGTTCATTGTTGCGAGGGACGCGTATCTTAAGGGCAGACGAAGGGGAGGGCGGGGGGTCCACTAATTCCCGCCATGACAGAAAAAGACTTAACGAAATAGAAGAGCTCATGCAGTGCCGTTTAACGAAGATTAAGTGGTCGTCGAAGAAGTAGTTTTCTTCTATTCTTTCTGCTGTTTTTTTCTCTCTATTTATTTTCTTCTTATCATAATTGGAGTGCCCAAGATATATTCCTTGTTTAATTGAGTTGTGTTCACTGTAGATTCTGAATTAAATACATGTAGAGAAAATTGTAAATCGAAAAGAGTCGCCGAGATTAACAACGAAATCAAGAAAGGCTTTCAGGAAGGAAAAATATACTTGCCCGCTTTAAAAGGGTTACGAATCAGAACTAAAGATATTATATCGTAGGCGAGTCAAGCAGAAAGTTAACAAGGTGAAAAATAATTATGAAAAAAGGCAAGAAAAAACTTTCCAAATAGGAACTTAGGCGTTTCTAGAGCGTTTTTACTGTTGGGGAATTGGTAGGACTATCACAACCAATCGAAGAAATCGTTTTGGGGAGCGATCAATACTCTTCTCTACACGGGAATAAAGGAGTCAAAAACAAATAGGTAAAATCGCCTCTCTAGGATCTTTAACCGGTCATTTGGGGACGGGCTAGTCACTCAACAGTTCATGAGAGCTAGTGTCACAATAACCTTGAAAAAGCAGGCAAAACTGATTCTAGTAATTATTGTCCTATTAGTTTAACTTAAAATATTAGTAAACTCTTAGAATGGATAGATATAAGATAGCAATCTTCTCGAGTCAAATAATATCATTAAAGAAAATATGGATTCCCCGAAAAATATTCGTGTTTAACTAAACTATTAAATTTTTCATGATTTCTATCTACTATGAGCCGAAGGCAGTGGATATTGTTTATTTAAACTTACAAAACACATTCATTAGTCTTCTACAGAAAAGCGTCTTTACCGAAACTTATTGCGGACAGAATAAGAGATAGAATTCTTAAATGAATAGAAAATTGGATTTTGAATTCTCCACAGTGGGTTGTCCTAAACTGGTAAAATGCGGACTGGAACCCAGTTGCTAGAATAGTGCCTCAAAGATCTGTACTTGGCGCATTTTTTCTTCATAGTATACATAAATGACCTAGACAACGGTTTAATTTATAAAATCTCACGTTCGCAGATGATAGGAAGCTAGGAAACAGAACTGTTTTTAAATGAGATGTGGTGAACTTGCAGCCCGATCTAGATAAAATTGTAGAGTGGACAGATAAATAGCAAATGTATTTTAACCTACGTAAATGCAAGATTTCAAATTTGATAAACGGAATACCAAATGAACGGGCAACATTTTGAATCGGCTATCATAGAAATGGACATAGGAGGCGTTAATTATGGAAAACCTCAAATTGTCCAAGCTATCAAGTAATCTCAATAGTAATTCGGCATTTTTTCCACGTTTATCATTACTTCATGGATAAAAAATCAAACCACCTCTCAAAGTTCTTTATATTTAAATAAGAACTTATTTATTAATTTGCTAAGAAATAAAATTTCCATCAGTTTCTACCATGTCTCCATCTTTTTATTAACTTTTCAATACTATGTAGTTTTAAAAAAAAATTGAATTTATTTTTAAAAAGTTCTACAATAATAAACGTTCCAGAGAATAAACTAGCCTCGGGGAAAAACTAATACCCTACCTGAAACAGGGGTCTCGTCCACGGAAGATTCTCTTGTGCGTTTGATGAGATACATAAGAACATAAGAAAAGAAGAAGGCTGGAAAAGGCTGATCAATAGCCTATACGAATGGCATAATCAATTTTTATCTTCCTAATCCAAATAAAATTATCACCAAAGAAAGTTACTGTACTTAGTTGGACCGTTTACATACAGCACTTGAAGATAAAAGGACAATATTAAATCATTAGAACAAGAGTGTTTTCTTTCATCATTTGAACGCAATACCTCATATAACATGAGATACTATATAAGCTTAACAATTTCAATTGGGTACTAATGAGTTTTCACCAATGTTTACCCAACTTAGCTACACAATATTACGATGTTGTTAGCAGTTTAACGAATCACCTGAATAAAATGCAGATGTCAACAAAAGACGAAGTTGAAACAACCTTATAAAACTTTATTAAATCAAAGTCAAAACACTTTTTCAGACATATTGAAAATTTAGTAGAAAGATTGAGACTTGTGATAAAAACTGATGAAAATTACATTACTTATTAAGTTAATACATAGTTATTTAAATATAAATAACTTCAAAGAATTGGTTGATTTATATCCATAAAATAATGATAAACATGGAAAAAAAAATACTGCATCACATAGGACGACCTAATGCCAAGAAAGATAACGGGATGCTGGGCTGGATTTTTTGAAATTTCCGGCTCTATACAAAGCCCTCGAAGTTCCGTCCTTATCTCGAAGACGTAATTCAATTTTGGCTCCGCTAACGGATGCAATGTAGGGCAACTACTCTAATTTCTGGGCTTAGGAATAAACTGCACCATGAAAAACTTCCATCCTTAGAATTATTTCATTCGCAAGTAATTATTTACGTGGCCAATTGATTAAAGTGTATACAGTATTTTAGCTTTATTATGCTGCCACCGGCTCATGTTCATCCCCTAGATTAAATGAGTTTCTGACGGGGTTCTCTAGCATTTAGTCTATCCGAAAGTTGTGTCTTGGTTGTGTTTATATCGGGCACGTTGAAAACGTGTGTTGAACTATGTTAGTTTCTTGGTCCCAAACTGGGCATATGTCTACATTGGTCATGCCAGTGCCTTATTTGTGAGTGTTTTATTTGGGGGTAGGGGTGACATCACCGGAGCCTTACCCGGTAGGCCCGTGAGTGACGTGGGAAGGATACTTCTTCTAGCCACCCTTTAAGGCAAGAGAAAAAAGTTGAAGAGTGGTCCGTCATTCCCAAGTGGATATGACACCCCCACCCCACACCGATCCTGGAGTGGCACTACTCTACTTGGATTTAACTCAAGTGAAGTTGTTGCAATTGAACTTACACTTCCTAGCTGTTGCATAGACCGCTATCACAGGGGGTGCCATAAAATTCCCACAGCCTCCCTCCACTCACACAAGGCGCGGACCTCACTAAATTGGAGTAACGTTGAAGGGGGCCTACAACACAGGCTGTAGGATCAAAACCTTCTCCCTTAATCTCCCAAGCAATCGGAGGGAGCAGAGAGGCCATCTGCTTTGGGGGGGACTAGAAAAAACAAAAACTTTTTCTTGGTGAAAAGGCATCGAGATTTTGGACCCATAGATTGAATGTTATGCGTGTATGGATTGTTTTTCGGATAGAGGTAACCTGGTTACGGGGAAGTGGGATTCCATGAAGTATCTCTGTACTATGTTCTAGGAGTTTCACTCATGTAATGTGAGGGATGGTAAGGGTCTTGCATGTAATGGCATGATGATTGAACTGTTAGAGAAGTGGCGATCCATGGCAGTCTAGTTAGTGTTTTTATCGGTCTGACTTTAATATCGATGTCGAGAGTGCATCGGTTATATTGAGGGCATTGCGGGGGTATCTCATGGCAAGGCATTTAGGGCGCTGATGTAAGTAGAGACAAGATTGGGTACTCACGCTGGAGAGGCAGATGCGAATGAAGGAAGGATATACTGATTTTATGTTTGGACGATGGATTCCTTTGGGCTGTTTTCCGTGAGTTGTCTTGGTGTGTTTATTTTTGTGTCAGCTATGATTTGTGTGTTTGGGGACGCAAGAACTGTAGGTGTTTTGTTTAATGGGAGCTTGGTGCTTGATAAGATGATTCGGTGTTGTTTGTTATGCTCGCCTTTGTTGGTTGTAAAGAGGTTACTAGAGGAATGTGAAGGTGAGCCGGGCGTTAGGTTCTGTTGCAGCCAGCGTTCGAATCTTGTGATTTAGCGTTGTAGGTCACGAACTGTTTGGGTGTACTTAGAGAAAATATGAGTTTGTGAATGTCATATGCATAGATGAAAAGTGTAATGATAGTATTTTGGGGGAAGGGTGTCAGGGAGGAGAAGGTTGAAGAGGCGGAGGAGGGAGCGAATCCCTGCGGGACGCTATTGTGCTTTCGATGTGTCCGTAATAGCGTGCACTTGTGAATGTCGACTTGTGAGAAAGTTGGCAACCAGAGTTGTAGGTAAGAATCAAGTGTGGTGTTTAGAATCTTATTGATGATGATGTGTACCGTGACGAAGGGTTTGCTTATGTCTATTGTTGCTATTAATGCCTTGCTTACTAGTGCGAGTTGCTGGAAACCTTCTTGTATAAGCTGGGCGATGCTAGTGAGTAAGGTTCTTGTTTAGTGCACTGGGAGAATCCGTGTTCGGTAGTGGCTACGAAAATGTGTGGGCGGATTTTGTCTAGAGGAATAAGTTCCATAATTTTGTAGGGGGCATTGAGTAGGAACAGTTGGCACTACGATGGGCGATTGGTGGCTAGTTTGTTGATTTGAGGATGGGTATAATGTGGGCAGATGATTCCCATATATCTGTATTAGTTATGAGAGATAGTGTGTTTGAAAGTTTGAGTGAAGGTGTCGATGCCTCTTTAAACCAGGTGTTTAGGCGCCATGTTTAAAATGTTATCAAGTTCAGAGGCTGGAGGTGATTTTACCTGCCGTATCGCCTTGAATCCAATAACTGTAATGAATTTTGTAGTCAAGTTGTGGTCTATTGCAAGTGAGTGTAGTTGTTTGATTGTGACTTTGTATGAGAGATCAGGTATAATTTTAGGGACTTCAGCGTATTTTTGCATAATGGTGTTTACATAGTTGATGAAGTTGACTCTGCACTCGAGTAGATGGCTTCGTGAGAGTCTTGTTCAGCGTCGTTGGAATTGAAAACACTCTTGGGGGTTATCCAAAATTCCTTGCTGTCCGCTTGGTGGTTTGAAATGTTAAGGAAAGTTTCCCAATATCGTTTTTGAGTTTTCAACCAGTGCTTGAATATTTTTATGGTTTTAATGTTTTTTTGTAAGTTGTTATTATCGCAGGTTGTCTGATTACTAGGTCGGTCGGTCCCCGTATTGCTTTTTTGTTGTTTTGTAATAACATTGTAACTATTCGGCTGATTCTAACGAAATTTGAAACCATTATGTTGTTTTACATTCTCTTTTAAATGATATAATTGCAAATGTTCTCCTAAGGTTAGCCTGGGAATTATTTTGTGTTGGCTATAACATCATAACTATTCGGCCGATTCTAACAAAGTTTGAAACCTTTATGTTGCTTTGCATTCTCTTTTAAATGGTAGAATTGCCAAGGTCCTCCCAGAGGTTATTCTGGCAACTATTGAAAGTTTTGGAGGTTGTAAAGTCATAAATCAGAAAAGTGAGAGCACGCTACTTTTTGGTCAGCAGACCTTGTTGTTCAATATGAATGGTGAAATGGTCCCCGATATCTCTGTTGCAGTTAGTCTCAGTGCGTGGGGTTGTATGAAAGGTAATTTGTATGATGATTGGAAGATGGTCAGAAAATAGCGTGGCGTTGGGTTGCCATATTGTTTTGGTCACTAAGCTTCGTGAACGGGAGATAGTAGGGTCCGATAAGTTGTTTTTGGAGTAGGTATTGAATGATTTCCTCATGGAGCTAGGCTGCTTATATAGGACGAATGTGTGGTTTGTGGTTCTCTCATACTGCTGACTTTTGTGTCTCTGGCTTGAAATTTTAACAATTCAGGGTAGTGGGCTTTGAAGTCACCAACAACAAAGGTGTTCTGTGTTGGAAGGTGGTCTAACGCAGGTTCATAGTTCAAGGTGGATGGTAGGGCTATCACTCGTTAAAATAAATATGAATTGGTGAACAAGAACTTCAATACGACCATAGCTCTAAATTTCTGTTGTTCTAAAATCACATATACGTTCGAGAGTCTTCTTTAACGATTAGTGAAATTGACACGAAGTATTATGTGTAAAGTGCAACTAGACGGGAAGTTTTCAAAGGTAAATATTAACATATTTTGAGAAGAGATGAGAAATTCTACTAAACAGTAAAAAGGTACGGCAGGTAATTACACAAAATGATGCCAGTTATTATTCCACTAAAAAGCATGCATTTTCCATATTCATTTTGCACTTTCCCTTCTCCACTAGCAGCAATGACCTATTTTCTTGCGTGGGGGTGTATTCTAGGGAGTGTAATTGACTTTGAGTTCCATTAGATTAAAACTACATAAGTTACTGTGCACACGTAGATAAGTGTGTAGCCGTACTCCAAAGTTAACGATTTCGACCCATAATCAGAATTAACTGAATGCAATTTTGGATCCTTTAATTGTAAGATAACTAATTTGTTCAGTCTAGTGATGGGGTTTGCTATGCTAGACTTTTCCACCTCTTCAATTTTCTCTCTAGCTTTGACTGGATCCTAAGATCTTTCCTGGTCTTCATTCTGTATTCCTCTTCTTCTTTTAGTAGAGACAAAGTCCATTGTATAAACTCTGGTTTTCTAAACTGTTTGACTATTACTTGTTATTCTATCAGACCTTGGAATATTCGGATGTTTCTTTACCGTTTCCATTCATCTTGTCCTGAATTAAGAACCGATTTATGAGGTTTCTTTCCTTAACATTCTTGTAAC
Organism: Ceratothoa steindachneri; assembly: GCA_963969495.1. Lineage (NCBI taxonomy): Eukaryota > Metazoa > Arthropoda > Malacostraca > Isopoda > Cymothoidae > Ceratothoa > Ceratothoa steindachneri. The sequence goes on from OZ018323.1 coordinate 23,806,043, forward strand.
GATTCTTTGCAAATGGTTACAACCAAATTACGATATTATTTAAAGGTGATTTTCGAACTCTTATAGTTGAATTCAACATATATTGCTTTAAAATTGTAGTGAAACTAAAGTAACTCAAATAGTCATGGAATTTATTAGGTATATTACTACCAAATAAAGAAGAGAAAATCCTTCAGATGATACTTGGTTGTAAAGATTGTCGTTATTGATGCCTTTGTGATTTTAGGACCCGCTTATCACTTCTTTTTTCTTCCCCCTTTTATCGATAAAATGCACCATCATTATAAACATTAGAGCCCCAAAGAATTCATACTCCTTTATGGGGCATCCAGTCACTATATATATAATCATTCGTGGAAATCAGTTATTGTCTTCGCAATAACTGATTTCAGGCTGATCATATAATTGCGTCGTGCCTTACACCTAATAATCTCGTATCACAACCCTCTTCCCCTCAACCCTTTTTTTTTGGGGGGGGGGGTAAAGTGGCTGATTTGTGAAGTCATCAATTAGCGACGTGAGTAACACGTTGATCAGAATCCATTTGGTGAAAGCGAATCCTAATGGAATAAGGCGGCGAGAGTCGATCAATACGATTGGAAGGCGACATCTTTGGAAAATTGATGAACCGTAAATTTCCCCGAGGAAGGGTGACGGAAAGGGTCTATCTAATTTCGGGAGAAAATGTAAGCACCGGGTGCTCAGAGGATAATGGAGGAACACACTCGAAAATTAAATAGGGTCAATGTCAGAAATGATGAGTAATAGAAATTTGATCATTACAAATAAAAAGGGCCTGATCAGGCTGAGTACAGGTAACAATTCGATTGAATGATTTGACTCCGAAAGCAGGACTCGTTTACGCTCTCGGAGAGCTGAGGTCCATGACCCCCTTTGTGACGCAACAAAATTGTCATAGTGTTAATGGAGTGGAAAGTAGAGTGTCGCTCATCGAAGAATGGATCAGGGGAGGCGGGAGATCGTGATTTCTGGGGTCCAATTTGTACATTTAAGTCTATCCCTATTTTGTACGAACTTGTGCCACACATAGAAACTTGTTCGTACTTCGAGTCGTTGTGCCACGCATATAAACTTGTTCGTACTTTGAGTCTCTTCGCTATGTGTACGAACTTGCTCAGACTTCCGAGTGCGTGTGCTTTGTTGCACTTTCTTTGTCGTACTTTTGAGTCTCTGTGCTTCGTCCCACAAACATATTCATATTTCTAAGGGCCTGTGTTCTTCGTATGAACCGTTTTTAAGTGTCTGTACTCCGTTCTACGAACTTTGTCATATTTTCGAGCGCAAACGTTCTCAATGACGAAATCTCATAAGGAAGTTGACGTTCATACTTTTTCATTCCCACAAGGAGGTTGAAGTTCGTATTTTTGAAGTCCTAAGATGAGGTTGAACCTCTTCCTTTTGAATTCCTAAGATGAGGTTGGAGTTCGTACTTTTAAATTCCTAAGATGATGTTAATGTTCTTACTTTTGATACTCCACAATGCTGTTGAAATTCTTACCTTTAAATTCCAAAGGTGATGTTAAGGTTCGTATTTTTCAATTCCTCCAAGTAGGTAGAAGTTCTTACTTTAGAATTCCTACAAAGAGGTTAAAGTTTGTACTTTTTAATTCATACGAGGTTGAACTTGGTACTGTTGAATAACCTAGAATGATGTTAACTTCGCATTTTTGAAACCCTATGAAGCGAAGTTCGTACTTTTAAATTCTTACGAGGATGAAGTTCATACTTTCGAATTTCTCTAAGGAGGTTGAAGTTTATAATGTTGAATTCTTGTGATCCTTGAAATAAGTTCTTTCTTGAGGGTTTTCAAGCGTTCTCCAGGGCTCTGTATTTATAGTTACGCGACTGACTACTCCAAACTTTGTCATCTTCAATGTTCTGGAAGGTTATTCTTCGACATTCTTCTTCTTTAATCTTCACTTTTCTTGACAGTCAAAAAAATCGCGTTAGTTGTAGCTTTTTAGTCTGATTCTTTGGTCATGTTTAAATGGTTCTTGAATCGACACTTGCTGGAGAGGGAGGCCACAATGGTAGTCGAAGTTACTCTATCAACAAACCTGCACAAACTATTCAATCCTTGTTGTTTTCTCTTAATATTGCAATTGTACATCGTGTAGGATATCTTGTCACCACCCCATTCCAAGTCACCCCTCGAAAATAAAACAAGGTTGTTCCGCTAGTGAAAGGAATTTGAGACGCTCTTGGCTTTTGCCACGTGGCTGAATGCTCTCTTGCTCTTAGCTGCGTGAATCGGGTCTTTCGCTCAAATGATCGACTGGTGAGAACTGATTTTTGTTCGTTTGAAATAAACAAAAGTTATTGTTAGCCATTGGCCGTTTCGTCTCGATGGACTGATCATTCAATCTCTATTCACTCACCAGGCATAAATGGACACAAAAAGAGATACAAACGGTAGATAGTCGTTCGAGTGAAGGAAGCCGGGAATACTGGTTCTATATTTTTAAGATTTTGGACCTTCTTACGGGCTGTTTATGTAGGTCTTTAGAGTTTGCAATTGCGGAAAAGATTATTTTTCGCTTTTTAAGCTAAAAACTTGTAAAGGAAATATGCTTAATAAAATGGTAACTATCTAACAATCACCTTTCAGCATAAGTTCATTTAGTAAGCTCCTCTTAGGTATTTGCTGTTCGCATGTTCCCGTCATTCTTCGCTACCACTTGTTCCTTGTATTCGGATGGGTTCGTGTACACCGAACTGCAGTGTGATCGTTATATGCAGCTGATCTTCTAAAACGCTTGATCTAAGTAAGACTCGAATGGAAAAACAAAACCACTTCTGTAGGGATTATGGCCTCCAAATGATAATCTCCAGCTCGCTAGCTGGGCGCTTTAGAAAGAAAAACAAAACCGTTTAGGTTTTACATCATATCGAGGAGTTGTCATGCTTAGCTGTTTCCACAAAATACCTGACATAAGCCAACGAGGGGATTAATGTTTAAATGAACAAGTTAAAGCAGGCGAATACTAGCATCCTTTTTCCACCCAGGTGGGAAATTTGAGGGTGATGTGACCAACCCACGCTACTGCCTCGCAAGTACATAAATAATAGGATCGCACCTGCATTTAAACTCGATATGATAAAAGAATTAAAAGGTTTCAAGCCCCGTGGCTTCTGGTTGCTGACAGGTAGACGTTGAAAATAACTGTTTCGGGGTACAATGGGTATAGTTAATTAAAAAAACAGGGTGCACCGACCAAAGGCATCTCAGCCTGTTGTATCAGGCGATTTGCTATGAAAGTGGGGAAGTTAAGGAGAGTGTAAATGTAGGGAAGGAACTACTTGAGGTGTTAGGAACTGCAGGGCGCTTAACTCTCCTGAACTGAAAACAAGAATTTTCGTTGTTTCTTTTGTTTAGCTGACTATGGGTCTTCTCAGTTTCCGGCGTGTCAGTTAGAACGGCCACCTGTTCCCTCGTTATACCAAAGGCCATAACAGGTTGGAAAGTGTGCTTTGTTTCGTCCTTCTCTGGGAAATGGTTCATTTCGGGGTAATTCTGTTCGGTGAAATCCATCGATTGTCTCTGCATTCCACTTTAGGCCACTAATTATTGCAGTGTTAAGTTTTGAATTTTTTTCCCCTTCTCTTCGTCCCTTCCCGGCCGCCTGAACAGAACCTTATAACGGCTCCTTCCATTTTACCCACAGTTAACCGAGTCAGTAAAGATCATCTTTATTACTATCTTGTTCTTCCTCTTTTTAACTCGATATTGTTGATTGCAGGTTTCAAGCTGTTGGTGATGAAATATCATCATTATTAATGATAGTAATGATGCTAGGAGTAGTGGTAATAGAAGTACAAGGCGTTCCAAAGTATGAATTTGAAGCCACTTGCTTGAAATGGATCTAAGACGTGAGCATTGCTTGATTCATTCCTTGACAACCCCCTGTGGAGGTGGATCCATTGGGTTTGTTCATGTCGGTTTTTTACTCTTAAAGTTCGCTCTTTCATTTCTCTCGATACGCGATTGTATCAGTATTGTTTTCATTGATCTTACCCCTTTTCCTTCTCTTATCTCTCGTTATGCTTATGGTTGTCTGAATCGCCTCTTCAACGGTTTCATGAAACAGCGGCATAAGGCCACTGAAATGGAGATGGCCACTACCAAAAACTGAACTTTTATCAGTCTCTACACTTTACTGTCTTGATATCCCTTCTCATTGATAAAGTAATTTTGCTATGAAGGTATAATGTTTGATAATGAAATAAAGGTTGGTGGAACCCAATAAGCAAAGGTTCACCGAAACTGGAGAATAAATGGGGGGGCAACAAGGTACGAGAGAAGTACAGAATGATTGAGGATAAGTTTTTAAAAATTTCTCCAACCTGAGTTGGTGGGAAGATGAAAATAAATTACACCACTTACGATACAAGTTCGAAACAATCCAACAGTTGCTTCAACACAGGGCGCAATGCTTCTCTTTGGCAGGCACGAACGCGGTTCTGAAGCTACACTACACCATCGACAGGCGACAAGACCAGAGTATTTCTAGAGTCATTAAAACCTCAATGTGTCGTCAAGACCAGATTGAATATCGTAATCTCGCAATTAAACTGTAGTGTACGCACTTGTGGTATTTGGTTACTATAGTAATATTTAGCTACATTTATACTGCACTGGACCTCCCCAAACTTTTCCAATTGATTTTTTTTAAATTTCACCATTTGCGCTCTCAGTACACGGGGGCTTTCACCCATTTGTAGGCGCGAGCTGTATATTGCAACAGTCCCTTGCTTGGGGGGGGGGGCGGTCGTCCCCTATCCATACCAATTGCAGTCTGGGATTAGAATTGATCGCCTTCAATCGCTAGTGGCGAAGAGCATCATAGCCTACTTCTGCTATGTAGATTGTACAGTATTTAGTAGACAATTGATAGACTGATAATGATCAGACGCTTCTTCCCATTACACTTGCCAGCTCCGCCATGAACTATTCTGAAATCTCTTCTTTCCCGCCGATACATCAAGGCTTGGGTCTTTCTCCAACCACGAATTGAAAGCTCGGTTGCGTCACTTCTCAATCACAGAAAAGGGGTCTTTCTTGTCTTTTGGAATAACAAATGGCTGCGGAGAGATATGTGCTTTCCAAGCATTTTGACTGCGCCCATCTCTAACCTTTTCAACACGTATCGAATTGACTAAATCTTTGTGACGTTGGTAATTTCGCTAGTTTCCGCCGTCTTTTTTTTTCTTGAATAAATCTGCGCTATTTCTACTACACCCATTTACATACCTTTCTCAAATCTAAGCTGTGGCCAATGCTGACCTCTACTCACTTTCATAGTTTAATAATAATTGATGAAGTCATCGCGCGTTGGTTCTTAAGTGATTTATTCTTTCGTTTCATCGTTTTATTTCATTAAATTTCACATTATTCTCCGGGTGAAACAAAGTATGGTCATTGAATGAAATTTAAGCTTCTGTTTATTTTGTTTATAACTTTACTTTGTAATTGAATGAAATTCGAAATAACAAAATAAGCTGACACTCTCTTCTTTTATCCGGGTTTTCTGCTATACCTTCATTCGTATAGTACCGCCCCAAACTAGAGAAAAAATATACTCAAATGCACATTTTCTTGAAAATATCGTTAAATTTCTATGAAAACTGCATAGAATATTTTTTGAAAGCGGCATTTGATAGTGTCGTGGTATGACATTATATTACATCAATACCATATTATATCTATGGGGGAGGGACCAATAACTTACAGGTGAACCGACGAAGGGACGGAACACCACTAGTTTAGACGGGCTGAAATGCGAGATGAGAGTGTAACGAGGTCAGATAACAAATGGGCAATGGCAGAGCTCAAGGTTATTTAAAGAGGCATGTGCAAAAATATAAATTTATTTACATAAAAATAATGAGAGAATTGATGGGCAAAATTACCTCAGAGAATTAATGGGTAAAATTACATCAGTAAACGAAGGGGGGAATTGTAGTTATAAATCAGACTATGAAGTTAAAACTTAAGGTATTACAGGAGGAGACTATTCAAATGGGAGGGGGGGGATTAACTCAATTGGGTTACTGAAGGGAGAGAGGGGTTGGCTTACGGATGTCTTCTGCACGGTAGGTGAGGCCGCTCGGAACTTCTGAGCGGGATGTTAAAGTGATGACGGTTCTCCAAATAGAGGGGGAGCGGTAATTTCTGGTTCAGGGGAGAGTATTTCGGCCACCCGAAAACGAGGGGCGAACGAGGAGGGCTTCGTCAGGAGTTGATGAAAGAAGTCGGAAAAATCACTCGGTAGCGATCGTTAAATGGAATTACCTCACTGGCTGGGGCTAATTCCAATACACAAATAGTTCAATTGTCACTTTGCTGTGTTGTTAGCACCTGACTTGGAACTAGGAGGAATCTTCTTGGGTCCGGGCGAGACTTCTCAACTCTGTGTCTCCTCATGGGAGTCGAGCACTATTTATGTCCGAGGCTCTCCTTGCGGGGGGTTAGCCGGAAACAGCTCTACTCTCGAATGGCCTCGAATATTTTTGCAAACGCCATTCTAACCCGTGTAAGGATGGACCGCCGTGGTTACGCGGTTCGAGGCTACCGCTTGTGGAAAGGGAGGGGGGGAGGCTTACTAATTTAAGCCTAACAGAATCTTCTCCAGCACATGGAAGTTCCGTGCTGGACAAGAAATTCCACGTGGGATTCCATCACAGATAGTGTTCAAGTTTGAAGAAAGGATGCGTCCGAAACTAGAGAACGATAGCTTTAAGGATTCAAATAAAAAATTGTACGATATATATGGCAACAATGTCACACATGTAGTGTAGACGGCTACTGGTAGAATTATTCATTTAATGAAGGAATGGCACTATCTGACATTTCAAGGCATTGTAATCGGTCAAAAAAGTGTGATTTCACGCAAAATAAACCACCATGAGGATATGCGCACTCTGAGTCGACAAAGAAAACGGTTCCTCGCTGAAAACAACACTCTCGATGAAAATCGCACGATACAACGGATTACGATGAAGGATAGATTTGAGAGAGTGATCGGTATCTCCTGTCAAGCTGCCGAGAACATGAGTCTAAATGGGTCTCGCTAGACTGTCTCAAGTCGATTGAGAGAGAGCTCATAACCTGCTATCCTGCTAAGAAATCACTAATAAGTAAAAATAATAAAGCGGCTAAGTTGGCCTTTGCTAATGAGCATTTCATGTGACGAGCTATTTTTTTTCCTATAGAGATAAGGATTGCTTATAAAATTCTGAATTTTATTTCATTCTGAATTTATTTTCCTTTGTCACAATATGGGGCTGAAATTTTATACTTTTTCTATGTTGTTTTCTTTCTCTTATCTAATTTCACCCTTCAACGGTTTGTCAGTTCCTTTCTCTCTACATCATCGTCGTGCGCTGGGTCGCTCTCGTTCAGGAATACCTCATCAAATCCTGAGGCTTTGCTGCGCTGATTCCTCGCACCGCTGCCCCTACTCAACCATTTTCTCCTTCTGGGCAGGATGTGTCCCAGTTTCGTTCGAAGGACCTCGTAATGCATTCAAGTGAGGCCATTTACAAAACACGGCGTTACCTCGGCTAGAGAAAATTTCATTAGGTCCACAGCCTCAAACTTGTATCAGTAGAAAATGGTTAATTTGGGGGGGGGGGATGACTAGACCAATTTTTATGTTGCCTTGGGGAAAGTGGTGGGGGATTTTATATAAACCGACTAGTTAATATTAAATAATTCCGCAAGGAAAACCTGTTTACGATGCGGAATTCCGAGTATTGCGAATCCTGTCTATCTCTAGTGGCGTATTATTCTTTTCCTTTGACCAATCGCTTTCTCTACTTATTCTACATTTTAACTTCTAGATGCATTCTTTGGGTTCGCTTTGTAAAAAAATAAACAATAAATGAGTAAAATCTTAGAAAATTTAGTATATCTTTAATTAACACGCTTATTTACGTTTTACGACACATGGCCTGGCATTTATTTTAAACTCCCTTCGGGCGACCACCAGCAAACACAGCCACCGATCACATGCATACATCGTTTACGTTTCGCACATGAATATACACACGGATCAACTGTGTATGCCCAGATGCGTTCACTTTATAGAGGCACCATTTCAGAAAAAAATGAAACGATAAATCAACAAAACGAGCTATTTTTCCTTGCCCTATCTATCTATATCATGTGAGAGGGAAAAGCTAAAACACCATAACATAATGCCAAATGAAAGGTCCAACAGGGTTCATCAGAGGTCATTTATTAGAAACATGAATACATTAGACCTCTACCATGTTCAATTCATGGCACTCGAACTAAAATAATCCAAAGCGATACAAATCACTACCCCATTACTGGTAGCGCTAAGGTTCTTGTATAATATATACTCTTTGCTCACAATTTCACTAGAAAATATGTACATTTATGTAATATCAAGCCACCACCCCTTTAAAGGCCCATTTGATCGATAAATTTAACCAACTTTCCCTTGAACATATTTACATTGGTGCTATTAATTTGTGCCTCTAACCTACCGCTTTTCTAATTTTTCCTATTGTGATCCCTTGTCGCATTCTCTTATAGATAATAATAAACATAGTGACCTCTAATTTATCCATACCAATAAACATTTTAAATAACTCGCTCATCACCACCCATTAGCATCTTTTAAACGGGAACATATTAAGTGCCTTTAGCCGATTTCTATACTTAAGGTGTCTCAAGGATGTTATCATTATAGTTTTCTTCGCTCTTCCTCACACCGATTACATAGCAGGAATACGGGCATCTCCCCGGGCTGCTTGGTAAAGAAGATGGGAAACGGTCGAGGGAAAGTTAAAGTTTCGTGCCATTGCGCCGCGACTGTTCTCATGGATCTAGCCCCCAATGCCACGACGGCTTCAGGTTGTTTTCTGTCGTCTCCGAATTGGATACACTCACGGGACGCACCGTTATTTGATGGAGCACTCGCCTGCGCCCTACTGTGAAGACTGCGTTGTCCCCCAAACTGTTGGGCACAGTCTTGTTGAATGTCCCAGTCTGGGTTATCTCCGCGCACGTTACCTGTCCCGGTTCCAGGACGAGAGTAGTCGCTACCGTTTGTCCCTTGTACTCGGGGCGGATTCGTGCACACCGACTTGTGGACTTTACGACATTTTAGTGCAGGCTGGCATCCTCCACTTTATTTGACCTTTTGTCTGTTTCCTTTTGTAGGTCACATGCTCCTGCGCCGGGGGAGATGCGGGCCTACCCCTGACGTCGGAACACGCTTCCTTCTTGCCTTTTTGCATTTTCTCATCGTTATTAATTTTTTTTAACCTCTGTTCTTTTTTATCGTTGTTATTTGTTAGTTACATATTGCTATTTGTTGTTTTTTTATTTATTTTGTCTATAATGAGAGAATCATGCCTAAAACAAATTCCAGATGAGGCCTGGCATAGGAACGAAACAACTTTAGGATAAGCTTTTTAGTTTTGTAGTAGTTAACATTTCTATTAATAAAGTCAAGTACCCTATTTTTCATATTCTGCCATTACCTCAAGATAGAGTGCTACCATTTCATCAATAAATTTCTTATGATCTTTTCCAAAGTATAGAGAAACCAGGCAATGGCTTCGCTACTCACCCATACAGGGGGAGCTTTCACAAATCTAAAAAAAAGCAGCCATGGTTAAATTTTTATAAATTTTCTGAACTTCGCCAATTATAATAATTTTAAAAAGGAACTCGAAACTAAATTTTCCCCCTTTCAAAATATCACGTTGCTAAAATATAGTTATAGAAGAAGATATATAAAAATAAATTTTCTGAACTTCACCATTTGTAATTCTTTGGGTTTTAAAAAATTCACAAAATTTCGATACTTATATTTATTTTTGAACTTCACCATTTTGTTTTTTGATATTATAAAAGAATTATTAAAAATAACTTTAATAAAAAACATCAGTCATAACCAAACTAAGATGAAATTATTATTAAAATACTCTAAAAAATGTCCTTAAATTATAGAGTTAGTGATGATGATGATGATGATGATGACGAGCATTTCTGGATATTGAATGTCATTTCCCTCTTAGAAACCCAAGCATTCAATGGATCCAATTGTTTTGGAATCCTGAAATTACCATCAACCTCTTTTATCATCATCATCATCATCATCATCACTTCACTAACTCTATAATTTAAGAAGGGGATTTTTTTGAATATTTGAATAATAATTTCATCTTAGTTTGGTTATGACTGATGTTTTTTATCAAAGTTATTTCTAATAATTCTTTTATAATATCAAAAAACAAAATGGCGAAGTTCAGAAATAAATATAAGTATCGAAATTTTGTGATTTTTTTAATACCCAAAGAATTACAGATGGTGAAGTTCAAAAAATTTATTTTTATATCTCTTCTTCTATAACTATATTTTAGCAACGTGATATTTTGAAAGGGTGGAAATTTAGTTTAGAGTTCCTTTTCAAAATTATTATTATTTTTAGCGAAGTTCAGAAAATTTATTAAAATTTAACCATGGCTGCTTTTTTTAGATTTTAAATTTTAATCTTAGTAGCGAAGCGCAAGCTCCCCCCGTAGGGGGAAGTGGCGAAGCCATTGCCTGATAACTGCATGAATTTAATAAGGATATTTCACTTTTTATTCCTATCATTATTATACACTAAAAACAGTGATAGCCCTAAAACTACCCTTAATGAATACCACTAATAACTGTTCCACTCTGACTTTACCCATTTTAGAACTACTCTCCGCCTTCTATATCTCAAGCAATCTGCTCTTCAATTTAAGCCTGACCCTCATATCCAATGCATTCTTTATTTTTGTGAATTAATCTCCTATGAGGTAAAGTATTAATTTTGGGTCTCCCATTGGAGACGAGGTAATTTCATCATTCCTCGGTGCCTCTTGAACTCATTCCTTATTTGGCTGCGAAGGAGGCAACTTGATCAGGCTAGTGCGAGGTATCACTGTGTAAGTTTTGGAAATTTGTATTCATGTGTGCGTAGAAAAGACTGCAGTAGTGGTATGTTTGTGCCGAGATAGCTTAAGCATAAGAAATAGGCTTACGAAAGGATGCGATAAATATAGTTTAATTAAAAGCGATTTAAGAGAAGAGGGGATACGTGGGAGCAAAAATCCTAATTGGAAAATATTTGAATGTGCAGAAGAAGATTCGTGGAATGAAAAAGTATAACTACGAATGACACTGGGGAAGAGTGAGGTAGATAGTATACGGTATAGGAGTAAGATGCCGAAAAAAGTTAACAGCATACGTAGCAGAATGACCCTTGATAGAAATAAAGAGATTGCTTGAATATCTTCTTGTTATTTATATTTATTTCTTTGTACTAACGTTTCGTTATTATCAAATAACATCAAATCATATCTTGGTTTTACCTGTAAAACAGCTTATATAAAAATAGTTCGGAAAAAAGATTTATTAATTTAATTTAGGTCCAATTTTACCTGATACTTAACTGATTCAGCAAATGTTGAATTATTAACTAAAGTTAAGTCTAAAATAGTTTTAAAAATTGCGTTAAAAATGAGGTATAGTAAAAGTAATAAATAATCTCAAATAAGCGAATGTATGAGTCATAATTAACCTAACCTGGCACAAACCAAGACTATGGCAGAAAATAAGCCATTGCCGCCACCTTTGCCGAAAAAAAAGGCGGGGACACTTTCAACAAACGCCGATAATGAGTTCTTGAAGGTAGTTCGTGACCCGAGCGCAGATCCAAGAAGGCAAAACAATCAACAGAATCGGTATTTTGGAAGAGTCCCTACGCAAGATCCTGATCCTCCAAAAAGATTTAAAACGCCAGAAATGTCAACTCCTTCTCAGCCCCCCGACTTCAATGACGAAGATGAGATGACTAATTTTCTCATTGAAGAAAATATAAGACACCAAAAACGTTACTTCGGGGCAAGCATTCGTAATCAGGCGAAACCAACGAATCCAACGAAAAGGGATCTTAAAGGGCCGAAGGGAGTCCCTGCCTCACAAAGGAATCCAACATTGGGCGAAATAATCAAAGGAGAGGCAAAACAAGGCTATACAAGGCCTTCACAAGATCTTCCATCTCTGCGTCATTCGTCCATGTATTCGAGCGAACGTCACGTCATAGTACCTCCTCCAGAAAGCTTTTGTGACGACCAAAGTAAAGATAGAATAGATGAGCTAAATAAAGACATAAAGCAATCAAATTTAAATAAAAAAATTGCCATTGAGCCTTCAAGAGTGGGGAAAGGTAAAATTGAGAGAACATTTGGGGTTAATTTAGATGACGAAGGGACCAACAGTTCAATACCACTTAATATAAATCAATCAAAATTTCATTGCCCGGGTCATAGTAGTAAGGTAAATAACTGGCTCCAAGCCTTTAGTGACAAAAATAAGCCCAAAAGTGTGCAAGGTGTGATTTTATCGCTCCAAAGTGAAAATAAATGTGATCATAGAAGAAATAATAAAGCTGATAATATCACTAAAAAGCAAGAGTCACCGCTGAAAAAAGAAAAGGATGGGTTAAATTCTTCTAAAACTACAGAAAATTATTTTGTCAAGACTAACTACAATAAAAAAGGTACGTGCTTTTATTTATTCTATTTTTCTTATACAAAGACATTCAATAAGTAAATCGTCACGCACATTTTGTGATAAAATATTTAATTCTGATTTTTTTGTATTTACTATGAGTATCATTTGCCTGAAGATTTTTATAGTTATTAGTGTAGACTGTAGTTATTAAACATGCCTAGAAAGCAAAATTCCTAGGAAATTTTAGATTGTCAAAAATGAAGTTTAGTGGTCAATCCAATGATGGACTGTCCCAAAGAGATATTTCTAGGAATCTTGGAATACCCCTTACTTCCGTTAGCAGAGGTATAATTTATATGAAAGGAAAATGTATAACTTCATCCGGGTCAAGACCTGGCTGTCTGGGGCCTTCCGAACAAGTATTCATGCTGTTCGAAGATCCATCGAGAATAACCGTGGGGTCGGTTAAAGGCTTCTGAAGGGGAATAAATATATCAAATCAGCCTAAGGGTAGCAGGGCATCACCTGAACTCTTTTGGTTATTGAACTGAAGCAAGGAGGTCGCCTTTTTTTTAAAATGACTAATATTCAGAAGAGGAATGAATAGACTGAAAAAAATAAGCGACATTCCGTTGCAAATTCGTCCCAGCATAATTTTTTTATGGTTAATTCAGGTTTGCTCAATTTTCAGAAAGTGAACGGCTATGTGGTTGTAGATTACACCCTGAGGAGTTTGAAATAAACTGGGTTCAAGCAAATGTAAAAAATTGTGGCCTTTCTGTTATGCTGTGGGGAGCAATTTGAAATGATGTAGGATCAGAGTTGGTTGAGTGTGCTGGAGATATTAATTTGGAAAAAGAAATTCCCATTGATAAAATTACACTTATAACTTTGTTTTCAAATGGTCAACTTGATTTATTTTGTGAATAAGGCACCATCTGGCTACGGCCATCAGGAGAATATTTGCTGTAATCATATTTAGTCGATTTTTAGGCTATTTCTAAAAACAAACTAAAGACCATAAAGCCGCAAACAAAAGGAAATTAAAACTAAAAAAATATACCCCAAAGCACAAAGGCATGCCTAGGAATCGAAGAGAGGTAGGCTTTCCTCCGGCGTAACAGCCCTCAGGAAACGCCCCCTAAACTATACAGAATGGAGAAGGACTGCCTTCTCCAGAAATTGAAAATATCGCATTCACGAACTGGACCCGAGTACAAGGGACAGGCGAGTGAGAACCTACACATTCCGGTACCGGCAAAGGTAATATGCATGAAGATTCTCAGATTGAGACACTCAATAAGAATGTGCTGAAGAGTCAAGGAAATTACGTAGTCGTCACAGTAATGTGCCTATGAGCGCTCCATCAAAAGGCGGTGTGTCTCGCGAATCTACCTAATTTGGAGACGAGAGAAAACGACCTGAAGCCCCCGAAGAATTAAAGTATAGATCCACGGGAACAGTCGCGACACGATGGCACGCAACTTTAGGTTTTCGTGGGATGTCTACTATCTTCCTTGATAGGCCTACCGAACGGCTGTCTCTATTTCTGCTACATATTTAGTGTAATGAAGAGCGAAACGCTAGCTCGGTCATCTAGTCCTCCTGGAATACTTGGCGCCCTCAGCAAGGTGCCCATTTCCCTCAATCCATACATGTCTAGAAACCCAGCATAAGACAATTTAGATATCCGACGACTAGCGAGCGGCATCCGTAGCGTCACGGATCCTGCGAAAATGTGGGTGCAGAAATTCCATGGTCTCTATTCTGTCTCCGAAACAAGCAGAGAGGCGCAATCTCCCATAATGCAGTGTATAGCAACCAGCTCTGCAACGTAGACAGGAGAAGTGCCAGACAAAGCCTCACCAACATCCGTGTACACTAACACGTCTCCAACGTGACAACGTGTGTAATTCAAAAGGTCTCTCACAATACTTCTGATGCTGTATAAGATTTGAGAATAGAGGTGTGGCGACAAATGGTCAAACGTGATATCATTCAGAGTGGCGTCTCGGCAAAACAAGAGGCTCCACCGGCCAGCAAGCTACACTGAACGCTCGAAGGAGGTTTATAGCCCTAAATCCAAAGATCTTAGAATATGATTGGCGTCTTTCGGCGGCAAAGGCACGTTGAGATCGTTCACTGATGCACTGAGCGCCGTTGGGGCCCTAGGAAAACGCAAGCTCGTGCCTAGAAGCGCATAATACACTGCGTACATCACCAAGTAAGTGATAGATCCTCATATATTATAAGAAAACTCTGCTAGGAGATGTCTGGAAGTCAATGGTCGCCATATTTTGACCAGAGTGATGGATCGAGACCACCTTTCGCAATTCACGCTCGCCTACGTATGCGTAATCTAGCATGGAAGGAATAAGGAAACAGTTGGAAAAATAGGAGTTAGCTTTATCAGCATCCTAAGCGATGGACTTCACGGAGTGAATAATGTCCATTGCGCGAGTACAAAAAAATCCGAAGGCAGCAGATATTAGTCTCTTAAGTGAGGTGCTGATCGAAAACAAGACCAAGGAAACAATGTGACTCGACCTCTTCCCGCGAGCCCATTTATAAAGAAGTTTTCGTCTGTGTAGAGCTGTGGATGCCGGCAAAACTGCTTAATCTTAGTCTTGGCTAAAGAAAACCGACCCCCTTCCCGTGTGATTTGGCATAGCGAGAGATGGGCCTAGTGGATCCGATGCTACAAAGTTGGCATTAGGGTATCACCAAGAGAGATCGGCATTACTGAGTTGATATCGTTGATGCTCAAGGCAAAGAAAATGATACTAATAATACATCCTTACTGGACGCCCTCTTTCTACCCTATTGGTCCAGGGAAAGCTCTCTTAAGTACGCTGAATCAACGATCTAGTAATAACTCGGAAAAATGAGAGGAATTCCCCCTCTCTTTTGGTGTAGAGGACCTATATGATGCAGTATCTCCACACGGTTCCATAGGGTCCTTCAAATAAAAAGGTACAGTAGCGAAATGCTGTCTACGAAGGAAGGACTCAAAGAGAGCATTTTACAGTAGGAGCGGTTGGTTATCTCGTTTTTTTTTAAGGTTTTCGAATTCCAAGACTCCTCTCGCTCAGCCTTGCGCCGGGAAGAGGGAGCAGAAGTTCTATTGTTACTGCCTTCCTTTAGGGAGGCAGTCAGAGGTAATCTCGGAGATGGTCTCATGACCTCCTTCAAGGAGTTTCCCTGCTCTGAGTCTGACTCAATGAAGGTACGTGGATGCTTCACCTTACTGGAAGTTCTCTTGTGGGTGGTAGGGGTGAGCCTTTATTTTAGCCGGGAAGGGGGGTCGTCAGCCAGTGTTTCTGAGAGCTCTTCATGAGTGTGCCCAGCGTAGTTAGAAAACTTGTGGAGGGGTTCCGATTGTGCGCGTGATATACCTTACTTGTAAGCCTGAATAGGCCAGGAACAGAGCAGGGTTTTTTAAACTTCAGAGGCGCAGGAAGTCCCAGGTTGCACGCAACACGCAAAGGAACAAATCCTTGGCCTCTTGAAAAAGTTTCGTTTTGCATCCTGAACGGTTAGGTCCTTTTTCTCCATAAGATTCGAGCTATAGGGCTTCGAGTAAGCAGGGTGTGGCCGGTCATAATTCTCACACTTACCTTACATTACAGAGAATTGTCATACAAGGCTTTAGCACATATTGAACAGATTTCTGATTGACCGGACTTGGCACATGTTTAAAATTGATTCACGTGTGTGAGGCATTGGTAATGGTAAGACCTCTGTGGCAGTTGCACGAATGCATTGTCACGGTAGCGATACCAAACTTCGCGCACTGATTCAGGGAACCCGAGACGATCGAACATGATGAAATGTGTAGAGGAGCGTTCTCGAGGCTACTTCCTGTTTCCACCTCACACGTTTGACCTTAACCACTTCTTGGTCGGTCAGCTATTCTTTAATATCTTCCAAGAGTGAACATAAAGCTTAGTCTTGAGGCATCGGCCTATTTCCTCACAACACGTTCGAATTTGATTGCTCTTTGGTTGGCTAGCTCTACTGTGATATTTTCCAAGGAGTAGTCCATGATTTCCTTCACCTGAGCCACTTTTTTAACAAAATTCATAGTAGAGTGTTGTGTTGCACAAAAGTGCCCCATAAGAGAAACGGATGACCTTCAGTTCATTACTAATTATGCTAGCCAAATCCCATCTCTCATGAAACATGTAACCTTTGGCCAGCAAGTTATCATCAGTGGACCGAATGGCAAGGAATCTTTTGAAGCCAGCAGGCTCGAAAACACCACTGTGTCTTCGATGATCTAATCATCTTACAACTTTTTTTCCCTGGGTTTTACACTCTCTACCGAAGGCTTCATGGGGCAGGAAGGACCATGCTTGACCTAGTTGCCTGCAGAAAGGCAGGGAAACATTCCTTAATCGGTAGTCCCTAAAGTAGAGGAACCACTACCTTTTGGTTCTTTTTTCTTTTAGAATGGGGGTGGTTGGAAGGGCGGAGAATTTACCCTCTCCCATCACAAGGGACTCCGAAGCCAGAAGAGACAGCTTTAGCCTTACTTCTCCAAAAATGGGGACGGGTTTGGCTGTCCTGTGGATCCCAACGCAGGGAAGAAGTGCTTGCTCTTCCCTAGAGTTCTCAGGGCCCATACCGCCTTGGTAGAAACATGCACAGGTGCGGAATTTGACCCTGGGTTTCTCTCACCGCTTAATTGTTTAATTCCCCACCCATGTCATTGCGGGAAACAGGTCTGGGTCCATGTTAACTTCACGGGGGCCCCCATTTTTCCATTCCCCCAAGGTATTTGTGGTTCAGACCGGTGTCTCAGTAAGTCTATGGCTCACTGTGGTGAAGAAAGTCGTCGTGGACGGCGAGCCAACCACCATCCGGAAAGAAATGGGGGAAAACATACCAACCCCCTACAAGGTCAAGACACAAGAGTCCAATACGGTGGGAGACCGACGAGCAACGCCACCCCTTAACCCTCTAAGGGGATTCGCCCTATCAAGCAGCTCCCGCCGAGAGCGGTCAAGTATGGGCCAACTACTCTGAGTTTTCCTGGCTAAGCCATGCGTAAGTGAAAGGAGGCGCCGCAGTTCTAAGATTGGAGTCGTCCATGGGGCCTCTGAGAAAGTAGAGGATGGATCCCTCCTTATCAGAGGTGGAGATACCCAGGGGTAGCTCAAGAAGGGGTAATGTGAAAGCCATTTTTAGAAAGTAGGAGGTGAGCCTCTCCACCACTCAAAGAGGGGGGAAGGGGTATTAATTCACCTCGCTCTCCCCTGCACTTAGAAGGGGCGAGGTCGCGCTTGGTGGAGGTTCTTCTTACGCATGCTAACACCCACTGCTGCCTCGTATTGTAGCGATGATAGATTTAAACAGGAAACAACATGGAGAGTAGAGAGTATGACCACTCAATTTCTTGAATGCTAAGGGAAAAAGGCCCATAAAATCAGAACTATCTAAAATGTGATCATTTACACATAATCGGCAGTCAAATTCGAGCTTAGATGCTCCTTAACAACTTTAACTTGGTAATGGAGACATATGCGCTGGGGGTTTAAACTATAAGGGATAGTACCGGCGTATCGGTAAAAAGAGTCGGTATCCCAGCACACCCCGTACTTAATGCCTCTTCTAGCCAGCCGAATTTCTGCCTTCGCCTCATGTAGGGGATTCACGTTGTAACCTGACACCTGGCTAGGTTATAGTAAGAAGAGGAAAGTGCGCCGAGCCAGCACCACATCTGTGGATTGTAAAATTAAAAGTTGGATTGAAGATGACAAGTGTAGATAAGAAAGAAGAATAGAGATCGTCAAGTCCACTAAGGAGTAAGGTTGGTGATCGTCAATTATTGCCATGCGCCAAAACTCAGGCAGAGAGGACGTGCAGCCCCTCAAGTTACCATATGTATAGTGAGATAAACTTGAAAAGGAAGCTTCTTGTTCAATGAAGATGGGACTTCCTCTCATACTACGAAAACAGACAAAATAATGGGAGGACAAAGGCGGCATCAAACGACTTCTTTGGCCAAGTCAGTTCCTTGACATGAAACGCTATAGAACATGAGTAGAGAATACTAAAAATATTTTAACGAAAAAGTAAAAAAAAAAACTATATAAAAACTCTCCCAGAATTGGTGAATATCATACGGCAAACAGGGTTGGAAATACCATTTGTTGTATTCTCAGAACTTATTAAATCTATGCCAATGAGAGTTGCAACTCTACAAGCTGCTAAACGAAGTTCACAAAGTATTTATAGAGTAATTATTGTTCGAACTCTATTTAATTATTTAAATTTACAAATAAAGGTACTTCGTTAATTAACTGAGAGTCTATACCTCTTTCATCTCTATGTATATTTGATTTCCCTTTGGTTAGCAACCATTTTCATAGCAACCCCATTACATTAAGATTAATGATGTCACATGTTATTACATAAAGCAAAACCGGCGGAAGAATGATAAGTAAAAACAATTTGTAATACTTACATCTTAAATTTGATCTCATATACTCGTATGTACATCTATTTAACTGTCTTATTCAGGAAATGAACAAGAAGTAAAAAGAATTATAAAGGGGACAAAAGAAAGATGAGCTAGACTTATGTAAGTACACGAAGATTTTTCTATTGTCTCTTCTTTGCATAGTTAATAAATAGTTCGAGGGTGAAATATCAATGTATTCAAGAATGTTTGTAGAAACGTAATTATTATGAAAGAATGCGATGTTTAAGCACTATACAACGCGAATAAAGTACATTTTCTGTCTTCTCATTTAAATAGCTTTAGGTCAGTTCCTACATTGGACTTTATAAATTATATATACTGGTATTGTGGGGTGGGAGTGAGAAATCTTTTATACATATCCAATATAAATTAGTCATGTTTAAAGATAACATTAATGCTACTCTGACTAGGAAGAAGGGATGGGTAAAAAAATATTGATGAATGTTTTTTGACAGAAACTTTATTTTACCGTTTAATAAATTATCTTATTATCCCTTCTTGTTATCCAACTTAACATCAACGTATGTTATCTTTATATATGACTTTACTTTGTACCGGCTGCGTATAAAAAAATCCACTTCCTCAATACCAACCAATAGACAGGCAAATAAACGAGTATTCCAATAAAGCAACACTGATCTAACGTCGCCGTTGCAGACAGTGTTTGGTTCATGCCCGTGTCCATTTCTAATCACGAGATTAAGTTAAACACTGCTAAAGTAGGAAAATAGTAAGTGAAGTATTTGGAAAAAAGATGAATTAGGATTTAGAGGAGAAGCAGAAGTTATTATGGAAAGCAGTGAGAAAATGAGGAACCAGGAGAAGAAAATAATGACAGAGTATTTGTGAGCAATAAGGATTTCAAAAGTAGATGACTAATGTAAATATGATTGGCTTCCTGGGTGTAAACATTTTAAGAGTTGTTATGGTTGAGAGAGGTCTGAAAACTTTGAAGGAAGCTGGACTAGATAATATATGTAGACGTTAACATGCTAAAAAGTGGTTGTGATAGCACCGTTTTATGAAGGTAAATGGATAAGTCTGCCGTGTGTTGTAGGTAAATTATATAGAAAATTATAATTGAGCGTATAAAAAGGATGCCTCGGGTCGAAAAAATGGGGCTTCGAGCGGTAAGTGTGTGTGGAGGGGGGGGGGGGAAGTATTACTTACACACTTTGATAAAAAACAAGAGATATGAGATATAAAGTGAATACTGGGTTCATGAATCTGGAGAAAGTTTAGGATGGTGAGCATGTTCTGAGAATATGTGGAGTCAGTGGTAAACTATTGGATGGTGTGAAGGGTATTGGTGTTGGAAGTAAGGTTTTTGTTGGGTGAAAGATAGCCGGAGTGGATAATGTGACATAGGAGATAGGGCGTTAAGGCAAAGTTGTGTGATGTCACTATGGATATTTAATATCTTTATTGGTTGAGTACTGAGAGAAGTTCGAATGTGAATGAGGCGTAGTATTGATGATGAATGGCTTTTATGTTGATATATGTTGAAGACCTGGTGTTAGAGACTGAGAGTGAAAGGGACTTGGAAATGTTGTTAGAATCCTTTTTGCGGCTGTGTGTGAAGTGAAGTAAAAGAGAACGTATAAAATGGTAAAGTAAGGGTATTTTGTGTGATGATATGCCGGGGTGTAGTTTTAAGTATGCGAATGAGGAAATGAGTTTTGAGATATGAGGAATGGCTTCTATCTATGTTGGAAAATGCTGACGACCTAGTGTTATTGGCAAAGGTGAGAGCGATTTGGAGATTTTTACCTAAATCTTTGTCAGTGTGTGTGTATATGTGTGGAATGCGAGTGGGCTTAAAGTAAATGAAGAAAATGTAAGGAAATGGTATTTGGAGAGAGAGAGAGAGAGAGAGAGAGAGAGTGTGTGTGCACGCGCGATATTAGAGTATGAAGCTTTAAGTTACTACATTGTATATGCATCGTGAGTGGTAGTGGTAGATATGAAGCAAATTGAAATCACATAGTTTTAAATGGTAGGTAAGTCACTGGTTCGAACAAAGCGTTCGCGAATGCTGTGTTTGAGTGTGAAATGTACCAGGAAGCTGCCTGAGAGTATGTTGGTGTATCGGAGTGAAATTATGGTATGAAACAAGAACAAAAGTTCGCAAGAGAGAGCTTTATAAATTGACAACTTGATGTGCAAAGGGTAGATAGAACGAAAAACGAATGAGTTAGAGATGTTTATGGTGTAAAGAAGGTTGTGAACCAAGTTGTGAATGAGAGTATTAGGATGTGGCGTAGGAATGTAGGAAGAATGGATGAAAATAGGATGGTAAAGAGAATATAACTGTGTGAGAGACAGGGTGCAGGAAGGATCGAAAAGGAGCGTAAATTCAGCACAAGGTAGTTAAGTGAATGTTTGAGAGAGAAATGTCTAACTGAGGCAAAAATGGACGATGATGTACATATGTATATGTTTGGCGTGTATGGAGAAGGTTTTCGAGGGGGCGAGTTTGAGGCCTTCTGACAATGGATGAACCTTGACGAGGCGAGACCCTACAACACATTGCTATAAAGGGTAGTTTCAATTAAATTAAAGAGCACCTCCCTCATTTGTAGGAAAGTAGCATTTGTTGAAGTGATTAGGTATTAATGAACGAGTGGAGTCTAGATAACGAAGGTGCATGAATATATATGAAGGAGTGTATTTTAATCTAGGTATTTTAATTCAGTGTTTCTGTAGCGCTGTTAAAATTGAATTGGTGTTTAGTGAATCAAAGGATTTTTCATTATCTTCAAATGCTATGTAGAGATAGATGCATTGCATTAGTGCTTTGCTTGATCGGTAGGATTGTGAGCATTCACAAGAAACAGAGACCTCATATGAAGGCGAAAAAAGCTTGCAATGGAACTAATTATCTGTAATAATTGTTGAATAACCTGTATAAATAAGTAGTATAGTTATTTCTGAAACTACTTATATCTTTCGACGGTTTGTGTCAGCCTAGTGGTCATGACTTTTTGATAAGCTACTGATTAGGCTGTGGCTCTTGAAGCTTCCATGTTGCCTTTTTATAAAAAAAGAAGATCTTCCTTTTAAAAATATTATACATACAGGCAAGTATGTTAGCAGGGCTTTCAACCCGTCTCTTTAAGCTCGAGTGTTATCCAATCCTATTGAGTCCTGTACCATTTTGCCTCCCCATAATGACATGCAAATTTTCCACAATTTTACGTGGGATTTTCCCTTTTATTGATGAGGTTTTACCTGTTATATGTCAGTCATTGCTATCCAGATAAAATTCTTCTTTGTGATTTTACTTCCCCGTTTATCCTTCATTGTGGCATTTGAGTTTCTGCAATTTGTTTTATTTATTTTTTGTCTTCAAGAGTTTTTAATAGATTTCTATTATATCTATGTTCTATTCTTTGCCTTAGTTATTTTTTATAAAGCGTGTTGAGTTCTGCTATTCATTTGTTCCATATTTATTCTGTAGCGTGGCAAGATTGCAAGCGGTTGGCGCAACTTCGTTTGTCTTCAATTTTTTTCATCGCCCTTCTCACCACAGCCCTCTATCTACAAAGATTTGTTTTTTAAGTCTTTTCGTATACTTTCTTATTTTGAGCTAAATGACTGTCTCATTGTAACTAGCCAAAATTTCACATTATAAATCGTTTCTGCTATATTTTCTTACATTTTTCTAATGAGGTTTCGTCACGTTTCAACGTCATGGGTTTGGTTCTCTTTTGTTTTAGATCTACTCCGATCTGTCTTAGTAATTTGCAGCCGCCGACTGTTTAAAGGGATGATAATCAATATGTTGTATATACAATTCTTCCAATTGAAGTATATGTAATCGATCTCATTTTTTTCTGTTTAGTCACATTTATGTGCATTTATTTTGAAAGGAGTGAATAATATATAGGTTTGATCCTTCAGCAAATTAAATTCATATGCTTCCAAGCTCATTTCCGACGCCTGTTGTTAATTTTCCTATCGAATACCGTTTCTTTGTTCTTAAATCTTTGTATTCAAGTCTCCATAATCACCTTGAACTAATGGTTCACTTTTGTATGTGCATTCTTGAGTGTTGCATAGAAATCATACACTTCTTCATCTGAGTGAGATGTTGTAGGTCCGTTTGATTAATTAATCTATTCTGTATTCCTATGATCTCTGTAATGAATTGTGATATGCTATCGTGTATGAAGAATCCTTCGATACTAGTGCACGTGTCGTACTACCTCTATAAGTATGCGATCGTTTGCCCATTTTACTCATATAGTTCCTCCTCCTTGTAACTTCTCTGAGACTAATATGTTGCATTCAGTACTCTTAATTTCTTCTTCTATTTCAGTGAGCTTAGTGCCATTTGATAGTGCCCAAAACAGACAATATACATATATTTGAAAAATTATAACAGATGGTGCGGTAAGTAGATAACACAAAATGAGACCGCCCACTTCTTAAAGCCCCTTGATAGCTAACTGAAACTTGATCTTCCCTGGTGGTAACTAGGACGTTCCCCAGGGGGCTTTAAGAAGCGGGCATATCATTTTATTCCATATATGTACTTACCGCATTACATATATTTATAGCATTAAATATTATATAGCTAAAAAAAATTAATTTATATAACAATTATCACGGAAAGGTAAAATAAGAATCTAAGTAGTTAAGACGATGTAGCGAATCGTTGTCATATAAAATTTAATTAAGAACGCTGTGTTCAAATGTTCTCCGACGGTGGCATGAATAGGTTCCCCAATGTGCCAATGATCTCCAGTTTGGTCTAAACAAGCTTACACTCGATTTTTACTTCCGAGAATACACGAAAAATGCAGTTATGGACCTGCATTGGAGTACCCCGTTACTTGTAGGGGTAGCACGACCTCCCAGCCCCAGTGCCAAGGGAAATCTGAACTAAAATGAGACTACTTGGGTTTTATTCCTTCTAGACATATTTATTTTAATCTTTATCAGCCTAAATTTTACAAGTCCATTCTCATCTCTTTTTTTGGCTGGCGTTAATATCGTAGACTAATCGCCAACCAGTTTTAGTCCATTCATCTCCCGCATGGATATACTGATACACCTGGCATCCAAAGGATCGGCACTTCCTTCCCACCCGAGTGCCATTAGGAAAGGCCTGAGATCACTGGTTTGACGAACTCTTCGACAGGGAGTGGGAAAGCTGATGTGTTCACCTTTTCCTTCTCGTATTAATCCACTTTTCAAAAGAGTATTCTTGCATTACTTCCTAATTCGATAGACTCACAGGATGCAAGACCTCAGCATGTGTTCGTGAGACTACCTCCTGGGCCTTCTAAGTCTGCCTTCTGAAATGAGGGCAGCAAAAAGTGAGCTTTGGTTCCCTCGCTCTTGTCCAAGGCTGGAAAGGACGCCTTAGATACTGTGGCCACTCCAAAGGATGAGAGACCCCGATCCCAAAGTCACCTCCCAGCCAAAGTTTTCGAGGTGGGAGGTGAGGTAGGCTTGTACGACGTGCAAGCCTTCTTCATTAAACCCTCACAGGCACTGGCGTCTTTGGCTGTTTCTAATGGTAAAGCCTCACTGAGTTTTGTCCTCAGGAAGGTCACGCCCATTCTAGTGAAGGCTTAAATCAAGGAGAGCACCCACATCTCAATCGAACTAGGCATGGAGGCTATTTTCCTTTCGAATAGTGTCAATGCAGATAGACTTGGATGGGAGGTATACTTTTACTTCAGTGAATATTCCACAGTCAGATGACCTCGATGTGGGGGATAACTCATCCTATAGCACGGTTTTGGAGGCCCTTTCTCTTTCTCAGTGATTTGAAGTAGGCTTACTCTGTGGGATAATGCCACAATCAATTCCAAGAGCCAGGTCCTTGAAAACCTAATCGAAAAGCTGGAGATCGGTGTAATATATGTGTGCGAATGAATTCGTCATCATTGTCTGAGAACCACTTCCTTTTCTTGTTTAGAGCTATCCATGTTTTCTCCGGACGCACAGCTTGATTATAAGTAGGAAAGTGGTCGATGACCCTCATGGTAGTGATCACTTTCAATTCAAAATATCTTTTTCTGTATCTTTGCTTCTTAAGAAACCACATCGGTAGTGCTTGGAATGAGCGCTGTAGTCAGCATTTCAGAAAATGAGTGATTTCTCTATTTCACTCGAGAAGTTTAGATCGGTTGATGATGACGTTGAGTTCTTCTGAACGACCATCATCGCCGTGTGTCTGAATACAATTGTACTATTGCTAGAACGTCTGTCCGTGTTTCATACTGTCTGCTTCTTTAATTGTAGACAGAGTGTGAGACGGCTTTTAGAGAGAAAAGATATGCCTATATGAGATAAAGCGCCACGCGAACGATTTCACTGTGGATGAATTACGTTGAGAGAGAACTAGATACCAGTATATTTCGAATCATACTCGCCGCACTTCTTGGTAGGCATAGGTACGTGTCCTCAATTAACATGAGAAAACATATTGCAGATCTGTGAATACACGTCAAAAATATTCGGGGAAAGTTCTCGCAAGAACGCATCCACTCCTCCAAGATGACTTGACCACAATATCGAACACCAATCTCGGGACATAGTCCTTTACGACCACTGTCTCTACATTCCCTGGCCGGGATGCTGCTCAACCAGAATTTAAAACAAACCGTGGGATCGCTGAAAGCCGCAGACCAGTCTTTACCTCCAGGATTAGGGCACCATTTAACGACCTGTTTACACAAAGTGAGCTGCGCTCCGCTCACGCTTCGTGGCCGGATACCGCCGATCATCAGAACGATATTGCGTACAGTATGGTTAGACCTCTGAGTTAGCGAGGCATTACCTTTTGTTAGCTCTGCTCATCGGGGTTTGGGCAGAGAGTACACGCCCAGTTTCCTCCTAAATGGCTAGTGTGCTTGTTTTCGAAAGCAGGGGAAAGATAACTTTAACCTGGCTGACTTATGCCCAATTTATCTAACTTCTTGCATATGCATGTAAATGAAGAAATTGGTTAATATTATATTAGCCTTTGTCTGTATAGCCGAGGCCACCTGTATCCTTCTTATTGGGGCAAGTTACACTCTAAATAGGGTGACCTGCTCCTGGTGAAAATTGTTACCTGTGAGGCCTTTCTTCGGGAACTGAAGATCCCCTCGGTATTTTTTGATCTGAAAAAGTCTTACGATACCACATGAAAATACGGTATCATAGAAACCCTCCAGACGATCATTCAAATTATTTTGATGCAATTCTGAAGCGTCATCTCCGATAGGCACCGAACTGCATCTTTAGTTATACCGGAGCGCACAGGTTTCGGTTTCTTTTGGCTAAGACTAAGTTGACGCACTTCCGTCGTCATCTAAGGTTTAATTTTGACTCGAAATTGGGCCTAAATGGGGTTCGCCAGGGCGTGGTAGATTCAAACCGTTATCTTGTTATTGACTGTAGCATGACGTGGGAGGCTAATATTCGCAGCCTTAGTCTCTCTTGTATCCTTTACATCGACATTCTTCGTTCCTCGACGTTCAGAATTTGGAGGGGATAATCTGCTTCCTTCGCGCCGTGAAAATTGCATTAGGCGTTTGTATGCGCGTCCTCATCATATTTTACAGTCGACCTCGGCTCTAATTTCATCAGCAGAAAGTCTCGACAGTGGCTATTTCGTCTTGAAATGCTGAACATACCCTAAGCCCTCTTCGCGTTTAAGGCAAATCAACTCATTTAAGAGATAAATGTTACTTTTTAGACGGTGGTGCCTCTGGTTCTTCCCAAGACGCCAACCTGGAGGGTACACACTCTGAACATTTTTCGCTCTCTGTATGCTCTCAAAGCATCTGAATAACCTGGAGTATTACGTACGAACAACTTGGAGCAAGGCTGTTACACTGGAATCGTGATAGTATATACAGATGGATACGTTTTCGAAGAGAGGAGTGGCTTTCATGCGGTTTCCCCTTTGTTTCCAGCTTGCAGGGTTCTACCGTGCGCTGTGTCTATCTTCAAGGCCGAGTTGAATGCAATACACTGCTTGGTACGGGGGATTAAGTGTCGTTTCCGGTTCGAGGACAGGATTGTGCTATATGGCTAAATTACGCCCTGGGTGCCCTCGATGCATTGGAATCTCCCCACATCCTGGTTTGGATTATGCGTGACGCAACTATGGATTGCAGGAAATGAGGGCACTGATTAGGGCCCCGAATAGTCTGCATTGACTGGGCAACCGGACTAGCTTTTCAGTCTTCACCATTCTAGCTACATGGCTGCAATCATGGCAAATAATATGAAAGACCGACCCCACAATGCCCCACGCCTTAAGATCGTTTGCTGTGACTTTCGCATCGGAAACACTCGCGAAGCATATCTGATGGAACACTACCCTGTACCATACTGCAACAATATTTTGGTTACCCGGACTCTGCTTCTGACTTCTCCAGGTCTAGGAGCACGGTCGTTTCCGCGCCCATTCGGATCGGAACCCATCCATAGGTTCTACTCCCTACCCGCACACCCAGCCTTTGCTAAAGCCACGGCTTCTTTCTCTCTTAGCGTGACCGTTTCCCGTAAGGCGAAAGGGCCGTGCGCCTCTTGTTTTCAAGAGACCTTGCTAGGCGCGTGATCCCTGCCCACCTTTTCGAAATATAAGGGGTTTCCAATTCCACCACAGCGGATGGTGCTCGAACAGGATGGTGCGCGATTTACACATATCATGATGTCTCCGTTCTTCTATTTGCTATAAATACCTGCTTTCAGACAGTAGCAGTGCGAATACACACAAATGGGAGTTATACTCTTATTTCTGTCTACATTCCCCCGTCAGCCGACTTCGACGCGGGGACTTCGGCCGCGTCGTGGCACGATTGCCGAGGGCATTTATACAGCTCGGAGATTTGAACGGTAGATACCCCCTGTAGGAAAACTACTCGATCAATCCCAGTAGTCAGGTCCTTGCGACTTTATCAAAGAAGTGGAAATCGGTGTTTTAATATGGATAAGTTTCCGCATCACTGCCCTTAAACCGCTTCATTTTCCTGTCTTGATCTATCCCTGTCTTTGCCGGATGCAAGGCCTAATTTTACGTGGGAGGTTTTCATGACCTTCATCGAGGCGATAACTCTCTCATTCATATAGCATTTTCTGGACTGCTCTCACCTGAGATACCCCCGATTGGTGCTTCGTGCGGGCGGGATGGTCCACATTTCAGGAAATGATTTTTCTCTCCCTGTCTAGGAGTTTAGGTCGGTAGACGAGGCAGTTGAGTTTTTTCCGGTAACCTAGTCACCGTAAGTCTAACTTCTCTTCCTAGAGCGTCTGGTTCTTTTAAATGCCGACCGCTTTTGTATTGGTCAGCCGAGTGTGAGACGGCCTTCAAACAGAAGCGTTATGTGTCCATGCGCTATAAACGGCGCCAAAACGATTCAGTGTTAGAGAATTTCTTTGAGCAAGTTCTAGGTTCCGGTATCATTTGAGACACGC
The DNA here is from genome assembly GCA_963969495.1 of Ceratothoa steindachneri. Classification (NCBI taxonomy): domain Eukaryota; kingdom Metazoa; phylum Arthropoda; class Malacostraca; order Isopoda; family Cymothoidae; genus Ceratothoa; species Ceratothoa steindachneri. The sequence continues at coordinate 23,834,503 of OZ018323.1, forward strand.
GTACGCTACTCTCCTTAAAGAGAACGTATATTTAATTAACTGTAGGAGTCCTCTTCCTGAGGTGTGGAATCGATTCAAAAGGATTAAGGGCAAGTTCTCGCAGGATCGCCCTCCCGTTCTTTAGGAGAATGGGACCAAATCTCTGAACCCGCATACTTGGCGGAGTCATTTGCGATAGTTTTTTCCGTATTCTCTAGAGCAGGAATACTACTACTTCACAATTAAATGGACTTTATGGTGTCGCTGAATCTCGCGAACTGGACTTTTCCTCCAGAGGCGGAGAATCCTACAACCACATATTTAGATGGAATGAGTCGAGTTTGGCTCTCGCTTCTGGCACAGACACCGACCCTTGTCCAGTCGATGTCCTGTATGCCATTTTCAGACACCTAGGTGAGGAAGGCATGGCCTTTCTGTTCGATTTGTTTAAAAGGATCTGGACGGAGCGTATCTTTCCAGGCTCCTGGCGAATGGCTACTGGGCTTGCTTTTCGAAAACTGAGGAGATGTCACTCTATCCAGGCCAGTTTCTCCGGTTTCCATCCAATCTCCGTGACCTACTGCTGGTGCAAGTTGATTTATAAACTGGTAAAGGTTAGATTAAGTTTTTTCCTGAACAACAGATGCTAATTGTCTTCTGCACAATGCAGCTTTCGCAAGTTCCATTCCACATCTAATGCTCGGATCCGACTTGAAAAGGCCGTCTGTTAGGCCTTCCTTCGTAGAAAACACTAGACCACGGTGTTTTTCGATCTGAAGAAGGTCTATGATACCGCATGTCATTACGGTATCATGGAGGATCTACACACGATGGAGGTGAGGGGACACCTCCTAATCTTTATTTTTTTACGAGATCGTCCATTCCGTCTAATGGAACAGGAAGAGGACGTCCCACAGATAAGCGTCCTCAGCGCTGCACTCTTTGCCATGCGCATCAACGGTACGAGTATCACTCGGTGCTGTCGCGAGCTATTCTCACTACGCTTTACGTGAACGACTTTTCGATCTCTTTTGGTACGGTCCAGATGCCAACTCTGGAGCATCGAATCCAGCAGGTTCAACCCCGCCCCGGACTTGTTCCTAAAAGAGATTCTCTAGGAAGTGGTGGATTTCCACCGTCTCCTTGGTCTTGTTTTCGATCGACGCTTAACTTTGGAGGCTCATATTCGCTCATATTTCCGAGCCATGGACATTCTTCTTTCCGTGACTTATGACACTTGAGGTGCTGATATGACTACTACTTTACTTTTATACCAATCCTTTGTCCATTCAAAGCTTGCCTACGGATGCAGGTATTACTCATTCTCAGCTGAGTGTGTATTGCAGACGGTGGACTCGATCCACCACACCGGTCTCCCCTGGCGACCGTTGCCTTCCACACGTCCCACATTGACAGCCTTCTTGTTGATGCTGGGAAGATGCACCTCGTTCTTCACTGTTCACATGGTATTATGCAGCTGTAAGCCCAAGGCCAACCCCTCTTTAGTCGCCAACGTCTCTCACTGCATGCTGGTTCCCTCTTAACAGTACCTATGCCGCCGAGAGACGCTAGTCGTAAGCTAAGCCTTTCACAAGCTCGGTGTAGCATTCGGGATGGTGGCACCTTTTGTTCTGCCTAGAAAGCCAACCTGGATAGTACTACATTTGACTATTTTTCGCCCACCTCCGCTCCTAACACTTTCACAGCAGCGCTGGATATAGCGTTCGTCATATTTTGAACACACTTCATCTCACGCTGTTTTCGTGCCAGTGTTCACAGATAGTTCCGATTCCTAGGAGGTTTACGATTTCCATGCCTTCTTTTTTCTGTTGGAAGTCAGCGAGGCTCTACTAGGTGCTGCGTCTATATTCCTGGTCGAGCTGGTTGCAATAAACCACTTGGTACGGGAGATAACGCGTTATGCCTGGTTCTGAGACCGGAATTTGATCTTAACTGACAAAAAAAAACGATATGAGTGCTCATAGGGCATTGGAATATTCATACACCATTGTCCGTGGTATCCATGATAACACAGTTCCTTCTAGCCAGGTGGATGTCGTGATTATCTTCTGCTGGGTTACTGGACATATGGCAATTGCAAGTAATGATCGCTCCAAAAAGGGCGCTAAAGTGTTTTCGAGGATTGGGCGACCGCCATTTGTCTCCCTCTTCCTCACACCGACTACTTGGTAAGAATTAGCGCAGCCTTTCGGGAGGCCTGGCAAAGAAGACGGGAGATTGACTAAGAGAACTTATAGTTGCGAGCCAATGCGCCGCGACGGTTCTCATGGATCTACCCCAAATGCCGCGCCGGCTCCAGGTCGCTTTATATCATCTTCGAATGGGGCATTTTCGCCGGGCGCACCTCCATTTGATGGAGACCTACTTACTGCGATGCCTGACTTATCGCCTCAAACTGTTCGGCTCATGCTTGTTGAATGTCACTAGTCCTGGTACCGGGGCGAGCAAAGTCACTACCCCTTGTCCATTGTACTCGGAACAAGTTCTTGCACACAGATTTCTGACCTCCTTCATTTTATTTTATACTACTTGGTGTTTGTCGCCTGTTCCGACGTCGGAACGTGATTCCTTTTTCTTGCTTTTTTGTTTCCTATTTTTGTTTTTGTTTTTTTTATTCCCTAGTAGGCATTCGTTAGAATAGCGCTTGCAAAAAGTTATTTTATCCGTTGGAATATTTAATCCATGCTTTGAGCTCGTACGAGTATCATAACAAAATCCAGTTCTCAGAGCATTTTCTCCATATATTATTTTCTTTTTTCCTTCCGTTAGAATTTATGTGCCTTATTTTTAGTTTACTATCCATTTTTATTTTAGTTATGTCTTTTTTAGATTCTCTTGATGGATTAATTCCTTTTTTGTTTACATTAACCTATTTCCCGTTTTCAATGAAAGGGAAGTCTTCTTTCTTTTGATATTTCAGATCAGATCAGCAGATTCTTTCTATATTTTACATTAAGAGTTTCTTGATGGTCACTTCTTCGTGGTCGGAATCATATATACAGTTACATATGCCATTTTTTTATTCCTTTAATTATGCTATGTCGTTTATGTCTCTTTGGCAGCGAATAAGGTTCATATTTAATATTTGTAGCCCATAGTTTTCATTTTTTGAGAGGTTGTATTTTTTATTTCCTTTGGTGGAAGAAAGTCACTTTTCTCCTACGTTTCGGATTCAGTCGTTACTTTGGAAGATTTTGATTTCTGCTGTTTCTTTTTCTTATACTTCTCACTTGTCTGTCCTCTTCGTCGGTCTTGCTGTTTCCCATTTCTGTTTTCGATTTATTTTGTTTTTTTCGCCTTCTGTTGCTTCCATTCCTGGTATTCCTGCGGATGGCGGGTTTTTAGGGAACCTCATATTCTCAAGCCCGTTCTTCTCCACCATAAGATTAATGGCGTCAGAGAATGTTCCATGTTGGCTTATATTTTGAATAGGTGCATAGAGTATACACTTTAGTATATCCATTCCAGTGCACTTTTTTATATTTTGGACAACCTTAGCATCCTATCTTTCTTTAACTTTTCAAATCACCGCGTTTGCCACTCTTGCGCGTTTCATTATATTTTCGTGTCTCTGTTACGCTTCCTAATTTATTTTCTGTTTTATGGCAGTTGACTGCATTCATTCTATGTGAACCCTAGCAGTTGAAGGATTAGTAGCCTGACTGGTGGATTAAAGCTCTACTTAGGGCCGCTGTGCGGTTGGTAAACTCCCTCCCCACCTTTCCTCTATCGGACATCTTTTACAATAGGATTACTAATAAAGGAGAGCTAGATGAGAATGGTAAATGTTTTAATAACTCCCAGGCCAAAACATCTTTGATGTGTATCATATGCGTATGTGAAACAGATGATTCAGCTTTGGAGTTACTGATACACATCACAGCTGTTTCAGATTTGGAGTAATTGATACACATCAGAGATGTTTCAGTCTGGTAGTTACTGATACACTATTGATGTTTCATCTTGAAACTTACTGATACCAATCACATATGTTTAGGCTTGGGAGTTATTGATACACATCACAGATTTTTTAACTTGCATGTATAAAAATACACATTACAGATGCTTCAGCTTACATAATTACTAATACATATCTAGGATGATTCAAATTGGGAATTACTGATGCACTTGACGGATGTTTCAACTCGGAAAATACTGATATCCATCACCTGTTTTAGCATGGGAGTTACTGATACACGTCACATATGTTTCAGTTTGTGAATTACTGAAACATTTCATAAATGTTTCAGTTGCATAGTTACTGATAGACATCGCAAATATTTTAGCTTGATTGTTAATGATACCTGCAATACAATACGTAATTAATTTTGATCGAGACAATACACTTTCAAATATTGCAAACCAAAAAATAAATTAGTTTTTATATTAAGAGAATAAAAATTAACAAAGCGCCGGCCCTAGAAAAAAATATATCCAATCCTCCTTAAAGAATTAGTAGGCCAACTAGTAATACACCCTCAGATAATTTTCAATAATCTATTAGCTACTAAATAGTTCCTAATTATTTCAAAGAGGCAAAAGTAAGACAAAATTCCAGAAAAAGGCATAAATGTTGCTCCAGGATGCTTGCGGCCCATTTCCCTTACTTTGCTCGTTATTAAACTGAAGGAATTCATTGTTAGAGGGAAGATAGTGGAACATCAAGGGCTAATTTACTTAATAAAATGATTCACAACACAGGTTTGATGCGAAAGGTTAGACTTGAATTAATTTACTCATTTTTTTCACGAAATGATCATGATACTCGACAAGTCCTTCGTAACCGTCGAAATCCTTACACTAGTTGGGGGACTCACAGTTGGAGCAGTGTACCATCCACCGCGCTACCCATATTTTCCTGTCAATAACTTCCTAACCCTAACTGCTCACCGCAGAAACGTATTTATAGTAGGCTACCTCAATGTCAGACTTAGGATCTCGGGCTACACCAGAACAAACGAGATGGGCAGAAACTTGCAGCTTGTAATGGATCTGGAAATACTCCAGAGAGCCGGGCTTGAATTCCCGACTTACCTGACCGAATGTTCTGCTACTTCCCCGGATATAATACTGACGAGCATTAACTTCCCCTTCAATCTGGTCTCTATGCCTGGCCCTACGGTTCCAAGCAACCATATCTCCATCATGACCATCATCTCCCTCGCGCCTATTCTGCTTCCTATCCCACCCAGGAAAAGCTTTGCAAAGGCAAACTGGGAGCTGTACCAGCGAATGCTCAACAGCTCTGAACTAGCCAACCTAAGCGAGGCTATCCTGGAAGACATCGACGAGGAAATGAACCAGATCACACACCTGATCATGGAAGCGAATGAGAGATGTATTCCCTGCGTCACACACAAAAGCCCTCCATATCCTAAGTGGACAGAGGAGATGCGAAATATTGCCTCATATAACATGGAGGTTTACGAGGAAGTGAGGCGACTTGGTACTAAGAGGGCTCGCACTAGAAGACTCCGACAGTTCAGGGAAAACTCAGAGCCCTGATCAATGAACAACAACAGGCAATGTGGGACGACATGATTGATTAGCTCGACTCAGTGAAAACCCCTCAGAGATTCTGGAAGAACATCAAGAAACAGAGATATGCCTACCCTGGAGAAAATCAGGCTGGAAGAACACGGGGAAATTAATAAAGATCCAGAGAGGCTTGAGAGGAGATTCAGGAGGTACGGGTGACAAATATTCACCATCACACCCAAAGAGAACGAGGATTTTTAACTGGATTCGAAGGTCTTAGGTGATAGAAGAACTAAATGAAATAACTCACCGCACACATCACCACCCGCTCATTCAGGAGAGAGGAGAATGGAGGGCCACGGCTGCCTGATCATTGCTGATGAGTTTATGAGCACGCTCAAATACTTCAAGCAAAGGGCACCTGGCTAGACAGGGATTACCAAAATCCACTTGATAAACGCCCCTCCACGCCTGATTCCGGGAATTATAACGTAATGAATGCGGCCCTGAACACTAGCTACTTCTCCGAAGGATATAAGGTGGCTAAAATCAACTTTATCTTAAAGTAAAATAAGTCACCAGATCAGCTGATGAATTACAGGCCAATCTTCTTCTTGGAAATGATCGGCAAAATTCTAGAAATGACCATAGCCACCAGGCTACATAGACACTGCACTCGCGTTCCTAACCGAAAAAAATGCAAAGAGCAGAGCGGATGAAAAGTACATTGACATCGTACTAAGGGTCGTACAAAAAGCCTTCAATAAAGTCTGGCTGATGGGCCTTCAACTAAAGATCCTGAACATTCAGCAAGACCCAAATCCTAGAGCGAATACTCTGCAATTTCATCATGGAACAGCGTGCCCGGATCATAATTGAGGGCCACCCGGGTCCAGAGTTCCTAATCGATGCTGGAGTACCACTGGGCAGTTGTCTGAGCCCCATCCTTTATCTAATCTATACAAGAGATCTACCAACTCCGATAAATAAGGATTCGTTATATCTCCAATTTGCGAATGATATAGCCCAGGTGGTCCCCGGTACATACATGGGTAGATTAGTCTGACCTGTGGGAAGTCTATCGAATGGTTAAAGTTATTAGTGTGTGTGAAACGGCATTGTCGTGGAAGAGAAGGACACCGCGTGGCAACTTGCTGCACCGCTTCTGATGGATGCACTTCTTCAACCGAGCCAGTTTATCAACGTAATATTTGCCTGTCATGGTCCTTCCACGAGGCACATAGTCCACCATCAACACTTCCTCAGAATCCCAGAAGATGGTAGCCATGATCTTCCCGGCTGAGGGTTGGGTCCGGAACTTGATGGGGGTCGGAGAGCCCCTGTGCTTCCAGGGCATGCTTTCGAGCTTAGTCTCGGGATCCCAGTGATGGACCCACGTTTCATCACCTGACACTATGCGTTACTCGAATCCCGCCGGGTCTTGGTTGTACAGGAGCAGCAGCTCCTCCGAACTTTGATGACATTGAAGTCGATCATGGGGCGTGGGGTTTCTAGGGACCCAACGGCTAGAGACCTTGGTAATGGCCAAATTGTCATGGATGATGTTGATAACACTTCCATGTGATATTCCAAGTTCTCGCTCGATTTCTTCGACCTTCACCCGTCGATTTTCGAAGATCATCCTCTCCATACGGGCCACCTTTTCTCGTTGGTCACGTCTGACGGGCGTCCTGGACGGGGGTAATCTTCAAAGGACTCACAACCATGGCGGAACTCCCTATTCCAGCGAGCAATGGTTGCATAGGAAGGGGCGGTGTCGGTGTACACTGCAACCATGCGTTCATGGATCTCTTTTGCATTCTTGCCTTCCTTGGTCAAAAATTTGATCACTGCGCGGTGCTCAACCTTCTCCATTGTTGAAAAATTTGTGACTGACGATCTGCGATCAGCTACTGCTTCTTAAATAGACGAGGCAGGAGCGTGCGGCTGCAGGTCCTGACTTGTAATAACTTGTCCTAGCACCCCCACTAACAGCCATCCCCTTTCCTCTGTTTGGCCCTACCGATTCGGAAAACTTATTGACCGCCCCTTGTAGTTTTTTAACTACCTTTTCACCTAATGTTCCTACTACATTTGCTTGAAGCTCTTTTCCACAATATATGTTTAGATCATATACATATCCTGTTAGACAACAACTCCTAACCCCAATTTTATTACTCTTTTTATCGGTTCATCGGATTATAGTGCTTCAATGAGCTCCTACCTTTGAACTTTCCCATCGCTTCGTCAATACTCTGTATTTTGCTGTCAGTTCTGCATGCTTGAAGTTGTTTTTCAGGCAGTTAACAACATCATCTACGTAATATGTTTCGCCATACTCATTTGGTTTATCTGGTGGAGCAAAGTACATTCTTTAGATAACTACCTTGTACCTATCCATAGTTATTGCAGTTTTAATAGATCCATTGCCTAAAGTTTTCTTTTAGACCAATACGCCCATTTTTTGGCTTACGATAGTAACACATTGCCCGGGAACATCCTGAAACCAACATAATTTCACCCATATCTGTTGGAAAATATTTCTTCTTTTTTCTCTTTCAAAAGATTTCAACCTATCATTTCAACACTGTGCAATAGAAATTAATAAACTTTTAGGAAAACACTTGAGAGAGCAATCTATAGATGTTGAAAATCGATCCAAATTAGACACAACAATACAATTTTTCTCATCTGGAATTTGAAGTCTAGGAGTGAAGTCTTTCTCACCTGTATATTTCCAGTTTATAGCTATATCAACACTAGTCTTTGTTTCAAGATTCTCCAATCTTACATCTTCGTCTTCACTTTCACTTGCTTCTTTACTAGAAGATTCTGCATTTTCATTCGGCTGTTGATAATTTTTATCAACAATTCTGTTATCATCGCTCAGATCCACATCATGTTCACTTTCTTCTGAACCTGAATCTAAACTTGTAGACTCATTTAGGGCTTCTTCAGTTGCTTGTTCATGTAGAATTCTTTTTCTAGTAGCCATGGCTTCTGGAGATAAAAGTTTATATATATATATATATATATATATAGAGAGAGAGAGAGAGAGAGAGAGAGAGAGAGAGAGAGAGAATGAGTGAGATATGGAGAAAAAAACACATCCCTTAATATTAACACAAGGATGTAAATAATATTTATCAAAATGTTGTCAATAACGAGAAGTACTTTACTAATAACTAATTATATTTTCTCATTGGCAAAAGTCTTTTGCATTTGAAATATAGAAAAAAATGTAACCTCAAATTAATTGGGTGTTATAGGACTAAGGGGACAAGCTTGTCCGACTGAAAAAGACTACTTAGGCATCACATAGAGTTCACACTGTGCAAACAACAACACATAGGAATGAATGTGTTTGAATGAGAGCAAAATAAATCTATATATAAGAGGGGTGGTCAATAAGTTTTGCGAATCGGTAGGGCAAAACAGAGGAAGGGGGATGGCTGTCTGTGGGGGTATTAGGACAAGTTATGACAAATCAGGACCTGCAGCCGCACACTCCGGCCTCTTCTATTTAAGAAGCAGTAGCTGATCGCAGATCGTCAGTCACAAATTTTTCAACAATGGAGAAGGTTGAGCACCGCGCAGTGATCAAATTTTTGACCAAGGAAGGCAGGAAGAATGCAAAAGAGATCCATAACGCATGGTTGCAGTGTACACCGACACCGCCCCTTCCTATGCAACCATTGCTCGCTGGAATAGGGAGTTCCGCCATGGTCGTGAGTCCCTTGAAGATGACCCTCGTCCAGGACGCCTGCCAGACGTGACCAACGAGGACAATGTGGCCCGTATGGAGAGGATGATCCTTTATAATCGACGGGTGAAGGTCTAAGAAATCGAGCAAGAACTTGAAATATCACATGGAAGTGTTATCAACATCATCCACGACAATTTAGCCATGACCAAGGTCTCTGCCCGTTGGGTCCCTAGAAATCTGACCCTCCATGATCGACTTCAACGTCGTCAAAGTCCACAAGGTCTGAGTTGCACAAGCTGCCCTGCGCGAGTGCGAATTCGAAGAGCTCAACCATCCCGCCTACAGTCCAGATCTGGCCCCTAGCGACTACTTTTTATTCCGCCAGCTCAAGGCTGCACTGCGTGGACGCCGGTTTGGGGACGATGAAGATGTCCAGTTCGCCGTCCAGAAGTGGATTGAACAGCAGTCGGGAGATTTCTGGTTGTCGGGAATTCGAAGCCTCAGGGACAAGTGCCGCAAGTGCATTGAAGTCGAGGGTAGTTATATTGAAAAATAATAAAACACTTTTCCTCATATCTCGTTTCCTTATATCCGAATTGCGAAACTTATTGACCGCCCCTCGTGTAGATATATATATTTATATATATATATATATATATATATATATATATATATATATATATATATATATATATATATATATATATATATATATATAGTGATAAAGATAAAAATAAAATAAAAATAATAAAAGCAAAATAAATAAATTAAAAAGGCAGAGAGTTAAAATACTCTAAGCAAAAATGATTAAAAATAAATAAATATAATAAATAATCAAAATAAAAATAAAAATAATAAAAGCAAACAAATAAATTTAAGTTAAGGAAAATAAGAATAAAATTGCATAATAGGTATGAAAAGAAAAGCTCGAATACGTTATTATGCAAACACAGATTCAAACATCTTTACAAATTACAGGATTTATGGTCATCGATTACTAAAACAAAAACTGAGATAAATGAAAAGCATAGCCCTCACTACCAGGGCAAACCCTCTATACTCTGTTCACCCACTATCTATCATCTTATAACACACAAATTTTTTCCTAACTAATATTCAGCAATGCTATCCCAATTCCCAGATGACATCACACAAATTGTTTCCAAGAATGCAAGTGCACAGGCAGCACAAACTAGAACAAGAACCTCAAACGTCCACCAATATGAGAGAAGATGGAAAATTAGGATAAACAAGGACAAGTTCAAGATTATCCCGTTGTGCCGCGAGAGAAAGTGGCTCGTCTTAGCAGATGGGATGAGGTACGGCTATGCTGCCGAAGGCATTGTGCTGTGCTTAAAAATCTCCGTGCACTGGTGCGGAAGGCACCACACAGACAAGCAGAATCTGGTAAAGAGAGAACTCTTAAAGCTGTACGGAATTAGAGAAGATAGCTCGGCCAACATAAGGAGAAAATACATAAAGTATATCCAATTTAAGCTCATCTACTCTGTCCTGGTGACTCAAGTGGTCAAAAGATCATCTATAGGAAAACTCCAATCCGTGCACAGAAGCCATCGTCTGGACTCTATCAACGTTGCGACCCGGAAACTGGCCAAAAGGTCCTGGGCAACACTAAAGGATATTATCATTCCGGAACTGGAAGGGATTGGAGGTAGTATTAACATCCCTGCAAGATTAAGGAAAGATTTACTCGCACATAAAGATTACTTCCGCATTAAGATCTGCTCGGAAGAAAACATAACAAGGAAGGAAGAAGAAGAAAAGACAAGAAAATACAAAAAACGAACAAAGTAGCACGAAACAACGTAAAAAGAAATTAGCCAGAACGTAAAATTGTCGAACCTGCTTGTTATAAAGGATTGAAAGCTCTACGGCAATATAAACATCCAACATAGAGTGAAGAATGAAAATGCATTAAAAACAGATCAAAACTACATCGAATATATAAGCACGAAATCAGAAAGAAAATAAACCCAACCAAAAATACATCAAAAAAGAAAGCGATGCCTCCATTACCAAGGCAAAAATCCCTCAGTCCATTTTTTTTTTACCATCTTTATCTTGCACTTCCAATGTCTCTTCCCGTATTAATGCATCAAGCCAGTGTCAATCCAAGAGAATTCATACAGAAGTCATAAATTATTTCAGGCGAGAGTCAACCCAGAGAGTATAAATAGGACAGCGCTTTTCCAAGCGCAATGGGCACACATCAGTCCCTGAAGCCAATCTACAGCGAAACGTCGGATAAAACCTTCCTTGGAATTTGAACCTTCTCATGCTCTATCTCTCATCATATTCGTCGCCAAAAGGCCTCACACACACACATAGTGTATATATATATATATATATATATATATATATATATATATATATATATATATATATATATATATATATATATATATATATATATATATATATATATATATATATATATATATATATATATCTCATGAGCGCGTAGCCGAGTCGTCTAAAGGGCGGTCGGTTTAATTGAGATCAAAGCGGTTGCTCGCTGCCTCAATGTGCACGGTTCGAATCCCGCCCTAGCTCGGACTTTTTCGAAGTAAGAAATAACTATTTCCGAAGAAAAATTATTCAGTTTTCTCTTTCCTGCGGGGAAGTTGTATATATAAATATATATATATATATATATATATTTATATATTAAACTATCCTTCTCCACCACTTCCCTTCCCTCTTGAACTAGTAATTCTATAGGTTGGATAAGTATTTTGTGTCAGATGAAGCTTATTTAGAGAAAAGATGACACTAGCTGGGATGAAATCCCAGCTAAAAGCATTTGTCTTGTTTCAGCCCCTCGTTTCTTTTTTTCAGAACCTCCTTTAAGGTGAAATATTCTGAACCATTTGGATAACTTTAAATATGCGCACCAATGACTTTTGTGATTGACAATCTTGAAATAAATAAATAATTATAATAACTCTTTATATATGATTAGCTTTTGTGCAGACTTCGTGCTAATAACCCTGTTTTTATGATTTGAAGCGCTGAATTTATGGTACTTTTGGTTATTTTCTTTACTAACTAGCCGATAAATGGAATAATTAAATCCTCATTTTCTTCCTTTTCCAATTGCTTGGGACTAGGAATAGTCCCAATTCCCGCTAATTCGCTAAATCTTCTAAAACAGCATTGTCATGGTTTTGACATAACTGTAAATATGATCTTCATAGGCAGAAGATTGGGTTGAAAGAGGTGGATATATTCACTTATTGGAGCCTTGTAGATAGAGCAGAGTTCTTTTCTATCGACGTTCTTCAGATACGATAAAGCAGCAATAAAATATAAGAAAAACATAAAAAAGTAGAATGAATTAACAAGCATCTACTAAACTGTTCATACTAAGCCCGAGTATGCGAAACGCTGCAAATGTCAACCTCTTTGATCACTAACACCGCTGTCATGCGAGCAAAAGATAGATATCAAATGTCTGTGATTAATGGATAGTTAATTGACCATTGGTTAGTAGCATCCGAGATAGTTTTCCCTATGGTTATCAGCTCACTGAACTGCTGGGAAAGAAAGTGGGTCAGCAGCATTTTCATAAGAGCACGAGAATTACTTGATGGGTAAATGGCAAAATTCTATTATTTAACGAAGTCAGCCTAGCGCTTTCACGAAGGTCTCAATCATCCTTTTATTTTCCGAAGTTTGAATTAACAAGAAAAATGAGGTAAAAATGGTAATTGGAGAAGGGAACAATTGTTTCGATATTTGTTAAAGCTGATATAAAATGTTTTATTGTTTAATTAGTAACATGTAAGTTAAAACAAAGAGAAAAAACCGTGACCATCTATGTTATAAAATTTCCAAGAGGTGAAAATGCTTGGAAGGTATGTACACTACATAATGTGGAGAGTACTATATGCGATAGGGACCAAGAGGGCTCGCAATTCTCCAGACAATTAAGAGGTAGTAAAATCCTTCAATTTTAAGATAGAATAAGAATGGCAAATTGGTTTAAGTTCTTTCAGATGTAACCATACTTCATACCTTCAACTGTAACAATTTCCTTCAAAATAGGATCGCCACGCATTGACCTCACTAACACTATCCACTTCCTTCAACTCTTTTACGTTCTACTAAGCATAAGATGGTGGGGAAAACATTGCTTCAGCTATTTTACTCTTGTTTACACATTATATATGTATGTTCTATCTCTTTGCAGAGAGCCACTTATACTGGCTAATGAGCAATTTGAATTCCTTAATTACTGGCGATAACTCGACCCAACCAAACAGCCATAAAACTTGCTCCAAGACTCACTTACCGTTTGGGATCTGTTGTTGCTGTTTATAACTCCCCAGAAGTAGATGATTTCTACTCCCTCCAACCCTTCTCGGAGATTAAGGGAGAAAGCTTTGATCCCACAGACTGTGTTCGAGGCCCTGTTAACGTGAGCACAATTACATAAGTAATTCCGCGCTTTTATTGAGGCTGTTCTAAGGAAACAAGTCAGAGAAGAGGGATGCTGTTGCATGCTGAGAGAATTTTATAGCCCTCTTCCTTTGCTAGAGGTTAATGCAAGAGCTAGGAGGTGGAAGTTTAATTGCAACTTAACCTCACGTGGGATACATTCAAATGGAGTGGTCCCACTCCAGTAGTGCATCCAGGTGGGGTGGTCTTATCATATCCCCTTGGAAATGAATTACCACTCTACACCTCTTTCCATGTTGCTCAAAAGGGTGGCTGGAGTTTAAACAAAAAAACACGGCCTTGTCTGTTCGGCGCCGTTTTAGAGCTCTCCCTAATTTCTTACAGGCCATGTTAAGCGTGTCTAGGCAACTTGTATTGGATCTAATACCTCTTGATATTTCTTAAAGTGCAAAAGATGGTAAAAATATAGAAGTAATGAAACAAAATATAGTTCTAGGAGTAGAAGTGTTCTTCGAGTAAATGTGGAATCCATTATTCCATTTCTTATTCTTACAAACTATTACTGCCAGTTAAAACTTTTGTTGGCATCGTATATTCATATGTTCTTGAAATTCAACGTTAATTTAACGCAGGGATGCACCATTTACCTAGGGGTGAAAAGCAATCGAGGGACCTATACCGGTGCAATTATTTATGTTACTCAGTCAAGTGGAATTGTAATTGAATGGAAGAAAAGGCAGATGTAGTGTTTAAATAGCGTCCCGGTGAAGCTTGAAGTGGGTCAAATGGTAGCTCTGAGGCCTTTTTGTCCGTACTACAAGACGAGCTCGAGGCATTTGGTTGAAAAGGTGACCGACAGCGCGATCTTCTCCGTCTCGCATCACTCCGCAATCGTGTGTGTGTGTGTGAGTTGAATGAGCAAAAGACAAACGATTGTCGTTCCAAAGGGGGAAGAGAGGAGCAGTTCGCGCTGTTATTCCGTGGCAGACGAAAGGAGCTGCTCCGAGCGGCACCAATCCCTCCCAAGTAGGCGCGCGAGTGTTGCAAATCCGAGACCAGCAGTAAAAGGCGAAGGGACACCACTCGTCTGTGGGTTAGCAAAGGCGGGTTTAAGAAATCTCGGAGTGAGGTGGATGGGAGCTTGTTTACAAGTTGAGCCATTATTTGTGAAACGCCATTTTTAAAGTTGTTGTCATTGAGTTTTGTGGTTTTATTACATGTAACATATTTTATCGATTGCCAAAACGAATAAACAGAAAAATATTTTTTCGCTTTTTATTTAAGTGAAAAATTATTATTACGGAATTAAACAAAGGACGATTATTAATAATAAGCCAAAGTTATTAAGTTAAATTGACTTTTTATTTCTTTGATTAATTTCTTAACTAAAAAAATTCATTTTTTTTTCTCGGATTATCTTAAAGATAAATATCCACGCCTTCAAATTCTTTTTTTTCATTGTTAAAAAATATTTAACACTGGCATAGAATTTAATACTCTGCTACGGTTCCCGTAAAAGTACTTTTCTATTTAAAAAATTTAAGCCGTGTGAAAAGTCGCTGCTGATTCAAAGATATAGAGTAAAGACTGAAGCAAGAAAAAAAGTCCTAATTATTCTTTATTGCTCAAGGAATTTGACAAGTTTAGGGAAATAGATGATACTAAAAGTGGTTAATAACAAAATCTTTGTGTAAAGGACCATTAATAAAGCATAATTTTCAGAAGGTGATTAAACTGCTTCAAGGACAATGGAAGACAGCGAAATCCATCAATCGGTGCTAACAGAATCCTTGGATGAAATTCAAACAAAATCTAAAGATCTTCAAACTTCTGAAGACGACCAGGAAATCTCAAATTCAGATTCATTAGAGATGGGTGTTTCCCTTCAAAATCAATGCCAAGAAGCGCCCACTTCTACAAGAACTGATTTAAAATCACTTATTCCCATGACAGAAAATTCTCCGGTACCTGTCGAAGCCCAGAACTCAGAACTTGGAAGGCATGAAAGCCCGTCGCTGTCCCACTGGCCAACAATTAAGTTGGGTCATTTGACTAGGGAGGATAATTCTGAGGAGTTTAATAAAGGGAAAAATCTACATGGCAGAAGGACCTGTTTTTCCATGTGCCAGGAACTTTCAATGGAGAGTGACCAAAGTGTTGGGATTTCGAATATTCAGACCAAATGCAATAAAAACCTTTCCCTCATTCAGCAAATTCCGAAAAATTTACCAGTCAGAAAAGTAATGGTGAAAAGATTTAACGAACTGGAGCAGAGTTGCCAGCTCGCGGGTCTGTATTTGAATTCACTGCAAGCAAATGTCATTCTCGAGGAGCCAGAATTACAGGAGAGTCACTCGGCAAGAGAGAAAGGGCATTACAAAGGAAAAGAAGAACTAGCAGAAAAAAAGAACACTAGTAGTAAAGAAGAACAGCACCAAATGACTCTGTCCTTCAACGACCAGAAAACAGGCGAAACGTCAAGACGATTTCAGGGCAAATTATTACGCCGAATTCCAAGTCCTCTTTCTTTCCAAAGCACTACCAACTTTAGCGATTTGTTACATGCCCATACCATAAAGAAAGGAGTTAGGACCAAAAATAACTGCCATTTTTGTGGCCAAACTTTACCCAGGACCAAAGGATTGCGAGTTTCGGAGACCGAAGACTTGATTACGGATGAGACTGAAATTTGTCCGAACTGCCAAACTCTTCACGCTCATCTCGAACTATTGAAAAAAGCTCCTTCGATCACTCCTTCGGAGGATCGAACCCATTTTAATGCCAATTTAGAGAAGGAGCAACAAAATGCTGATCCCATGAACGATGGGTCGCAATGGAAAGAGGAAGCAGGTAAATTTGTCTAATCCACTTTCGATTATTTATAAAAGTCTAATAAAATAGGATAAAGAAATTGGTAGTTTCTTTTTCAGCGATTTGTACTCACTTAAGATTCTATTTATCTGCGGAAGCCTACAGTTTAACGTGGGATCCGAACTACGGATATCTACAGCATATGGTAGCAGCCGTAAAGTCGACCCGAATCCTGTCTCCATCCGGCGACTAACCACATCCGATGTGGCTTAACTTTGTTAAAATTGTAAAAAAAAAACAGTTTTGCCATTCGGCTTGGTAAAATATAAGTAAGTGAAAAAAAAGTAGTTAAGAATCTCTTTTTTATATATATAAAACCAATAAAAAGTATAGATGCAAGTTGATTTTTGAAAGAAATCACATAAACAGTCATGCAAACAAACTCTTATGGTATAATCATTTCTCTCCGACATCATTCGTATTTCTCCGAAAAGGCTGACGCCCAGTTCAGTAGCCTTTTGTTACTTGGAAAATTCTTCACTAAATACAAATAAGGTTTATCGTTCATTTTACCTATTTGAGAGGATATATTTTCCATCTCATGCCTCTCACAAAGGATTAGAAGGTGAGCAGAGTTGGGGAATAAGACAACCCTCTACAACCAAGCTCGCTGCGCTTAACTCTGCACCAAATTGATAGATTTTATCACTTTAAAATTTTCCTTCGTGTCATATTAGGTAAGTCGCGAGTTTGGACGTGACCAGTATCCAAGAGACGAGCCTTGAAACGCTGTTAGAGAGAGCTGCAAAGCACGGGCTAGAATGAAGTTCCTGAACTTTCGATTAAAGAAAATATGAAGCGATGAATTTGGAGGCTTTAATTTTGTTCAACTTATATAGTCTATTGATGAAGTGGGCAAAATTATAAAAAAGGAAGCATTTGCCCAATGCTTCTGGAATGGGTTGGCAATGAATTCGGGCCTCCTAGATCGGTGGAATTAAAGCAAGGCCTATTTGGAAGATGAGGTCAAAGGTAGGCTAGAACCTACGTGAGAGCAGGACGATGAAGAGGTATCCTGTCCCTGATCGGTCGAGGATACCAAAGGTCAGTTGTCAGGTTCTGGTTGGCGGCTTATTTCTTCGACACGGAGAAGAAAGTGACTTAGATTCGCCACTTGAGTGACGATCGCGCTTCGCCATGATTAATAAAGCGAATCTTTGCTTAAAAAAAGAGAAAACAATCAGGGATTATCTGGCACGGTATTTTGAAAAGAGGTTGGTTACAATGTTGTGGAAGTAAAAATAGAAAGAAAATTCAGTAACCAGTTAGCCAAAAGAGAAGATTGCTTGAAACGTGTTGGATTGGGAGGGGTACTTCTCCTGAATCTGCCCCCAGCATTCTGCGAAATGATAGTCTTATAGCGGAGCTAGGGTGAATAAATTTGTTGATTAAAAGATGCATCCGCAGTGGTCTCTCTTTTCCTTCTCTTCTGCTCCGGATTTCTTTTGGATTCATTCATATATTCTCAGGTTTTGGTCACACCTTCTTTGTGCGAGCGCACAGTGTGCGCGCATTATTTGAAAATGGTTTGTGGACATCTTTTCCCCTAGTTGGGATCTATCTAGTCTTTGAATTAGTAGTAGAAGAACAGGTAGATAAAAATGACCAAGCCAGGCTTAAATATATACATGTTGTCACACCTATGTCTGTTTAATTATAATTTAACTCCTTTTTTACCGATTTTGATCAAAGTTGCACACTTTAAAGGTATTAATAAAAAGTTTTATTAATGCTAAAATCTTTTGATAACAATGTATAATTATTTTAGATAAATCGGTAAAATAATAATGAAGCTATATGTAATTAAAAAGTAATGGATATAGTTGAGACACCCTGTATCTTGTTACGTTAATGGAGGACTTTTGACACGATTATTTTTGAAGATTTTGAAGAGGTTCGAATGTGGTTTGTTTTTTCATGTAAAACTCCTGGCCTCTTATTTACCTCGTTTCTTTAACTGCATCAGATAATGCGATACTAGTCATACACTTAAAGGTTTTTAAGCATAAATGTCTTTTAGCAATTCTTTGAACTGATGACCTATGTAGATGGCCAATCTATTGTGCCGTTTACATTGGTATTATCAGAGCTTTGCCTTCTCTGTCTTTATCCTATCTTATAGCCTCAAAGAAAGCTTCATTGCCGGGGCCAGCCAGTGTTCATTAACACAAGCCCATGACACTTAACTCGGAGCGATAAAGCTCGCATTTTGATTCCTATGGAAGCCTACTATTAAATTTTCAAGTGATCTTTCACGCCTTTTCTCCTGAGTTAAGATGAACCCAGGGACAGTTTCAAAATTTCTACATTTCTGACATTCTTTGGTTGAACACTTCTGGTGCGATGCTGACTCGTTCCAACTTTCAATTAGATTTTAAAAGAGACAAAGGCAACAGTACGGATTTTTCTAATTAAGAATCGGATATTATTTAAGAATTCTGCTTAAACTAAAATTCTTGTTTTCTCGTAAAGATCGATTTAGAATATTATCTTCCTCCCTAATTTCCCTATTTATGGATCTAAGATGAAAAAAAGAATGCTGCAAACCCATGTAAAGGTGGATAAAGATGTTGAGTTATGCATAAAATCAAAGTTAGCAATATATATTGGGGTTCAAAAGTTTTTAAAAGATTTCAAATAGTTTGTAATAATATAATTGATATTACTCGAATTTTATGGATAGTCAAGAAAAAAGTAGACCTTTACTAGACAGGTTTTGTTATGTTGTTACACGAGTTTTGAAGTTATAATTATTCAAAACCACTCTGGGATTTTTCGTATATATATATATATATATATATATATATATATATATATATATATATATATATATATATATATATATATATATATATATATACGAAAAATCCCAGATCAGTTTTGAATAATTAATTAAGGCGAAATACACAATGGTCTTCAACAAAATTTGCATATATATATATATATATATATATATATATATATATATATATATATATATATATTAGTGTAGATGGGTAGCAGTCTTTCTTGAATGCAAATTTTGTTGAAGACCATGGTATATTTCGCCTTAATCAATTTCCTTTGATAGGCCTCAATGGGTTGTTCGGCTTATGAATTCTACATTTCTATACAGATATCCTAGTGTGTAATCGCCGATGATCTTTTTGAAGTGAAATACTCCGATGAGTACATTAGCTTTAGTTATTTGTCCATTTATTTTCTTTTTTAAGTCTTCTGTTGGATCTTTTTTCATACGTTTAAATTTAGTGGTGTCGCTTAGGATGGTATTCAATTTGGTGTTATATTCTTCTTTGTTTAGAATAACGTATACTCGTAATTTAGATTTTTCAGCTTTTCTTATGACTATTTATTTGTTGTTTTTTTAGAGTATTGATGGCCTTACGTATCTCTGGTGTTATAAGTTTGTTGGCATTAAAGCACCTTCGATGTGTTAATTACGAATTATTCGCAGGAGCGGTTGCCGTTATTGCAATAAAGAAAGGGATTAAATACAAACAAATAAGAAATCTAGAAGGATCCTACCTCGCGATTGAGGTCGAACTCGACATAGGAAAGTTGGTCATTGCTACCCAATATTAACCGCCAAAGAGAGACGTGTTACCATTCACACTCTCACTGGCCTATTTGGCAGAAGAGCCCTCACTATATTGATGAGAGATCTGAACGTCAGATGCCGAATATCCGGTGACAGTACCTTCAACGGTATATGAAGAAGCCTGGACCTATTGCTGGACAGAAATATTGCCCAGCGAATAGGCCCCGACTTCCTGACCTTTGTCAGAGGAAGAAGTGCCACAAATCCGGACATCTGCCTGACGAATCGTCAGCTACCGTTCAATTAGTAAATGGAACCAGTCCCGGTTACATGTAGTGACCGTATAGGAATCCTACTCACTATCAACAGGAACCCTACGCGTGCCTTCTCTAGGTATACGATCCGTCCAACTTGGACGAGGCAATTCTCGAGGAGATTAACGAGGCACTCGATGACCTCAATAACCATCTCATCAGTGCAGATAGGGTTTGTATCCATAAATCCGAGTATAGGACCATATCTACCTACATATTGACCGAATACATGAAGGATTTATACCATGAGTTGAAATTATTGTATGAGATCAACATCAGGATTGCATCAGTTCACTCAATGCAATGAAGTAAAGAAATCAAAGAAGAACTCAACCAGTTGATCCTCGAACAACAATGGAGACAATGGGATAATGCGATCGATAGCCTCGATCACGAAGCAACTCCCAAAGAGTTTTGGAAAAAGATCAGACGTCAAAAAGGATCGACTGGAAGGAAGAAGATCGAACTACTAAAAGAAGTCGGAAACATCGAAACGGAAGAAGGAAGAATTGAAGAGTTATTCCTAAGTTAATGAGAAAAAATCTTCAGTATAACTGAGAAGGAAAACGAAGACTATGACCTAGAGTTTGAAAGCAACATCATAGACGAATCTTCAGTATTACTTAATGGAAAAACGAAGATTATGATATAGAGTTCGAAAGCAATATCATAGCCGAGCTTAACGACCAAATACACAGACGCACCCTCACCACCAGGTTAATAGACAGCGCGACGGAGCCACCGATATTACCCGAAGTAGAACTACTCGGCGCGCTTCGCTCATTCCAACAAAAAGCCCGAGGACAATCGGGGTTTACAAAGTTAAACTTTGAAAAGGCACCAGCCAATGCTATCGAAGGGATGAGAAGGATATTTACTGCCTGTCTTAAAACGGGATACTTTCCAGATGCTTATAAAACGGCTAAAGATGATTTTCTTGCCTAAGCACGGGAAGGACCCAGCGTTGAAGGGGAGCTACAGGCCAATTTCAGTTCTAGAATTTGGCGGGAAGCTCTTCGAGAAGATCCTCAACCGAAGGCTGGTGTCTCACCTGGAGGAGAACTTCCTCTATAACCCACAACAATTTGGGTTTAGGAGGAAGCGAAGTACGGAGATGGCGATTAATGTCATCACGGAAAAGCTAGCCCAAGCAAAACGGGAAAGAAGTTACATGGACATTGTTTGTCGAGATCTATCAAAAGCGTTTGATAAAGTATGGCAACGGGGAATGCAATACAAGATCTTATGACTGGCCCGAAGTGAAAACTTAGAAAGAACTCTGTGACTATGTCATGGAGAGAGCGGCGTATATCAGTTTAGAGTGCACGGACGGACCGAAGTTTCCGCTCACTGCGGGCCTCCCACAGAGGGAGGGGTGCCTGTCCCCCACTCTCAACTTGATTTACACCACTGATGTCCTACAAGCCCCTGTAAGCCCCACTTACCTCAATATTCAATTCGCCGATGAGTTCACCCAGATAATCACTTGGCCATGGAGGAATGCGCCTTGGCAAGCTCATATGACAGCAGCAGAAATTGAGAACCTTGACTCCTACGAGGCTCGGTGGGAAATCCACATGAAACAAAAAAAGTTCAAAGTAGTTACCATAGGCAGAAGACTACTATACGACGTCAGGGTGGGTGATAGACGCTATCCCTTCACCACGGAGTGCAATGTACTCGGAATGAAGATTACTTCAACCGGGTACAAGAAGCACGTCCGTGAAAGAATCACCAAGGCCACAGCTTCAGTCAAAACTCTATACTTGTTCAGAAATCTCTGTGCCAACAATAAAAAAAAGATCTACAATGTACTTGTAAGATCGACGCTGCTATACCCGGCTTCCGTCCTCTCGTTTGTCTCGAAGGCACAAAAGAGGAAACCACAAGTGGTGCAGAACAAATGTGTGTAGGTAATTACAGGTACATACAGGCGAGAAAGAAGACGCCAGGAAGAGCTTCACCGGGAGGCTGGGTTAAGTTCCATTAACGTTGTCATAGAAGAACTGATAAGGAATATGCAGGAACAGGTTAATCGAAAATTGAACGATGATATCGTACAAATGATTAAGCAGAACAGAAGAGCAATAAGTCACGCCAGATTTCTGAGCTCCTCTAGGCTTTTAGCTGGCGGAGCAGAAGTGCCGTTCTACGCATGGAAATAAGAATGTTTTTACCCAAACAAAGAAAACCAAGCAAGAAAAGACTACCTAATTACAAAGCCTCGCCGATTTCTACAAGAATTCATCGATGAAGACCAAACTATCACGAAGAAGACACGATTTACATTCACTATAAGATATACAAAAAAAAACAAACACTAAGCATAATACTAAAGACAACAAAAGAACCACAAAACAAAAAAATATTTAAAAGCGATAGGCCTGATTAGCAGGCACTTAGCATCCCTTTGCACCCTACCACACATCTTTCTCTTTTCACCACTTGTCTATTTTCAGCTATCTTTCCCCACACCATTTCTTTATCTCCTACCCACACCTACCCACTTACATCGTTCAGTCCGATTCTGCCTCCAACACATTTCATTCATCGTTAAAGGAGGAAAGAATACATAAAGTCGCTCGAAAAATGATCGAATAAGATCGAAAGCTCAGCGATTAAGTTTAGTTTTTACCAAACCCATTCATTTAAAAGAGAGATGAATATACGACAAGTGACCTACCATCTACAATGGAATAAAAAAGACAGTTAGAAGAATATAAAGTTGCCAAAGGAAAGTGATTAAGTTGAAATATACCATAGTCTTCAACAAAATTTGCAGATATATATATATATATTATTCGCCTCGGGCAAATAATAAATAATGATTTAAAATGATATTTATGGTCCCCCCCCCACTTTTAAAAGATAATCATTTATGAAAATTATCAAGAAACTAAAAAATGCAGTCAAATATAACAATTATTATATATATATATATATAAATATATATATATATATATATATATATATATATATATATATATATATATATATATATATATATATATATATATATATATATATATATATATATATATATATATATATATATATATATATATATATATATATATATATATATATATATATATATATATATATATATATATATATATATATATATATATATATATGAGGAATTAAACCACATTCTTCGAAGACAATTTAATTCAGAACAGTTTCGATGTATCTCACAACCTTTTTCAACTGACACTGGGTAGAAAATATAAGAGAAATGCATATAAGCATAACACAAGATCCCCTCTTTTTTTCCCCCAATCCCCTACTTGTGGCTAATCTGGGGGGAGGGGGTAGGCCTAAACATATTGAGGGCTGTAATTTAACTATTTTGTTTATTTGCGATCTTATTACAGGATTAAAAGAAAATTGACCCTCAGATAGATTTAAATTAGGAACTGACGATATCAAGCTCGATTCTATGATTTTTCTCTTAACATAGTTAGCCGATTTAAATACCATTTTACTTCCATTGAAATCGATCATATGATTCTTGTCTCTAACATGGCAAAATATTCCACTGCTTTCGCTGCCCAGTCTATTATCTCTTTTGTGTTCGTACAATCTCTTGTCTAGATTTCTCCACGTTTTTTAAGTAACGCATTTTCTCGTTAATTTCAAACTCAAACTTTGTTTAACTAACTTCATTTATTGTCAAACTTCAGACCTTCCTTAAATAACTTCATTTATCGTCAAACTTGAACTCAAACTTTGTTCAAATAACTTTATTTATTCTAAAACTTTAGATGTTACTCAAGTAACTTCAAACTTTGTTTAACTAACACTTATTTTTAAACGTCAGGCAGTACTCAAGTAACTTCATTTATCGTCAACCTATTATATTTAATATTTCAATCGTTCGAACTCTACTCAGGCTGCACTCCTACAGACTTTATTCAAACTCAAATACCTAAACATTTAATCGAATTGTTATCTTACTTTATTTCAACTAACGAGGGAAGCTAGAAAGTATAAGCGTTTTCGGCCTCCTTAGAAAAGGAAGCATTCTATTCCAAAGCGAAATTAATTGAATCCGACTGATTCCTACTTTTCCTATCTAATCATTAACATTCAAACTAATAAGTTGGTGACGCCCCTTTGCAACGGTGTAATGACACTGGCATACTGAAGAATATCGAGCTACGAGACCGCCAACTAAATCACGAAGCCTATAAAGTCTAGCCAGCCGATATGAGCAGTTTCCTCTCTTCTCAGTTTCGTGAAACGTGTTAATGAATTGAATTGTTTTCGCTCTTATTACCTACTTATGCACTGTTAATTTCCTGTTTTTTAATTGGCCCTCGCTATTTTCAATCATGGACAAGGTATTTCGACCACATAATGAAATTCACAAAGATCAGAATGACAATTGCTGTCAAGCCTGGTGGCATCTTGGACCGATTCACGTTTGAGGTCAGGTGCAGAAAAAAGCGATAGTACTGTGTTTTTTCAGCAACCAAAGAACTTAAAACCCATTCGTAACCCAATGGAGGGTCACCCTTTCCACCTCGCGGGATATGAAAACCCCCTCGTCAGGTTCTAGGACGGAAGAGTGATATGTATGTACGAATAGAGGAAGGGGAAAGAGACAAGGGGCAGGTCCCTCTGAAGGTATTTTTTTAGTCCTCTCTTGCCGTGAATCGAACCCGTTTCCCAGGTGCGGAAAGCCAACGCCTTTTTCCACCAGGTTAAGTTGCAATGTGCAGAGCCTCAGTATAACGTCACTACAGTGAAATTTAGAGTTGCAGCAACATATAGCCACATTCACACTGTCTCATACACCACAGCATAACTAACAAATGTAACATATTCCGTGCCCCAAGGGATAATGAAACCCCCCCTTGTACTGTAACGAAAAAAAAGTGAAAGTGAAACTAGTTAATTGATGAGATTAGTCTCAGTATATAATTTACCACACCATGTTCAGTTAATCAGAGGAATTACTTAGAGATAATTGCTATGCCGGACCCTTTGTAGAAAAAAAATGTTAATCATCCAAATTTAATGTTCCTTAATTAGCGACCAATGGTCAATTTAGTCTAGTGTGGAAGTAGAGACGGTAAATTTCATACCAAAACTCGCCTCGTCTAGTAAAGAAAACTGCGCTGTAACGCTGTGAGGGTATGCTGATAGTCTAGCAATGAGGAGCCACTAGTGGCGGAAAACAATCCCTTGTACTGCGACGGCACAAGTGAGGGTTAAAATCCCCATTTGATGAAGTTCTTTATGGGGCTGTTCGATTGGTCTATTGAATAGTCACTGGTTTGGCGTGGATGAAGTGTGTCTAATATAGTGTGAAAGCGGCTAATCATCCCTATAATAACTGCATAGTCTCGTTTAATAAATATTAATCTAAAAAACAGATGCGTCATTAACGTGCATTTCATTCGTATTCAGAACAATATCCATTCGAAAACTATATTTTGAGGAATTTTTTTATTGTCATAAAATAAGCTTTTTATTTCATAAACAATTAATTCTTTTCTTTGAGATTATAAAGGTAGTTGGAACTTCATAAGATATCTCGTCTATTTATCTGGCGAATTTGGGATTCTGGTCAATCCCTAGATGTGTGAGCCTTTCTTACTCACGCCTGGTAACGATTAGCTTTTATTTTGTTGTTTGTACACCTGTTATATTAAAAAACAAGGTCTGCTGACTTAAAGGTTGCGTTATTCTGATTTCTGATCTTACAGCCTTCATAACTTTCATTAATTCCTGGACTAACCTTGGGAGGACCTTCTCAATTTTACATTCGAAAGAGAATGTAAAATCATATGTGTTTCAAATTTCGTTAGAATCAACCGAATAGTTATGATGTTATTGCCAAACAAAATAATTCCCGGGCTAACTTTGGAATTACTTTGGCAATTATGTCATTCAAAAGAGAATGTAAAGCAACATAAACGTTTCAAATTTCGTTAGAATCGGCCTAATAGTTATGATGTTATTGACAAAACGAAATAATTCCCGGGCTAACTTTGGAATTACTTTGGCAATTATATCATTCAAAAGAGAATGTAAAATAACATAAGGGTTTCAAATTTCGTTAGAATCGGCCTAATAGTTATGATGTTATTGCCAAAACGAAATAATTCCCGGTCTAACCTTAGGAGGACTTTGGTAATTATATCATTCTAAAGAGAATGTAAAACAACATAAGGGTTTCAAATTTCATGTGGTAAACATCTCTCGTGTACTAGGCGTAGCCGTGCTGAGCAAAACCTATTAGTCCACTCTCACAGCTTGTTCTCTGAAGATCTCAACCCACAAACCCTAATAATAAGCTATAAAGTCCCGTTAGTAGTTCAAGTGGTTAACATTTTGGTCACCACCACAACAATCTTTCCCGGACATAAATTTAATGAGTTCTGACATTGTGACTTTAAAGTTCTGTTTTAAACCTCCACTGAATAAAAAAAAAACCAGCTCGGTAACTGGGTAGTTAATTTATAGAAAGGTAGAACACATATTTAAATGATACTAGAATCAAGTTCTGCTGTAGACGTTATTAACTATTTTATTTTCTAAATGAAAAAAAACATGGAAACTAAAGTGACTAGTAAGGGTAAATTAAGGAACACGGCAAAAGAGGATAAATAGTTAGAATTATTGAAAACTGTTAAGGGAGACAACTGCCATCATAAACTTAAATTTTGGATTGGAGTTTCTATATAAACATAAGTTCGTACAAAGGTCCCTATCACTCAAAAGTACGACATCTCCCTCTCCTTTGGCCGTATGAATCATACGAACTCCTAATCTGAGTGAAATTATTCAATGAAAAATGTATTTTATTTCTGAAAAAAAAATGTTAGAAATGTTAGGACAAAATGTCGAAGAAGAGTAAAACAATAGTAAAGAAAATCACGTATGACAGACAATGCAATAACAACCAGAAATAAATTGAAAAATGGACATTCAACTTATTGGTAGAAATGGAGTAATGTTATTTTTTTTTTCTTTTTCAGGTATGTAATCGTTAGTATCGGAAAACTGACTCTGGCGACCTTTCCGAAGCCAACTAAACTAACTTAACTTCGTATAATGGAAGGAAAAATTCAAAGTTAGAATATATGGCCACTTTCTCTCTTTCTCTCTCTCTCTCTCTCTCTCTCTCTCTCTCTCTATCTCTCTCTCTCTCTCACTTGGCTACGGCGAAGTGAGCTACGGCGAATTGGGCTTCGGTGAGTTTTCCCACCCTATATCAAGGTGCTGAAAGGCTCTTTTAATTAATGTGAGTACACTAATATTTTTGTCTGGTGTGACGCTCGCCCTTAAGGAGTACTATTAGCCAAGAACTTTAGTTCCTCGAATCAATTAATCCGGATAACACGGTTGAAAGCATTGCCTCCATATTTTCTCCCATAACAATTCTAGCACGTTTAAATTTAAACTTTCTTCTTTAATGCTCTAAAGTCTAGGGCATAGGTGCTATAATTTTATCCCTTTTTAACCTTCAGTCAATGGAAGCTAATGTGACACTCCAATGAAATTCATTTATTTTATTTCGGATTGATTTGATTTATTAATAATGGACGGAACTTTCAGTTAAAGGTTAAAATCCAATGCAAGAAGCATAGAACGTTTTGATGTACAGGGTGTCCATAAAGTCGTATTAAAAAGAAATGTAAGAATTTTAACTGATTTATCGAAGCAGTTGCTTCTGTATTATTTTTTAGTTTTAAAGATACTATATGGACACCCTGTACATCGAAAAACTAGCTCATCTTATTATATAAGTTTACTATATACAATTATAGTAATGCAGTGGTAATACCAAGGAGTAACAAGGAAAATAAGTAACCTAGAAGACCTTACCCTCCATTCAAGTAGAGGTACCTTTGGACTAGCTGTCGAGCGGGCACTTCTCCGCTCAATTGCCTTACGTCTTCCCTAAACAGCTACTTTCAAGACTTTTTCTAGTCTTGTCTTGAACTGGTCAACAGAACTGCTGTTGACAACCTCCATCGGAAGTGCGTTCCAGCAACCGCAGATACTGTACGTGAAAAATTTCCCACACAGATCGCGTTTGTAACGCTTCAGCTCAAGTTTGAAGCCGTGATTTCTTGTTCTGCTCTCGTTAAGGCTAAAAATATCCCTATAGTCAATATTTTCAGACCCTCGAAGTATTTTGAAAACTTCGATGAGCTGACCACGCAGTCTACGGGTTTCCAACAAGAACATATCTCATTCTCTTAATCTATCTACGTAACATTTATGTCTGATAGAAGGAACCAGTTTGGTTTCCCTGGCTTACACGCGTTCTAATCTCGGGATGTCCTTTCGAAATGAAGGGTTCCAAAACTGTACGACATACTCCAGGTGCGGTCTGACAAGTAAATTGTACAAACACAGTACTATTTCCTTGTTCCGATATCCAAACTGGCGTTTTATATAACCTAGCATCCTTTGGGCTTTCTTCTCTGCCTCAACACACTGCCTCGAGAACAAGAGATCACTAGTTATAGTTACACCCAAGTCCTTCTTAGTGTCGGGAGATTCAAGAGCAGTGCCCTTAAGGATATAATGAGATTGGGGGGGCGGTGGCCGATATGCATCCCCTTGCATTTGTTCACGTTAAAAGGCATTTGCCACGTGTCTGACCACTCCCCAATCTTCCAAAGATCTTCCTGCAGGCAGGCAGTATTTCAATCCTTTGCAACGTTCATACCAAGCTTGGTATCGTCGTAAAATTTAGAAATCTTGGCAACCATGTCACCGTCCATGTTGTTGACATAGATGATGAATAGTAGTGGTCCCAGGACAGAGCCTTGAGGCACCCCGCTAGTCACGGGCACCCATTCAGAAGCCTATCCATTCACCACCACCCGTTGCCGTCTGCCACTTAGCCAGTTCTCTATCCATCCTGCTACTTTTCTATATATGCCTAGCGCTCGCACTTACTGGAGAAGGCGGCGGTGTGGTACCTTATCAAAGGCTTTTTGAAAGTCTAAATAGACCACATCCACCGCCTTGTCCCGATCGTGCTCACTGAATACGAAGTGGAAGAATTCCACAAGGATCGTCAGGCATGACCTTTGCCTTCGGAAGCCATGCTGGGAACTCCTCAGTAGCAGGTTTGACTCTAAATACGACGTCACTTTGTCCACCATGATGCTTTCCATGAGTTTACCGACTATCGAAGTCAGACTGATAGGTCGGTAGTTCGACGGTTGGTTACGGTCTCCTTTCTTGAAGATAGGAGTCACCTCCGCTTCACGCCAGGCTCTAGGAATGCATTCCGTCCGGATTGACATGTTGAAGATTGCACTCAGGTGTCGTGACACTTGATCGCGCACTTCTTCCAACACTTTAATGAAAAACCCATCCGGTCCAGGTGACTTATTCGTCATTAGATTAGTGATCTCTTTTCTGTTTCTCCTTCGGTGAAGTACATATCCTTCAGTTTTTCCCCCAAATAGGAATCCGTTAGTTGGGGGATGGGACTACACTCTTCCGTAAACACTGAAGAGAATTAGTCGTTGAGGAGGTTAGCATTTTCTGCATCTGAGTGCTTTAATGTCTCCTCCTCATTCCTCAAAGGGCCAATCGTTCGACGGATTGGTTTACGGCTATTTACATATCCAAAGAACTCCTTGGGATTCTCTTTACAAAGTCTCGCCACTTGGAGTTCCTCAGACCGCTTAGCCACCCTTATGCTGGACTTCACTCTCCTGGCTAGCCTCCGGTATTAGACAAAGTCACCCAAGATCTTGGATTGCCGGTACACATTTCTATTCTCCCTAAGCAGTTGGCCGATTTCTTGATTAAACGACTTTGGTTAAACAGAGGACCGACGGGGGCATTTCAGAGGGATGAAACCCAATTTAAGACTCATGAATGTAGTTTTGAAACTGCTCCACGATTCTTCAAGAGCCTCACACACTTCTTGCGTCAGTCAGTTCAGCATGAAGACCTGCAAAGTCTGCTCTTTTCAAATCAAGTTTCCTCGATTTACTAGTTGCAGGCCCTGCCTTGGGGACTTTTACTACAAATCTAATTAGTCGGTGGTCACTGCCACCAAGCTCTTCGCCAACAGAGAGGTCCTCAACGATGTTATCTTCAGAAGTGAAAACCAAGTCGAAGATATTATCTCCTTTCATTGGCTCTCTCACCCATTGAGTCAGGAACTCTTTGTTCGCGAACTCCAAGAGTAGTGCGTTCTCGCCACAGGGTTCTCTGGTTTCCCAATTAACATGGGAATTGAAGTCACCCATGGTGATACACACTACGTCTTTTACAAGTTCGCCCAACAGCTGGTACAGACTCCTGTCCTGTTCTAAGAGTTGGGCAGGGGGTCTGTAAAGCACCAAGGTCCTGTATCTGGCAGGAACTATCTCTAGGCCAACATCTAGTAGTTCATGGTCGGATACGATGTTGCAATACGTCGAGTTGAGAGTATCCTTGACATACAACATCACACCGCCACCCTCTCTGTCTGGCCTATCTTTCAGGAAGAGCTGGTAACCGGGAATCGTGAATTCACCTTCAAAATCTTGGCTTGAGGTTTTTATCCATGACTCTATTATGGCCACCATATTAGGTTCTTGTGTTGCTACGAGGCCACGCAGCTTAAAAAAACTTGTTCTTGATTGACCTCACATTAAACAGAAGAACTTTCAGGGAGTCTGCGAGTGTAGGACTCCCTACACTCTTCCGTTTCCCGGCTTGTTTACTTGTTTGGTGGCCTCCCTATTTGCGACCTCCGAGAAGGTCGTTCCAGGAGTGACATGGGTGTACTAGCGTACGTCAGCCTTGACTCTAGGCCTGACAGTCCTTAGGGTCCGTTCCACGACATCTTGTATTATGTTGCAGAGTACAGCCTTTCCTTTAAAGGAAAAATGTACTCCATCCCTTTGGTAGAGATCGTTTCTACCATAGAAGGTGCGGTAAGGGTCCACAAAAAGACCCCCTCCGCCGTACACAAATCTCCCAGGCGTCGATTAAGGGAGATTTTCTTCGAGTGAGCGGTTCGGGTTGGACCTCTTCTCGGAAGCATCCCGACCACTACACGTCTGCGTGTTTTCAGCCCACAGTCGTCCACAGCACCCATGACTGTGTTGAAAATATTTTCTGTGGGGCCTGTTCTTCCTCTTCTTAGTTAGAGGTCGTTGCCACTTACCATTAGGGCAACGACTAAGTTCTCAGAAATCTGAGATTTCTCCGCCTCTACTCTGATCTGCTGGTTTTTCCTTCCTGGTAGGCAACTTACCTTAACATTCGTGCAAAGGCGTGCTACTATCAGGCGTTGCAGAGCCCGTGCTTGAGTCCCCAATAAGGTTGACCCTCGCACATTTGTATGCACTCTTTTCTTTTGCGAGAAACTTATCTCTTTCGTCTCCGTATTTCCCTTGTTTTTCTTGTTCTTCTTCCCTTTTTTCGATCTCCATTTGTCTTTTCCTCTGTTTCTTTTTTCTATTATTCTCGTTCCACTTTCCCTTGCCCACCAGTAACGGTGGAATCCTCCACACTGGAGTGAGCTGCATTAAGGTCGTTGTTTTTCTTCTTTTTTTCTTTTTCTTTCTCTTCTTAGTTTCTCCGCATGGCTGAAGTGGCACTGCCAATGCAGTTTCAGCTCCTTGAGTTGGAGTCTCATCAGCGGAACCCTTCAAGTCAGTGGGAGTTTCGTCTTGAGCTTGAGCTGACTGGGCCTCTAATTTAGAGGCTAGTTCATGGATTCTCGAATCGAGACGCCAAATCTGAAGCGCGTGCTCCGTTTCTAAAGTCTGTAGTTTAGTTTACAGTGCCCTAGATTTTTCTTCGGAGGTTGTGAAGAGATCTTTCAGTTCATTGCAGTGTGCCACTGCCTCTCGGACCTCTACTTTAAGGATGCAGTCGGTGCTTATACTTCCCGGGTGGCATTTTGAAAAAAATCTTTCCGGGAAGTTCACGCACCACTTGTTCTTCTGGCATATCGCACATGTATATTTAAGTGCAGCTGGACCTTTTTCCCTGTCATTTTGAACACTCTCTCACTCAGAAATTTGCGACCAATCAATAGTAAAAAAGGGGTTGGTGAGTTCTCCCCGTGTGAGTCGCTCCCGCCTGTCGATGGGAGACGTTTCGGATCTTCCAGAAGGCACGCTATATGTGCTGCTGTTCGTCCCATCGAGTCGTCAAACCTCAGCGTGCCGTGGCTCTCAACCAAGCAGCACTGACGGTCCCCATAGGGGCCATAGATTTCTCACCAGGTGAACAACGGAGCATGCCCCTTACTAAACTCCTACTAGTTCCCTTCACGACGGCCAAGATCTCGGAGCAGCGTTCAATGGATATCTCGCTACACCAAGAGACTCAACCCAAGGCTTTTTATTGACCTGGCAACCAACCTGGGAACAAAGGGCCGTCACCTCGGACCGATGCTACCAGAGGCACTCGTCAACGGTCACTGGGAATGGTCAATAATTATGCGCCAGGAGAGGGGTAAACGGGGCACTACCCTCATCCCATTCATCGTGCCCAACACCTAGGACACCTCTAGTCTTAGTCTCTCTCAACCAGTCAGCGTCGATTGGCGATGTTTATAGAGGTTCCAATGCCTCTCTTCTGATGCATGAGGTAGCTGCCAGGTCTTATATGTAGAAAGATGGAAAGAAGGGTAAGAGTGACATGATAGGAGTAGGGTTTTTTGTAGTTTTTTTTGTTTTTGTATAATAAGTGGAAGAAATAGGATAAAAGTGAAAAATGAGAAGGATAGAATAGAAAAAAAGGAGGAAGGACGCACTTAGTGATATTCGGACGAGGCTTAGTGCATTGCGCATAATTTACCTCACGCGATTTGAGAACCCCATATCCATCATGAAATTACGCGCAAAGATCAAGTTCAGAACATGAAAAAAATTTCTGAGTAGAGGTGTGTCATCAGATGTAATGGTGTTTCTCTTTGTAAAGTGTAAGGCAAAAAAGTTGTAAATCGAAGATTCACATTGTTCTTATAATTTCGGGTTCGCGCCAAAGGATGATGCTACCAATTTGAAACCGTTAAATCCGTTAAATTTAAAATTCGTAAGGGGGCTGGTAGAAGCTCTGCCCCAGAAGAGTGAGCATAAATCTTATCAATACTGAATAATTGACTTTTTATCTCATTCGTGACAAATATTTAAAAATTTATGGGTTTTAAGCTATAGTATAAAAATATTAATAGAATGGATCAAATCAGGTTGAATAAACGAGGGAGACAATAAATAGGAAATAAAAGTGCAGGATAACAGACAATTTTCGCTATTGAACATCCTCTACTCCTAGAACTTTTAAAAATTTGTGTATTAACGTGAGTGAAGATTATCCCCTTTAAAATTATTATTAATCTTTCATTTCATCATTAAATTCTTCAACTTATAAGTGTTAGTTAGGGGGAGAGCGTGTTTAATGGCTCATACAGGGCTCCTCTATTGTGCCCTCTACTTACACAGACACTTTTATGTGTGGTGTAGAACACTACCTAACCTATGTAGGTTCTGTTGTAGGGCATATACGAAAGAACGAATATCTTTTTAGACTAGTAATTTCAAGCTATTAGAAGAATATAATGCAAAGACACCAAAACTATTTGAAAAAAACATCCAGAATGACTAGTAAACTTTACTAATACACTTCAAGATTGATGTTGTGTGTACACTTCCAAGCAGGTACCTAAAGTAAGCACCAGGATTTTTTTCTTGCTGATTGTTGCCAGTTAATATCAAATTCTTGGCTGGATAATGCCCGGATCTATATTTGCCGACTGCCAGAAAATCTTGTTGCACATCCTTCTTGCTTTATGTCCCACTTCTCAAGCTGATGGAGGTATTAATTGATCTCCTTTGATTAATTTTGAGTTTTTATGTCATTTTTGCCGGTTTAAATGAGGTATTCTCTAAAGATTCTCCATTGTCATAAAAACTCGAAGAATCATGAAATTATTAGCAGACCGAGCGATGACAAAGGCTCATAATAGTGTGCATCATAAACATCATCAGTGACTGTAAATTTTGATTCTTAATTTTATCATTAGTGGTTTGTGAATTATTAACAAAATTACAAATTTACGTAGTGGCGGAATGAATCGGGATTTCTACTTCGGATCAGTTAGAGGCCAAATGAAGTAACACCATATAAGTCCTTCATCCTGGAAACCTACTTCTCGTATCAGGGACCGTATGTCTCTCTTCACTAGTTTGTGAAATAATTATCAACGAAAATCTGATTTTACTTAATGGCAGCTCCAGATCTCGAATTTGTCCAGATATAACTTCTTGCCTTTAATAGACAGACAAAATGTCTTTGAAGTATCGAAAATTTACATTATATCAGCAACACATTCATGGAGATCCTATGATTATATTACATTACTCCACTGTGACTCGGGTAAATATTGATTCTTCAAATATATATTTTGATTTAACATCCATTGTCATTTTCAATTTGACTAGACCATTAGTTTTTTATGATACTGGAAAATCTGTTAGAATAAGTGTTCCAAAATCCGCGTCTCGATCCAGATCCGACTAAAAAATTATACTCAACTTTTTCTTGGCCAAAAAATTATCACTACACAAAAATCTCATGGAAATCTCTCAATCACATTTTGAGGTATCTGGTATGTAAACAAACATACAAACACGGGTAATCACATAAAATCCACTCACTTCTGTTAGCGGATGTAATCATAAGTTTCCTTGTAAATTTGTCTTCTAAGAATGTTCTAGGAGAGTGATATTCCAATATAAACAAAATCTAGCGAATATTGCATCACATCATTATAGGTGTATATTTAGGTGGGTAATTCTACAAATAAACAACTCCAACGTCTTTTAAGAAAATTTACTTTCAATATATTCTATATGGTTATCTTAATTACCTGTTGCTATTTATTCTGCCCACAAAGCACTATTTTAAGAGTTATTAACAGTTAAAAGTACTATTTTCCAATGCATAAAATTATTACTTGCCGCTGCCATGGCGCCAAAAAGTCTTGGGGGCTAAAGTGTTTCATTGCACTGATTAAAGAAATACTAGTTGTTCCTCTGTCGAATTACCATTACCTGTCTATCTTTGTGAGCATATTTGAAGTCAATTTACACTAAGGCCATGGTCACATGGACCTGACACCTATTAAGGCTGGTTGGACATAAGTATGTTGAAGGAACACACCTGAATGAAGCCTGACGAGGAAGGGATCGTGAATCCGTGTCAGATAATTTGCGTCACGCTTTCTAGTCTCTGAATGGAATGCTTCCAGGGGCGGTTCCCAGCATCAATGACGGGGAGAACAATAAATAGGGTTTTGTATCGCGCAATACGACCTCTAATGTGCGAAAGAAAGAAAATAAGGGGCTCTCTACACGATGCCGCCATGGTGGCGCCACCAAGTATTTTTCGTGGCGTCACCATTTTTCCTGCCCACCAACCCGCAATAAGATACCATGCGTAGCATAGTTAGCCTTGCTGCGCCTGACATTTGGAGGAATATGTGTCCTCCTGGCTCCAGTGTTTGCAGGAGGATGCATGGCTTTATATTTTCCACACATTTTCACTTCCTCTAGCTTCAACACTTTCTTTACAGATCTCTCCTTGCAAGCTTTCTGCGAGAAATGCCTTCGTTGGTTTGCGCTTGAAAGTCGAGAAAAAAAGCCTAGCCACTAAAAGATGATTACCATAGAAGTTAAAAGGGCACAAGACTATCTACTACAGCACTGAATTACCCGCTTGGATCACCTTCTCGCTGAATCACTTACGCTTGGTAAAGCGATCGCCGAAAGCATCTCCGCCCTTTCCTTTGAAGATAACTTTCACCGCCGAGGTTGGAAGTTTAAATACGAAGGAAGTCACGAAGAACTACATCTGTAAATCTGAAAGAAAAATTCACACTCGTAAAAAGAAGAATTCAAGATAGAAGAACATCTCAACCTGCCTCCCTATCTTCATTCTCATTTTTCCTTTTAATTTCATATATTGTCTCCTACACCTTTCCTCTACCACTAAAAAAGAGAATAAATAATTTTCATTAGGTGCATCATACTCATCATCATGACTGCCTAATTCTCCACTCCGCACCCCCAACCTTGACACGATGTCTTGACTAGTGGATGCTGTCATTTCAACCTCGTCTCAACTATGCAGTGCACTTGCGAATGCATAATTGGGGGCACGGCGTGAGGAAAGTCTGAGGAATAGCCCGCTGTCAGATACCCGTATCAGAGGAGCCCCCGGACAATGCGCCAGGTTACAACCTTCTCAGGGGAGCTTAATAACTCCGCCTGTGAGGGGCCACCAGAATCGCTGAGCAAAATACAACCGTTTCAGTGTATGTCGGGTGCAACCACGGTTTTAATTCCATCAAGGAGGTGGCACCCCCGGTTAGCGCTGGCTGATTCTACGCTAACCAACAAAAAATCCGTCACACTTTACCCCTCGAGAGGAGCCCACCCGGGTCCATCATCTCATCCTTGATAGCCAAACTAGTTGAGGCGGGGCCAAAAATGAGGGGGGGGGGACCAAAACACAACATCAACATGGAAAACAATATGGAGTATAGAAGACTCCCATTGAGAATCTAAGGATATTCGGACTAGCCCCCAAACTGCCACCACAACTCCTGTAAACCGCTCCTTCATCTGTCGAAAGGTAGACCTTTATGTGAGCTCCCACACAAAAGAGGAACTGAAAGAGGAGAGCGAAAGGTAGAACCATCATCTGAAGATCACAGAAATCATCAAATTTGTACACCCCACGCACGTGTTCAAAAACATTTGCGCCAGGGCGGAGATGGCAAATAAGGCAACCAACAACGGGATCCTAGCCTTCGGGATAAAGATACCCCCTGAAAATATGGAAAAGGAAAAATTTGTAAACATACAAACCTGATGCCAATGCTATGACATTGAGGAGTACGTGACAGAGAAATGCCCAAATAAGGACACAAAAAAGTATGCTCAAAATGCGGAGCTAACAATCACACATTCAGGAAATTCACAGAGACTACAAAGAGATTCGTTAACTGCCGAGGTCCACATAGGACAATGTCGGTTAGCTGTCTAAAGTGAAAAGAAATTATAAACAAGAAAGAACAAGAGCAAAAGAAAGAAAAGGAAGTAAAAATTAATCAGACATATGCCAACGTAGCAAAAGCTACGGTAGAAGAAATTAAGGAAACACAAGAGTCTAAACTTAACATCATTGTTAATAAAGGGACAGGGCTGGACATTCTAGCATGTATTATGTTCGCTCACATACAAAACATTGCCCAACCAGGGACCTTCTCCTGCGAGCGCTTGGCATAGACGGAAAGGTAGCCGGCTGGATCGAGAACTGGCTAAGTGGCAGACGGCAACGGGTGGTGGTGAATGGACAGTCTTCTGAGTGGGTGCCCGTTACTAGCGGGGTGCCTCAAGGTTCTGTCCTGGGACCACTACTATTCTTCATCTACGTCAACGACATGGACGGTGAAATGGTTACCAAGCTTGGTATGAACGTTGCAAAGGATGGAAATACTGCCCGCCTGCAGGAAGATCTTGGGAAGATTGGGGAGTGGTCGGACACGTGGCAAATGCCTTTTAACGTGGGCAAATTCAAAGTGATGCATATCGGCCACAGAAACCCCCAATCTCAGTATATCCTTAAGGGCACTGCTCTTGAATACACCGACACTGAGAAGGACTTGGGTGTAACAATCACTAGTGACCTCAAGTTCTCGAAACAGTTCATTCAGGCGGAGAAAAAGGCCCAAAGGATGCTAGGCTATATTAAGCGCCAGTTTGGTTATCGGAACCAGGAGATTGTACTGTGCCTGTACAACTCACTTGTCCGACCGCACCTGGAGTATGCCGTACAATTTTGGAGTCCTTCATTGCGAAAGAACATCGCGAGATTGGAACGCGTACAAGCCAGGGCAACCAAGCTGATTCCCTCTATCCGACATAAAAGTTATGAGGATAAACTAGGGGAATTAGATCTGTTCTCGCTGGAAACCCGTAGACTGTGTGGTCAGCTCATCGAAGTTTTCAAAATACTTCGAGGGTTCGATAATGTTGACTACCGGGATATTTCCACACTGAGTGATAACAGAACGCGCTTAACGGCTTTAAACTTGAACTGAAGCGTTACAACCGCAATCTGTGTGGAAATTTTTTCACTTACAGTATCTGCGATATGTGGAACGCACTTCCAGTGGAAGTTGTCAACAGTGAATCTGTTAACCAGTTCAAGTCAAGACTAGACAAGGTCTTGAAAAGTGGCCGTTTAGGGACGCAAAACAATTGAGCAGCCTTGTGCCCGCTCGATTGCTAGTCCAAAGGTACCCTCTTTGAATGGACCGTAAGGTCTCCTATGGTACCTTCTTTCCTTGTTGTTACTCCTTGAGGTAACTCCTTGTTGACACCCTCTTAGAGAAGAACGGAGTAAGGTAGATGTGATACCCCCCACCCCCCACCTCCCTCGGCTCTCGTATACGGAGTAACGGCGGGAAAAACTCTTCAAATAAAAGATATGCTGGACAAAGTTACAAGGAAAGAAAGTACCCTAGGAGACCTTACGGTCCATTCAAAGAGGGTACCTTTGGACTAGCAATCGAGCGGGCACATGGTTGCTCAATTGTTTTGCGTCCCTAAAAGAGGCAAAGATGGAAGAAAACGAAGAAACAAACAAAACCGACGAACCCAATAAAGGGGAAAAAGAAACGGAAACTTCAGACAATGAACAAATAAAGGAAAAGAAGAGCCATAAGAAAACAAAAAAAAAACACCCAAATAAAAAGAACCAAACTGAATCAGACACACAAACTGACAGGGAAAGCGAAACGGACAGTGAGAAAGGCTGTCTCTACGAAGCAAAAGACTTTAAACTTAAGATCTTCGTATACGAGGCCTATCCACTGCACAAAGGTACTAAATTGAACAATCTATATAAAGGTATCGAAAAAGGTGCCTGTAAATGGAATTACATGGCAGACTATGATGAAAGGACTATCCGAAAACTAATAGAAGAAAACAAAATAAGGATCTTCCCCAACGACGTCAAAATTATCAAGAAGGATACATTCGAGAAAATATGTAACGGCAAATGGAAAAAACTCCAACAAAGAATTAAAAAGACAAGATAAATAAGAAATAATGGATAACGACACAACTAAACTGAAAATACTTCATTTAAACACTGACAGATGTAAATCAAAAGCTGTACAATATGAGAATATATTCAGAAAAATCGACCACGACGTCATCACCATCTCCGAACACGGGCTCAAAGATCACGACTCAAGGAAACTATTCAATTATCACATTATTAAGAAAAATCCAACTGGGGGGAGGTACGATGGCACACCCTTCGCAATAAAAAAAACCCTAAAATACACGCAAGAAAGGGAAGTTGACGAGGCATACGCAGCCACTACTATTGAAATGGAGTACACCCCGATTACGATAGTGACGGCCTACCAACCACCCCGCCGCCCGTACATACCAATACACTGGGTAATGGAGCTGTTACACAAGAACAACCCAACAGTTCTTCTCGGGGACCTCAATGCCAGGATTCCAGAATCGGGGTACCGCTCAATAAACAACGAGGGACGGAACTTGGAACTACTAATGGGCAGAAAAATACTAAAAAGAGTAGACTCAGACTTTCCGACATAAATTACCAGTCAGACCTCAACCAAAACAGATATAATAATGACGACCGAGCACTTCCCATATAATATTTACATGGAGCCGATTCTCATACCCTGTAGTGATCATCTCGGAGTTTTGGTGATTATAAATCAAAACCCGAAAAGCCTACAGGAAGGCAAATTGGGAAACATACACAACCATATTAAAGAATTATAATCAGCCAGATCTAGACGACAAAGACATCGAAGAATTACAAGAAATAACCAGAAATCTAATAGAAAATATACAGAAGGCAGATGAAGCAAGTGTACTGAAAATTAAATACAAAACTCTCCCGCATTCAAGTATTTACGGAACGAATAGACAAAGGAATAAGGAGTTAAAAAGACTGAAAGGAGAAATGGTCTTTCTGATAAATGAACAAAAAGAAGAAAAATGGAAAGAGTTTACAAACAAAATAAAAAGGAAAACGAACAAAAATTTAGAAGCAACTACTACAACATAAACCCAAAAGCAGCAATTAGAAGAGCAGAAGATAGAAGAAAGAGATTAGCCAGTAACCTGGCAGTTATTAAACTACATACAATCATCACACAAACACACATTTCACACTCACATCCCACCCCTTAAAAAAAAAACTCTGATACCCTTATCATCCTCTCACCTTATTACAGCACCGCACGAAAAAGAGATATTCGCTGTGGATGTCATTAATGTAGGTTATACAAACCATACGAACTTTTCGGTAAATTGATATGAAACAAAGACTAATTCTTTAAATTATTAACGCCTATCTTGATCGTCAGGGCCGTGTTAGAAGTAAATTGAACAACTGTCTTCGTTCTCCACTAGATCTTTCCTTTTTATATATTCGAATCCGTGTTTTGTGCTAATCCTCAACAAAGTCGTACAATTTACGTTTATTTTTTGGTATGCTAGAAATTCTGACTAAAAAAATTTAAGAAACAATTAAATACAATCGAAAAAAATGAACCTGGCGATTTTGAAATAGCGCAATGTATATGGTAATTAAAGTATATATTTTTAAAAGTAAGAAAGAATAATATAATTATTTGCCACTTTCGTATGGATATCAAAAACCTATAGAGAATACTCGGTAATTATTATGCTAAACTAAAAGGGAGCCTGTGACGGGGGAAATAAATAAAAACAATGTCCAAACATGGTACGATATGAGAAAGAATCTATTATACTGAACCTCAATAAGGTTATAAAAAAATAGCTGAGGATAGATTTTAGAACATATGTATATAAATCCATTATTGAAAATGCAATTGAAAACAATAATTAATTAAAACATAAAAACAAACATTTGCAGACAACAAATAACAATGACAGAGCAAAATATTATTGAAAATTGCTGAAGAAGGCTATCTCGATCTTCTTACGATGGAATCAAATGATGAAACTGGAATTGCGATTACTCTGTGGGACTTCTAGGATGTACTTCGGGATTCGGTATAACGCCCGCCTTTCTTATACAAGAGGTTGCCGGTTAGAATCATGCCGAAGGTTGTTGATTTTTCACCTTTTGAGAGGCTTGCTATTAAGCCGTTCTGAACTCATCGGCAAGAAGTTTAAGGTAAGAGCGTTTATTAATAATTTCCGAGGAAATTTCGGAGTGGGGAGAGAGCAGAATTATCTCGGACGTTGCTTGGCAACTCGCTGAATGCCTACATATTATCTGCTCCACTGCCTAATGAAAAACGAGGTAATTAGAGCCTGAATCATTAAACATCCGTTAAATGTACAAACAAAGGAAATGAGAAAAGAACTAAGCCGTAAATCTCATCTTGGACGATTTAACCGACCATAATACTCAATCTAGAACTAAGCACTAATGAGTTTTATGGTATTATATCTGTCATTTGTATCCCGAAACTTTTGAATCGTTTCTTATATTTCGCTCGTTTTTTTCTCGCTCATCCCTTCCTTTTTATTATCCTTTTATTGAACACTCGCTCTTTTTCTGAATTTCAGTGGCTCCCCACTTCCATATCCTGGCTCTGTTGAAAACCTGGACGTCACTTTCGATAGTCAACTCTCCTTCAAAGATCATGTGACTCGTTCTGCAAGTCTCCTCTCTGCTTCTTCCGTTTATATTTTGATCATAGAGGTTTCGATACTGTAACTCTTTCCTTTTGCGATGCGTTGCTTTCACCTTTCAAACCACCCGGATCCCACCTTATTCAAAGCTATGCAGCCTGTGTTGCCTCCGGCAAAACTATTTTTTTATCATAAATGCCTTTCCTCCGAAAATTTCGCTGGCTCCCTATTCCGTTCCCTATCTTATTTAAAGTTATTTTTAGTTACACGGTTTTAAGTAACGTTATGCCTTATTTTTATCTTCACTAAGCCTCTCTTGAACTCAGAGATCTTTCGCTGTATGAATTTCTTAGTTGCTTGTGTTGCATGAGTGACCGTGACTATTCAATATGTGCCATTAAAATATACAATGAACAGCGGTGTGCTATACGTTCCTGACTGCCATTTGGTGCCTTCAAGGGTGCCTTGAAGATCCATGCTTTCTCTCACGGCTAGAAAGCCGCCTTGAAAACGCTACATAAAAGCATTGTTGTTGTTGCTTTCGACTTTAAAAGTCAATCAGTATCTCTAACACCATCAAGTCCCAAAGTGTGACCAAAAGAAAAAATAGGCTATCTTTTCCTTTAGTGGTATAATTTAGACTACCTCGCAATAGTAAAAAAAGGTATAAATGTTAAATATCATGAGACTTGTATCTCCATTTTTTTTATTTTCTTCGTCTTATATCAGCGTTCTTCCTTCAGCGTCAATCTGTTTGATCTGGCTATGGAAGCCTTAACTGAAATAATAATAGATCAGGTCCCATGAAGTATGATGTGTTTGTCGAAATCAGCGTCATCTGGGCACCAGGAGAGGAGGGTGAAAGAAAAGTTGGAGAAGTTTAGATATGCTCTAGAGGATTCAAATTAGTTCAGGTATTTAGGATTGCCAGTGTTCAAGGATAGAGAGCTTTATCCATATGTAGCGCATAAAATGTAGTCGGATTAGAAAAAAATAGAAAATGATATCCGGCATATTGTGAGAAGAGAATAAATCTGAAAGTTAAAGGGTAGGTTTATAAAACGGTAATAACTTCGGCTATAATATATGAAGCAGCGTCGTGAGTCATGATGAAGTTGCTGAAAAAGATGTGGCAGAGAAGAAGATGCTTAGGTGGTGGTGGGGGTCACGAAGCTGGATGATATAAATAATGAAAGAATCGGAGTAGAGAAACAGTAAACGCGGGGGAAAATCTCAAGAAAAATACAGGAAAGAAGATTGGTATGGTATGGGCATATTAGGAGAAGAGACGCAATTGATGCGAAGAGGAGAGTGATGTGAATGGAGGTGGATGAAAGAAGAGGTAGAGGGAGATCGAGACGGAGATCGATGGATAATATAAGAGATGATGTGAGGGAGAAGAGCTTGAGGGGAGATGAATGGATGTATAGAGCTGAGTGGAGACAACTGGCTAGAAATGCCCACCCGACATAAAGGTGGGAGAAGATTATATATAAAGAAGATATAGTACAAATAATGAAAAAAGCCATCGGAGAGATGCTAAAAATGAAAGATAATTAATTAAAAACGTAAAAATAGAGTCTTTTGTTAAATTTTTATGTCCTCATCTGTAAATAGAAATTAACCTTATACGGTGTTCAACATAGCATGATCTAATTATTCCCTAAGCTTAGAAATAAATCCTATGAGGCGAGACAAAAATATCTTAAATTGCTTTCACTGGAAAATCCTCAGTTGTGGGGTCAACTCTCCAAGGTCTTTAAAATACTAAAAAGATTTATCAAAATAAGCACGAGTTGCAAAGATAATCGAGTGGGCACTAGAAATAATGGCTTGGGCCATTTTAATAAAAGAATCTCACTATGATAATAAACATGTTTGAGAATAACATTGATAATTATTCCTTTAACATATCAACTAATTGTTTAAGAGATATGCTTCGTCAAATTGATACCCGATTTATAACCTTTCCTTCTTCCCTTTCGTTCACTCTGATCTTCTTCTCTCTTTTCGTTTCTTGGCCTCGAGGGCATCTTCGGCACTTTGCCAGTCCGGAATTCTCTAATGAGCTTATTCGTTGATTAGGAACTCAGATCTCAGTGGGATCGCCATTTCTCTTCTCCTTTAGATCCCGTGGCCTCTCTCATTAACGG
Organism: Ceratothoa steindachneri; assembly: GCA_963969495.1. Taxonomy (NCBI): domain Eukaryota; kingdom Metazoa; phylum Arthropoda; class Malacostraca; order Isopoda; family Cymothoidae; genus Ceratothoa; species Ceratothoa steindachneri. The sequence goes on from OZ018323.1 coordinate 23,878,665, forward strand.
TGTTATTTAATTAAATGATGCGAGTTAAAAGGACTCTAACAGAAAGATCTTATATTGTTTGAGTATTCTATTTCTCTGACTTTTTATTTCGTATGAAAGGTATTCATATTTTATTTTTGGAAGTGTACAAAAATTGTCGAAAGGACAACGTTTACAACGTGTTAATATTACTTCATTTCTATCCTGACTTAACCCAAGGTTTAAATGATACTCTGAACAAAATGCCCTTTACTGGTTAAACGAAAATGTGTGACCCCTGTTCCCCTTCCCTTCATGACAATGCTTGTTCACACGAGTCAGGTATGATGCAAGAAATACATAATGCGTTATGTTGGGAAGTTCTTTCCTATCCTTCATATACACTGGACCGCCCACTATCTGATTAACATTTATTAATTCATTGCAATATTACCTAAGTTACAAAGTGTATTCTTATATATAGGAGGTGGGAAAGGACCGAACCCATTACTTTGTCAAACGATGGTAGAGCATTGATAATAATGATGAGATCTAATTTATTGAATGTTTTTTTATAATAAAAAATATTTTACTTTCTTGTTTCTCTAAGGCGTGATTCGTAACGGTTTATCTTCATTTTTAATTCATAATTTTCTAATTTAGGTTCTTTTTCTTATAAGTTACATATTTTATTTTAGAACGTGTAAGATTTGGAAAAAGGTGCAAAATTCGACCCGCGAGGGACGACCAGTTTTTTTTTTTTTTTTTTTGGGGGGGGGGGGCATTTTCGAGTTAAATAAGCAACTTCTGTAGCTGCAAACACATAAATTCTGGGAATAAGAAGGTTCTGTAACAAATGTGTAGAAAATGCGAATCACCAAAGCTCGAAGATTAGATAAATTTCTACGACCATTTTATGCATAAATAGGAACTAATTCGATGTATTTCGTAGTGAAAAATAGTTTTTCAAAAGGAAACCCTATGTGAGCAACATGAATTCAGTGAAAAGTGAAGTACTCATATTATAGAATAGTCGTAGAAGTTTATCTTGCCTGGAAGACAGTTAAAAATTTGAAACTTAGATTTGTTTATCTTCATTAACCTTATGGAGAGCAGTCGAGGAAGCTATGCAATAAACAAATCTCTCTCTCTCGAGGGGAGCACTAGAAATAATGGCTTGGGCAATTTTAGTAAACGAATCTCGCTACGATAGTAAACATGTTTAAGAATAAAATGTATAACTATTCCTTTAACATATCAACTAATTGTTAAAGAGATATGCTTCGTCAAATTAATACCCAATTTATAACCTTTCCCACTTCCTTTACGTTCACTCTGATCTTCTCTTTTTTCGTTTCTTGGGCTCGAGAGCATCTTCGGCATTTTGCCTGTCCGTAATTCTCGAATGGGTTCATTTGTTGATTGTGAAGTAAGGTTTCTTTTTATTTTAATGTTTTGTTACCATAAATAATAAATATATTGGATATTTAGTAATTTTAGGTTTAAGAATAATACATTTGGTATTTTGTCATCGTAAATTATAGTGCATTTTCGTATCGATGTTTTATTTGATTTCATTGTAGCTGAATAAATTTAGGTATTTTCAGCGTGTAAAAACGAGGAAGTGAACATAAAAAAAAAGAAGAGACTGTTACAAAGAACTTCGCCTCTAAATATTCTTTCAATTATACTCTTTTGAATTAATTTTCTTTTGTTCCCTATTTAAATTTGAAAGAAAATGGTTGAAAAAAAACTAGTTTTATGGCTAACTACTACATAATTCCTTTTTGTTTTTGTTGAAGATTATTGATGATAGTTAAGAAAATTTCTTTGCAGGATTTCAAAATGGGAAGGAAAATGAGGCCCTTTGTTAAACATTTCAGGGAAACTTACGGGATTTGAATGAAGAAATTTTGAAGAAAGCTTATGAATTCAAATATCGACGAGGAATTCATTGGCTAAATAAAGGAAAATTAGGGGGTGCCTACCCTTATCTAGCAAGAAAGAATTACATAAAAAATATAATAGAGAAGTCATTTTCTATTTCTGATATTTATGCTACGGATGATGGAAGAAGAAATGATTCTTTCAGTCGACGCTGCCTGGATTTGTTGACGGGGAGCAAAAATTGCCCTTATTCCAGTAAAGACAGAGTAAAAATAGACAAAGAGAACCAAAAAATGGATTCTGGAACCAAACTGAAGAGCTCATTAACAAACGCTAAAACAGAAAATAACATTTTTTCGGTTTATTTTACTTCATTAAATCAAAGTGATACTTCATATTTCGGAAATGATGGCAGTGATGCATCCCACCCAAATCTGCCAAACGAAATTGATTTACCTTCTTCAGTAGAGTACTTTAGACATAAAAAACAGATATTTTATGACTAGAAGTCCTGAAAAAATATCATCCTCTAAATACGGGAACCATTCTTCAAACATCACAGTAAATTTTAGGCCTCAAACATTTCGAAAGTCATCACCTCCGCAATTCGACTTTTCTCGAGGTTTACTTCCCAAATCCACATTATTTGTTCCAAATAGTCGGTGTTGTCAATGGTCCAACTGTAAACACACAGCAGATCAAATACCGAGTACTGTTGGAGAGCACCGAGGCTGGGAAGTCTCATCAAAGAAGAACTCTGATTTCAGTGGAACCACTCTTAAGTTATCTTCAAATGTGAATTGTGAGTCTCACGGCTTTGATGAATCAATAGTTCTCTGCGATAATATAAATTTTCATGATATTTCTATAACTAAGGAGTTACGATATTCATCTTTGGACGCATCACTTCGAGATTCGGGTGAAAGTTTCAACATAAGTTCTAATAAAATCAATATACTAACTGAGCCTTCAGTGGTTAAAAGAAACAGGGGTGCCGATCAATTTCTCCGCAGCTTGTTCTTATAATAAACCCACAAACTCTAACAAAGCAAAGATCGAGAAGAGTCCAAGAATTAAGAAAATATCCTATATTTAAAAGGAATCAAAGTGAAAGTAATTGTCACCAAAGAAGCAGAAGATTAAACCGCCTCATTTTAGCAAATGCACAAAAAAAAATTCTAAATTCTCATTTAGAGCAATTTGCAAAGCGTTCCAGCAGTGATAAGGAAAATTTGAAGATCAGCAAAGATTCTCTACTTTTATTATTGCAAAGCTTAGAACATAAAGACCTTCAACGGGAAATGTTTAATGCCAACGAACATTCCCTTAGAATATTTAATACTGCAGGTAAGTTTTTTTATATTCAGTCATTTTGGATAATGTAGTGGTGTTAAAGTAACATCGAACTCCACTTACGTGAATATTCTTTGGGAAAATCATATGTATAATATATACAACTCATAGTTAGATATATATTTTTTAATATGCCCCTGCAAATCTTCTTTGTGGTGGGAGTTTTAATGTGTGCTTTGAGAGTATTTCGCGTTTCTCATGCATTTTGACCATACTTTCAAACTATCTTTTTATTTGTATTTTTATTTTACATTCTTTCTTCTCCCTAAGTCACATTCGTGTTCTTTTGTTTCATCTCAAATGTAATTTTAAAAGAGTTGATGAACTTCGATATACTGGATTAGTATTTCTGGGTTTCTCTCAGCCTTATATAAAGAGATACCTGGTTCGATGGTTTTCTTTATCCAGTTGAATGTATCGAGGAACTTTGTAATCAATTATGAGACGAAAAAGATCCTGCGTTAAAAGAGTTGTATTTTCGGAAGGAAATTTCGATAGTGTTCAGAAATTTAAGATGGGTCTGCAGCATTCACCCGCTCTGCAAGAGAAAATGACTCATCGTTACAAAATCTAAGGTTAGATTTTATTGAAATATTTCCCAAACGTTGATACGATGCATCTTCTTGATTTAACTAGTAGTACTAGTAGTACTTGTGTCTAGTATTGTGATTTGTGGACATGAGCTTTCGACGTTTCCTTCATCTTTTTGTGAGATTCTTAGGTTGGAAGGAGTCGGGCGGCAGAGTTTAAGAATAACTAAATTTACCTTGTTTTATTTTCATCATGTCGTTCTATCAGCGTTCTATTCTTATGCACTAATAGATCCTCAAGATAAACACTCTCATGTAATAGAATTTTTTATTAATTAAAGGAAGCAATAGACCGGGCAGTGAGAAAGAGGACCATTTAGGGGCAGTATGGAAAATGGGGGATGAGGATGAGCAGGTGATGAGGAAAGGTGGATGGATATACAGAAGGAATTGAAACTTAAAAATATAAAAATGGCAAAGTCTAAATGTTGCGGCTGGTACCAATGACCTTCTTTTAGAATATACACAACTGAGGTCAGTTTCGTGTAAACCATGAACGTGTAAACATTTTTGCCTACGTTCTATCTCCTGTGTCCATTGTGTTCACTCTAGCACAGTGTTTCCAACCTTTTTTTGGATTAACGCCCCCTTGGACACTAAATCTTTTGATATCGCCTCCTCTGCCCAACGGAATTTCATCGTTCCTTAGTTACAAGACATATCATTTTAAATATAAAAATTAGAAAATTCTCATTAAAAACTCACCTCAATAAGTTTTAATAAGATGGTCGACTTTGGTGCTTTTGCTAACTCTTGCATTCTAGGTTCCATTCTACTAAGAAGTAACCTTAAATCTCCTCTTTTTGTGATTTGCAGGTCGTTTCTTTGTTTTGCGAGAAGTCGAGTAACTGCACTAAACCCGGGTTCAGCCATATATAAAGATGGAAAAGCTATGAAATATAGTTTAATTGCTTTCCACGGCTTTGGATACTTTTCAGGAATTTCTTTTTGTACCTAAAATTCCTGGTATGATTGCTTAAATAGAGGCCCTAATTCGAAAGTAATTTTTTAAACCAATTAACTCATTAGTTGCATTTGTATAAGAATCTGTAAATGGGCTTATCAGCCAGTCAGATATTTTCACATCTATGAGATCTTGATATCTACAGCCCATGTCCTCGTGTAACTTTTTCAAATGTTCGCAATAAATCAAGAGGTCGTCATCCAATATGGAATTATTAGTCTCATCATATTCCAGTTCATTTACATTTAGAAACAGATACAGATTCTTATGACCAATATTATTCTTGAAGAAGGAAAGCTTGTCCAAGAATGAGCAAATTTTAGATTTTGCTTTGATAAAGAATTACATCACAGCCTTGCAATTGCAAATTCAGATCGTTGAATATGCTGAAGATATCTGTTAAATATGCAATGTCCTTTTTGCAAGCTAAGAGTTCATCGCTCAAATGACCACATTTATTTTCTCGGAAAAATTTAATTATGCTGTTGAAAAGTGAATAAAATCGCTTTAAAACAGTTTCCTTTCGATAACCACCTCCCTTCGGTATGTAAAAGGAGGGGATACGATTCTTCATCATTGTTAGCACATAACTGTCGGAATATTCGAGAATTAAGGTGATGGCATTTTATTTTATTTACTGATGTAATAACAACGTTCAGAGATTTATTAAGCAGATCACTCAAGTTATTGGCATTTGGGGTCTTTTCTGTTTGGCGGCATGTGGATCTTTTGTACCAAATTTTCGACAATAATGCAGTTTTGAGTGCTGAATACGAATATAACATTTCTTTTTTGGAGAAATGAAAGGAAGTATCTACAAAAAAGAAATTTAAAACTGTAAATTTTGGTTTGTCCGATACATTTTGAATAAAACGAAATAAAAATGAAATGCACTCAACTGCCATATGATTTCCCAATATTATTGTTCACTCTCTTTATTATTTCTTCAAACAAATGTTCATTTCTATTGCGTTTTCGCCACCTAAATTCACATAAGTAGAAATCGAGCATCTCACGGTGGGTACCGCCGTGTTCCAATATGTTTCTCCTTTTGGGAGTAAATTCAAGGGGACTGTTCGTGGGAGGGTTTAGCACTGCGGGGGGGACACCCCTACGATGATCCTGAGTGTCAATCCATTAAGGGGTCTAGGGGGTACAGCCCCCAGTATATAAGCATAATTGTTTATAGAATAATGTTCTGAACTAGTGAGCATTAAATTTTGTATTTTTAATACCTCCTTTCATTTCTTCCCAAAATAAATGTTATATTCGTATTCAGCACTCAAAACTGCATTATTGTCGAAAATTTGGTACAAAAGATCCGCCTGCCGCCAAACAGAAAAGATCCGGCATTTTTGAAGAATATCGTGCCCGGTGTTTTTACAATACAATGTAGTGTAAAAACACCGAGCACAACTTTCTTCAAAAATGAAAGAAACCCTTTATATCGTCCTCTTAATGCTGGAGCTCGGGCAGTCGCGCAAACAATAGGATTGGGATTGGTCTCATATAAGAGGTAAAGGTGTAGGAGAGAGATAGAAAGGTAGAGATAATGTGTGGTGTGTGTATGAGATGGATATGAGTGTCAAATGATATATGCGGGGGATTTGGTGAATATGATAATGATATGGTGAATTGTGCCAGGTTGCCTGGCAAACGCTTTCGTTTTGCATCGGATTTTATTTAATATTATTTTTTGAATTTATAAGGTTTGTAGTTTAGCATTCGATCCTTTGTTTTCAGGGGCTCATATGAGCTCTTATATAATTTTTTTTATTACTATATTTATTTTTATTTGATTTTTGCACTTTTCAGTGGTGTTATAGTACTATATTTATATCTTCTTTATATTTCCTTCTTTGTTTTTCTCATTGTTCTTTTCTATTCGTGTTCTCTTTATTGTGGAATTCTTAGTTGGTTGTCGATATCGGTAATTCTTAGTTCGGTCGGTCACTTTGTCTTGTTATTTATAAATTGGGTTCACATTAAACATTGTGTTTTCTTACTTCCGTCGAAACTTATCCTGTATTTTGTCCCGTGAATTTCGTCGTTTGAAATGATTATCTTATTGAATTCTTCCTGTCGTAAAGTTACATTTAACTTTTCCCTAATTTTTTTGGCACGTTCGTGAAGTACTGTATTGATGGGTTCAAGGTTGGTTCTTCGGTGCAGGTCCTCTGATGGTATTCGGTCCTGTGTTTTTTATGTTCGACGAATCTTGTTGCCCAGTTTTGTACCTTCTGGGCTTTTCGGAGCTGATTTTTACTCAGAATGTGAGTTGGTATGATTGGATATAGTAATCTAGACCGGACTAGGGCTGTATATAATTTTCTTTTGTTGTGACTTGACAGGTTATGAAAGTGTACAGGGATGACATTGTCGCTTTAGCTTCATTTACCTTTTTTGCCAGGTGTGAGAGATACCCATTTGTCGTTAGGTTGAGTCCGAGGACTCTCCCTCCCGTATTATAGTGGTGTCCTTCCCCTTCGACTCGAATTGTGGCTGATTTTCTTCTATTGGTTGGGATGATTCTAAATTTATTTATATTGGTTTTAATTTTATTCCTTTTTTCTTAATCGTTTTTGTTTTTTATTTCCCTAGCTGTTCTTTGGGCGATGTCTCTTGGGTTTTGTCTATTGCTTGCGATGATTTGTGTGATGTCATCCGCTAATTGGATATACATCGCACATTCATCCGTTGGCTCGGGTAGATTATTGGTGTATATGGTATATAAGGTTGGGAAGAGACACCCTCCTTGTGGCACCTCTGCCCATAGAGTGAATGCATCACCCATTTTGCCATTTAGTTGCAGAATGGCTTTTCTTCCAGTTAAATAGTGGCATAATATTCTGGTTAGGTTGGTGTTCATGTTGAAGGCACTGATTTTAGCTTGTAATCCAGGGATCCATACCTTATCAAGAGCTTTGGCAACGTTGCGGAGCACGACGTCCACTCTGTTGCCCCGCGCTGTTTCGATGGCAATTTTTTTTAGTTATTACAGCCAACGCGATTTCCGTCCCTCTCTAGCTCCTGAACCCGTGTTGTTGAGGGTTATATGGGTTGTTTGTTTCAAGGTATTTTTTAAACTTTTCGATAAGGAGCTTTTCTAGGAGTTTCCTGAGACATTCGAATAGTGAGATTGGGCGGTAGCTTTTGATTTGGTGTTTGGGTTTACCCGGTTTCGGCAAGAAGATCATCTTTGCTGTCTTGAAGGTCTGGGGGTAATATCCAGAGTTCAGTCAGGCATTGGAGATCCTTAAGATTGCCTTGTGCACGTTGTCTGGTGCATTAGTCAGGTGCGCCTTTGTTATGCCACTTAATCCTGGAGTCCTTTGTTTAAAGGATTTGACTGCTGTTAAGTACTCAGCCATTGTGATCAGCAGTCCCTCTTCCGAGCGGACTGGTCTCTCCTCGTCTATCTTGGCGTATGGCTCGATGTTTTCTTGCTGATTCACAATTGTTTGGGCTATTTCCTCTTCGTAGTCTCTATCGAAGTCGAGGTTCTCTTCCGGTTAAATCGAAAAGATTTGTTCCCAGTGCCTTCTGAATTGATGTTGAAGCTCTGCATCTTGCGGCAGTTACCTACCTCGCACTTTGATCTTTATTAGTTCTTTTGGTTGGGTTCCTTGCAGTCTACGAATTTGGGTCCAAAACTTTGGGGGATCCCTCTCGATATCCATTTTTTTGATGATATTATTCCATACTTGGTTTGCTTATCTTATTTGTCTTATCATTGTCCCCACTTGTCTTCTAATTGTTTTTAGTCTATTATATTTTTCCATCGTATTACCCAGTTCCGTTATTTCTCTTGTCAATGTTTTAAGTTCTATTTTTCCTTTAATTTCGTCGTCCCATCTCGGTGCAGGGAGGGTTCTGTATTCTATTAAAGGTGAATATATTGCATCTGCTTCTATTCATTTTTTCGCCTATCTTTTGTATTTCTGTCTCTATTACTTTTGTTTCTTGATGATTAAATGTTATGGTATCTATTGTACTTAAGTAATCTTTATATTTGTTCCAGTCTGTTCTGCCGAGTGATTTCCTTTGCGGTATCTTAATTTGGATGGGAGAGGTGGATATGGTTGTGACCATACTAAGGTGATCGGATGGAGTTACGGGCTCGGGCTTTGTATGGTGATTAAGATTAAAATTGGAATTAGTGAGAACTATATCTGGGGTAGTGGAAGATCTGTGGGATAAGAACGTTGGGAGGTCTGGTCCTTCTCTTTGGATTATATTTCTTTGCATAAGTAATTCTATTGTTCTACCCGTGCGGTTCATGTTGGTTGTATATCCTGCTGCTCTACATCTGGCGTTGAAGTCTCCTGTCAGAATTGTAGAGCTTGTTCGGCGGAAGAGTTTGATAAAGTTGAGAACGGGTAAATACGAGCGTCTTGGGGGTTGATAAGTTCCGGCTATAACCAGATCTACTGGAGTCATTTTGATTTTTACCGCTACGTAGGATTCCTCTAGATCCTTTATTTCGGTGTAGGGAATCCCCATTTTTATCCCTATCGATACAGCGTCGTATCTGGTTTGAGTATGGTTGGTAGATATGATTCTATAATTTGGTATTTTAATTGTTTCTAATTCGGTGTTGATGCCATGTTCGGTTAGTATGACTATATCTGGATCTTCTTTTCTAATTATATTTGAATAGATAATTCTTTTTGCCATGCAGCCGTTCACGTTTAGCGTAAATATTTTTAGTTTGCGTTGATACGTGAACATGATTGGTTTAGTTTCTGCTTTAATTTTCTCGGTTCTTGCTGGAGAACGGGTACGGCCAGATCGTTTTTTCTTGAATTGTTCGCTGGAGATGTTATAGCATGAACCAGGGACAATTAAGATCATTCCTTGTTTTAGAGCATTGTCGACTTCTGTCTCGTCCGCATCTGCTTCGTAGTCCCATTTATGCCTTCCTCTCTTGTGGCTTTTGCAATCTCTTCGTCGGAAGTGTCTACATCGGTTTCCTGGTCAGTTTCCATTTGATTTCCTTCCTGGTTATCCGTTTTTAGTTCCTCTTCATTTGGTCTCATATTTATGTTATATATTTTATTTGAGGGAGGGTTCTCGGGGAACAACATCTTCTTTAGGTTGTTCTTTTGAAGCATCATGTTTAGTTCGGTAGCATATGAACCAGGTTTTGCAATATTCACTAAGTGAGCATGCATAATGCAGCGAATGAGGTCTGGCCGTATGTTTCCCTGAAGTTTCACGGTGGTGGTTTGTGGAGTGGGTACTCTTGTTGGTCCTCCTGCCGTTACGGCGGCGTATATTGTGTTCCTTTTTCTTTCTTTTTCTTTTGATAGTTTGACTTTCTTTTTCTTTATTAATTGCTTTTTTTGTGGGAAAGACATTGCAAGAGTTCTGGGACCGTTTCCACAGTTCAGGCACTTTTTTTCGGCTGCTCTGCATTCGTCCCACCGGTGGTCTTTGCTTGAGCATTCCGAGCAAACTTTTACGTTGAATTGGCAATCTTGGTTGCATGCTGGTCCAAGGCGTAACATTTGAAGCAAATCTGAATAGAGACAAACGGCGCAAGCAATAATATTGCTCATTCGTATATATTTTTCTTTGAAAAACTGTTCAACTGCAGTAAAAATAGATTCACCTTTAGTGTTTGTTTCGAGTTCCTTTTCAAAGAGCAGCTCTTGCTCAATTTTGTTATCTTTAATAAAGCGAACAAATCTTAAAAGTAGTGCTTCATTGCCTGGCAGTGTAGACTCATCCAATTGTAAACCAAATTGCTAAACCTTAAGTGTGTCATAGAATTTCTTCAATGTCTTCGGCCATTTCGTCAACTCTTCTTTGAACAGTATTATTAATAAGTGAAATCGCTTTGGCAATTGTGCTTGGTGAAGGATGATGTACTATTGTACGCAAGACTTCCTCTATAGCTGGAAAAATCAGTTCTTCTCCAATTATATGAAGCTTCCAAGACCTGACAATCATTTTGGTGATATTATATGAACAAACAAATCCATCATCGAATTTTTTAGATAGTTTTGTTATAAAGGAGCCAATGTTTTTTTCTGTTGTTGAATCTATCTCGTAAAATTTGAAAATATGAATCTTCTTTACGTGATCAGAAAGTTGGGATGGTTTCATGACCTCGTTAGAGAACACTTTCTCACAGAGAAGGCACATTGACAGTTGGTTTTTATTAGAACAAATAAATCCAAACTTCAAATATTCAACACCATACTGTCTGCACTTTCGTTTTGAGGAGTTTTTAGTGATGATCATGGGTAGTTAAGCACAGTCACTATAATTCAAATAGATCAGTAAATGGCAAATATATAATTTCACCACCAATAATGATTACAGGGAACACGGCTAACTCACAACTGAAATAATCAGGCACAGTAAAGATGAAACTGGAAGAAGGAAAAACAGTAAAAATATGAGTTAGCAAGACGATGATTAAGTATGTATATAGTTATTAAAGTTATACAAAAATCACCATTCATACTACTTGCATGTCACAATATAGGTAAATGTTATGAAAAAGATTACACCATCAAAGCTTATTTGAAAACTATTGCAAAAAAGCACTAAATAACTAATATCACGCAAAGCAACAACACTTACCAACACAGAACTTACGCGGAAACTAACAGTAATCCAAAACAGACGTGTATCTAAGAGAGTGTGGCTGTTACGTAGATGTTTTATACAAGTACAAAACAGATCAAGTTTAAAGAAACAATAACGAATGGAAGATTTGTGTATTTATACAAGTACAGTTCGAACCTCAAGCATGTTTGGCATTATTGAAGAAGTTATAGCAAACTATGTCAGCTATCAGAGGTTGATTAAAACGTCATCAAACAAACCTTTTCAGTAACAGTTTGCATCAAACACGTCACCACAAACCAAATGCCGCGTGAAGAAGTATCAACAACTAGTCGTACAATACTTTCAATACAATGAATTTTCAATATTAAAAAGCTATGCAAATAATGCATAGAATTTTAAATCTGTATAACAGTAAAATTTATAATTGCACTTACATAAGTATCGACATTAATTTTTTCATGGCCACAGGTTTAAAGGTAATCAAATTTCACGAATTATGACTACGAGATTACCAACCTGCGGTCTAACACCAACTGAGCTGGGAAACAAGCACACTAACACACATCACTGGCATCCAGTAGAATTTTCTGCTAAATTCTCTAAAATTTCTGGAATTCTGCAGATTTTTTGCTTTCCATTGAATTACAGTATTTCTATAGATTTCTACAAGTCCAACAAGTAGGTATGCTATAATAAATGTATAATATTTAAACTTGTTATGGTTAACATTGAATAAATGCAGAACGCCCCCTAAGTAAAGCAACATCTTACAACACCCCCTTGTACCTCAACAACGCCCACGTTGCGAATCACTGCTCTAGCAAATGCCTCAACTTTTTTTATATTGATTCATAAGACATTTTGGCATCATTTGCTATCGACTAAAAATAGCACGGTGGAAAAAAAGAAGCTCTAGGATATAAAGTTTAAATTAATGGAAATGTGTAATCTAACACTGCTATATTTAACACTTTTAATTGAGAATTGTTTAAAATATTTATTGTAGTAAATTGTTTTATAAGTTTTTAATCAATTATAAAGAATATTTAAATATGTTTTACCACGTTCACTACCGAACTATTTTTTAATTAAAATTTTAAAACTAACTAGTTTATTGCTTAATATAGGGTTCAATTAATGTCAATATTAATGAGAACTTTTTTTAGAACAAATTAATAATGAAATAATTTTAAAAATTTATTGAGTCATATTTTCCCAATGATATTTTATTATGGGATATAATTTCCCCAATTGTAATTAATACACAAATATTTTTTAGTACTTTATTTTTATTTATGTACGTATCTTAATTGTGGTATGGACCAAAGCAAGAAGCACACGAGGGTACTTCACAGGTTGAGCAAACAAATTTAGTTCTTTTATCTATTTTGGATTTGAACAATGAACACATCTTTTTCGCCCTGGACGTTCGTCTGGCATATGATCCCCTGTGTTCAACATTAACTTTGCCCTTTTAGACCTAGGATCTCTAGAGATTGGAATCTTTCGAACAACCTTAGCTGTCATATGTCCGGTCATCGCAAGTTGTTCTGCAAGGTTAACCATTGCGGAAGCAGTTGGGTTGGTTTTTTGGTAAAATAGTGGTCAAGAATGTGGGCATTTACTACAGTAACTAAAACTAGCCTATAATGCACTTTTTTCTACCATTTGGCGGATTTTCTCTTGTAGTCATAGATGGTGACTTTTTGATCTGACAGATCAACACCGCTCATTGACTCGTTGTATAGAGCAATTACATCGTGGTATGCTACATCAATTTTGCGACCGTCTTTCTGCTTCCTTTTTGTATTTGTAACTGTTGCCTTATGACAATTACTTAGAATAATAAAATCTTTGAACTTGTGAAGAATCGATCAAAACTAATAATAACTTCATCACTAGAAAGGATTTGACATAGTTTGTTTACAACTCGTTCTCCTAGTAAATCCCCATCAGTAGGGACATCTTCTTTTCCACTGTAGACATTTAGGCCATAGGTACAGCCAGTTTTCGCATCGCTTCTCTCTCACACTTTGATATCTCTTTTTATTGGTTTACTTGGAATATATTGTTTCAAGGGGGATCTGCCCTTTAATTAAATCATAGATTCGTCAATGCTTTGGTAAATACTTTATGTCATTGCCCTTTGAAAAGTGTATTTGAAACAGTTCACCAGTTTACGTAATAAGTTTTATCAGCATTATTGGGCTTTACTGTATCATTGAAATTCATCCTAGCTACTAATGTCTGAGATTTCGTTTTTGCGATAGCTTTCTTTATAAAAGCATTACCCATAGAATCATTTGAAGACCAGTAATCACTTATGTTTGGAAGTTTGTTATAGCACAAAACGAGAATTACTACCAGTACAATTTTCATTTCCTCAGAATCTGTGGGTTGCATGATTTTGTTTTTTTTCACGATTATAAATAGCAATTCTTTGATTTGTGCATTCAGCTATAAACATGAATAAACACTCTGGATATAACAATTTGAAGGATTTATTCTCATAAATTGAAGAAGCAGGCTTGTATTCATGGCATCTAAAGCGTGGGCTGAAGTTTGTTGAAGGATAACCCCAAATTGTTGGTTTATGTAGAGATGTTTTAGACAACTGTTTGCTTTTTGGAGCGGCAGCTTTGTTGAGTGATCTTTGTTCAAATACTTTCCCTTTTGAATGGCCTATCGAGATTGGTACTCTTTCTGAAGCTAATTCATCCTCTGAGAATGATGATTCTTCTATTTCGGATGATAAGTAATCTTCTTCTGAAGATGAGTCTTCACTGTCTACATCTAAAAATTCTGAATTGGATTTCCATAACTCCTCTTTAAGTTCAGAACTTGATTTTCTTTTCCATCTAAAATGGGAAATACAAATAAATGAAAACAAAAAAATATGTAATAATAAATGAGGAGTAATTTGATTCCAAGTCATTTTCACTCCCGATATTAGGAAGAAAATGGTAGGTTAAAATAAGGTAAAAAGTTCAAATTATAATAAAGACATTTCCTCCAATCCGTTATTACCACCCGTCCATAATCGGCTCAGCTATAAAGTGCCAAAAAGCTCTGGAGAAGATTTTTCAATATACCCATGAAATTTAATAATAAATACTATTCGGCTATATTATCCCACTGAAAAGTACCGCTGGGACAATATTTCCCCCAAATCTATTTTCTTCTAATATATACTACTAAATATTATTTAAAATTATAACTAATTTTACTATTACACTTTCTTTATAATTTTAATAACTTTTAATACAGATATAATATCTGTAAACTCTGGAAAAAGTGACAAAAATGATACTTACTTTTAGACACATTGGACTTGAAAGACTTTGAGATGTAGACTGACGCCATGTTGGGAGAGTTGCCAGATGTATGCAGGATAAATTAGACTATAAAGTACCAATAGGATAAAAAAATGCTTTAAAATAAAAAAATATTTTGGCCAAAAGAATTTTTTTTAATTCGTTGGGACGTATTATCACAATGGTAGTGAAAGGGTTAAAGATGTCGGGGAATGTAACAACTAAACAAACTCATCCCGTAATTTTGAGAAGTTGCTATTTTTCTTATTTGAATTGTCTCCTCTGGCTTTTTTTCTCCATATGTCTTTGTTGATCAGTCTGAATACGCAACCTACTTTCCTGGTTCGAAAGGGGTTACAAGCGAAATGGACAATTTGGTAATCATCTGGCAATCTGGCTCTAAACATAGAGGTTTCGCTCTATGTGAAACCTCTGGTTTAGGCTTAGGTACAGCTCTTCTTAATCCACTTTATTTCCGTTGGAAACAGGATTAAGCCATGTAAAAGGATCTATTTCATTATAATGTAGAAGCATATTTCTCTTTTTTAATATCTACAGCTCCATAGAATAAAACATTTTGTTTTGACTGAAAAACAACTTTATTCAAAACCACATCCATTATGTACATATTTTGCTTTAATCTCCTTGGGTCGTCAGATGGGCTCCTCCCCCCCCATCCTCTCCTTGGTGTGAAGGAAAATGTCTATTCACATTATATTGTAGTGTATAATTTCTCAACATCCTTCTTGTTTTATTCGTCCTCACTCATCTTGAACTTGTAATTGGGTTTAACGGGTCTTATACGTCTTTTTCCACTCCTGGCTCTCCTTTGCTCAACGAGGAACATCTTCCCAGCCTGAAGGCCTGTAACTGCTTACTACTGGCCTACTAACTTCGTAACGCTTCATGTAACGGGTGTTTGATAGGGAGGACGCACACCTGCTTTCCTTATTCGTCAAACCGTTCCGGTGGTGATTACTTAGCCAAACCTTCCTTGCGGTCCGACTCACTTTAATCACTTCCATGAGTGATGAACAACAACAGATGACTCCAGGTAAAATAAGCCTTTATGTTTTTGAAGAAAGTAAATTAGTTTTGACAGCCTCTGTCAATGCCGCTCTCGGGTTGTGGCACTATTTCCTAGGCTTCCTGACTCCTTGGCGTTTCCATGGCAATTCGAAGACGGTATTAATACCTTGCTCATGACTTCCAAGTCTTATCGCCCTATTGCTTGCATATCTGAATGCAATCGATGCGCTTAGGGACGAACAACCACACATTTATGCGGTAATTAAAAAGAATTTCCAATTTACTTTTATTTTCTATCATCAATTTATTTATTTGTTTTGATATTTATGGCAATTCTTTGGATTTTCCTCACAAAAACGGATTTAATTACTAATTACTTAAAAGGTCTAGTGAATACTTATGCGTTTACATGTATTTATATTTACCTAATATAAAAAATAGCAACTCTTAAGAATTTTTTTGGCTGTAATCCAACAGGAAGACGAAGTAAGAAGGTGGTTGGCTTAAATGAAAGCTAACAGATGTCTGGTGGCGTCGATTGAACAGCAAGGCTTTGCGCGCCAGAGGGTTCACCTGGAATTGAACTCGACAGTTGCATTTTGTTATTGCATTCGGTCGGTACATTGCTTAGTTGAATGCGAGCAACCTCTGGCATATGTGGGCATAACGCGAGAAAGCAAATAATGTGAATTCAGTCACGGCATGTCGAGAATTTCATGAGTCCAAGCTATGCGATTAATAAGCTTACACTATTGTTTCCTTTGCGAATTAAAATCAGTTTAAGTGACGTTTCAATCCACAAGAAAATATACAGTTCATATTTTCAGCTTGAAATAATATTTGATATGAGTGCACACAGTGGAATTTTTCTCAGTAACAATAAGCGTGATGGGATAATCAAGCCCAAATTCCAGACACATGATGTCAGTTGTGAACGAAAATGAGATAGAGCAACTCTATCTTGCCCGATACGATCCTCTGCTCCAACCACCTGAGACCAGACTAAATGAAGGTGCGTTACCAAAGAACAATAGAGTCATTGCAGACATAGGAAATTCATCTGAGCGAGGGATAGAGGAAAAGATCGGCAGCCTGTACGATAGACGCTCTCTGACTTCATGGTCTAAGGAAACCAGCCAGACGGATTTTTTTTACTCTGCAGAACCGAATGCTTTTCCTCTGCACCGACACCAAGACACTCCGGGTAGACAGAAAAAGATCAATGCCCCCGAGTTTAGGCATCTTTTTTTCTGCAATGTCGATGATCGAGCAGAATTTAAAGAAGAAATAGGTCATAATAGGGGATTTCAAAAGGAGAATGGCTATCCGAGGCACCCGGTTGAAACTCCGAATTTGGAGATGGCGAAAAGAGCTAGCTCGCCCTCCCACTATGTCAAAAGTGTACTTGAGAGATTTCATGGGGGACCCTACTCCTATCCATATCTTACACTATCATATAATAAAAAAAATCATGGCTCATTTAATCGAGCAAAGTCACCATCCTTAATAAAAATGGCAACTCATAAAAACTCCACGTCAAGAACATGTACTCCGCCTGGTAGCCCTATTTGCCATTTGGATAAGATCACAAAAGCACTTCAAGCCACTGCTTCCTGTTTAGAGCCCGAGGCCAATAAGACAAGCTATCTAGAGGCAGGACCAAGGGACAATCTCCTTAAAGACCAAAAACACTTTATCAAAGCTATTGGTGCGAGTAGCCCAGTCGGTCGTTTAGCTTTAGTTACCAGAGAACTTAAAAGTCACCCATTAACGTCTTCTCATAAGAACATTTCTCCTTCTTTTGTTTTGAAATCTTTAGAAGCTAACGAGAACGGAAATAGAGAACCTTTGATATCTCAAGAATCTGGAAATAGAAATGATGAAATAAGGAAAGAAGTAAACGAGATCCCAATGAAATCAGATGAAACAAAGCAATCTTCGTTATGTCATAATAAACGTATAAGTTCGTCTTGTGTAGAGATGGGTGGCAAAAAGACTACGAATTTAGTTCAAAGTAATGAAAAAGATGCAAGACATACAAAAGGTGACACGATCCAAAATTCATCCATTCCACCTGATCAGGATAGAACCAACCTTTGTGTCCCCCTTCCTCCAACACAGGAGCGGCGAGACGCCACGCCGATTGTAGAATTTTCAGATCATCAGACTCAGACTCCCGAGAGCTCCTTGTTGTCGCATTCTAAAGAGATTGACTTCAATGATCCAAAGAAAAAAGAAAAGAAAAAGAACTTTTGGACATTTACTACCAGTGTAGTAATCCCTAAAGATAAATTAAAGGGTAAATAATATTTATCATTTATATATTTTCCTGAAAAAAGGCAAAACTGACGTGTGAAATTTTGACCCCAAAACTTTAAAATGACTTTTATGAAGTGATAGAAGTGAAATTGTGTGAAAATGCATATTATTGAATAAACAAAAGAGTAGAATACTTGCAGCTAAGGTGCTCGGAGGGCGCGTAACTCCTTGACCTGCCTCAATTTTGCACCTGCCGGTCTCATTTCGGGGTAGCTTTTCACATCTTTTAAGCTATTCAAAATCAGGGCAATAGCCTTTTAAATTTGACTCATCTTTTTAATTATTTTGAATGAAAAATAAATCGATGATTTAAAAAAAATCATTCCGATTAAATGTGGAAAAAACACCCTTGGTAAAAAATAAAATTTAGCTTGTCAAGATGGAATAGGAACAAAATCACAGCCATGTCAGTTCGAAGAGAAACTGCCGTCCCATTCAAGCTGTTTGAAGAACGCCTTCAGGAAGGCATCTAGGGCTGGCCTCACATGGAGACCGATCTATAGCCCGTATATACACCTCGCTTACTTCTCCTTCTGCAGCTGGCGCAGATGAAGTGTGGTAAAGAGTCACAAGAAAATAGGAACTAAAACTAGAACTAAAAGAAATAAAAACAAACTAGCGGTGAACTTTATTAAAAAAAGTTCGAAAACAAACGAGAGCATCTAAGGCCACACTTTACTGAATTTGGTATATGGAGGGAAGCTAGGAGGGTAAAAATGCTTGGATGGTTCAAAAACTAGCTAGTTGAAAAACAATGACTGGGGGAGGCGGGCGCGCAGCTCTCCTGCGCCGATTCCGCAATATAACTTAATTTGTTGGGCAAAGAGGACGTGGGGCTGTGACACCAAGCTTGATTACGTCGTAATGCTTGGAGTGCAAAGACATATCTAGGAATCGCCCAGAAACCAGTTTTTGAACGAAAAACTCAAAATAATAAAGTTGAAAGAAACTTTGATATGAGTGTAAGAATTATATTTTTGACCAGATGGTATTTCACCTCTCTCTTTCGTGTTACCCTCGGTCTTTGTCCATTTATGTTAATAGTCGTCGTCAGCAGGTCTAATTTCGTATCCTCTAGCTTGATACCCATTTTTATTATGTTGTTTTGAAACCTGTTTAACGCCCGCTCTTTAATACACATTTGGAGCGTGTTTTGTGCGTTTGAGGGGGTTCGTCGCACACCTCGGAGGACCTACTTTTCTTGGCGTGATCTTAGACCTTTAGATTCAGTAGGTAGGGCTACTACCTTACTTTTTTATCGATCCTTTGTTCATTCGATGCTCGACTACGGATGCGAGTATTATGCATCCGCAGCCGAGCGTGTATTGCGGAAGGTGGACTCGATCCACCACACTGGCCTTCGCCTGGCGACCAGTGCCTTCCACCCGTCCCCCATTGAGAGCTTAATTGTCGATGCTAGGGAGATACCACTCGCTCTGCCCCGTGGACAGTACATTATTCGCCTGTACACGCGAGCCCGGCACCTCCCTCAGTCGCCACCAGCTCTCACTGCATTCGAAGCTGATCTTGACGGTGCTTATGCTGTCGAGAGACACCAGTCCTACCGTAAACCCTTTGGCTTTAGGGCTAGGAAGCTCCTTCGATAGCTTTGACAATTTTTCCCCACGTTTCTACTCCCAAAGCTTGTACAGTACCGGGTATATTGCGTTTGGCCTTTTCAAAGCACACTCCGTGTCACGCTGGAACCGTGCTAGTGTATACGGATGGCTCCAAGACCCAAGAGGGGGTCGGCTTCCAAGCCTTATGCCCTCTGTTTAAAGTCAGCGAGGCTCTGCCAGGCACTGTATCTGTCTTGACGGCCGAGCTGGTTGTAATACACAGCTTGGTACGTGAGATAACGCAACATTCAAGGTTCGAAGACCGGATTGTGATTAAGAGCGTCTTACAAAGCACCCTCAGTACTCTTTAGGCATTGTAATCTCCGCATTCCATGGTTAGCGATGTCGATGACGCCACAGTTTGGCGAGCGGGGCGAATGTAGAGATTATCTTCTGCTGGGTTCCTGGACATGTGGGAATTGCAAAGAATGAGCACTCCAATGAGGGCGCCAAAAAGACCGCGACGACTGGGCGACCAGACCAGCGTTTCATTTTTACTCACACCGATTACATGACAGGCATACGGGCAGCCCTCCGGGCTGCTTTGTAAAGAAAATGGTAGACGGGAAAGAAAGAAATTAAAGTTGCGTGCCATTGCGCCGCGACTGCTCCCATGGACCTACCCCCCCACTACCGCGACGGATTCAGGTCGCTTTCTGTCGTCCTTAAATTGGACACACTGGCGGGATGCACTGCCTTCGATGGAACGCTCACCTGCGCCTTATTGTGACGACTTTGTTGTCCCTCTGACTGTTCGGCACATTCTTGTTGAAAGCCCAGTCTGGGTGATCTTCGCACACGTTACTTGTCTTGGTACGGGGACGAGTAAGATCGCTACCACTTGTCCCTTGTATGCCGGACTTATTCGTGTACACAGATTTACGGGCTATATGACTCTTTGTCGTAAGTCGCATGTTGCAGCGCTGGGAGTAGGCGTACCTACACCCGCCGCCGGAGCGCGGTTCCTTCTTGTTGCCTTGTTTTTATTATTTGTTGCTGTTGTTCCTTCAGTTTACCCTGTGTCTAAGCATTTGTACTTTTTTTGTCATTTGTTATTTACATATTCTTACTCGTATTTTTATTCTAGCCAATAGGAGACTGTGGTTTGAGTACGGCAACCTTTGCTCTAGGAGGCAGTCACCAGATGGGCTCCTTAAAAAAAAAAGGTTCAGAGAGTCGAGTGGGATTAATCAGATACAGATAGCACCATGTGATTAGTTGGATCAAGATAGTCCATTAGGATTAATTAGATTCAGATACTCTTGTGGAATAATTAGATACAGATACTCCCGTTAAATTAATTAGATCCAGATACTCCCGTGGGATTAATTAGATCCAGATACTCCAACGGGATAATTAGATCAAGATAGTCTAGTGGGATTAATTAAATCCAGATACTCGAGTATAATTTATTAGATACAGATATTTCTTGGGGATTAATTAGATACAGATATTCCCGTCAGATTAATTAGATCCAGATACTCCCGTGAGAATAATTAGATTAAGATAGTACAGTGGGATTAATTAGATCAAGATAGAACAGTGGAATTAATTAGCTCAAGATATTCCTGTGGGATTAATTAGATCCATATACTCGAGTGGGATTAATTAGATCAAGATAGTTTAGTGTGATTAATTAGATCCAGTTACCCTAATGGGATTAATTAGACCCAGATACTCCCATGGGATTAATTAGATCAAGATAGTCCATTTTAATTAATTAGATCCAGATGTTCGAGTTGGATTAATTAGATCCAGATACGAGAGTAGGATTAATTAGTTCTAGACACCAGAGTGGGATTAATTAGATCCAAATACTCACTTGGGATAAATTAGACCCATATACTCTCTTGGGGTTAATTAGATCAACATAGTCCAGTGAGATTAATTAGATCCAGATGTTCCCGTGGGATTAATGAGATCAAGATAGTCAGGTGTGATTAATTGGATTCCGGTTCTCAGGTGGGTTTAATTAGATTCAGAAAGTCGAGTAGGATTAATTAGATACATACACGAAAGTAGGATTAATAAGAAGCAGATACTACATTGGGATTAATTAAAATCAGATACTCCTGTGAGATAAAATAGTTCAAAATAGTCCAGTGAGATTAATTAAATCAAAATAATCGACTGGGATTCATTAGATCCAGATACTCCAGTGCGATTAATTAGACTCTGATACTTCCTCGGGATTAATTAGATCAACATAGCCCGGTGAGATTAATGAGATCAAGATACTCCTGTGGGATTAATTAGACCTAGATGCTCCCCTAGGATTATTAACACCAAGATACCCTCGTGCGATTAATTATATCACCATACTTTCGTGGGATTAGTTAGATCCAGAAAATCCCGTGGTATTGATTTGATCCAGAGGCTCCTCAAGGATTATTAAGACCTAGATATTCACGTGTTATTAATTAGATCCAGATACTTTCGTGAGATTCTTTAGATCCGGATACTCCCGTGGGATTAATTGGATCAATAGAGTCCAGTGGGATTAATTAGATTCAAATACTCCCGTGGGATTAATGAGATCAAGATAATCTAGTTGGATTAATTAGATTAAGAAACTCCAGTAGGATTAATTTGATCCAGCTACTCCCGTGGAATTAATTGAATCCAGCTACTCCTGTGGGATTAATTAGATTCAGATAATCCCGTGGGATTAATTTGATCCAGATATTCCCGTGGAATTAATGAGATCAATATAGTCCAGTGGGATTAATTAGACTCAGATACTCCCGTGGGATTAATGAGATCAAGATAATCTAGTTAGATTAATTAGATTCAGAAACTCCAGTAGGATTAATTTGATCCAAATAATCAACTGGGATAATTAGATCCAGATAATCCCGTGGGATTAATTATACTGTAATACTCCTTTTGGATTAATTAGATCAACACATTCCAGTTGGATTAATTAGATCCAGATGCTCCCGTGGTATTACTTAGATCCAGATAATCCCATAGGAAGTATTAGATCCAGATGCTTCCCTGGTATTATTAAAACTGATATTCCCGTGCGATTAATTAGATCAAGATACTATGGTGGAACTAATTAAATCCTCGTGCTCCCGCAGGGTTGATTAGATTCACTCACAAAAGCATGACCATTGTGTAGCTCTGCATCGGCTAAGGGGGTTATCTTCTTCAATGGGGAGTTTTGGGATTTCAGGTTCAGGTTTGCTTAAATGGGTTAAAGTTCGACATAAGGAGTGTTGTATACCCTTTAGGGTATTTTTGGGGCAGGGGGAGTTTTGTAATACGCTCTCTCTACACCTGTATTATGGGGGGATGGGAAATCTGCTATTATATGTTTTTCATCCTTAATTAATTGACTATCATTCATCCTAAATTTACTGCGTTGGATTTCTGACTCCGAGGCATGGGTTCAATTCCAACCAGCGTAGACAAAACTTTCAGGAGTGTCAACAGATGGTCGCCCATTGGGCAGATACGCGGATACCCTCGCAGAAATCATTTTTTCCACCCAAATCATCATGTACCATGCACATAATGAATCACCACTATCGTTACCTGTTCGTCTTCCCTGCAGAACATACAAGGGTTTACTTATATTCCGAAAACCCTTGACGCGGAGCGGGTGCCCCAGCCCGTGTGATCACATAAGTTAACACCATCGTGTTTGGTGTAAAAAACAGACAATACGAACCAGGCACCTTCCCCCATCGAGGACCCATCTCCGATTCTTTCGAGCTTGCCAATGATTGTCATCCTAATTTTTATGTTCATTTCATTTTACGGTGGAGTATCTCTTTCACGATTCGAGGGGCTCATAGCTCAACATATCTAAATACCATCCTATTTATTTGCCTTTTCATTCGTCTGTGTTTCTCTTCTCTCTTTCATCACTAAATGAAAATAAAAATCATCGGTTAAATTTGCTTTCGTTCCTCAACTCACAAAGTGTCCAAATTGACTGCTGGCGGAGGCGCTGGAAAGCCCGAGAGAGATCTCTGCCCATTGAATTGGGCAATTCCTCGTATCTTGTTCAAGTCCTGATTCCTTTTTCTTTCGCGGAGGGTTAAGTTAGGTAAAGTGGTTTTCAATGTCTATTTTTTTTATTCAACCTAATCCTCACTTAACTAGAAACTAGAGTGTGGACCGCTTGTTGTGCTCTTCTTGAAGAGTAGCTCGTCCGTCATTGGTCCTCACTTGTCACTCAGTCCTCACCTGGGGCTCAATAAACTGTTTGCATGTGACAGCGGCCATGCCCCGGTACACCGCTTCGACGGGGGGGTTAAACCAGGTTGAGGGTAGGCGATGGGTCTCGAACCCTCAGTGAGTTAGGGCGTGTCTACCCTAGCATGTGAAGACGACTGCGGGGATTTGGGCTTTGTAGAAAGCCGAGGGCGTAACCAGACAACTAAGACGTCACTGCTATGCAATGCAGCCAAGGAAGTCTCCAGTCATGACGGTCCTTCGTTCTACTTGTCACCGACTCCTGAGGCCGAGAGGGTGGGGCTGGCCCAGGGCAGCGGCTTGATCACTTTAACAGCATTCACGTACAGGTCCTATGCACAGATGTCATCGTCGAAATCGATAGACTACTATTGCTACATACATAACTCTCATTGCTCTTGTGAGAAGTTATATGGACGTAATCTTTACAGCCATGGGCAAAAGTTTTGAGACTAAAATATAGTTTTATTTTTTCATTTTTTAATGTACGTGATAAGGCTGAATAATAATTTTTTTTCTTAGTTTGTATATACAAATTAACCAAGAGCAAATGCTGTAGTTCATAAAAAAAATGATCGAATTTTGGGGAATTTTTTAAAAAATAAAACGAATTACAGCTGGTAAAGTTCATAAAACTAATTAAAATTAAGATATGGTTGTTTTTGTTTGTTTTTTCCTAGATTCGAATTTTTTTTTTTCGAGCTTCTTTCTAAAATAGATTTTCCATTTTAATCTTTAGCAGGAGAAAGTAGCAACCCTGCTCTATAAAACAATAAAGAAAAATAAAAAAAATTTAGATTGGAAAAAATTAGTTCTAAGGATTCTTTTTTCCGCATTTCAAAAGAATTCCGTTTTTTTTTCTTGTCTTTAGGATTATAAAATAAGGATGGACCATAAATAACATACCAAAAGTAAACTATTAGGAGACCAGGCAATGGCTTCGCTACTAAGATTAAAGTTTAAAATCTAAACAAAATATAATTATAGAAGAAGATATATAAAAATAAGCTTTCTGAATTTCACCAATTGTAATTCTTTGGGTTTTAAAAAATTCACAAAATTTCAATACTTATATTTATTTCTAAACTTACCGTTTTGTTTTTTTATATTATAAAAGAATTATTATAAATAACTTTTGAGAAAAAAACATAAGTCATAACCAAACTAAGATGAAATTATTATTCAAATTCTCAAAAAAAATCCCTTATTAAATTATAGAGTTAATGAAAATTAGAGTGCAGAGTTGTTTTTTTAAGGGCTGGTTTTTCGTATATTTGAAGCTTTTATCACAGTAATTTCTATGAGTTTTCTATTTTTTCTCACTTTGTACTTTTTAATTACTGAATCTAAGGATGTAAAAAATTATTAATCGTGAAATTTATGAAATAAGTTCAAATTAAGGCATGTTTTGGGTGAGTGGTGGTATATTTTAGTTGCTAAAAGAAAATTAAGATGAAAAAAAAAGAGTTGATAATTGTTTTTACGCTATATTAAAGTATATTAAAGTATATGAAAAAATTCAGCTAAAGGGGTTTTCTTGAATTTCGGCCTAGAAAATATAAATGGATATGAAAAAGTAGATCAAGAATAAATTACTAGTGAAAATGTAATGGAAATATTTTATTTTTTTTTAGACCCAAATCCCGTTCTTGGAGCTTTTACGATAAATTAAATTCTTCACATTATATAAAACTGACGTTACATGAAACTACCTAAACGTACTCCCAAAAAGTTTGTCACTCTGAATTTTATTATAAATTAGTAAAATTACATACACTTTTCAGGCGTGAACCAAGTTTTAAACCTGTCTTGTCAGTTAAAAACGTTCGAGAACGTGTTATGCCTTGTGGCGTTCATCGTGCGAATTAATCTCATATTCTCGTATTTTAATATGTGCTTCTACTTTTCTTGTGGCTAAGAAGAAAATATTACTGTGAAGCGTAACAAGTAACTAAAATCTAACAGCATTCTACCTTTAACCTGCCTAAAATTAAACAATATAAGTAAAAATTGGACCATCGTACGTAGACTAGGACTTGGTTCTAAATTTAAAGATCATATTGATATAGCCTATTAAACTCACATGGTTTTATCTTTCTTTAGATCCATTAGGCCACCCGATGAGCTTAGAAAATATTGGTTGTTTAGTAACTTAAACCGGTAAAGGTTAAGAGTGATGTCCTTCGCCGATCTGAATCTCTTATTTCATCATTTCTTTCTTTTCTGACACCACCCTAAGGAAGTTCATGGAGGAGAGGGTGCCCTCTAAAGGCGAGCTGGCCTGGTCCCTCTTTCCCACAGCTCTGCAGCTGTGGAGAGGATATTTAGCACGGCCGGGGACGTCCTCAGGGCCAAGAGGTCTCTCCTGGATGAGGTCAGCTTCGAGGAGCTTGTGTTCCTCAAAGGAAACATGGATCTCCTGGAGGGGAAGATGAGCCAGGAGGACATGAAAGAGGAGGAGAATGACCTGTAGATATTAGTTTAGGCTGTTTTTCAACTAAAATATTAAAAAAATAATAAATATGTGTTTTTCTACCTTATAAAAGCATGTTTCTGTTATCGCGCTAAAGTTTACTTTGTAATTTAGTAGAGTCGCACTGGAAAAAAAGTCGCAGTCGCTAAGTTGCACTGGGGGATGGGGGAGGCAAGAATAGAGTCGCAAAGTCGCAGTCGCACCAGATCCGGCGGCAAAGTCGCAAAGTCAAAGTTGCACCTGAAAAAATTAAAGTCACGCAAAGCTATGCAAGGAGATAGTTGCTAATGGTATTTATTGCCTCACGGGGCACCATCTTTAGGATAATTAATGACTAAAAATACTGGTTATGCTCCGGTGCAGAATTCTTCTGGACGCCCAAGAGTTTCAAATTACCGCTAAAGTAGCCTCATGGTAAGGTCCCAGCAAGGATCGGGTTGCCACCAGTGCTAAGCTTGCTCATGATTGGAAAGTAACAGGTGGCAACGCTTCGGGGCAGACAGTGAGGTGGAGACTTTTCGAAAAAGTGTTTAAGTCGAGGAAGAGCTGCGAAGAATCCTCATCTCACCAAAAAGAACCTTACGGATAGGCTCCACTTTTGGGGAAGAAATGTAAAAATGGACTGCTGAAGACTGGGGCAAAGTGATATTCTCTGATGAAGCCCACCCTTCGTTGGTGTAGAGATTCTGGAAGATTTCTCGTTAAGATGAGAAAAGGGGGCGCTTTCTGTGTGCGCCCACGGTAAAGCATCCAGTCACTTTCCATGTCTTGGGCTACTTTTCATTTAAGGGAGCTGGAGCACTGACGATTTTCCCCCCAAACACTGCCACGAACTCAACATGATAACAAAGTGTGCTTCTTCAGCACCTTTGGTCAACAGTTCAGGACCAATTTGGTGCTGACAGCTATATTTTACAGCAGAGGAAAGGCAAAGCTCTTGGCGGAAAAATAAAATTGAAGTTTTGTTAGCTTTGCTCGGGAATTCGGAAGAGTTTGACCCAATAGAGAGTGTGTGGGCGATAATAAACTTTTGCTTGATAAACAGAAGCCATCCAATTATGGTCAGTTGCGGGTGTTATTGAACAAAAATGGAGCAATACCGGTCAGATATAATCACAAATTTAGTCTCCAGCATGCCAAACCAAAATTGAAACAGTCCTACTAAAGCAAACTGCAACTTTTGAGTAGTTATATAATTTTTTTATAAGAAAAAGTATACAAGACAAAACCTTTGCGCATAAATATATAGAAAGTAGCAATTTTGCTTGTATTTTCTCGAAGATCGATATTATTATCACGTATATCTTTATTATTGTTCACGAGGATATATTCTTTATCACGTAAATGACTATTATATATTACGAGGATACCTATTATTTTTCATTAGTATCCGTATTATTTTTCACCGGAATCGCTATTATTTTTCATGAAGATGTCTCTTTATTTCACGAAGATCCCTAATTATTTCACGAAGATCCCTAATTATTTTTCACGAGGATCCATATTATTTTTAGCAAATTCCGCATGGTATTCGATGTCAAAATGTAAAAAAAATATATGGATCATATACAATGTATGCAAAGTGCTCTCAGAAAAAGAAAAAGGTAAATATGTAGATTAGCGACTCGAACGATGGGACGTACTATTTCGTCCGTGTTCCAAAATGATTCACGTTTTTGGAGTACATTTAAGGGAACGGCTCGTGTGGGGGTAAACACAATGGGCGGACCACACTACGATGATCCTGAGTTTCATTAAATTGGGAGGGGGGGGGGGCACAGCCCCCCAGTATATAATCCTAATTGTTTATAGACTAATGTCCTAACGTTTACAGAGGTGAATGATTTAACCAAATCATGTCAGCGCCTTTAATCGTTTTGCGAATTATAATGGGGGTGGGGGTGGGGTCTGACGTCAGACGACTCTAACGCACATGAATATTCCGGTAGGGGTGAACGAAAATATTTACCAAAAAAACACTTTTTCGGCCGAGTCGCTAATCTACATATTTACCAAGAAAAAGCATTTTAAGGTTTCTCCCTTTTATTCACAAAGGCTTTTGTCACTAAATTCAGCACTTGGAACCATTTTAAAAATTTTGTCTCTAATTTATATTCTTAGTCTCACACGATTTGTGCGTATTTCTACAATACACGGATTTACGTTATTAGGGAACATATAAGAAGCAAAATAAAATTAATAATGAAATTTTAAGTTCTTCATCAAATCTAGCGATGATTTTCATAATTAGCTTCTTTCCCCATTTTGTCTCAGATGTTGGGATCACCCTTAGTTATCCTTGTGGTAGAAATGAGTCCTTGATCTTTGGTTTCTCGTTTCTACTTCCCTTATCAGACGCGCCCAGTTGTATTCCAGGGCGAGTGCAACGCAACTTCTGTCCATTAATTAGGGTTAATTTTGTCGCAGGGGGCGCCGATCACCCGGAGAGAGATTCGCTGGATGGAAACCTTCCTAGCTCGTCCCAAGGAACCGCCACAGGAAACCCTACTCCACCACCCACCCCTCCGGATTCCAGCCACAGCACTACGAGCAACAACAACAATGCGACTACTCGCCAGAATACCAACAAAGTCAACACTAATCCAGAAGGTATAATTCCGTTTTCTGAAATAGAAACATATGTGAGTATGTTTGTATATGTGTATATATGTGTACCGCAAATGGAAAATGGGCGGTAAAGAAAACGAGATTATAAATATAAAACTCACACGAATAATTCACAGAGAAATTAAAATGAACTTGGGTCAGCAGGAGCAGACGAAACAAAAGTGAGCACGTGTGATTTAAACGATTTAAGCAGAAGATTCGTGAGGCCTGGGCAAAGAGGAACATTATTTGCATTTGGGGGATTATTTGTAAATGAATATATATATATATATATATATATATATATATATATATATATATATATATATATATATATATATATATATATATACGTGCCCCAGCCTCCAAGGCCCCTCAAGCTTGCTCTTTTGCAACCTGCGGGCGTTAGAGGAGGGCATGAGGTAGCTGGTCTGTTAGTTAAACCTAGGTATGAGAAATAAAGAGAAGGAACTCTTATAAGAAAAAGAGCTGCATAGACGGAGAGAGGGAACAAACCAGCATTCCCAGGTCCGGTCAAATAGTTGTAGTTAACCCAGTAAGCCTAGGCTTCATTACGCGCCCTGGGCCTGGGAAGAAGGGCCGCTCCTCCAGGTACATGATGTAGTAGTCTACTCAGGGGGTCCCCGCCCCCTGCCTATCTGAAGTCAGTAAGGAGAGATTTGGAGGTAATTTGGTGAATATAGAAAAATTAAATATAGTAAAAGATGTAAATCTGCAGCTCCTGCAAACAGTTGGGCAGGAAGAGTGCACATCTGCTGGCACTTGGGCTGGAGTTTGCAAAAGGGCGCTAATTGAAGGCATTCGGTCCAGAAAGAGGTGCCTCTCCTAAGGCCTCCAAGTGTAGTAGTCCACACAAAGTATCCACCCCCCTTGGGCGGTTATGGTCTCGAAGGAGAAGGAATTATCTCGAGTGAGAGCACTGCGAATGGGCAATTTGAGTGAAGATAGAGTTAGTAATGAATGACGAGGTAAGAAGTATTTATGTTGTATTTAAAAGAGCGTGAATGAAGTTATGAGCGAAACTTTTTTGATGTGGTACGGGCATGTAAGAAGAATGGATGTGAATAGACCTATAATTTAAAAAATACGAGTTTGTGTGTGTCCGAGTTATTAACATAGAAGAAACATCCATTTTACGTCACCCTCGGGTTGCCCTCCCCTCCGGTGATTATGTGAATGAGTGTTTTGGAAGAAACGGCTGATCGAGGATCAAGTGGATGATAATTCCTGTGTATGGAAGGGGTTTGTGAGTAGTGCGTCTTTGGTGGCTTCTGCTCTATATGTCACCAGGAAACTGTGCAATACATGTTAACAACATGCCCACTCAAAGGCAACTAAAAGCCAGGAGATACGAATATAAAAAATTCTGGATCTCTGAAAGAACTTTGTCCGGTCGGCGGAGTTCATCGAAGCCTGCGGCCGAAAAGGTGGTCTTAAGCCGGGGGCAACATAAGTGAGAAAAATACTCGAAATACTTCAATAAAGTAACATAATAAATTTAAAGGGTTTTATATCACGGAAGAAAGGTCCATGGCGTAAAAAAATAATGTATTTTCTTCAGCGGAGAAAGAACGTGTGGAGAACGTGTAGACTAAAATGAGAGATCTTGATTCCTACGAAGTAAAAGATGACGGGACTGCAAACTTCTTCCTCCCTAAATAACTATACCTCGAGGGAGAGAATGAAGCGTCACAGATGATCCTCAGGAATAAATTTGCCCAACGAAGACTGTTAGGTAATTGCTAAGATTAGTGGCGCACGATTCTTCTTAGCGATTTTTGCATTTTTGGATCGCATCATATTGTATTATATATCATTTTTAAGGCAATTTCGAAATTGAAATGGGGGGGGATTCGCCCCTCATACTACCTTTAATTGTGGTGGGTTTACCCCCCACAGCCCCGCTATTTTTAATAATCTAGTAGTATTCCCTAGTAACAAACGCTAACAAAAATCGTGCTCCACTAATCTTAACAATAATTACCCACTGTTACTCAAACTTGAACCGCCATGGAATGAGAGGGTCAAAATACCAGACTTATGATGCGCTCGTTGGATTTGAAGTTTGAATCAGCGCGTTTATTTAAACTGATCAACCAGATTTATATGTAACTTGATGCCTACACTGGATGGCTCTAATGTTAGTGTGCCGTGGACGCGGATAGGTGAAGAATGGTCATTATTTTCGTTGATAACAAATATATGTGTGGCCTTGTTTAAAAGAATGGGAATCAATCTGTAAATGGAGGGAACAATGGAATGTGAGAAAATGCTGTTTTTAGAAGAAAAAGGTGGGGTGGAATTCGTTTTTAAGGATCTGCATCCCAATTTTAGATTTCACCCATGCAAATGAGCTATAATGCCATCGATTCGCGTAAAGAATGTGAATTTATATCAATAAATAAACCTTTAGTTAACGAGTTACTTTATATTTTGCCAGGAACTGATGTTTCTGTATCCAATTACTCAAAAGGGCCGAATTCGAAGAGCAAGAAGCACAAGAGGCTAAAAAACGATACCGGCACCCTTGATTTCCCCACCAGAAACACAGAGGGCTGTAAGAGGCCCATTTTGGACAGTTCTCAGTCTCGCGTCGCGGAAACAGGCGGTTTCAGATCCAAAACAGAACCATAGTAAGTATTTATATTAAGGATTGAGATTTTTTTATATCTGTCCAGCATATATTGAAGGTAAGGTGACAGAGCAATTAAAGCATAAAGTATAAAACCTATCAGTTATGAAAAAGATCAGGCAGAAGAATTGCGCTGTATAATTTATTACACTTCAAGGCCAGTTCTGGAAAGACGCATTCAAAGCCTACAGGAACAAAGAAAGCCGGCATTCGAGCCTAGATGTATTTCCTCTCAGTGGGTTTAAATCATCGCAACTGACTTTAAATATAATCTATAATGTAATCGCCGAGGCTGTCGGTGTTAAGAGATAAATACACTGGGCAGGTGCAGGAACTTAGAAGTTGTAATCTATTAAGTTTATTACCGATTTAAATAGTTCTATTTGATAAACCACTTTAATTAATATTAATATGGTCAAACTTTGAAATTTTAATTTGACATGGCAGGATTCATTTTGTTTTGTGGAATAAAACAAACCGAATGCAGGGCCCGGGACAGAGAAGCATCACGGCCCCGAGGTTCTCCTCCACTCCGCAATAATTTGGCGCTGAAAATATGGTGTAGCAGCGGGGGTGGATGTGCTATCTGTATCCTTCCTCCTCCATTTGATGTGCTCTCACGAGCATGGAGAGGCGGGCAGAGGACAAGAACTCCTCAGCCTTGTCGCAGCCCCAATTCCAAGAGACATTCCGCATTCGATTCGGACGGAAACCGCGGAAATTCTTCCGGTGTGACGGATCCGCCCACAGAAGATCCACGAGAAGGGTATTGCCCTCGGGAATTGCAGGGCACTCGATTTCCTCGATGTCACTCAGCTTGGCCAGGTGAGGGCTGAGTCCCCCGTGACAACAAAATACATCGTCGTCAACGACAGCTGCCAATGGTATGTAGTTGAAGGCATCATTGATCGAGTCGAATACTGACTCTGACATACGTGAGACACATTCTGCCATGAATCCGTTGATGATATTAACAGACTCCACTTCATGGTTCCCTCGAAGTATAGCGATGCTGTCCGGATATAAAAGCACATAAACAAAAAGTAGGCAAATCAGCTCTAAGCTGTTCTACCCTCGGTCAACATAATCGCCTAGAAAGAGATATTTTGTCTATGGAGGATGACCCAACACATCCATTATCATAACGAGATCCTCAAACTAACCATGGAGATCTCCCACCAGATTTATCGGAGAAGAGATCCTAAGGAGTCTTGACTGACTCCGGAAGTGTTCCTTTGCCCTCTACGAGAGCCACTCGATCTCGTCTTAGCTCAAAGGAGAAGGGCCTTTTTTGGTGAAATACCTCCCTCTGCAAAGAGTTTGGTAATCCGTCTTCAGATTTCCTATCCTATGAAGCCGCCTCTTCGTCACTCGCGCCAGCAATCTCGCTGCATATTCCTGCAGGGTGTTGTTCGGGTTTTGTGCTCGTCTGCATCTTGATCTCAATTGCATAATTCTTGTCCCGCCAAATCATGAGATAAGCTGAGATTATTTGGGCACCTGATAAATATTTTTTCCATGTCATAATTATCAGTCCTCTGCTGCAAACAAAAGATCGAATTCGTCTTTTAACTGAGGACTGTGAAGTACTCGATTTCAGTAGAAAGAAGCCCGCAAAATTATACAAATTCTGATTCAGAAAAACTTTACTGGATTTGAGAAAAAATACAGTTTACAGTTTTATTTAATAAAAAAAAATATATAATTATTTACTTAGGAGACCAGGTAATGGCTTTACCACTCCCCCGTACAGGGGGAGCTTGCGCTTCACTACTAAAATTAAAATTTAAAATCTTAAAATAAGTAGCCATGGTTAAATTTTTATAAATTTTCTGAACTTCGCCAATGATAATAATTTTAAAAAGTATCTCTAAACTAAATTTTCCCCCTTTCAAAATATCACGTTGCTAAAATATAGAGTTATAGAAGAAGATATATAAAAATAAATTTTATGAAGTTCACCATTTGTAATTCTTTTGGTTTTAAAAGAAATCACAAAATTTCGATACTTATATTTATTTCTGAACTTCGCCATTTTTTTTTTATATTATAAAAGAATTATTAGAAATAACTTTGATAAAAAAACATAAGTCATAACCAAACTAAGATGAAATTATTATTCAAATACTAAAAAAAATCCTCTTCTTAAATTATAGAGTTAGTGACAAATTTTGGAAGCGTGAGTTAAAATATTTTTTTACGGGACTTTATTTAAGAAATAACGATATATTTGCAAATGAGGTGGAATATGCAGATTTTAAAGATTCCAGCCACTCCGCCCAGTGCTTCAAGGGAAATTGGTCTTCTCTACCGGCTGGTCATTTGCACATATTGTAATCTACTACTATCATTTACGCACCTGTATAGACCGAACAAAGAGTGAAAGAGGGTGTTAAACGTTCTAAAGTAAACTCAGGTAAGCATGAGTCCAACTACGAGTAGCAGTAAAAAAATATCGTTTTTCTCGCCAAGAAAACTTTTTTCTGACTTCGAATGAACTTTTCACGGATCAATTACTCGAAGGGGAGGATTGTTTCGTTCTGCTTATGCAATAGCGACAAGTTCCTATTTTTTAATTAATTATTTTCTTCTTACAAACTTGTTGTTGTTGAACTTTCACAATTCACCTTTCCGATCCGAAGATTTAGAAACCACTGTTTACTGCTACACTAGCCATCCAATGTCATCCTCAACCTTTTCCCATTTGGCCTTTCGATTTATCTTCCTTGTGGAGTCAGATGGGCGCTGGAGATTTCACTGAGGGGATGGGGGAGCAGCTGCGTCATCCTGCACAGCCATCGCACCTTTGAACAAGGGAAAAGGAACAGAACCACCAGGGACAAGAAGAGCACTGGACAGGGAAGATAGTTTTAATTTGACAAACATGTTGTGTCCAAGCAAGGAATAACAGAGCTCTATATATCCATCTATATTCCCTTATATCTATCCATCTTTCCAGCTATATATCCATCTTTTAATCTATATATCTATTTTTCAATCTCTTTATCCTCTCTCCATCTATCCATCCATCCATCTTTCCATCGATCCATTTTCCCATCTATACACCTATACATCTTTCCATCTATCCACCCATCTTTTCATCTATCTACACATCTCTCCATCTATCAATCTATCAATCCATTCATTCATCTTTTCATCCATCCATACAATTATCCATCCATCTATCTATCTATTTATCCATCTTTCATCTATCCATCCATCCATATTTTCATCTATCTATCCATCCATCTATCTTTCCATCCATCCATCTTTCATCTATCCATCAATCTTTTCATCCATCCATCTATCTTTTCTATGCATCCATACATCTATCCATCTATCTATCCATATTTCCAGCTATCTATCTACCCATCTTCCAGCTATCCATCATCGGTCTTTCTATCTATCCATCCATCCATCTCTGTATCTATCCATCCATCTTTCCATCTATCCGACAACCATCTTTCCATTCATCTATCTTTACATCCATCCATCTTTCCACCTACCATCCATCCATCTTTACATCTATCCATCCATCTATCTCTCCAACTATTCATCCATTCATCTTTCCATCTTTTGATCTATCCATTCTTCCATCTTTCCATCTATCCATCCATCCTTCCATCTTTTCATCTATCCATCTATCCATCCATATTTTCATCTATCCATCTATCCATCTATCCATCCATCGTTCTTTCCATCTATGCATACATCCATTTTTTTATATATCCACCCATCCATCTTTCCATCTTTCTATCCTTCAATCTTTCCAGCTACCCGTCCATCTATCTTTCCTTCCATCCATCCATCCATTTTTCCATTTAGCCATCCATCCATATTTTCATTAGCCATCCATCCAATTTTTCCTCTATCCATCCATCTGATTTTATCTCTATCCATCTACCCAGGCTAGCGAGAGCTCGAGCAAGTCTATACACCACACAATGTAACTTTATGAACAATACTGCACGACACCAGAATATAACGTGGAATCCCACTTACCATCTAAAAACGAAGCTCAATAAACTCATTAGAAAAAATAACACCACCACCAACCCTATGGAGATTGCCCTAATTGAGGGCGACTTCAGGATGGGTTACGCCTACGGCAATGTGAAAAAGGCATAGACCTGAAAATCCCCTTAGCCCCATCATAAGTCAAACACTAAGCGTGACTTACCACCTGGCAAAATTTCTCAACCCGATTATTGTGCCCTACACCACATCAGACTATACGCTGCCCTCCTCTTCAACGCTTCTAGATATCCTTCAGACTTCTCAACCAGCAACCGTACTAACTTCTATGGACGTAGAATCTCTATTCACAAATGTTCCCGTTGATGAAACCGTCGAATTGATAACCAATGCCATTTGCCATACTGAAGGCTCCACAACCCTCACCATTTCCCAAGACATATTGCGACAGCTCCTCCAAGCATGCACAAAAGAAGCCCCGTTCTACGGTCCCGATGGGAAAATGTAGTTCAAATCGACGGCGTCGCGATGGGGTCACCCCTTGGCGTCCTCTTTGCCAAATTTTACACGGGTTCAGTTGAAAACAAGATTTTCAAAAGCATTATAGCGCCCAAGCTTCCCATCTACGCGCGCTATATCGATGACATAATTTTGAATATGAATAACCTCGAACAAGCGTACGGCCTAGTTGAAACATTCAAGAACAACTCGTGTCTGAAGTTCACCTACGATATGTAAGATGAAGGATCCCTTCCCTTCCTTGATATCCTCATAAGTGTCCAGGAGTCCAAATTTGTGACCCAAGTATACGTTAAGGCCACGAACTTGGGTTTCTGCTTAAGCGGTTCTTCTGAGTGTCCTGAACATTACAAGAGATCAGTTATCAATGCCTTAGTTAATAGGGCAATTTCTCATCCATCCTCATGGACGGCTGTTGATCTTGAACTTAAGAGGGTTTCCTGAGTTCTCGTTTACATCGGCTACCCACAAGAATCCATAGACGCCACGATGAAAGAAAAAATAAACTTGGCTGCTGGTCCAAGCGTCAGGTCAACTCCAAAGAAGAATAATATCGACCTTTATTACAAGGTTAATATGAACACCAGCTATCGTGAAGACGAAAAGGCTCTCAAAGCCATTATCCATCGTGACGTGACCCCAGCCGACCCTAATACGGATATAAATCTAATTATAAACTACAAGAACAAGAAAACAAGTAGTTGCATCATAAAGAACAGCTGTCACCCTCCGACGAGCGAACCACAGGAGACTACCATCGTGTACGAATATTTGTGCAAAGTCGGTGACTGCAAACACCGCAATTCAAAGTACATCAGCGTAACCTCCACAACCCTGTCAAGGCGACTGACTGCTCACCTTCAAGATGGCGCGATTAAAAAACACGCCCACTCTCATGGCACTACCCTAACCCGTGAAAAGCTGAAGTAGGACACCTCCATCATCCTGAAGCTCCAAAATCGCAAAAGATTGCGGATGGCCGAAGCCGTCATTATTCAAATGGGAAACTGGCAAATTAACGTGCAACTTCAGCCGGAAACCATACTCCCGACATCTCGGCGTCTCCAACGGGACCGCCGTTAAAAGAAGCTCGTTTTAAAACTTTCCTTGTCCTTTGCTTCCTTTGCCAGAGAACTAGATAGGAGCGACAAATAGTCAGAATGAAATGAAATGAAAGGGAAAGTGAGAAAAGTTTTCCTGCTATGTTAATAACTCGAGTTTCTATGATTTTTGTTGCATAATTCTCGTATCTGTTGTGTGGACTCATGTTCCTTGGTTCTTTATTTGTTTAATTCTCTTTTTTATTCATGTTGTTTTTCCTTTTTCGTTTTTTTTGCACTTTTTGATTAGTTTTGTCATTCTTTGTGGGGATCAAGTCCAATCCGGTGAGTTTGTCATTATTCGGGAACTTTTTGTCACAATCGAGTTTCCTTATTTGGTTTACACGTAAATCTCCTCCTCTTCCCTTTGGTCCGCTTTGTTTTTAGCATTGGAAACAGCATATGTTGTCTCCATCCTGCTCCTCGTACTATTGATTATTTAGTTCCTCACTCAACAAAGAGAGATATCCATTGACGAGGTGGCTTCAGGAGTCAAAAGAGGCCAGACACATCAAGTAGTGATATGCCTCACCAGAATAAGAAGAATCGGTCAAGACAGTCCTAATGAAATGCAGAGTAAGGTTCTACGACAACAACTTCAAACTCTACGAGCAATCCTTCTTCAAAAAGCTACGACCAGGCAGACCCAACAACCAAAAGCCCTCAAGCAGCTCAGACACACACGATGGCATCTAGAAATAGGCTAACTTTTCTAGCACACAGCGTGCATGGGTGGCAGTTAAATAAACAACAGCTATACAACGACTACCGAGAACTGGATCCGGACATTCTTCTGTTGTCAAAAACTGGAATCAGCGACGACGAAAAGCAGAAGATCTTCGGATACAACGTTCCCAAAGGAACGTCACATGAGAGAGGTTCAACGGAACTATAATAGCGGTCAAGAAAGATCTGCAGTACAGACCAAGGAATCCAATGGATGAATCGTTTCTATCGATCATACTGAGGTGCTCTCTGGGTGACATCGAATTCGGTGCGGGCTACTAACCTCCCTGCCGTTCATACTTGCCCTACCATGATATGTATACCCTTATGGAACCTCGTACCCCCACTGTCTACATTGCGACTCTCAAGAGGGAAACCCCATCACCAGTGCGAAATGATGGGAAGCAATCGCTTCATTTCAGCCTAAAGCACCAGGCTCAGCCAAATCACCATCAG
Organism: Ceratothoa steindachneri; assembly: GCA_963969495.1. Taxonomy (NCBI): domain Eukaryota; kingdom Metazoa; phylum Arthropoda; class Malacostraca; order Isopoda; family Cymothoidae; genus Ceratothoa; species Ceratothoa steindachneri. Next base: position 23,916,995 of record OZ018323.1, read on the forward strand.
GCACCTGAAGGAGGCACCCGAAAGATTTCGGACTAGGCTGTTGAACCTGCTCAATTCGTCCCTAGCAATGGGATATTTCCCAGATGGCCGGGAAACCTCGAAAATGATTTTCATCCCTAAACCTGGGAAGCCAGCGAACCAGGTCATGAATTTCAGACCTATCTCATTGCTGGAGACCATTGGGAAGGTTTTGAGAAAATTCTCAACAACAGACTATCAAAACGCCTGTCAGAGCACTCTCTGTTGAATGAGTAACAACACGGATTCAGAAGGCACCAAAACCTGGAAAAAGCCATAGCCCACATGCTTCAACACGCAGCGGCAGGGCGGGCAAGGAGGTGCTGGATGGATGTCGTTTGCAGAGACGTAAAGAAGGCCTTTGACAAAGTTTGGATCGAGGGCCTGAATTACAAAATCTCACGAATAAGACTCACTCCCTACTTGGAAAATATCCTCTGTAGCTACTTGACCAACAAGGAAGCTGTCATTGACTTCAAGAAATATACAGGGGAAGCCTTCGAGCTCCTGTCCGGCTTCCCTCAGGGAGGATGCCTCAGTCCCACTCTCTACACCATCTTTACGAGAGAGGTCCGTAAACCAACTGATGGGAGAACTTTCAACATCCAATATGCGAACAATATTACCCAAGTTGTGGTTCGGAGAACAAATTCTGCGAGGATGATAGCCAGAGCCATGACAGCAGAAGCAGAAAGAATCTCCAGTTTCGAAAAACGCCACGTATCAGACCAACGTATCAAAATTCTCAGCGACCACAATAGGGAGACGTCGTTCTGTCCCTCTCAATCTAGAAAAATCTGAAATTGACTACTCACCACACGTGTCAGTCCTCGGCTACAAATTTGCCAGTACTGGCATGAACAGACACGTCAGCTCCAGGATTGGATACGACAACACCGAACTCGACAAACTACTCCGATTCAGAAACCTCAGCACAACCAATAAAAAGAAGTTGTACACCAGTTTAGTCGGATTGAAACTGGTGTACCCTGCTATTCCGCTCAACGCGGCGTCAAGGAAAATACGACAAGACTCCAGAGAGTGAAAAATCAAGGCCTCCGGTTTATTACCAACGCTAAGTGGTATGAGTATCAGACCTCAAGAAGCCTCCATGAAAAAAACAGGTCTTGAACCACTAAACACATACCTCTATAAAAAAGTCGAGACATCTGGGCAAGCTAGAGGCTATTCTGCCTATAGAGACTGTAGCGGATCTAGACCCATAGGCAGAGGGAGGTGTATACAATAGATACGTGCCCAGCACAAGAATAATGGAACCTGTACTAAAGTCCAACTAAAAGCAAAGAAATAATTGCGAAACAATAATATTGAAAAAAGAAGAAAAAAAATCTCAAAATGGGACAAAATAGAATGAAAATAACAAATACAAAATAATTAAAAGAACCCGCAATGGAATAACATTAACAAATACGAAAAAATAACAAAATAACAAATGTAGATTGCCCGTTCTCCGGGCACCCACACACATAGATATCTGACTACCACTTCCTTTCTTTTCTTACTATTACTCTCCACCCTCTCTTCCAAACTCCTTCCCCTCTTATTCTATCCTTCTCTTTCAAGATTCAAGAATAATTGCACGGTCGAAAGACGTCTAGGAATAAAGAATGTCATTCGCAGATGTTATTTCTCTTTTCAAAGACAGTTAAAAAAAAACTTGTAAGAAATATTAAGAAAATACAAGTTAAAATTAATAACGCTGCCACAGCTGTGCATTTCATTAATACCTACATTATTATATATATATATATATATATATATATATATATATATATATATATATATATATATATATATATATATATATATATATATATATATATGCGGTTAAGAAGGCAATTTTTTGGCTAACTAGCTCTTCAGTGAAAGCTCGGAAGGAGCTCTTCTCACATACACGAGAAGATAACGCATAAAATAAGCTATTTTAAGATAGCTTATTTTATGCGTTATCTTCTCGTGTATGTAAGAAGAGCTCCTTCCGAGGGCTTCGATGAAGAGCAAGTTAGCAAAAAAATTGCCTTTTTAATCGCATATATATATATATATATATATATATATATATATATATATATATATATATATATATATATATATATATATATATATATATATATATATATATATATATAATTGAAAATCACATGACACGTGATATATAATAGATGTATTTTAAAGGCCCAAAGAAATGAAAACTGGTAACACAACCCGCAAAAACGCTAAGGAAATTATTATTCCGTGAACCATTAAAGCTTAAGAGAGAAAATGGGAGATATAGTGAGAGAAGAAATAGGCGCAAACTATTTTAACCGTTATAAAAAAATGAATAAAGGAGTTGGATTTGAACCAGTGTCATTAAACGCTCTTCGCTTAAATGACCACGATGTTCATCGCCAGAGCTATCATCCTCATTTTCTTATAACGGTTAGAATAGTATGCCCCTATTTATTCTGTTACTCTATCTCCCATTTTCTCTCTTAAGCTTTAATGGTTCGCGTAATAATAATTTCCTTAGCGTATTTCCGGTTGCGTTACTACGTTTCATTTCTTTGGGCCTTTAATATATATATATATATATATATATATATAATGATATAATGCAAGCGATGATAGAAAAGACTATGTATATAGGCATGCATACATTTACTTGTTTTATGTCTTAATAGCTGTGTTTCGATTTCAACCATATGAAATCACATTTAAACACACGAGAGAAGAAAATATTAATTTGCGGTACATAGATTTAATTATGTTCATAAAGTTACAGTGTGTAGTGTATAGTCTTGCTCGAGCTCGCACTAGCCTGGAGGATACGATGATGTAGTTCCAGCCCCGAGGCACGGGTTCGGTCCCAACGAGTGCTGACTCAAAACTTTCAGCTGCGTCCTAATTGGTTATACACTATGCGTATCAGAGCGGAGATAAGTAGGTCCACACGCGACAATTCGTACATAGCCAATCACAACCCCACAATCATTACCAACCCCACTGCCCCTCTCCCCCCTGTAAAGACACAACAAAGGTTGAACAAGGTCGTGAAACGTTCTAAAAGTAAAATAAATGACCACTCATTGCCACCGACCCTCCCCTCTTACACAACGAGGACAGGCCCATGGTGCCTCCGGGCTCGTCAGCAATGGTCATTGTGATTTTTATGTGGATTTCTTTATTTGATACAAGGGACAGGTGACGCAACTTACTTAAACTTGATTGTTGGTACTTTTAATTGGCACAGGAAGCCTTGTACTCTATTTCCAAACCTTACAACGTATTTCTCTCAATCGGCCCCGTTTTTATCGAACCTGGTATCTGGGATGGTGGAGTTAAACTTCTCTCCAATTGGGAATTGGCTGATTGACCACACATGAAATACTGTCAGTTTTAAATGGAATAAACTTGGATTATTCTCCTTTCGTAGTAGTGGAAAACACCGACTTTGCTCTGAAGTGCCAAAGATCATGGTATAGGTTCCTAGTATCGTGTAGGAGCCCCTCCAGCCAGGGGAAGTGCAGTGCCACGACGTGGCATTGATTCCACAAGTGGACGGAAAACCTCTGGATGGAGATATATTGCTTATGCCGTCTCGATAGCTGTTCACATTTCTCAGATATCTTTAGGCGACGGATTTTGGATGTAAAGAGATCTGCGCACCAAGTCACTTCAATGTTCAATTGGGTTCACGACGGGTGTACTTGTTGGCCACACAAGTCATCAGAACGCTCCAGAATGCCCCTCAAACTTATTATCTGGGCTAATTGGTCCCAATAACACGAGTCATTATCCTGCCCCGTAAATGGTCACCCAAACAATTCCCCGTAGTGGTTATCGGCCAATGACATGTTTAGGCCGAACAGTGGATCCAATCAATGCCACGTGAACACACCCCACACCAGCATGGAATCGCCACCAATCCTCATCATGTCTTGTTGAAAAATGGGATCCATTGTATAATAGAGGCTGCGTCCTATTCTAAACAAGCAAAGCCGTGAATGATCGGCCAACCATAAATGTTGGCACTACTCCGTGGGGTGAAGAGGGCCACTGGGTGTCTTCTGTTCTCATATGTGATGGAAGGTAAATGACGCTACTGATCTGATGGATATGCGTTTGGTACCTCACTCATTGAATGTGGAAACGATTTAAACCAGGGTAGCTTGTATGTTACCACGGGAAGATTTTCTATCTAGAACCCGCTAGGCACTATGATTAAAGCTTAAGCCCACGCGGTCGGTTACTGCACTATCCACTGCCCACGGGGGACAGTAATTTCTTTCATGAGGTATTCTTTGTACACACTTGACACCATCAATTGAAGGAGGTGAATGTCCGCACAGTTTAAAAAGTGGAATGTCCCATCCTTCTTGCACCCACTATCATGCCGCGTTCGAACACCGATAATTCCCGTCGGATTACCTTGACAAACCTAGTCGGTGTACATACTGGCCCCCGAGATGTCAGATCACAACAAATATAGCCATAAGAATGACCATGACGTCATGGTACGGGGGCGCTACCTACTATTACCTCTACATACTGTTATCTCATGACCTTTGGCACTTCAGTGTACATGGATGCTTTGTTAGTCCGTTGCAAGGATTATATTTCAAGATGTTTAACGCCTCTTTCAACTTTAGATAGGTTTATTTCGGCATGGGAAAGTGTGAAGGGAAAAAGAGTCTGAAAAAGAAGAAAAAAAATGTGTAATCAGAAAAGAGAACCACCAGGGATACAGCAAATCTTTTTTAGGGGCGGGAGGGTGCCTTTATGACCCCGAGGAAGAATGAACCCCAACAATGATTCTCTCAACATCAGGATGAAAATTCTAACTATATCAACCAAGATGAGCACTTTTCATTGACAAGTGTTTGAAGCATCATCCAAACGGCACTGTACCAAAACCGTATTTTCTCCCGTTGAACTCATCCCATCTCTCTTTGGACAAGCAGGACCTGCCTTTGTTGCAAATGGGTTCAGTTTGAGGACACCATAGCAACCTCACGGTTCTTAACATCTCAACTGCTCTACCTAATCTTCAACACTTCTCCCTTCCAATAAATTCTCATTTCTTATTGGATTTCTTTTCAATTTTTTCTTTCTAAAACGCCTTGTATCAAGTAACGATAAACACTCCCAACAACAAATTTCAAAATGACGAAAAATAGTACATATGAGCACTTGAAAACTAAGATAAGCACTGCTGACGATAACTATTAAAAATGAGCTCTACCAAAATTGAACAAGTAGAAATACCACTATCAACGTCCAAAAGTAATAATGAGCATTCACTAATTTAACCAAGTAAAGATAAGCACTCCTCACCACCACTGGTAAAGATAAAACCCATGAAAATTAACAAGATAATTATTCCTAGCGACCACAAGGGAAGATGTATCTCCCCAAAATAACCAAGAAAAATACTCATAGCGACCAATATTAAAGATGAGTACTCCCTCAAATGAGCAAGTAAAAATTAACTAATTAAAGATAACATTCCAAAGTTAGGACAAATACAACCAAACGATCGCTAGTAAACATAACCATTCTAAAATTATAAATCTAAAGAATAAGCATCCCTAACGAACACAATTGAACAAGAGCACAAAAAGATAACCAAGTAAAGATAAACACTACTTGCGACCCCTGTTAATAATTTCGTCTTCGAAATTCCACCAAGTAATAGTAAGATTTCACGACCACGAGTGGTAAAGATTAGCACTCCCAAATTTAAACAAGTAAGATTAAGCATTTTAAATAACCACAGATGAGCACTCTAAAATCAAACAATTGAAAATGAGCACTATTAACTAGCAAAGATGAGCACGCCAAACATTAACCTGGTAGAGATACACTACACTGAACACCGGTAAAGCATCACTCACTAAATAAAGATAAGCACTCTCTACGACACCTAGAAAAGTTGAGGACTCTTGAAATTAACCAAGTAAAGATAAGCATCTAGCGACCACTGGCAAAGATAAACACTCCCAAAATTAACTATTGAGGAAACGCACTCACAACGATTACTAGTAAAGATGACTACTTCCAAAAGTAAACAACGTATGATAAGCACCCGCAGTGGCGAGCAATAAAGATGGGTACTTTCAAAGTTAACTAAATAATGACAAACACTCGTAATAACCACTAGTATAGATGAGCACATGGCAAATTAACCAAGTTAAGATACGCACTCACGCCAACCATTATTAAAGATAAACAATTTCCCAGTTAAATAAGCACTCTTAAAAAGGAGTAGTAAACATAAACACTTTCAACGACCACTAATAAAGAGAAACACCCCAAGGATCAGCACGTATGGATAAGTATTCCGTAAGTTTAACCAACTAAAATTAACCACTTCTTAGTTGCTCTGCAGTTTGAATTGTTCATTTTTTTTACCTAACCTCACTTAAGCTAAGCCTAACGTAATTTAGTAACATTAAGCATGTCCACCAAACACTATTAAAGATGAGCACCTTCAAAATTATCAAGTAAAGATAAACAGCTACTTTTCCTCTTGGGGTTTACCTTTACTTGATTCTATGGCTTTATGATTTTCTGTCACCAGATGAGCTCTTAAAATTGAAAAAAAAGAGTTTATTTCTTATCTTGCAGAAAAAGCCCCCTACTTGAACAAATTATAACATCACAACGCTTTTCACTCAGAGGATATACCATAACTCATAACGATTGATCTTAAATTTGATGAGGGGCCACTTGGGAGCGTCCACGCACTTCACTTGAAATAACTACCAACATCATCCCATAACAACTAACCAAATCTATCCCCAGGTCAAACAAAAGCAACAAAAAACAAATTACAAAAGTGCCAAGTGGACGGAATTCACATGTTTGATAGAAAACACCTTAGCCACTTTATACTTGGGCAATTAACTTCTTTTATCAATCCCTATCTTACTTCACTAATAAAATCCACCAGGAGAGCAAGAAATACCTCAATGGCACAGGAAACACTTCAACTTTATTCTAAACCTGAAACGACAAACTCCGAAAAAGAAAGAGAGTGACTTAGTTAAAACAGAGCCATCACTGCCAAACAACTGAAACAAATTCACGACCGCAACAAATATTTAAACAAGACAACAGGAAACAATACCTTCAATAATAAATCACAAAACAAATAGCACTTAACACTGGAGAACAATAAAAAATACACATAACACACCAAACCACCTCCCACGCGTGAAACTATCCACTACCAAGACAACAAAATACCTAGCCGAACCAACCAATGTGACCTATTATGGCCGACTGCTCCAAAATAAGTCAACTAGTCACCAGCTACAAGTCATCCCCGGCTACACCTTGTAGCTGAAGGAGCGGCGCGTCCTCCCGGCCCGAGTGCCTGCAGGTGTGCACCTTTATGGTCCTGAAGTTTGCCTAACTGAAGTTTTACCATCTGGTAGCACCGTGTATAGATTGCTACACCTGGTCCCTGGAGGAGCGACACGTACTCCCGACCAGAGTTCCTATAAGGAAGGCCTGGCTCACTGAGTTGACTTTAACCCTTTGACTGAGCCTGGTGAAACTGGTGCGTTTCCCCCTGTCCCTCCAGGTACCTCTTTTTATAAGAGAATCCCCTCCTTATTTCTCATATCTAGGTTTAACGATATAACCAGCTACTTCATGCTGAGTGTGAAGAGAGGATTTAGAACCTCTACAAGCAAAGACCTTTAACGCCCGCAGATTGAAGGAGGTGAGGCTTGAATCGTCTTAGGCGTTGTTCCATGAATAAGTGGAAGTGCGGTTTTGCTTCAATTACCCCTTCCTTGCGCCTAATGGGATGAGAATTTATTTGCTGCAGTTCTCGGGTACATGAGGCTTCAATAGTTATGGGGGTGCTATACTACCCTGTGCGCTGCCAGACCAACTAGTCTCAGATCTAGTCTCTAGGTTTATCACATGACAGTTCTTCAGATATTTGGCACCATTTTGGTGTTAAATATTAGCTAGTAAAGGACTAACCCTATCGCACCTGCCTGTCTGGTTGCTCAGTTGGGAGCTGCGGCCTGTACGGGAACGACCGTCCACTCTGAAACTTCCGGTCGTTGTGTGCTACTGCACAAGAGCGGACATCACTCTGTAACACGGGCAGATTTAAAGCTCCCGAGACGTCCGATAAACAAAGACGGGATAGGTGGAACTGCCTGGACGTGAGATATAGTCCACCACTTGTTTTTATCATTTTATGGTTGAAAATAGAAGCTAAAGAGAAAATGAGAAACTTCAACCCACCTTGGTGTTGGGTTAGGTGAAACTCTTGACAACACAGGAAGCGATAAAGTTTAAGCTTGTGATGTAGAAACAGGGAGTGACCTTGAGACCTACCCCTACACGCTTGACCACATTTTACCATGACAGGCTACGTGCATTAGTTGATATTGCTACCGCATAAAGGCATAATTGCTATGACAGAGTTATTAACACTGCAACCTCTTCGGCCATACTAATAGAACCTATCGGCGTGCAAAGTCGAAGCAATCCAAAATTTGTGCTAACTATTCCAATACCTTACAGGATAAAGTTGTAACATGCGAGGCCAAGTGTGGGAATTGTGTCGAGCTGCACCCTGCTGCCTCAAAGCAAAGTAGGTCGGATTTGTTTGAGAAGGAGTACCTAGCGGTATAGACAGAGTGCGCAACCTTCATTTAGAGAGCCCAAAGAATTGGTTCTCTTGCGGGCTGCACGATATGGCACATTCTACGCCTCTAAAGTTAATAAATCACCCTTTGCTCCCTGCCCCTCCAGGATTACGAACATAGTAACCACTGTACCTAGTCAAAACCCTTCTGGGACTTCTAACTCCGTAGAGTGCCACCGTGGTAGAGCTGCCGGCAATTTGTACCTGCTTCCTGAGAGGCTACACCAAAGATCCGTTCACTTCCACGCAACCCATTAAGGAAAAACGAGAACTGGCCACGCACCTCAAACGAGTCTTTGGAATCAGAGGTAGCAAATTCACAGAAAGTGTTAGTGAGACAATCTCCGGATTTTTAAAGTCTACCTACCGAAAGGATGTTAGCAACAAGAGACTTATGGCCCCCTCGCCCCTATCCAAGACTGGACAGGACCCTTGAAAAGTTTGGCCTCTCAAAAGGATGAGAGACATCCGACTACAACGTTGCCCAAGCAGCCAAAAGTTTGAAGGAAGGAGGAGAGAGAACCTCTTAGGTCGATCCAAGCCTTCTATAGTAAGCCCTCGAAGTCAGCAGCGCTTTTAGTGCTTTATCTGACCAGCAGACTCTAGAATTCTGCCTACTGAAATACTGATCACCTTCATCACATACAACTAAGAAGGCTTGAACCAAAATTTTTCCTAACGATGCACCATAACTACTTCTCTTCAGTGTTTACTGAAGAGTGTGGTCCCATCCCCCAGCCCACGGATTCCTACTCAGGGGAAAAGCTGGAGGCAATGGACTTCATCAAAGGAGAAATAAAGAAAAATATCGCTGACCTAAAGACGAATAAGTCCCCTGGACTGGACGGGTTTCTATCCAAGGTATTGAAGGAAGTGTGCAATGAAGTATCACGACATATGTGCGCTATCTTTAACGTGTCAATCCGGACCGGATGCGTTCCTAGAGACTGGCGTGAGACGGAAGTGACTCCAATCTTCAAAAAAGGAGACCCCAGCCATCCGTCAAACTACCGACCGATCAATTTGACTTCGATAGTCGGTAAACTCATGAAGAGCATGATAGTAGACAAGATAACGTCTTATTTAGAGTCAAACCTGCTACTGAAGAGTTCCCAGCACGGCTTCCGAAGGCAACGGTCATGCCTGACGAACCTTGTGGAATTCTTCCACTTCGTGTTCAGTGAGCATGATCGGGATAAAGCGGTGGATGTTGTATACCTTGACTTCCAAAAGGCTTTTGACAAGGTACCACACCGCCGCCTTCTCCGGAAAGTGCGTGCGCAGGGCATAGACGGCAAGGTAACAGGTTGGATAGAGAGCTGGCTAAGTGACAAACGGCAACGCGTAGTGGTGAATGGACGGGCCTCTGAATGGGCGCCCGTATCTAGCGGTGTCCCTCAAGGTTCCGTTCTGGAAACACTACTGTTTATTATCTATGTTAACGACATGGACGGAGACATGGTTGCCAAAATCTCCAAATTTGCCGAGGACACCAAGTTTGGTATCAATGTGGCAAAGGAGGGAAACACTGCCTGCCTCCAAAGGATTGGGGAGTGGTCGGACACGGTGACGGAAGAAACGAGCAATGGAATCCGGGCTTTACTGAGAGAAATGGGCGTTGAAGTCACCACCAGTTAAGCTCAAGGAGAACCGCTTGACAAAGGCAAGGAAGCTCCTGAACGAGCTCAGGTATCCTGTTGAGCCGGGGACGAATTTTTTTATTTTCAGATGAAAAGATCTTCTGCCAAAACCAATTGCACAACCAATACCCAGTATAACAGGTGGACTGCTTATAATCTATGCGTCATTGAACGTATCATGAAGACAAAGTTTCCTCAAACTCTAATGGTCTAGAAATGTGTCTGCAGTGTGGGCGACGCCATGCCGCTACACTTGTTTGAGCAGAGTCTTAGGCTTAATTCAACTGTTGATAATTGTGGTCAAACTCTGGCTGGAGAGGGTTATTTGTGGTAGGCCATACTTCCATAGAGAGTCAGAAAAGCTTGTCACAGAATTTATACTATTTCATTCCCGCCAGTTTCTTGCCCCTTAATTCCTTGGATTTTAATCCCATGGGATACTATGTCTAGAGGAAAATTGAGAAAGATACCGACTGCTGTGCCTAGAGCCCCCATTCCAAGCTGGTGGCCAAGATTAAGGAAGTGTTCGAAGATCTTCTCAGAGACACAGTGAGGAACGCAGCTTGCACACACGAGTTACTAGTTACCAAAAACAATTAAATTGCAGCACCTAGAAAGCACTATAACATTCTCATGAAACACTAATCGAACAATAGCTTCCTCCCACGAGCAGACAAAACAGACAAATCCACAGAAAATAAACTAAATCAAATCACTAAAAAACTATAACGCCACTGATCCAGACAAAATATCTAAAATCCATCTCAACGACGTAGGCAACACAGCAATCTTGGCCTTCACATAATTTTTTTACCACTCCTGGCTCATCAACACAATCTTTTCAATCTGGAAACTAGCCCACATCATACTCATACTCAAACTAGACAAACTTTCCAACACAACCTGACTCTTACCGCTCAATCTCACTTCTGTGCACACTATTAAAAACTCTCGAAACACTGATATACCATAGGATCATCCCAAATGTACTTTTGTCTCAGACACAGCACGGTTTCAGGAAAACACACTCAACCATGACTCTTCTCACATAGCATATAATCCACGTACAATCCACGACACAATAAAAATAAATGAATCTATCGACACATTACCAAAACACATCCTAGCACACAAAATCCTAAACACCACCCTTCCAACAATGACCAAAAGTGGCTCATAAACTTCACCTTTAGCAGCTAGGCCAAAGTCACCCTTGAACCCGTAACTGGTACACCCGACCACTCCACATTGACATCCCACAACGACCCCTTCTCTTTCCCTTATTACTCAACATATTCACACATGAAACCGTACAACTAAACGAAATCTCACCCACAGCACAACACTCCTTAATTTCTACTGCAAGCAAATCACTCCAACAAAATATAAAGACATTAGAATTTTGGCTACTACAAAACTGCGAAACCGCCTCAACCAATAAATCAACAATAACGCTTTTCACACCCAACTACCACAAATAGAACAAGCATCCCAAAATCAGACTAAGTGAACAACACCTGCCACTAAACAAAACTAACATGCAACAAACATTACAAACAAGGCCACAAAGAAAATTAACGCCCTCAAAGAACTATCAAACATTATATCTGGATAACAGAAAGAGCCTCTCACCAGTCTATACAAAGAATTAATCACCACCACCCTTAACTGCACAGTACTAACATGACACCCAGCCGCAGTCAAACCCTACGCGGATAAACTAAAAACCACAAAGAATAATCGCAATGCACACACAGTACACCCACCGCACACTCACATGGTGAAACAAGAAAAAGTCCCAATCAAAACACACCTAGACACGATTGGAGCCAAATACTTCAGCAGATCATTGACCCCTCGCCACTTCAACCACCACCTTAAAGAAAAGTCCCCACCACCCAGGAACCAAAAATAAGGTCCAGCATACTAATACGACTCCTATATACAGGGTTTCGGGTTGAATTTGACTTTTTGCATAACATAAAACCCCCGGCAATATCAGCCAAAAATAAATGTATTTTAAAAATTCCAGAAATATCAACTATATTATAGCTGGAAGATAACAGTTTACTCAAAGTAGCTGCTATCGGCTTCTACCGCGGCCTCAAGACGGCTCGGTCTTGAAGTTGCTGGTACAGCGGATGGTTTTTCTCACCCCCATCCCCACCACATGCTAATCCATGTGATTAAAATCCAGGGAAGTAGGCGGAAAGAGAGTGGCGCTGTTGAAGTCGTAGAAATTCTCCGACAACCACTTCTGATCTTTCCGGAGGTATGGCTTTCCAGTAGCAACCATCCACAGCCACGTTTTGACCACTCTCTCCAGGAGCTCCACATAGGCATCGAAATTGTGCCTAAGACCCTGCTCACAGAAGTGGGACAGAATGACGTCACACTGACTGGAGGCACACTCAAAGACCATCACACTCTGGGAAAACTTGGTCTTAATAAAGCATGGAACGTCACATGGATTTTAGGCAAGCCACCTGTTATCCTGGGTGTTGTTTAACTTGTCCTAGGAGAAGTTCTTTTCATCTGAGAAGAACTAGATCGTCCCCTGCTCAACAGGATGCTTAGGCTTGTTCAAATTTTGCCAAACACCCTGTATATAAACAATTCACAAATAGCACGGGAGGGTAGCAAAGGATGCAATATTCCGCATGAAAAAAGGAACGGTATTTCCTAGTATTTTCAAACTTTATTTACTTCTTTCTCAAAGAAAACTAAAAGTAAAAATATATTAAAAGAAAATACGAGGGGCGGTCAATAAGTTTTGCAATTCGGATATATGAAACGAGATATGAGGAAAAGTGTTTGATTATTTTTCAATATAACTACCCTCGACTTCAATGCACTTGCGCCACTTGTCCCTGTGGCTTCGAAATCCCGACAACCAGAAATCTACCGACTGCTGTTCAATCCACTCCTGGACGGCGAGCTGGACAACTTCATCGTCCCCAAACCGGCGTCCACGTAGTTTAGTCTTGAGCTGGCGGAATAAAAAGTAGTCGCTAGGGGCCAGATCTGGAATGTAGAGGGGTGGTTGTGCTCCTCGAATACGCACTCGCGCAGGGCAGCTTGTGCAACTCTGGCCTTGTGGACTTTGACGACGTGAAGTCGATCATGGGGCATGAGGTTTCTAGGGACCCAACGGGATGTCGTGGATGATGTTGATAACACTTCCATGTGATATTCCAAGTTCTCGCTCGATTTCTTCGACCTTCACCCGTCGATTTTCGATGATCATCCTCTCCACACGGGCCACATTGTCCTCGTTGGTCACGTCTGACGGGCGTCCTGGACGGGGGTCACCTTCAAGGGACTCACGACCATGGCGGAACTTCCTATTTCAGCGAGCAATGGTTGCATAGGAAGGGGCGGTGTCGGTATACACTGCAACCATACGTTCATGGATCTCTTTTGCATTCTTGCCTTCCTTGGTGTAAAATTTGATCAATGCGTGGTGCTCAACATTCTCCATTGTTGAAAAATTTGTGACTGACGATTTGCGATCAGCTACTGCTTCTTAAATAGACGAGGCAGGAGCGTGCAGCTGCAGGTATTGACTTGTCATAACTTATCCTAACACCCCCACAAACAGCCATCCCCCTTCCTTTGTTTTGCCCTACCGATTCGCAAAACTTATTGACCACCCCTCGAATATAAATGAAAGAAAAGTTTAGCACAGTCTCTTATACAAGAAATCACCAGTGGAGAATGGAAAAGAGGAAGATGGCGAGGGAAAGACATCCAAAGTTATCAGAAGCAGGTAGCTACGTCAAACCCCAAACAGCAGAGGTAAAGAACAGAGCCAGGTGGAATAAAAAAGATTAACCCAGAAGAGATAGTCTAAGGGATAAAGGTAAGGTATAAAGGGAGGGGTAAAGACAGAGGGAAAGAGAAAAAAATAAAGTAAAAATACAACGATAAAAATGAGAATCTATAAACCCAATACATATAACTCAAAATTATGAAAACAAGCTGTAAATTCCAGTATAAAATAACTTCTTTAAGAATGAGATTTTTGATAACAGGATTAATTTTCAAAAGCCCGAGCAAAATATTAAAATTGTGAAAGTGGGTGATGAAAGAATATTCAATATTTTCTTCAACAAAATCATTAGAATGGTATATAAATTGAGTAGAATTCCAATTCATTAATTGGTCATTATTACACATATAAACAAAAAAAAGCACCATAATAATCTCTTCGTTTTACATTGTAATGATGTTGATTAAGACGAAAATAAAATTACTTGACTTTCTGTTAATAGTTAGTCACTAGGGCAATTAGATGATTGGACTGAGTAAACGCCACTTATATTTTTTTCTGGTATTATGAACGAGTATTTTAGATATTGTGGAGTCATACTGAAATGCAACAGTTATAGAAATATTTAAGTTTTCTAAGGACGAAGAAGGATAGTAAAAAGACATTAAAAAAGTTAGGTAAATCCTTACTATAAAATATTTTCGGCAGAGTTGAGACAAATTAAAAGAAAAAAATAAGGGTAACAAAGTTATGACCACTTCGCTGACATTTCTTCCACTGTTTGAACAGAAGGAGAAGAGTGTTTTTTGTTGTTTTTTAAGAGCGGATCCTGTTTACCAAAGAGCAAAACACCATAGGGACCGCATAACGCAGAGACTTAGCATTCAATTTATTGAAACGGAGACACTGAATCTGATTTTGAAGATCAAGAATAACCATGTGTTTAGTTATGTTTAAGTGTTTTTTTACATTACAGTTTAATTATTATTTTAAAGTGGTTGGTTAGGTTAGCTCTATCTAGGTAACGCTTCATTTCTGACGAGAATGAAGTTAAAATTCATTTATTGCACACTTTAAAATATATAAGAAAATATTTATTTTTTCTCTGGAAGCCATTATATCGTCCTAATTTGCAATAATACCAAAAGTAAATTAATAAAAAAAATGTTCAACCAGAACTTTACGAGTCCACATCCATGATATCAGCAGGAAGTTTAAAGATAAGCACTCCCAAAATGAAACGTCTAAAGATAAACACTGGTTGATGTGAGAACCCCATAATCTAATCAAGTAAACATCACTTCCAACGACAACTAGTAAAGATGAGCACTCTAGAGATGACCAAGTAAAAATAACCACTCACTAAATGTGTTAGAGAGCTTAAGTTACTTAGGCTTGTTTGGGTTCATTTTATTTCCCTAACCCCACTCATTAAAAATGCTACCCTGTAACGAGCTCTAGAAAAGATGAACGCTCCCAAAATAAACTCATAAATTTAAGAACTTTTCTCTTGAGAGGACTGAATATACTTGATCTAATCAATGTCTTCATATTTTTCGCTTCAATCTTTAAATTAAATATCAGTGCACTTAGCGCTGGTATGTATTGCACGAGGCAAACCCCTGCACGCAATAATAACTTATCCGGACACCTTTCACTCACGGAATAAACCATAACCCATAGTGATTATGGTTATCTAAGATGAGCAGCTAAGAATTCCACAGACTACATAGAAGGAGTTTGCGTACGCTAAGAATGATGAAGTTTCTTAAAGCGCTAATTTATTCTCGAGATGTTACACAGAAACAGGAAATGCCACGAGAGAAAAAAACACGACGCTTCAGGGACTGGAACCTCAGAAGTCTGGTTAACTAGACGAGTGCTTTACCGCTAAGCTAACGGGACTGATAGCCAAAGCGACACATCTTTCTCAAATAAACTTTTTCGTTCGCATCTCCAAAGACCCCATCATCAAATGAAACTGGATGGTATATTTTAAGTATGTAAGGTGAACGGGTCCCTTTTTTTTGTATGACTGAAAACTATCAGTCAGTTTGTGGTTGGCGTGCAAACTAGCAGGTATCTATCACGTTTAGGCTTATGCTGCCTGATAAAGTAAATGTGTGCCAAATGTCACATAGAAACAGAAGGAGAGAGATCTTAGAGGAGATGACTCGTTAGCCAGGTTCCAGTCCTGGCTGGGCGACCTGTTTTCTTTCTCTGGATTTTTTTTGGGGAACGTTTGGCACACATTTCCTATATCAGGCAGCATGAGCCCGAACGTAGTAGATGCTAGCTAGACTGCACTTTCCCACAGCGAAAGGCAGGCTAAATTGACCTGTAGAGCATAGATATATACAGGGTGGTTCTAAAGTCTTGTTACCCCCTACAAAAAAGTAATAAGAACAATATAGAAAGAATATAATAATATCAACACATGTACTGATTTTAATATAATCACTTTCATAGGCACTGTCACACAACAAAAAGGTCTACATGAACAACATAATTCACAAGATCATGTGCCCATACACTTGCAATCAGCCTCTCTTCCAAATTGCAGGCACTCGTGTCAGTCATCTGAAAGAGAAAATGAAAACAATATTAAGAGTGGGTGAAAAGACTTAGTCATCTGAAATATAAAATTAAAAAAATATTTGAAATAGAAAATTAAAGCAATATTTATGAGGGGACAAGAATATCGGAATACCCCGTACACAGAGTGGTCAGGCAAAATTCAAAGGCTTCCATAACAGAAAACCCCACCGCATTATCTCAGCTAAAAATAAATTTATTTTAAAATTCAAAAATATCAACTAGATTATGGCTGAGAGATAACAATTTACTCAAAGTAGCCGCCCTCAGCTTTCACCATGGTGTCTAGACGGCTCCGAATCTTGTCACATGCGTTCCTCACTGTGTCCCTTGGAAGATCTTTGAGCACCCCCTTAATGTTGGCCATCAGCTCATTCTTGATGTTGCAGGCACAGCGATTGGTCTCTTATTCAATCCCGCTCCACACATGTTATTCGTTGGGAAAAAATCCCAGAATTTGGAGGCCAAAAAGTGGCGCTGATGAAATCGTAGAAATTCTTCGACAACCAATTCTGACTGTATGGAGGCATGCCCTTCCCGCCATCTCCAGCCAGGGTTTGACCAAAATCTCCAGCAGTTCCGCATAACCGTCTGAATTGGGCCTAAGGCCATGCTCAAAGAGATGGGTCAACTTGATGTCACACTGACCGGAGACACACCCTGAGACCATAAAAGTTGGGAGGGGGGGAGGTAGCTTGGTCTTCGTAATACATAGGACGTCGCATGCATTATAGGCAGGAGTGTTGGGCAACTAGTCCAGGGAGAAAATCTTTTGGTTAGAGAAGAACCAGATCGTCTCCTACTCAACAGAATGCTTCAGCTTGTACAGGAGTTACTTTGCCTTTGTCAAGCAGTTCTCCTTGGATTTGTCTGTTAGAATTTGTCCCTCGCGCGTCTTGCTCGAGTGGTAGCGAAGATCCTCATTCAAGGACAACCAATTCCCTACTTGTAACGGGCTGATTACCTCTCTGAAGCCCTTATCGGTCGGATGCATAAGGCTTGTGGTGGGTGGGCTTTACAGCCATTTTGGCTAAAAGGCAAGCTAAAAGTCGCGGGGCTCCTTTTCTGTGTCTCCCACAACAGATGTTCAAATATTGGCTGTCCTATCGACGATTAATACGTCTGATTAAGGATATTCAAACTGTTGCAAGGCCTCTATGGTTTCCAAGTTGTTAGCTGCAACCTCTGAGGAATGACTGGGCACTGGGTAACTTCTGGTCGGTGTGCGACGCTGTAAAAGGTTGCGAAAACATTCATTAATGTACCATAGGTGGTCTCCTGATAAGTCGGAAAATCTGGAACGGGAGAGGCTGGAGTGGCTGGATGCAAGATATGCCTACCTGATCGACGAGCTGGAGATAAGTATCTTAATTTTGATGGAGTTTACGCATCACTGCCCTAAAACAGGTTAATCTTCCTGCATCGATCCTCCCTGTGCTCCCCGGATGCACCGCCTGATTTATGGTGCGAATTGGTAGATGACCTTCATGGTAGTGACTACTTTTCCATTCAATAATCATTTTCTTGGCCACTGGCACCCGTAAACCTGCCCCGGGACTGCTTGGAGCGTGCATGGTGTTAGGCATTTCAGGAAATGACTGATTTCTCTGTACCAATCAACGAGTATACGTCCTTGGATTAGTCAGTTAAGATCTTCTCAGGTGACTTCATCTTGTGAACTCAACTATTATACCTAGAACATGTGGCCGTGTTGTTTACGTGCGCTATAAGCGCTGCCCGGATGATTTCACCATCGGTTAATTTCATCGACCTAGGGCTAGGTTCCAGTATATTTCTAAGCATGCACGCCGCTCTTCCTTGCGGTCATAAGTGTCCTAATTTATTAGGAAGACCACCCTTGCAAAGGTGTGGAAGTGAGTTAAAAAGATTTCGGGATAGTTCTCGCAGGACACCCCTCCCGTTCTCTAGGGGAATAGGACCACAAGTTTGGACCCCGCGTCCGTGGCGGAGACTTTCGCGACCAATTTCTCCACATTCTCTAGCAAAGATGCTGCTCTGATAGCACTCAACGCACATCGTGATGTCACTGAAGGCCACCGGCTGTACTTTACCTTCAGAAGCGGAGAAAACTTTAACGACAGGTTTACGTTAAGTGAGTTGCCTTCTGCTTTCGCTTCATTCCAGAACACCGGCATTGGTACGGAAAATGTCCTCCGGTATGTCTTGCTCCGACACCTAGGTGAGGGAGGCATTGCATTTCTGTTAGATCTATTCAACAGGATCTAGACAGAAGGTATCCTCCTAGACTCCTAGCGATAGCTACTTTGCTCGCATTTCGCAAATCGGGAGAGTTCTCTCTAACTCGGCCCCTTGCATATAATTTCTCTAACCTTCTGCGTGTGCAAGTTGTAGAAGAAATTGGTCAATCTTAAATTAGCCCTTTTCATGGACAGGGGGAAGGTAGACCTCCAGCCGATGCCGGAACGTGCTTTCTCCTTCTTCATTCTTTTTATCTTTATCTTGAATTTATGCTTTTTGTTTTTTATTTGTTTGTTTTGGGTTAGTTTTTGGTTATGTTTTTGTTTATGCATTGTTTTTAATCTAGCTTAGCATTAAGCTTCAAAGTGTGTGCAGGGAGTTGTGCTTTTCAAGGTGGTCGCCTGATGGATGCTATGAACAAAACATTTAAGGTATAAAAATGATTTCCACTTTCCCACTGTAGGACTCCTTTCGTCCATCTTCTGATGTTACTCTTGCCGTTGCCTCTCTCTCATTTTTAGTTAAGTACATGTCCAAGTACTTCTCTTAGTGTCAATCTCAGTTATTCCTATACAGGGTGGCCATAATGTCTCTGGCAATAACAGACGTGTAATAAGGTATATTTCATAGGGACCTGTTGAACAACCCGTAGATGTATCGTTCGATGTTTCGTTCTCAGATTCTCTCTGACCTTATATTCATTATTAAAGTTCTCTACTATGTTAAAACCAGTGAGACAAATTGATGAAAATCTTTAAATTTCAAGCATAGGGACATATCTATTCTACAGATGTAGATAAGCTTTATTAGAAGACCCTCAAGTCAAAATATTTGCTTCCGCTTATGTCCTTTCCTTTGATGCCATCGAAGGTCACAAACTGTTCTAAAAAATCCACTGTTATACCTTCCTGTACCCGCTTGAAATTTTTTTTAGAGATTCTTAAGGCTTAATCTTGGGCCAAATTATTACTCATGGTTTACGCCTTAGAAAACTATATTTTCAGTTAGACTGCGAGATTCAAATTGGTGATTCAAAAGTCTCCGAAGTAAGAAAATTTCTTTTGGGAAAATGGAAACAAGGAGAATGACTCTGCAGTAAAGCAGTGTAGAAATTATGATTATAAATCATTATAGGGTCTTTGCCAATAAAATATGTTCGTTACAAGTACATTTCTTGCAGTTACTGTCAGTAATTGAATCGAAGGATTATTCATGTTCTACGAATGCCATATAGAGAGGTATTTCCTATTCTTCTTAATTGGGTTTATAAAATGAAAATAATATAAAATTAAAAACAATAAACTATTGAAAATACTTTTTGTTAAATAGAATTTTTTCAATATGTACGAATCCAGTTCCGAAATTTTGCTTTTATTTATCTTAGCTTCCTTCATGGAATGAGCGCCAAGTTTAACGAAACATCTGATAAACATAATGAAGTTTTTTATATATAATTAATAAATAGGTCGAGAATAATCAATCTAAAATTAATATTACCGTTAAGAAAAGATGCCATAAAATCATATTGAATAATTTCTCGGGAAATATGTATAAATACTCTAAGTAGTGCAGGACTGTCTTAATTGACACATAGTTAAAGGAGGGCGTACTTATGAGTAAAGGACTTTGTTCACTATAACTGCATACATTAGATTGATGTTGCTTTATTAGAAAGCTAATTTTTAAGCCTGTTTGTCTTAGGTGTACTTACAACATTGAACTATAAAAAATAAGACTCGGTTTGGAACTAAATTCTTCAGATGTAACCAGTAGAGAATAGTACCATATTTAAATTAATGTTAAACATTAATTTTAGTCTGTTTACAAAGTTCATATACAAGGTGTCCCATAATTAAATACCTCTTTCAATTAAATCGAGATAATTTTTTTTTAAAAAGTGACTTAATTGCATATTAATTTATTGAAAATTTCAACATGTACGGATCCAGTTCCTAAAATTTCCCTCTTTTTATAATTCCTCATGAATTATGATTTTAAAAGGATAATGATATAAAATTTGTTAAAGGTTTAAACTATTGAAAATACGTTGTTTTTTTATAAAAATAGAACATTAAAATTTCCTTTATTTGTTAAAAATCGCCCCATTTCCTTAAAATATGGAAGTAGTAATTTATGGAACGGTTTGTATATCGTTTAATAAGATCACTTTTGCAAGAACTGATACACACGTCCTTAGACAAAACTGTTTACTGTTTGTGTTCAGTTAACAGAACTGACCGGCTATGTGAGACTCGATGCGTGGTCTCAATGTCAGTGTAGAAACTATTAACTGGTTTCTGAGAAATAGAGGACAATCTATTAGCATGAATAAAAACAAAATTTTTACTTTAATAACACATAAGTGGATTGGAGTAAACTGTTGAAATTAGGCTAAAAGCTTTATTTACTGTATGGAATAATTTTAAATGGTTACGTGATATGCAAAGGTTTTGATAACTATAGTGAATAACACTAGTATACACACCTTAACACAATGTGCTGAAATATTCTAACTAATGACTATTTGAACAATGAATGTTGAATATGGTTTGATTGGTTGTGATTTGTATAGAACAAGAGGAGGAACGGCCGAAATATAGGAATTCAAAGTTGGTTTTAGGGATTTAATATCCAGGGTGTCCCAAAAGTCACGCACCATAGGAGAATTAGGTAAGTTTCTCCTATGGTGTGTCACTTTTCGGACACCACTGTATTTTCGGCTAGATATTAAATCGCAACCAAAGTTCTATCATGAACAAAGTGGCCATTTTATTCTTATTTAAATACTGACACTCGTGTCGATGGTGAGTCAACAAACGTAATATCTCGGGACGGTATGGCTTGTTGCCGGGCGATCGAGGTGACATCACAGTCAACAAACTTAATATTTCAGGGAGAAATTTAGAAATGATCTCAATCTTTTGTTTCACTGGTCTATACTTCGATTGCGGTTTAATACCCAGCCGAAAATACAGTGTGTCCGAAAAGTGACGCACCATAGGAGAAACGTACCTATTTCTCCTATGGTGCGTGACCTTTGGGACAGCCTGTATATACATTTTGTTATCCTGAGTGTGGTCGGACTTTAAATGGTAGCTATGATTTTATGGTTGTCTAAGTCTTCAATTTATTATTAAATCCCTTATAGAGGAAATTTTTTCCTCAGAAAGAACAGCTTCCCTTTCTATAGCTAGTTCCAATATATGAAGAAAAACAGGCCCCCAATGATCGCACATAACTGCGGATGTATGACTTTGGGGAATAACCTGGACAAAGAAACTTGTACACACGACCACTGTGGGAAGAATCGGGCACCTGATCCTTCTCAAGGATTTTTTTTATTGATTTATCATTCAGAGATAAAACGTAAATTATAATTGATATAAATAGTGTTTGACAAGTAACGAGAATTTTCATCTGTATCTCTTATTTATAGCTCACAATTTGTGAAATTTAAAACAATGGATTTGTTTAGTGATAGAAGCTATATCTATTTTGATTGAATTTTATATTGTTTAGAAATACTCTAATCATTCTCTCTCTCTCTCTCTCTCTCTCTCTCTCTCTCTCTATATATATATATATATATATATATATATATATATATATATATATATGAAAAGGAACTCACAACCTGCACGTAAATCAAAATTATAAAAAATAACACCCACAAGGAAAATGGAAAAACGATTCCGAGCGATTTCGTCTTTATCATTCCATGAAGAGGTCTTTTAGAATAAACACGAAATCGCTCGGAATCGTTTTTCCATTTTCTTTGTGGGTGTTATTTATCATATATATATATATATATATATATATATATATATATATATATATATATATATATATATATATCGTTTAATCAATGTGTATGTATGTTAAATAAACGCGTTATAACGAAGTCAACCCGTTTGATCTTATCTAAGTGATTTATTCCGTAATGTTCTAGTCCTATATTTGTAGCTCTCCGAGCGAATCCAATTGAAGTTTCTCTTCGAAAATGTGGCTGGATTTTGGAATAGAATCGACGCTTTCTGGTTAGTGTTGATTCTGTGTCGATGTGTTATGGTTGCTTGATACGCGCTTCCTCCATTTGGCAGATCCCACTGGTGCTGTGGTAGCCGTTTGTGTTTCTATATTATTTGCAGCAACAAGTTTCTTTTAAACTATGATTTGGAATTCTAGTATTTAATGCTTTTTTTTTAGATCCTTCGTATTTAAATGCTATCAACATTAGACATTGACGTGTCCTAAATTTCTTTAAATGAAAACCGCATGGTTGCGTCACTCATGAATTTGGAGCAGAAGGGAAAATGTGTAATTGGTTATCACTACAGGAAATTAAATCACGGGACATTAAGGTCATGATATTAACACTTAAGATGCGGCGATTTTAGGATATAGCCCTTTCTTTGAACCAGGATATGATCATGAAATATCTATGCTGTAGATTTTTCTCCCTGAACAAAAATGGGTAAGTTTTAATCAAGAGAATGAGGGCCCTTGTGTTTGAATAGGTCGAATTTCGTGTTTGAAAGAGAATATGACCAAGGATCAAGTGGATGATAAATTCTGATATTGGATATGGATAAGCATGCATGGAGTGGATCTGTGAGAAGAGATACTTGGGACCTACTATCATTATTATAAGAAACCCTGATTGGAGCAGATGCTACCATGCATATCATTTCATGGTGTGAAGGGTCAATTTGATGTGGAAAAGTGCTTTAATACTGCATGAAGAAAAGAGGAAGACTGGGTATTTGTTTGTGACGTTAGTACACGCTCCCCTCACTTTGCGTAAAAAGGGTTCTGGTTGATAGTTAATTAAGAGAAATGTAGTAGTTCGGTCGTGAGGGAGGGGGGGGGGGGTAAGTGAGCCGCTTGCTTAGGGTTGCTCGTCGTTGACGTTGATGGCGTCTTTCCTCCCTCTTTTTAATTGTAGATGAGGTGGAAGCAAAGAAAACTTGTGCAGATGAAGAGACTTAAGTGCGGGGAGAGTTAGACCCACCACCAGCACCGTTAGCTTGGAACGTACCGAGGATTTTTATCTGAATCCGAACGAAGCTGATATGGGGAAAGGAGGGAACGTGTTAGTAATAAATTAATAAATTAGTCATTCCAAATCTTAATTCAGTAGTTAATCAGGGATAATTTTCCTATATGTAGAGACGTTCTCAGCGAGGGACTTACTGAAAGAAAAGCCATAATGGGCCCCAAAGTCCTGCATCCTTTTGCTTGGAGTTCACCTACAGCTTAACCTTTTTCACTTTCTTTTATTTCATACCCTTTTCTGAATCTTATTCCTCTCAGATGTCTTTGTTGGTTGAATCGTTACTTTTACTCTTTTCCCCAACGAAGTAAGAGAAAGAAATAGGGGCAAAGGACTGTCCAGTCATTGAGGTTTCTTAGTGTTGGGTAAAAAAAGAGGGAATTTCTAGATGGCGAGATATTTTAGGTGAGGGGAGTAACGCCTCTTTTCACTCTTCATTGAATCTAACTGAGCATGGCACAGAAACGGGAGGGAAAGTGAAATAAACAAAATAAGTGAGTGGAAAATAGTAAATGAGATCTAGAAAGAAAAGCCCGTTAAAGGAAAACTCAGCCTGGGTCCGGGATGGCGAATTCATACCTTTAGAAACGGCTTCATAAGTATACATTGGAAACCCCGCTAGTGGTGGCGAAGGTACTGCACGAATATCATTAACTGAATGTTCAGTTGACCTCAAATTACTTCCATCAACTCGCCAGGATGAGCGTGACGCCCTCCACCCCCCACCCCTCTTTCTACTTAATGGGGACGTTTTCTCAGTTTCAACGCCGGAGGTTAAATTGCGACCTGGTTTTTATTTGGCCAGTGGAAGTGAAGGTGCGATGCCCAGTAATACTCGAGGTTGAGTGAACACCGGCCCAGATGTCCACGAGGCGGCACACAACTTACTTACTCGTGGGGGGGGGGATAGTACTCAGTAGACCACAATGTGACCTGATGAAGAAGGCTTCTTTCAGGTTCTATCTGAAGTTTCATTTTCTTCCCCCTCCAGTCACACAAAAAAGTAAAAGGGTGACTTAATTAATGGAGAGAGAACATTAAGTCCTTGCTGAGGGGTGTGCCTTCTCTCCGTCTTCATCTCTCAAGCGCCTCTGACTCAGCCTGCTCTTGTTGTTGCTTTCTCGGCGCGCGCTCTATCTCTCTCTCTCTCTTTCTTTCGGCTTTCTTGTTCTATCCGTTGAAAATGCCCGTTCGGGTATTTGCTGAGTGGAAGAAGCTGCAGGTTAGGTGAATCACACAGACCTAAAAATATATATAATTCAAGGGTAAAGCTGGATAGATTCTGCAGGAACACGATTTAGATGCAACCTCTTCTATACAATCCCTCACATTCAGCCCTACCGCTACGCATCCAGGCCCATTTCTTCGACTCGGTTTTCAATATTTGAAATTTTCTGCATGCTCGTCTCATAAAGGGCGGTTCCTAGAGGGTTGTGCCCCCCTCGCCTAGAACTTAAGTAGTCCCCACTTCGGGCTATTTAGGCCATATACCTTTTCTCACGTCTTCACTTCTCTTATAGTATTGGGAACTAATTTATTTTTCCTCGGCTTTACGTTATACTAAGGTGACAGCACATCACCATAACCCTTCGTGTCCTTTGTTATAATATTTGCTACTTTAATATAGTGTTTTTTTCGTGCGTTGCAATTTTAGCTGTATTTAATTTTAACTTAATATTTAAAACTTTCTCAAAGGGTTTATCGCAACATGCACTCCTGTTAATACGATATATGGTTATTGAAGAAGATGGGAGATTTCGTAAAGAGTTAGGATTTCATTTTTTTCTTTAGGGACTCCAATGGTGATTTGTCTAAGCCTTAATTCTCCTTTTGAGAAATTGGCAGGGAAGCTCTAATCCATAACTTCATTACCC
The DNA here is from genome assembly GCA_963969495.1 of Ceratothoa steindachneri. NCBI lineage: Eukaryota > Metazoa > Arthropoda > Malacostraca > Isopoda > Cymothoidae > Ceratothoa > Ceratothoa steindachneri. Next base: position 23,942,844 of record OZ018323.1, read on the forward strand.
GTATACATTAATAGCTGAGAAAACTCTGACTATAGAGGGATTTATCATCAGATTCCTCCGGAGGAGAGTTTACTTTCTTGACAAGTTTTTACCGTGGCCGGATATTTTATGGCCTACAACTGAACCAAAATGAAGGCAGATGAACGATCCTTTAAAGGTTTTAGGTTTGGATTTATATTTTAAAGGCCACTATGGAAGTTTGATTCTCTTTTCAGTACCTATCTGTGGGTCGTTCTGTCACGGATGTACGGAGAACTGATCGTTCTTCTCATGCTCGCCTTCTGCCTAACTGAAGTGCTAGATAACAAGGTTGCGCCGCTCACCTTCCAGGTCAGATTCACGAAAATAATTTTTTGGTCCTGTCCATACCTCATTTTTGCGCTCGATCTCCTCTTTATCTCTAAAGTTAGACTCTACTTTATGTATATGATATCCTTCTTACTTCGCAGGAAGTGTTCCTGCTGTACCTGTACGTTGGCTCCATCATCGCCATCATGTGCATCTACGTGACGGTGATCATCGACAACTGCCCCACTCTCACCACCAGCAAGGAAAATCTAACGAAACCCCGTGATCCTGAGTCAGGCTCGATAGCCTCTTTCGGCACCCTGAAAAGGGCCCACATCTCGCGCTCTAAAACGTCCAGAACATCCTTCTACCTTAGAGTCGGGGCCCTTGGTGAGTCTCATCACTACCGTCTTAGTTTATATCAGCAATAATAATTATAAATTTTGGATACGTCCTTTAGAGGCATCAAGACTTCGATGCAAATAAGCTTCCAAATTTTATAGTAGATGGTAGAATTTTTTCTAGGAGAGAAATCTGTACTCAGGGTGTGGATTGATTCCCTGAATACTGTGTCGGAATGCGTCGTTCTTAGGAAAGGGTACCGAATCTCACGATTAGATATTCCTGGGAGCAAATCACGGGTTTGACTCATATCAGGACCTGAGGAAAGTACGTCTTGGAATTGCCAAGAAGGAAAACAATGGCAGGCTTCAATGTTTACTGGATTGCTAACCCAAGTTCATGCCCTTGAGTGTCCATAGAAGCTTCCCACGAGCATTTTGCACGATAGCGTATAGCACTATAACACAATGATACTCTACATCCCCGTGGTCAAGTTCACGTCTGGTTTAACAGAAATACGCAGCATGAATGCCTTGAGTGTCGCCTTAAAGAATGACTTCCAGTGGCATTCGGTCAACAAAGACGTTTTGGGAGGGGAGAACAAAATTTCCTAATTCTTTATGGTCAATTTGAATTTTTTTTCCTATAAAGTTTTCGGTCTGGGAACCCTGATCTACAATAGCCTCGAGATCGCCATGCATTCATCTATTCCGGATGGATGCCTCAGCGACACTATCCTTGCTCACCCAATAATGCAAGCCCTGTTCACCTTCCTCCAAATGCACTTCCTCTTCGTCAACTCTGAGGTGAGACATCTCTTCTTCACTGAAGAACGCCTTTTACCAGAAAAGGGGGAAAGGAGGGGACATTTATTTAATAAAGATGTTAGAAATAAACGAGTGTCCCCACCAGTTTTTGTAAAAGTCCAGTTAAAAGTGAAGTTAGGGAAACAGAAAGTGTCGGTAGATAGCACACTTAGGCAAAGGAAAACACAAGGGCGATGAAGTCATGAAGATGCACAGTTCTCTTAAGAGTACTCTAGACCGTGGATGTAAGCGTGTGCTTCGTAAGTAGCACACAGGTTCAACTGTGACTGAATAGAAGTAATGCGAGGAGGGAATTTCCTTATCATATACAGGAGCAATTCAGTGTCCTCCGCTCATCTTGCAGTTGTACAGTAAAATATAGTGAAGCGGAAAATCACCTTAAGTAGGGCAAAATCTTTATACACATTTTTAAACAAGGGCATATTAAAGTTCCCTGAGACAGTTTAGCTAAGTATGACTTACTGTCGAAGAAAGAAGGCGTGTGACCACAAAGTCTCTAAAGGTACACACCAATGTACGCAAGACAGCCACTATCGGCACTGCGCTCGGTTACAATTGAATTGGTAAAAAGGCAAGGGCCTTCTACTTAGAGTGCGATGTTATAGGTTGGCTCTTTAAAAGGGAATACGTTTGCAGGGTTCGTCTTAAAGGTTATTTGAAAGATAAACATCTCTACAAAAATAAACTTTGATACAAATAATAAGAACAAGGACACATATAAATATGGAAATCTAAATAATAATCAGTACGACTAAAGAATATTATGATAGGCAAAAATTAAGAAAACTCTAGGTGCGGAAAATATATAAATGATCCAATAAGTTGGATTGAATGAAAGATTTAGCAAGTCTAATGGCGTTACTCCAAATGGGAAATTCTTCTTAGGACTGGGAATGAAGAGTTGGGACTTACGAGGAAAGGACTCCTGGTTACTTCTGAAAGTTTAAATAGGGATGTGGAAGAACAATGGCCAGGTTTTCGTCGATGAGGTCTCGATGCGAAGGCGTCCAGAGAGACTGAAGGGGGTTGATATTACCTCGGCTCCAGGGAGAAGTAATCACGAAATCGAGATTCGTCTGCGGACAGCAGGAAGTCTCAATCAATGTAGTGAGACGAGAAAACTCAGGACAATCTTTCCGGGCGTAAACCGGGTTTCTGTAATCTTCATCTGATCAGGGCGGATTACACGAAGACGATCTGCTGAGGAGATTACAGGGGCGAGGGTATCACTTCACAGAAGACAGATACTAAGGTCTGGATGGCAAGAAGCTCACGTTCTCTCTATCTGATGAGGATTTGCAGACATCACCTTAAATAGGAGCCACATCCATTGTCGAGAGAGGTCTTCGCGTACGATGGCCTCCCAAGGGAATACCGGACATGGCTTAAGTAAACATGGACCTTGATAATTCGGGTCTCGACAAGACAAAGGAAATTACATGAGATTCCCAAGGGATATCGGATGCGGTTTAAGCAAACATAAACCTTGATAATCTTGGGAATCGACGAGGCGAAGGGAATTAAGAGATATTCCTTTCTACTCCAAGAAGGAGAAGATGGACACGGCTGCCACCTTAAAGCAGGACAGGGTTATCAAACTGGGGGGAAGGCGGTGATAAATTCTGTGTGAAAACGGCATATTGAGTTTGATGCTTCCACACTCACACATGGAACTCACTTTGAACACATGTGACTGATGTGACGAAATAGCAATTAATAGACTTCCTAAGTCAACTTTGCTGTGTCCTACTACAGTATCCTGTTGTCCTATCCTGAACCTCTCTCCATCCCCTCCCTTTTACCCCTATCTTATCTCTCCATACTGCCGGGAGACTGTTGAGGTTCTGGTCAATAAGGGTGCAGAGGACTACAAAGGAGTACCGAGCCTTGCCCTTCCACCGCCTTGGCCACTGTTATGAAGGCGAATTGGAAGTGGAATAAGGTTCGGACGATCAGTTCTTTATTTCTGACTTTCCTTTTCACTTCATTACATCAATCTGTTCTGGCGGATTTGAAAACTCTCCCACTGCTAATATCATTTGAGCTGAATGCAAATCTCGGTTCAACCCTCTTTATTTAATGGTTCGAGGAAGTGACGATTAAATATGGAATAGGATATCATTTGAATCGCATTTGTGTTCGCTTAATCGTTTGCATAAAATTCGGCCGGTTTGACCGATATATGATTCGTACCCGAGTTTCACAAAGACCAACCTCTCGTAATTCTTCTTTATTAATTGAAATCGATTTAGCAGTTTAGCAGGGACATTCCACGCTGACGATTCAAATTTGGGACTTAGAGCATCATTGAAATTGGAGCTCTTGAATATTTGCAACCACTCCCCAATTTAAGTTAAAACAGTGAAAAACTCATCTTTCTGTTGATTTCAGAGGGGTCATTTATTTAAATCTTAGGAAGGGAAATTAAAATTGTGTAATCCAAAGAGAGTAGGTTCTCTTTTAGAAGAAAAAAAGGAGGAGGGTAATGAATATGATGCAGGATGATGAGGAAAGTAAGGATTATATCAAGAATAGCAAACCAAAAATATTGAGTTCGTTATTCTTGATAAGATCCCAAAACAATATAAAAATATTTGTATTACTCTAAGCCTGGATTGAGAGAATGCATTGCCAGAAGGCTCTGGTTCTAGCCTTTGCACAGAGGCACTGTAGCTCAGTAGTAGTATAGATGCACATTGTGAACAAAGATTGACGCCACGAAATAACGTCACTGAGATGGCTCAATCGTTTACTTGCACAGAGAACCTAGAACTTCACCTGATCAACTAGGATACATTACCAAAAAAGTAATGAATTAGTAAAGAAGCAAACATGAAATAACAACGAGAAAGAAAGCGATCAATATTATATCATTATAATATGTTTAAGCAATTAAAAATATTTTAGTACTCGATGATGGACTGTTTAAAAAAAAAAAAAAGGAGAAAATATGATTAAGAATTCCAAATGTGGAAACTTTGTGCCCTTTTTCGTGTGAGAGCGAATAGGAGATTGGAAGCGTGTCTTCTCATATGAATAGCTGGTGCATTGCTGTCACACAAGCATAAAGTGGATAGCCCGATGTCATTCGGCGGCATTAAAAATGATTTATTCAGCTTAACTCATAAGTTATAAGGAGACAAGAGATAAGGATGCAAGTGATATGGATACAAAAGCGGAGAGAAAAAGGGCTGTGAGAACGAATGTTGCGGAAGTAAGCGCTGGGAATCAATTCTAAGCAACTCGTAAAGGGCTTGCTGTCTTGGCATTAGAGATGTTTAGGAGTGTTACACGCCTTCCCAGTTTCTAACTCGCCAAGTATTTTCCTCTTATAGCTAATTGAACAATTAGGCAGCTCTCCTAACGTCACCGTAGGTTATCAAGAAATTACTATTTATATAAGACAAAAAAATGCCTCTTAGAGTTTAAATTGTTTCACTTTCCTGCCACTGATTTGAGATAACTAATAATCTCTAGCAAATGCCTCTTTTAAGATCTAGTAATGTATAAACCTTTCTTAAGCTGTAATAATATAAGGGGAGGTTAATAAGTTTTGCAATTCGGATATAAGGAAACGAGATATGAGGAAAAGTGTTTTATTATTTTTCAATATAACTACCCTTGACTTCAATGCCCTTGCGCCACTTGTACCTGTGGCTTCGAATTCCCGACAACCAGAAATCTCCCGACTGCTCTTCAATCCACTCCTGGACGGCGAGCTGGACATTTTCATCGTCCCCAAACCGGCATCCACGCAGTGCAGCCTTGAGCTGGTGGAATAAAAAGTAGTCGCTAGGGGCCAGATCTGGACTGTAGGGGGGATGGTTGAGCTCCGCAAATCCGCACTCGCGCAGGGCAGCTTGTGCAACTCTGGCCTTGTGAACTTTGACGACGTTGAAGTCGATCATGGGGGGTGAGGTTTCTAAGGACCCAACGGGCAGAGACCTTGGTCATGGCCAAATTGTCGTGGATGATGTTGATAACACTTCCATGTGATATTACAAGTTCTCGCTCGATTTCTTAGACCTTCACCCGTCGATTTTCGATTATCATCCTCTTCACACGGGCCACATTGTCCTCGTTGGTCACGTCTGACGGGCGTCCTGGACGATGGTCATCTTCAAGGGACTCACGACCATGGCGAAACTCCTTATTCCAGCGAGCAATGGTTGCATAGGAAAGGGCGGTGTCGGTGTACACTGCAACCATGCATTCATGGATCTCTTTTGCATTCTTGCCCTCCTTGGTCAAAAATTGATCACTGCGCGGTGCTCAACCTTCTCCATTGTTGAAAAATTTGTGACTGACGATCTGCGATCAGCTACTACTTCTTAAATAGACGAGGTAGGAGTGTGCGGCTGCAGGTCCTGACTTGTCATAACCTGTTCTAACACCCCCATAAACAGCCATCCCCCTTCCTCTGTTTTGCCCTACGGATTTGCAAAACCTATTGACCGCCCCTCGTACCTAGGACTTTTTAAAGCTAGATTTTATATGGCTTTCATATGACCTGTCTAAAGGACAACGTTTACAAGGCGTAAATATGGCTTAATCTTTATTGGCTCGAAATACCCGTGACTCAATTTGGGGCAGAATTGTCACGGGAGATAAGTGGGTTCTCTACTGCCTCCAAAACGAAGGCCTGATAGCAAAAAATCCTACGTTTACACGTGGTCTCCAATAACAGATGATTATGCTTGGCTTTATCGTAGGATGTAACTGCAAACATCCTCTGTTCAACAATTAATCTTTTGAGCCAAAAGGTCATTCAGTGGTCAACCGAAAGGGTGACCTCATTCTTCAATGATAATGCCCGCCTACACGTGGCACGTTTTTGCACGAGAAAAAAAAATTGATGTATAGGTTGAGAAATTCTTCCTTCTCCACCAAACATACCATACCTTGCACCATGTGATTACAATTTATTTAAGAAGTTATCAAATCATTTATTCCATTAAAACCGATTTAATTATTTAAACAAATTTTCCATTGTTTAGTTAAACAAGAATAAAACATTGTCAAGGTAGAACCAACTTTGCTGAATGATTTTTAGTCGCATGCGACTCTTAGAAGTTACTATGACGGTCAGATTGTAACCATTTTACTTTTCAGTGATTTTTTGAAAGTTTGAAGGCTGAAAGGTAATATGGTCACAAGTTAGGATAATTGAGAGCACGCGACCTAGGTCTGTTGCCCGTGGTTTTTTTTGGATGTTCATAAAGAGTTTAGTCTTTTTCATAAAGCGACATTAATTTTCTTGAGAACCTTACACTTATATACCAAAACTACCTTAGCCATTGAACACGTCGTTCTCGAGTGAAGGGATGTATGTAAGCTATGGCAGGTAGTTTAGATTTTAAGCAACCTCCCTTGTTTCATATATTTTATTTTTTTCTCTTTTTCAGGTGGTAGTGGAGAAGTTCGGCCAGATCGCCAGATTCGGCTTCATGCACCTCGTTGCTACCAATTTGGCCCTTTGGGTGAGACTGGTAGTTTGGGAGAGTGCAAATGACTCCTTGAAAACCATAGAAATGGGAGGAGGTGGGTTAAAATTCAAGTTTTATCCATAGTTAGGACAAGCAGTCTCCCACTACCGAAGGCAGAGATTAAAAATTAATTATGTAGGTCGCACCAAATGGATTGCACCCAGCCATGGTTTGAGGTTACGGTAGCAATAGTTAGCCACCCTTTATACTACATCAGCTCAGGTGAAAAGCTTCCCCCATGCATGACCAAAGAAGTGTGAGGGTGGCCATTGGTATAGTAACCACCTCCCAGACTGGATTGAGTGTCCTTGAAGCAACTATACACACACATACCACTACTAAGTGATTATGTTGAAAAATGATGGTTGTCCTACAAATTGCGAACGAGTAGCAGTATCAATAGTAGTAATAATATGTAGAAAGGACTCAAAGAGTGCTTCATACCTCAGCTAATGTCAGAAAATGATTTATCTTGTAATGGTAAAGAAAGTGAATGAGTGACTTAGAATCCGGATCATGAACTGAATCCAACCAAAATTTATTTACCTCCGCCTTGTCCCAAGACACTCGCCCCCTTATATAAGATTTCATCAAAACCCTTCAATTATCTTTAGAGATATCTTCTAAACACGTAAATAACTTTGATCACATAACCACCGCCAAACTCTTTTGGCGAATGTAATAATAGTATTTTTTTTAATTTAAGCGATAACCCATGAGGATAACTAGCACGGAATATTTGTAAGGGAATATCTGTAAAAAAAGCGGTGAAGCTAAAGGAAGTGAAAATGAGTGTAAGATACACAGCTGCTGATCTCTGTTGGCTGCGACATGCTGCACCTAACACAATTTTTCAGGGTACACACTATAATAATAATGGAATAGTGTGGCATTCTTTGGAGGTGTGGGCTCTCGCAGAGCGCTGTTATAGCACTGAGAGAAGGTATAGCAGAATAGATGAGGCTTAAGGCAGTTTCAAAGGCGCTGAAAGAAGAAGATCGTGTAGTTGCCGGAAGTTCATTGCACAGCTCCGAATCTCAGCCATTAGAGTTTTAGACCTCACTCCTGAACGTTATCTTTGGTTATTTGCTGAAGTTCACTATTGTCATCGAGGTTCTGGAGCTTGTTATTCAAGCAATGTCGCAGCTTCAATCTTTCTCTTCATTGTTTACGCTTCCTATATATATATACGTATGAATGTTTAAAAAAAATGAAATGATATGATTCCACTGTTTTCCTCCCACAACTGTAAATGCTTTACCAAAGACGTCAAGAACTTTATGACAACTCGCACATGAAGTCCAATCAAGAGGTCTAAAAAGAGGTGCAAAATCCTCTTTGCTTCTCTTCAAGAAGGTTTACGATTGTTGTCAGGAACCTCCTTATTTCTAATTTGTTTCGAATAATTGATGAAAATAAAGTTAAAACTGATTGGACAACCCTAAACATAAAGCGAGAAGGAGACGTGTATGACTCAAACACCTCCTTTATTTATATGTGAACAGAGAATAAATAGTCTAAACGTGGCAGGATTTACAATTCCCATACTTTTCTTTATTATTATCAACTTTTATTTACTTAAATTTCTATAAGCATTCTGCAATTATCTATTAAAAACGAGATAAAGGCATTTGTGTCTGTTTATTGCTTCAACCTAATCCAAGGTGATTTCACATTTAATGTTTTCTTCGACCTGAAGATGACAACACGATTGTAAAAACGTTCGTTGTGCGAAATCAAAGTATGGCAATTTCTGGAACCGTGGTTGAGTCAGACTTGATAAGCTAGTGCATTTCTTGGCTGAGAGATGGACAGTAGACAATTATTGATATTGCTAAAATATTAACCTGCAGGTGCTTTTTCAAACCTAGAGGGACCTAAAGCTCTTGGTTTTCATGTAGTGGAGTTACAACGTTTAAGCAGATGTTATCAAAATAATACATTGGGAAACCTGTGGCTTGATTCCCAGCAGTACCTCTTCCCATTCTTGGTGCAGTACAGGTATAATCTTTTTTTTATTGCTTGCAAACACTAAAAATGAAATAGCTTTTCGAGACCTTCTGTAAACAATTCCTTAACTCTAGCTTTGAATGGTTCTGCTTGATTAGATTTGGAATTTAACATCCATTCTTACGAATTTAACCTTAGATTAGTGTTAAGTTACACCAAATCTATCTAATTCAGACGCAGATATTTCGTCCCAAATGGACGTTTTTAAAGTTAGAAATATTGCATATAAAATACATATAACCTGTTTAATAATATATGTACCCTCTTCCAGTTTAATTGCTGCTTCGGTGACCTACATCATGTGGTGCAACGTAGGAAAGGAGCTATTTCATAAGCTGAATCAGCAGGACAAATCTCTCTCGAATTTGCCGGCCAATTTGGACAAACGAAATAAAGGCCATTGGAAGGTAACGTCCTATTAATGATTTTGAGCCTTCGTTCAGAGACAGCGGCTTCTTTAACACGTGCTCTTTTATGGATCCTTCTAGTGACTGTAACCATAGGACTTTGACCTATCTTTGCCTCCTGATAAAAAAGGTAAATTCTCCTGACTATGAAATAATTAGGGAGGGAGAGATAAGATATCCAATTGAACTAAAAGACCTTTTCCTATTCCCAGTGGCACACGATCGAAAGGCGATGGCAACCTTTGCTACTCTCGCAAACTTTGTAAGCGTCAATGGGGAGATATAAATATTTATTTAAAAAGAAATTTAAATTTAGCATTTTGTTATTTGTGAAAGATTTAAGTAATTATTAAATCGATATGCGCACTAGTACACTGTAAGAAATTTATTAGGCACTAATAATAACTAAATTGTTGCAGTAAGAATGTGGTAGGTTGGTGTTTCTTGTTTATTTACTTACATTTTCGCCTCTCTATCACTCTACAGTCAATCGGGGTTCCAAAGGAACGACCCCCCTCCCCCCCAAAAAAAATTGATAGTGTTTCCTTCTTGTGAGAGGTTAGGGCAGAAGAGAAGAAGGTGTTTAGTGTTACTATGTAGATCTGGCCCTTAACCCGAAATATTCCAGTCTGCAGACCTTAAGAGAAATATTATATCAACCGAAACCGCAGGCGGGGCTGAGGATTTGCGTCATCTAGAATTCTAGAACAAGCTCACACACTGAATCTCGGTAAAACTATGATCAGCTATGTTACAAGCCAGTATATAAGTTTGCATATGTGTTTATAAATTAAAAACAAAGAAATATTCCAAACTAAAAAATATATGTTTGAATACTAATATAATTTTATTAGTAATTATTTGTCAGTTTTACTAGTTCAGATATTTCATAGTTCCTGTTCTGTGGATTTGACAGCGGTTGACGACACTATTGCCCTCCACATATTCAAAGACATAGTTCCTGACCCTTATACAGAATAAGGTTGTCGAACCCTGATTCATAAGGTTGTTTGGCGGGGGTGTTTAAATGTCTGTGTTTGAGAATAATGTGGATGTGTTTTATTAAGTTGCCATGTGGGGACACAAAGGAGAAGGTTATTGTACTGGATTTGGTCATGTGCTCTGCTGAAGTGTTGGGTACCTGTCGTGTTAATGTGTACTCAAATTGGTAATATATTGATTTCTATGTGTAAATATTGGATGTGAGTAGTTTTTGTGTATCTTGTGATACTTTTAGTGCTTTGTTTTGTATTGTTTGAATCTTGTCTCAGTTAGTTTTGTACAGTATGTAAATGTTGAATATATTGTAGTGAACTTTAGCTTTGGAGTTTTTGAGAGATTCGAAAGCTTAATGAATGATTTCTTGAATGTATCGGGGAGGGAGGGTTTCTGGCCTTTTGGATATCTCCGTGTTTTTATGTTGGTGTACTTGTCTTTTTTATAGGTGGGTATAAATTTGATGTTTGAGTATTGTTTCATAAGGATGTTGCAGTGTAATTTTGTGTCGTTCATTTTCGTTTGGTGATGAGGAATGATTTTTTGCTGGTTTCTTTGATTGTTTTGTTTATGTGATAGTGCTTTTTCTAAGGAACGGTAGTTTTTTCTTCTATGTAGTTAGTATAAATTGTCGAGTTTGATTTTTTTGTAGTTTAAGTGATGTTGATTGGAGGGTGCAATTTGGAATGTTCTGATTATGGTTAAGTTATATGAAGAAAGGTCGATGGATATTGTATTCTATGCATTTATGTTATGTATATGAATTTAGAAAAATATTCTGACAGGTTAAGTGCTAGCTTAGGTGTATTGAAGTGGTTTCTTGGTTTTGTGCTTTGTTGTTTAAAGTGGTGAGTCTGGGAAGTTGTTCTCTGGTGTATGTAACTAGGTCCGCCACTTGTCTTCCGAGTCATTATGGGTGATGTGTATTGAAATCTACGCAGATGAAATGGTTAGTTAACTCTGTGAGTAGTTCCAGTTCTAGTTATTAATATAAATAGATGGAGTTTTTATCGATATGTCAAGTTTGTCTTTTGAATGAAAGCTATGTGTATGTTGTGCATAAGTTGAGTAATACGGAGTGTTTATTGGAGATTGAGCGCAAGTTTAATTGTAGAATATTTAAGGTGTGTTGTGGAATAAAGGTCTTTGGAGTGTATGGTAACATGTGTTGCATGATCAGTTCTTAATATTATATTCTGTAATGTAGACGTAGGAGGAGTGCAGTTTTATCCAGCATTGCATTTTATTGACTCCTGGTTCATACATGTCATATATAATGGGGCGAGTCCAGGGTTGAGTAGGAGAAGAGTGCGGGTGGCTGAGTCATCACCACTCATTTGAAAAAAAAGATAACAGGAGAGAGAAATTATAAATTTAGTCGGGAGCTAACCCGGGTACCATGGGACCGTCCAAGGGGCGCACCTTGATCCCAAAAGGTCGAGGTGAAGATTAAAGCGATGTTGTCTGTGACTTCCTCTTCTCGAATGAAGAGCGACTGTGTCGGCCTCACCAGGTGAAAGCGACATCTCCAAGGCCTTTCTCGTTAATAACGACATTAACACAATTAACCATTTTATTTACATACGCAGGACTTATCAGTTTACCTGCGCTCCAAAAGGAGGAGAGGAGAGAATAGAGAGGAAATAATCACAATTCACCTGAACGCCGACACTGGCCAACAGCTTGAGTGGCCGTTTAGTAGTCTACTGCCTAGTAGTTGATTTAATTGCTGAATTAATTTGTCTTCGATGAATATTATGTTAAAAAACTACTATTTATATATTTTTTATTGACGACTATAGGACTAGCAATATTATTTTACCTGCTCTCCCATATTTGTTATACATACAGAGACGGCTGTATGTTCAAAGCATTCTCCCTTAATCTCCTAAGCGGTAGGAGGAATCAGGTGTCAATTGATCATTTCTACTTTATAAATGAAGTAGAAATAACAAAGGTGAATCAAATTTTACTGATTGGTTGGTTTGTGGTCTTTTCGGGGGATCCCTACCTACTGTCCTCTTTCTCATTACAGGTTGACTGTCGCTCTGCCTCGAAGGGTCTTTTTCTGGGTCTTTTAGTCCTCGTAGGAGGAATCGTTATCCTGATTATATTTTTTGTCATGAAAGACCAAGTGGACTTTCGACCAGATTTATTTTGGATGGTCAACGGAACGAAGATGATCATTTTAAGTCTCTGTATCATCGCCACGGTTTTCGGGTTCATTCAGATTCCAAAGCTCTCTATTTCCACCACACAACCGATGGACCTCGATAGACTCCTGCTTTCTTCCACGGTCATTGGCGTCTATATCTTCTCGATCTTTAGTATGATTGTCGGTGGCCTAGATTACACGAACCAGGAAAAGCTTGCCACCTTTTGCTCCAATCTCTTACTCCTAATTCAGGTAAGATATCTTATTCACTAGTCCAAACTTAAACGTAGGGTGAAATGTAGCGAATGAAACCACTTCTTTGAGGCCATCTTGAAAATCCCTCAGCCTTAGAACAAGTTTGCCTGACCCATGATCTCAACCAATTGTTCTAATCAATGCTCGAATACATATTCTTTCTCCGCTAAGACTTAGGAAGCATATAAAACAGAATTGTCCAATAAAAATATCCAGAACCTATCCAAGGGTGACAATTATAAGTAAACTTGGAAAGGGTATTCCATGTCCATTTGATTGTCTCTGAAAATAAGTCGGTTTGACCACAACTAGATATGTACCCTTACCAGAGAAAGTTTTATTGATGTACCCCTACTTATTCCCATCACAATTCAAAGAGAAAAATAGCTGATGCCCATTTTTGATTAACTTAATCTTAAGGTCCTGCTTAACAAACTATTAGGATTTGCTTTAAATTATCCGCAAATATTCTGTTTCATTACATATAGCGTCACAGAAAACCCATCAGTATATTTATTGTATGGTGTCGAGTACGGCAGTGTGCGGCTGCCGAGATTTTGAATAAAAATATTGGCAGAGGCAGAGAATTTAAGACTTCTTTCCGTTGTACCACTGAACGACTTGCCTCTCTAAAAAATAACCTCGATTAAAACTTCATTCTAAAGCAATCACAAATATTATATTTAGCGTGACTTCCATTCAACGTGACGCCGTTCACTAGCCACAGCAAAATGAGTTGAATCGTAGCACAGCGTCTGTACATTCCATGGTAAATATAATTAATACTTACTAACTTGATTATTCGGCAGGTGTCCTTGCAGGGGATGTTGGTTGCAGAAGCTAGTCGACGGGCCTGTACAAGTCGACTACAAATGCTTACCAAACCAGGTCGTCAAGTCATCACTTTTCTCCTCTTCTCCAACATAACTTTGTGGATTCTAGATACTTTCATGACGCACAATTCCATCACACATCTCTTCCAGATTGAGTTCTACGGAAGAGTCGTTTGGGGGGTTATATCTCGCATATCACTACCACTTATGATTCTGTTTAGATTTCACTCTTCCGTTATCCTAGTGGAGATCTGGAAGAACACATACAGAACAAAAACGGACTAGGGAAAGTCACCTGCAACCAGAGCAGAGCGTAGTGGGAAAGCTGACTGTTGCCAAACTAATCGATGCTCATTATCACAATGTTCCTTTTGTAGTTGTAGTTGGAATTCAAATTACTCAAGTTGTCCCTCAAACAAAAGCTTTTATGATGATTGTACCTCCAAGGTCTCCGAGCCGCCGTCTCCAACCGTAACTGTAAAAACTCGACTCATCAAGTTTGTCCCTTCCGAAGAGACGAAGGACCACAAGTATTTTGTAGACGTCGCCCAATCGAGGTTTCATTGTCACACGGAAACGAGCAGAGCGTCGCCTCACATGCAGATACTCTCACCGTTGTCCTCTCAAGCAACGGGCAAAAGGAATAGAAGTCGAAACTCGAAGGAGGATAAAAAACGGAGGCTTATTTGGGGAACGCAACAAAATAGAGCTTGTTTTTCTAGAGATCAAACATGGCCCTTAAAAAGTCTGGAAAAGAATAGGAGGGCTTCAGGCAAGTCTTCAGGCAAACACAAACTGAAATTGTTCAATAAGCTCTTACTCTTCTTTGATTTGGTATCTGCGGGGAGAACCAGGAAAGTAATAGGGAGAAAATGTCTCTTAAGTAGGGAAGCTTACAAATATAAAGCTTTAGGAGGTTTCGACAGCACATCAACACTTTGCTCTAATTGCCCTTGGGATAACTCGAAATATGTTCCGGTCTTCCAAACTCCCTCTACAAAAGCATCTAGGAGCGTTTATTTGTCGGCTACGTTGCCCCCTCCTTTGGAAGGAGAGGTAACAAGGGCGAAAACTTGTTGGAACCAGGACAAGAAGTCATCGAGTTCCAGCGACTCTTGGCAAATGAAGTTTTCGTCTGGCAGCTGCGCAGAAGATGAAAACCAGAGTAAGATGGCGTCATTTCGGAAAACTTTTCAGGATTCATGGAGATCGACGTCCTCTGAGAAGGTCGGTTCAAGTCATTTGCTGCCTATTCCTTCAGATCTCATCTTCAAAAAACGCGAACCATTCGAAGAAGCGCCCTCTTCTTCCCTACGGAGTTCTGGGTTGTTAACATATCCACAAGATCCGGTTCATTCACTCACCCTGGACTGGTTGGAGGTGAATTCCGATCCAAAACAAACGCCAAATGGTGTTACTTCCTTTTTCACAGGCCAAAGAGCTTTAAGAAAGGCCCCTTGGCTTAATAATCTTCATTTCCTACCCAAATAACCTATTTATTATTTTTTGTATATTGTGAGGAATTGCAATCATTATCCACTCACTATCTTAGATTGGCTGTCGATTTTTTAAAAAAAGGAAATATATTTATTAAACTTAGACATTGAAAGCCAATTAATGCACCAATACAAGACGCGCCTTTGCAATGAGGTGATAATCTTACCCCAGGATAGGCTATAAAAAAATTGGTGAGGGGTTTTGATATGTCTTTGACTCTCTCTGTTCAGACATTTTCCGACTGCGACTCAACAACAAGCAGTTCAAAGAGGACTCAGATTATCCTTTCGGTCGTTGAGTAGTCTTTCGAATGGTATTTGAGTGCAGTATGAGGTAGCCTTTCTGGCTCCTTATAATTCCTCCTCAACGTACTCACTAGCCCCTCACAAATAGCTGATAATTTTCATTGCCGATATAAATATCCTCTCCCCCTCTCTCATACACTTTAAATTGATATTTTTATGTAGATTTTATATAAATTATATGTAATAGATTACATTTACGGACGTGCTTTATAAGAGTCAATTAATATATATTTCCTCGTTCATATAAAATGTTTGAAAAGTTGCAACTTGCACACCCGAACTTTATTTCACTCTCCGAAAATCATATCAAGGTGGCAACCCCCAATGGCAACTAGGTTTCAATCTCTAACCATTACCTATCACTGCTTAATGGATTTCTAGAGTGCTTCTTACACACATTTAATGTCAAATTTGTAGGTAGTATGGATAGCATTTATTTGCACAGCGTGAGTGCTTTCTCAATCCTGCCAGTCTTTGTCTCAGATCCACCCGGATATTATTGCCGTCTGTTGGAGATGAACTTGTGGGAAACTTCATCAAAATCACGAATGTTGATCAAGTTTTCAATCAATTATGTTTTAAAATAAATCATATAAAATTTATATTTTTACCACTTGTATTATAGTTTCATTTATAAATAATATTTGTTAACAAATTAATGTTTTAATTCAATCTTATAGTCATGTTTTATTCTATTCACTTCGAGGAAACTTTCCATGATTGTGGAATGCGAGCATGTTAACGAGAATTGTCGTCCAAAATTTCAAGTACATCAATCAGTCTTGTTTATTTACTCGGACAATCTATATTGGATGCATTTTCACCTCCTTTTTTGTAGCAAAATTTCCATCACTGGAAATTGACACTTCTGAATGTCTAATAATTTCTATTTAATATCGTAATGAATGTTTATATTTGCTGGATGTTTATCTTTTATATACTTATGTACATTCAACATTTTATAATACATACTAGAAGCTGCATTGCATTTTCTTATCAATATGAGACGATGGAATGAGAAAATAAGTTGGAGTAGAGTACTCGTTGGTAGCAGTGCAGTAGTTTTCATGTAAGTGATGTAGGAGCATCGAAGTTGGGTCTAAGTTGAGGTGGGCAGCAAAGTTTATTGCCCTTAATCTTGAGAAAAAGAGGAACTGGGTGCGTTTATCGATGGTCCTCAGAGAAGAAAAAATGAAGGAAAAAGAAAAAATAGTAGAAAAGACAAAGAAGCATGAAAAGTTTAAGGCTAACAACTGCAATGGCAAACCTGGTTCATCCTAAACACGAGCGAATAAAGTTCGTCCAAAAGACACAAGCACTTAAAAGTTCGAATTAAAACCTTTTGCAGGATTGACGGATTCAAGGTGAGTATGAATATTAATGAAGTTGAAAAGCGGTGTCGGAGTTTGGATTAAGTTAGTCAGTTGGTGGATGTAAGAGTGTACATATTACACGTGGTAACAACAGCAAATTTATTGTCTGCATAGAATTAACACGTAAGAAAAGAAGGCTTAAATGTTTTGCAAGTCGGTGAAATGTAATAGTGAATTAGCTATTTTGTAAGGTATGTTAAAGTGGAGTGGAACAGGATGAAGCGTGTACCTTGTTTGCATGATGTACGATATGGCGTCAGTGGAGCAACCAGGATTCAAAGGAACTCTTCCCTCTTCCAGGAAGAAGAGGGAAGCTTCAGCTTATAGAATTTGATTTATATCCAAAGGAAAAAAGAAAAGTTTAATCGACCAGGACAATGAGAGAAGATGATGAATGTACCCTCTTTCCCTATGCAAGTAGAACGAAAGAAATGCTCCTTTTCACAACCCTATAATATTTTTCTGTCTCCATACTTAAATGATTAGAGGATTGGTAGATGGTAAAAAAGGGAAGGCGTGAATGTCTGCAGATTTCTATAAACGTACACATGTTATTCTGATTTATGACCTTACGACCTTCAAAACTTTCAATAATTCCAGGGTCAACCTTGGGAGGACCTTGGCAATTATATCATTCCGAAGAGAATGTAAAACAACATATGGGTTTCAAATTTCGTTAGAATCGGCCGAATAGTTATGATGCTATTGCCAAAACAAAATAATTCCAAGGCTAACCTCGGGAGGACTTTGGCAATTATATAATTCGAAAGAGAATGAAAAAAAAAGAGGTCGCAAATTTCGTTAGAATCAGCCCAATAGTTACAATGTTATTACAAAAACAAAAAAAAGCAAAACGGGGACCGACCGACCGACTGAAATAGTGAGATATAGAGTCGCCCGCGACTAAAAAGAGGGTTTTATTTTGTACACTTTTTATTGCTTTTTAAAGAACAACACCGAGTACTACCATAACATAATGCCAGACTTATTATACTATGCAATATGCTCTAGTGAAGTTTTCTATATTTTTCTTATATATAGTAATATCATATATATAATAATAATATAATAATAATTATTTTGTCTCGGCCTTCTGTGCCTAAGGGCAAAAACCTAATTGTTACTAATTTTTTATATCCTCGCGGGGTCCCCTGAAGCGCGGTGCCCGTAGCACGTGCTACATATGCTACGAGATTAAACCGGCCTTGGTGTTAACCAAGGTGGAGGAGGGGTGTAATGTAGTCATTATGTTATGATGTATATATATATATATATATATATATATATATATATATATATATATATATATATATATATATATATATGCTTTGAGGAAGACTGGTTTGCCAAAAAATAGCCATTTAACCGCATAATTAATTACGTTACTGCATTAATTTTTCTTAATATATATATATATATATATATATATATATATATATATATAGAGAGAGAGAGAGAGAGAGAGAGAGAGAGATTCAAGTGATCCGTTCTTTATAGTCCGGAGTTTCAATATATATAAGAGAACCAGGGCAGCAGAAAAGAAATGCATTTTTCTTGCTTCATTTAATTTCAACCAACGTTTCGAGGGCCAGCCTCATTTTCTGCGTACTGGAATTATATTTAGTATAAATACAAAGTAATTCTAATAAAAAGTAATACAAAGTAATTCTAATTGACATTGGATAGGTAACATAAGGGGAATGTTCTTACAAGTCACTTTTTGTATAAGTCATGATACAACAACGATAATTGCTGGAATTGCATTGGTAATTGCAACATTACACAAATTAACATGGAAGTGGCAAAGTAAGGGAAACATTAATTTAAACTAAGAAGGTGGTAAAGTAAGGGAACCATCTAACGTGTAATATGTAATGGGTAAGACGAAATTTGGTCGTTAAGTGTGGGTTTACTATCTAAAATATATATGGATTCAAGGATTCGTAAATCAGAGAGGGTATTAGCTGTAGAGACTATAGAAAAGTCGTCGAGTTTTACCTGTAAATTACGAGAATTGAAGTGGAGTCGGATGATAGAATAGTCAGGTTTAGCTAGGGGCAAACCCGTACGGCAGTACCTCCCGGCGTGGTGTTCAACTCCCGGCTGGTAGAGCCAATATAGGTCGCATCGCACGATGGACACAAGTAATTATATATGAGAGATGAACGACACGCATCAGGAAGGCGATCTTTATAACGAAAGAGCGAGCCTATTGTATATTGGTTTGGGGTGATTATTTTGAGGTCCAAAAAGGGCAGATTTTTTTTGATAATCGAGCATATTTCAAAAGTCATCTTTGATGTTTGTGGGCCAAAGAAGGGTACCGACCGGAAGTGTAAAAGTTTATTAACGGTGGCTCTCTGATTTACGAATCCTTGAATCCATATATATTTTAGATAGTAAACCCACACTTAACGACCAAACTTCGTCTTTCCCATTACATATTACACGTTAGATGGTTCCCTTACTTTACCACCTTCTTAGTTTAAATTAATGTTTCCCTTACTTTGCCACTTCCATGTTAATTTGTGTAATGTTGCAATTACCAATGCAATTCCATCAATTATCGTTGTGGTATCATGACTTATACAAAAAAGTGACTTGTAAGATCATTTCCCTTATGTTACCTATCCAATGTCAATTAGAATTACTTTGTATTTATACTAAATATAATTCCAGTACCCAGAAGATAAGGCTGGCCCTCGAAACGTTAGGGGAAATTAAATGAAGAAAGAAAAATGCATTTCTTTTCTGATGCCCTGGTTCTCTTATATATATATATATATATATATATATATATATATATATATATATATATTTTTATATATATATATATATATATATATATATATATATATATATATATATATATATATATATATATAAATATATATATATATATATATATTATGTATGTATGCGTAATTATCTGCTAATATGTGCTAATATTGCTAAAAATACTAGAGGGCTTTCTGTTCAGAGGTTTTGTGGCCGGAGTAATGGCAACATTCTCTCAGTTCCATCTGTGCTTGCATTGTATCTTGTTGTGTCTACCTTCAGCTGCTAAGTTTTGTGTCTAGCAAGTAGTTCCTACTCCTACTAAACTTCACTATTCCTTCTATACTTAATGCCGTAGAATGACCCTTGGTTTTGATTACTATACTCTTTGACACCCTTTTAATAGCGGTATGCTTTAAGGGGCGTGAGTTACTTCTATGATGAAGTAGGCTTTGTTCTAAGAGTGCTAATTCAGTAGTTTTGTTCTTAAAGAAGAGCTATTTTTATACACATAAGGATAAGAGAAAACACCAGAATCTACCAAAATAAACATGTATTTTAAATGAAACACTTAACTTTTACAAACCAACAGTTAACACATTTCTATCTTTGGCATCAAAGATCTTTCAATGACAAGAAATAAACAAATAGGCTTTCCGTAAACATACCAATTGCCGATTAGTATTTTTTATCGCGACTCTATTTGATTAGCGTTAAACATTAAATTAACGTACTCTCGTCTACAAACACATATGACCTAGGTTCAAGAACAATGGTTTCTACTCTCCTTTAAAACGTGGGACGTACTAAACTTCTACTATCGCAATAGAGATATAAATGTTATTGTTAACTTACAGGTAGGTATTAGGGATTACCGGATGTCGCTGGAGGACTTATCTCTCGCTTTAAAGTGTTGTGGCCGCTGGTTGAATTTTCGTCATTGAGGGATTGCTTGTCGCCTGTGACGGGGGCTGATTCTTCACCTTAATTAAAGAACGGGAGCTCGTTGGGGCTGGGTTCTTCTCATCTCACTCTTACGGAGCTTGAGATGTGAGAGTCGCTCGAGTGTGAGCGGCTTTGCTTTTCTTCAGTCGGACTTCTTTGCAGACTGAACAGGCTTCTTCGGTATGGCACCGATATAAAGCTTGACTATTTAGGTTAATACGGCCCTGAAAGGGGGAATCGATTTTCTCAATCTGATCCTATCGTTTCTCACGGAAATAGTCTTGTATGGCTGAAGGATCGATCTTCACGAACTAACCCTTCTTCTGGCGTATCGACTTCTAATCTTCTTGTCTGGCTGAAAGATCGATCTTCACGAACTAATCTTTCTTCTGGCGAATTGACTTCTAATAATCTTCTTGTCTGGCCGATGGATCGATCTTCACGAACTAATCCTACTCTGGCGTATTGACTTCTGATAATCATCTTCTCTTTCTTTGCGGGGCTTATTTATAGGCGAAGTGCCGCCCCATCTAAAGGGGGAAGTGACCAGGCCACAGAGGCAAAGGGGTGGGGGCGAATGGTGAGTTAGCATCTGGGGAGAGCGAGAATTCCTGAGGTGGCACTGGGGTGCCCAAGTCAGCTCGCAAATTAGAGGCTCACAACCGCACCGCTACTTGGCGTGCCTTCTGACTCGCACCGCTTTTTTCCAATAACCACGGGTTTATGGGTCTCGTTGGTAATTGGATCGTTAGAGCGTCGTTTAAGGACCTTAGGTGGTCGCCTTAAAACAGATGTTAGCTCCAACTGCCCACAGCGGCGGGGAGATCACACATGGTAAGCAGTTTCGCCGGCTACCTTTCCCACGCTTCTCCTCATGAGGGGGAGGGGGGCTTTAATGTACCTATACTCCTCCAGGATGCTTAATGTAGCCATTTCTCTACATTTACCTCCCTTCATAAGAAATTAACGGGAGGGGGGAGGGGTTCCAATCCGACGCTTACAATAATATACATGGGTAACTTACGGAACATTATATTATACAATAAATTCTAGTTCACTCGGTAATGCCTCGATAACATTTCACCTGACCTTACATTAATTCCTATTTTACTTTGCCAACTTAGGATCTTCTTATCTACCACTAGGGGGTTACTCGCCCCTACTTACTTACAATTCTACTGATTTACACTTAATTTTGCTATAATACAATAGTTGGGCTGCTCCTTAATCGTCGACAGGGTTCCGACTTAACGGGTCGGCCATACAATTGTTGGACCCTTTTATATAGTGAATGGAGTACTGGTACTCCATCAAGAGTAAACTCCATCTCAGGAGTCTTCCATTCTTACTCTTATTTTTACTTAAGTATGACAACGGTTTATGGTCGCATTCCAACTTAAACTCGCGCCCTATTAGATAATATTTGAATTTACCTATGGACCATATTATGGCCAAAGCTTCGATTTCGATAGTAGCGTAGGCTTTTTCTCTACTCAACAGTTTCCTACTGACATAAGCTATGGGATAGGCTGTTTCGTCATCTTCGTATTGAAGCAATACTCCGCCTAACCCGTCTTGACTAGCGTCCGTGCGAAGGCCGAAGATCTTGTTGGGATTTGGTAAGCGAACAATGGGCGCAGTTACGAGTTTTCCTTTTAGAACCTCCAACTGAGTTATTGCATGGGGTTTCCACGTGACAGGGTCTGACGCTGTCTTTTTTAACAAATCATTCAGTGGGGCCGCAATATTAGCAAAGTGTGGTACAAAACGCCTATAGAACGAGACCGCTCCCATAAACGATCGGAGTTGTTTCTTTGTTTTCGGCCGGGGCATCTTGACTATGGCGTCCACTTTTTCTTGCTGGGTATTAAGTGTTTTTGTCCTATTTTGAATCCCAGGTAGTCAATGGATTCGTAGGCAAAATAACACTTGGTCGGCCCGGTGGTTAGACCTTGCTCCTTCAATTTCTCCAGCAATGAGCGTAAGGCGTGTAAGTGTGACTCCCATGTACGGGTAGCTACGTACACGTTGTCGAAGTAAAACGACACGTCACTTAGTCCAGCGATAATTCGCCTCATCATCCTATTATAATTGCTACCGGCTGTAAGTAGTCCGAAGGGTAGCCTGGTAAACTGTAACAGACCTCTCTCGGTCGCAAAAGCCGTCAGTTTTTTGGACTCCTTAGCGAGAGGTATTTGATAGTACGCTTTACACAAATCCAATTCGGTGATGAATTTAGCGTCTTTAAATAAATGGAGATTTTGATCTATTAGTGGGATGGGCTCGGCGTCGAAAACGGTCACTGAATTCAATTTTCGGAAGTCCACGCACATCCAAAATGATTGATCAGGTTTCTTCACCTCTACTATGGGGGAGCAATAATCGGACTCCGATGGCTCCAAAATTCCCAATTTTAGTAAATTCCGGACTTCCTTATTGAAGGCTTCTCGTAGGTGGATCGGTAAAGGATATGGTTTGCTCCGAACCACTGAATTAGTTTTTAGTTTTATTTCATGGATAAAATCCTTGGCACATCCGGGGTTTTCAGGAATGACTTCTGGGAATTCCATGAGCAAGTTCAACATTTCCGCTTTTTGTTGAATCTCTAAGTGGGGATTTATCTTTAAATCCACCCGAGGGTCTTCCGGGGTAGGTGAGAGCGAGGGAAGTTCGTATTCCTCGTCTTGTTCCACACACACGGTGTGTATGACTTGCAGGGGCGTACCCGGGTAAACGGCATCCATCGGTTCTTCTTCGTCTAGAAGGGTAATATTCTTTATGCACGCGCAGCGGTGATATTTTTTTAGCATGTTTATGTGATAGGTTCTTCGTCCTGTTGGGGTATCTATCAAGTAATCGACTGGACCCCGTGCCTCGATTACTTCAAACGGTCCCTTCCACTGGGGCCATAACTTATTATTTTCGGTCGGGAATAATAATAAGACTTCATCTCCTGCCTTTAATTTTCGAGCCTTTGCTTTCATATCGAAGTAGTCCCAGTATTTCTCTAAATTTTTCTCTGCGTTCTCTCGAGCTAAGCCAGAGCAGTATTCTAGGCGCTCGCGCATATCCATCACGTAGGCGTAAGACGATTTGATTTCTTGGTCGAGCTTCGCGTTGGAAAATAATTCCTTAAGAATACTCATAGGACCTCGCCCATTTTTCCCGTATAATAGCTCAAAGGGCGAGAATCCCAACGTCCGATGAGGTATTTCTCGGCAGGCGAAAAGGGCTGCAGGGAGGTATCTGTGCCACTGTGTAGGGTTGTTTTGACACAACTTCTTCAATATATTTTTGAGAGTCCCGTTTAATTTCTCGCAGATTCCGTTAACGGATGGATGAAATGGACTCGTAAAAATTGGCTTGACTAACAGTAGTTTATTAAAATACTCCATCAATTCTGAGGTGAATTGGCGCCCTCTATCCGAAAGAATTTCTTTAGGCAGGCCTACTTGTGCAAATATTGAAATTAATGCTTCCGCGCAGGAAATAGTGTCAATCTTCCGTAGTGCCACGGCATCTGGGAACCGGGTGGCACAATCCACTAGGGTGAGGATGTAGGAGTGTCCTCCACTTGAAGGGGGGTGAATTGGTCCCACTAAATCAATAGCCACTCAAAAGAATGGTTCGGTTATAACGGGCACCTTTTGTAAGGGTGCGGGAGGTACCCGTCCTCTGGAGGGATCCTTCTGACACACGTCGCATGATCGGCAATAGGCCACAATTTCCCTGGCGGCCTGGGGCCAATAAAAGTGTCTGAATATCTGCTGCGCCGTTTTGTTGTGCCCAAAGTGTCCGGCTAATATTCCATCATGTTCGGTATTCAAAATTCTTTGCGTGTATTCTTGAGGTACACACAGTGCTTTCTTGTTCTCCTTATCCTCCTCGCTGATAGTACGGTAGAGAAGTGAGTCTTCTACGATATACTGGATAGGCTTCTTTCCTTTCACTTGGAGAGTTTCACCTTTAATAGCTTTCTCCCATAGAGGTTTAAGAGTGGGGCATTCCTTCTGAACACTGGCGAAGGAAGTCAATTTGAACCCATTGTCTTGGAGGGTAATCCTCGGGGTCAACTTAGCAGGTTGCTCTTTCCTCTGGGCTTCTTGTGCCCGGGTGACTACTTGTTGGGCCACTTCTTGCTGGGGAATTGGGTTTTTTTTCGATTAGTACTGCGCAGAACTTAATCGGAGCTACTACCAAGTCCGTCCAACCGGTGAAATATCTGCATTGTATATGAAATCTCACGACGGGGAATCAATTGTCGCGTCCTAAATGTCGTGGACGATTGCGAATTTCTTATAGTTAGGGTTTACTGGGGGCAGCAACTTGTCGGATACCACTATGCACGTACATCCGGTGTCTCTGACTAAAGTGGATACTCGGCACCCATTAACAGGGCCCTCTTCAAATTTTAGGCCGCCTGGCGAACTTTTGTTAAATAGAAAGTTTACCTGTTGCTGGGGTCCTTCGGATGTTGGCGCGGGGACTTAGGACGAATCAGCTTGTCCTGCTGGGATCGCGGCAGTCAGGTTTTGCACCTGTTGTCTCGAGGTCTCCCTCAGTTGGGAGTTCTGTGGGCACTGGAAACTCAGGTGACCTATTATCCCGCAGGTATAACAAGTGACGGGCTTCCTGGGATACGTGCTGGTATTAGAGTATGATCCTTGTGGAATCTTAACTTCTTTTTGATTTTTTTCTCCTCCAAAATTTGGTTTATAAGTTCCTTTTGCTGCTGAGAACTTAAAGGGCTTCTTCTGTAAATGCCTGGGTGGCGGCCCATTTTTCTTTGGGGAGGGAGCCTTCTCTTTCTTGTACTCCCTCGGATATAAACGATGATTTACCGCGTAGAGGTCAGCCTCGTTCAGACACTCGTTGAAGGTAGAAGCTTTTCGGTCCTTAACGAATGCACGGATTTCCTGGGGTAGTGTACTTAGTAACTGATCTCTAAGCAAGAAGTCGACGACTGCAGCGACTTCGTTCTCTACCCCTTCTGACTCCATCCAAAACTGTAGGCTTCGACGAAGCTCAAAGCCAAAATGTTTGTATGTTTGTCCAGGTCTTATACGAGCCTGCCTGAACTTCGTCCTATATTCTTCCGGGTTAAGGTTTGTTGCTGAGAGAAGTTCGTCTTTGAGAGGAGAATGGTCCACAGTCTCTTCTGAGGGTAAAGATACGAATATCTCTCTCATCCTACGATTAAGTAGCGGTAATAGTCTGGCGACCCCACCTTCTTCTAGGTCCCAATTATTGACTTCAAATATTTTCTCAAAATGGGAGAGATATGAGCATAAATCTTCTTCGTCCTTGTACTCCGGGAGTTTCATGCTGGCCGCTGGTGACACTCCTGTTCTGGATGACACTGACTGCACCTCTAACTGGTCTTTGCTAAGAGCTCTTTCGTGGGCCCTTATCTTCTCTCTTTCATCAGCTTCCATTTTCGTCTTTTCTGCTTCCATTTTCATCTTTATCTTCTTTCTTCTCTTTCGTTTTCTCTTTCTCCTGAATAAACGAACTCAGATCGGTTCCTTCCAGTCCGAGGCTTTGACCTTGCTTCCGATAAAGGTCAAACAATGCCATCACGCTTATGTCAGTCATCTACCTTGTTTTTAATCAAACCTGACCTACTCCACCACCGAAACTTACCACTTGGCCTAACAATTACCTTTAGTTTGTTTCCACCTCTAACTTTACACATTTTTCACTCGTCAAATATTCTATTATTCATGGTGTTCCTTTTATGTGTTAGCTCTTCCTTAAACAGAGACTGCTGGGTTCTTTCTAATATAAAACATATAGACCTAACACCACTTTTATAATATGTCGTAGAATGACCCTTGGTTTTGATCACTATACTCTTTGACACCCTTTTAATAGCGGTATGCTTTAAGGGGCGTGAGTTACTTCTATGATGAAGTAGGCTTTGTTCTAAGAGTGCTAATTCAGTAGTTTTGTTCTTAAGGAAGAGCTATTTTTAAACACATAAGGATAAGAGAAACACCAGAATCTACCAAAATAAACATGTATTTTAAATGAAACACTTAACTATTGCAAACCAACAGTTAACACATTTCTATCTTTGGCATCAAAGATCTTTCAATGACAAAAAATAAACAAATAGGCTTCCCGTAAACATACCAATTGCCGATTAGTTTTTTTTATCACGACTCTATTTGATTAGCGTTAAACATTAAATTAACGTACTCTCGTCTACAAACACTTATGACCTAGGTTCAAGAACAATGGTTTCTACTCTCCTTTAAAACGTGGGACGTACTAAACTTCTACTATCGCAATAGAGATATAAATGTTATTGTTAACTTACAGGTAGGTATTAGGGATTGCCGGATGTCGCTGGAGGACTTATCTCTCGCTTTGAATTGTTGTGGCCGCTGGTTGAATTTTCGTCGATGAGGGATTGCTTGTCGCCTGTGACGGGGGCTGATTCTTCACCGTAATTAAAGAACGGGAGCTCGTTGGGGCTGGGTTCTTCTCCTCTCACTCTTACGGAGCTTGAGATGTGAGAGTCGCTCGAGTGTGAGCGGCTTTGCTTTTCTTCAGTCGGACTTCTTTGCAGACTGAAAAAGCTTCTTCGGTATGGCACCGATATAAAGCTTGACTATTTAGGTTAATACGGCCCTGAAAGGGGGAATCGATTTTCTCAATCTGATCCTATCGTTTCTCACGGAAATAGTCTTGTATGGCTGAAGGATCGATCTTCATGAACTAACCTTTCTTCTGGCGTATCGACTTCTAATCTTCTTGTCTGGCTGAAAGATCGATCTTTACGAACTAATCTTTCTTCTGACGGAAAGACTTCTAATAATCTTCTTGTCTGGCCGATGGATCGATCTTCACGAACTAATCCTACTCTGGCGTATCGACTTCTGATAATCATCTTCTCTTTCTTTGCGGGGCTTATTTATAGGCGAAGTGCCGCCCCATCTAAAGGGGAAGGTGACCAGGCCACAGAGGCAAAGGTGGGGGGGGGGGGCGAATGGTGAGTTAGCATCTGAGGAGAGCGAGAATTCCTGAGGTGGCACTGGGGTGCCCAAGTCAGTTCGCAAATTAGAGGCTCGCAACCGCACCGCTACTTGGCATGCCTTCTGACTCGCACCGCTTTTTTTTCCATAACCACCGGTTTATGGGTCTCGTAGGTAATTGGATCGTTAGAGCGTCGTTTAAGGACCTTAGTTGGTCGCCTTAAAACAGATGTTAGCTCCAACTGCCCACAGCGGCGGGGAGATCACACATGGTAAGCAGTTTCGCCGGCTACCTTTCCCACGCTTCTCTTCATGAGGGGGGGGGAACTTTAAAGTACCTATACTCCTCCAGGATGCTTAATGTAGCCATTTCTCCACACTTAATACATCCTTACCTCAAAATTTCTCTAATCTTGCCTGTGTTTTGAGGGAGTATATATTCATACAAGGTGAGTTGTCATCATCTTTGGATTGTGTCCATTTGCTAATTGTTGTAACTATTGTATATACTTCTTGCACTACACTTGGATTATTACTATACCAGTTTGCAAAACTAGGCAGGCAATGATTTCTGTTTAGATACTTTATTGGCGACGAGGTACTTTGGAGATACTTTAGAACCTATTGTGACATGCAGATGTATTTTGAAAACTAGCGCTAACAAACAATTTTAACCATGATATTCCTTATCAGTGTCCTAAAATTTGTTGGAAAAATTAAGGTTGCAAATTTCGTTAGAATCTGGTATCGGAAACATTTTGGTTGTTAACCAGTGAATTATCAAATCTGTGTAAGGTAACCATTATTATTATTCACTACCCTTTTCTCAGACTCCTCAGAGGGAGGAATTTAAGTTAGCCCCTCCAATTTTTTATCCTGGATCCGCCACCGGTGGCTAGACATATAGTTCTCTTCTTGCAGCGAAACTCACTTCAGCCGCTTAAGAACTTCGTTCGAAGACAAGTATCACCATCCGTAGAGCTGATAAGTAAGCTGCTTATGCCATTGTGCATACAAGTGAATACCTCTCCAAGATGATCATCATTCTCAGAGACACCGCTAAGTCTTGTGTTATTACAAGTAACCCGACCAATGACTCAAACTTAATAAACTAATAACACGCAACAACTTATCCAGGAAGAACATAGAGTTCCCTTTATTCGAAAGAGGGGGGGAGGGATTAAAAGCTTGGATTTGGATATGACAATATAAAAACATATTAGCCAAGCAACCCACTCCGATGGCTAATCAGACCCAAGCCCTGACTCCCCCCTTCTTACCAAAATTTTAAATACCCTCTTTTTCCCACTATGTTCAATTAGTGAACAGTTTCAAGCCTTCTTCAGATTTTTTTTACATAAAGTTGCTACTTCCAGACCAGCTGGAAGACCGACGCCATCTTCATTAAGCTAGCGAGAGCTCCGTAAACTTTGTGTTGTGGCCATTATATCATCTTGGAAGCTCTATCAAATATGCATCATGCATTGATCCTTAAAATCTATCATCAAATTGAAGAATACATTTTTTAGGGCAATTTACATATGCATTTATGATGTTTTCAGAAACCAAATGTAGTTTACCTATGAATCAATTTGGGAAACAGAGAGGTGTTATCGGTAAAATAATGACTCATCCATTATACGAAAGTACCTGGGGAGCTCACTGCTCTATAACCTCAGTTCTTCGTCATCCCCCCCCCCCCTCCATGACTTCCCCAGTTCGCCGTTGACCGTCTGCCCCAATCACTTCGCGCGAGGGCAAAACGCCATTGTCACAGACGAATTTGTCGGCTTCACGTCCCGTTCGCAGCGGTGCATTTATCTGCCCTATATACTGCGGAAATTAGAACAATGGAAAGACCATTAAAGGGCCATCATGACTTCCCGCTATGGAACGTTATCGCGACCCAAGGCAATTAAGGAAGTCTGTTGGCGAGGAATCACTCTCCTCTAGATAATTTGGGAGTATATATGAGATACTTCGTCGTTCACAGGTAGATTGTGTCTGAAGCTTCCCTCCAGTACATTAGCCGTTAACGTCTTCATTAGTCCAGAGGGAATCGACTACATTCTCGTCCAGAGAAGAATTGAGTGATTTTTGAAGAGCCAAGGAAGAGCTAGTCACCACTCAGTGTTTTTCGTGGAAATAGTTTTAGGCGCGCTTCAACCCTTCTCACCAAAACTTCGGATTTTAAGGATCGGAAAAGCCGTCCCCGAAGCATCCTCTGTTTGCCTCTTAAGGATAAGAGAAGAATTATACTTAAGATTGGATTGAACGTCTCGTGAGACGTCCACAAGTTCAAGGTCGAACTTAACTCCTTGGTCCTACTCGCCGCACATCAAGGTAAATGGGATTTAACTCTCGCTTCGTCACGCTCCTCCCACCTTTACCGCGTCGAACCTCAAGGATTCCCTTTGTTCTAGAACATGCATAATTGTAAGATCATTTCTTAATTAATTATCCCTCGGTTCAAACTTAATTGATAGTGTCAATCATCTTATCCGTAAACCATCAATATTTAATTGCATTACCATTTAACTTGCCCTATATGTATATGTAATCTTTAGTCCTATTAAAGTATATTTTGTAGCCGTGTTTGAATATTCCTTGGCCTAGCAACCGTGTATTTAAAGAACTCTTAGAGCCATCCCCAGGTGGAGCCTTAATTTCGGTCGGCAAGTAGGCCAGTGAGCGTATAACAGCGTACACCTGGTCATACTACGACACTGACTACTCCTTTGTTTCAATAATATTTCTTGTTCATTTAGTGCTAAAC
The DNA here is from genome assembly GCA_963969495.1 of Ceratothoa steindachneri. Lineage (NCBI taxonomy): Eukaryota > Metazoa > Arthropoda > Malacostraca > Isopoda > Cymothoidae > Ceratothoa > Ceratothoa steindachneri. The sequence continues at coordinate 23,973,097 of OZ018323.1, forward strand.
AACCTGTTATTATTATTATTATTATTATTTTATCGGTTAATTTATAATGAAGCTCTTGGGTTTTTGCTAGAAACATGAAAATTGAGTAAGTTGCCTTACCTATATATATATATATATATATATATATATATATATATATATATATATATATATATATATATATATATATATAGAGAGAGAGAGAGAGAGAGAGAGAGAGAGAGAGAGAGAGAGAAAGAGTAACAACAACAAGGAGTAACAACAAGGAAAGAAGGTACCCTAGGAGACCTTACGGTCCATTCAAAGAGGGTACCTTTGGACTAGCAATCGAGCGGGCACAAGGCTGCTCAATTGTTTTGCGTCCCTAAACGGCCACTTTTCAAGACTTTGTCTAGTCTTGACTTGAACTGCTCAACAGATTCACTGTTGACAACTTCCACTGGAAGTGCGTTCCACATACCGCAGATACTGTAAGTGAAAAAATTTCCACACAGATTGCGGTTGTAACGCTTCAGTTCAAGTTTGAAGCCGTGATTGCGCGTTCTGTTCTCACTCAGTGTGAAAATATCCCGGTAGTCAACATTGTCGAACCCTCGAAGTATTTTGAAGACTTCGATGAGCTGACCACGCTCTCTACGGGTTTCCAGCTAGAACAGATCTAATTCCCTTAGTCGATCCTCATAACTTTTATGTCGGATAGAGGGAATCAGCTTGGTTGCCCTGGCTTGTACGCGTTCCAATCTCGCGATGTCCTTTCACAATGAAGGACTCCAAAATTGTACGGCATACTCCAGGTGCGGTCGGACAAGTGAGTTGTACAGGCACAGTACAATCTCCTGGTTCCGATAACTAAACTGGCGCTTAATATAGCCTAGCATCCTTTGGGCCTTTTTCTCCGCCTCAATGCACTGTTTCGAGAACTTGAAGTCACTAGTGATAGTAACACCCAAGTCCTTCTCAGTGTTACTCGATTCAAGAGCAGTGCCCTTAATATATACTGAGATTGGGGGTTTCTATGGCCGATATGCATCACTTTGCATTTGCCCACGTTAAAAGGCATTTGCCACGTGTCCGACCACTCCCCAATCTTCCCAAGATCTTCCTGCAGGCGGGCAGTATTTCCATCCTTTGCAACGTTCATACCAAGCTTGGTATCGTCGGCAAATTTGAAAATCTTGGCAACCATGTCACCGTCCATGTCGTTGACGTAGATGATGAATAGTAGTGGTCCCAGGACAGAACCTTGAGGCACCCCGCTAGTAACGGGCACCCACTCAGAAGACTGTCCATTTACCACCACCCGTTGCCGTCTGCCACTTAGCCAGTTCTCGATCCAGCCGGCTACGTTTATGTCTATGCCAAGCGCTTGCACTTTCCGGAGAAGGCGGCGGTGTGGTACCTTATCAAAGGCTTTCTGAAAGTCTAGGTAGACCACATCCACCGCCTTGTCCCGATCGTGCTCACTGAAAACGAAGTGGAAGAATTCTACAAAGTTCGTCAGGCATGACCGTTGCCTTCGGAAGCCGTGCCGGGAACTCCTCAGTAGCAGGTTTGACTCTAAATACGACGTCACTTTGTCCACCATGATGCTTCCCATGAGTTTACCGACTATCGAAGTCAGACTGATAGGTCGGTAGTTCGACGGTTGGTTACGGTCTCCTTTCTTGAAGATAGGAGTCACCTCCGCCTCATGCCAGTCTCTAGGAACGCATTTGGTCCGGATTGACATGTTAAAGATAGCGCACAGATGTCGTGATACTTCATCGCACACTTCTTTCAACACTTTAGGTAGAAACCCGTCCGGTCCAGGGGACTTATTCGTCTTTAGGTCAGCGATCTTTTTCTTTATTTCTCCTTCGGTGAAGTCCATTGCCTCCAGCTTTTCCCCCGAGTAGAAATCCGTCGGCTGGGGAATGGGACCACACTCTTCAGTAAACACTGAAGAGAAGTAGTCGTTGAGGAGGTTGGCATTTTCTGCATCTGAATGCTTTAATGTCCCCTCCTCATTCCTCAAAGGGCCAATCGTTCGACGGATTGGTTTACGGCTGTTCACATATCCAAAAAACTCCTTGGGATTCTCTTTACAGAGTCTCGCCACTTGGAGTTCCTCAGACCGCTTAGCCGCCCTTATGCTGGACTTCACTCTCCTGGCTAGCCTCCGGTATTCGTCAAAGTCACCCGAGATCTTCGATTGCCGGTACACATTTCTCTTCTCCCTAAGCAGTTGCCCGATTTCTCGATTAAACCACTTTGGTTGAACAGAAGACCGACGAGGGCATTTCAGAGGGATAAAACGCGATTGAAGACTCATGAATGTGGTTTTGAAACTGTTCCAAGAGTCTTCAACAGCATCGCACTCTTCTAGCCTCGCGTCAGTCAGTCACGCGCGTAGACCTGCAAAGTCTGCTCTTCTCAAATCCAGTTTCCTTGATTTACTAGTTGCAGGCTCTGCCTTGGGGACTTTGACTACAAATCTAATTAGTCGGTGGTCACTGCCACCGAGCTCTTCGCCAACAGAGAGGTCCTCGACGATGTCATCCTCAGAGGTGAAAACCAAGTCGAGGATATGTATGCGTAATTATCTGCTATTTTGTGCTAATATACTGGTCTAATTATCGTTGCATATGCATATATGTGCAAAATACACTATATCATGGTAGTGCATTTCTGAGATGACATAAAATAAAGGAAGAAATACTAAGCCACCAAGCCCTATAAAATTATTCCAGTTAAACTTTCACAAAATCCAGTATTTCAGGAAGATAACTGATTCTTGCAAAACTAACTCCTTGATTGGTTCGGATGACCTCTGATAGCGCTTGGCGGCTTTTCTGAATTCATTATGTTATGTTACATCCAGTGGGTTGTGTTATTAGCCATCAACCAATAGGCTCATCATATTTTGGGTAATACTTAAGAATAGCAGAATAGCAGTCCACATTTGTTAACCCATTCACGATGGCCTTTCGGGGCACTGACTCAGTACTGCTAATCTTCGCATTCGCAAGGCCTTTTGTGATCTTTGAAACTAGACTCGTGTTAACGCTCCTTTTTAATGATGACTCCATTTTTTTTTTTGTTTCAAGCTCATGTTAAGGATTGATCATTCAATTAAAATACAGAAATTCATTAGGTCAGCCCTTCTTTGTTTTTAACCCTAAAAGCGCCGATCTTATTTTCTTGAAATTGCCCTAGCGAAATTAGCCTTTGTACAGCAGTATGGAAAATAATAAAATAAAATATTTAAATCCTTTATTATAAATCAAATAATATATTTTAATTGCAAAGAATTATTCTATTGATCTACCTAAAAAAATATTAATAGCCTTCTACATATTTAGAATTATGATTGGAAATATTTGTGCTTGTTGCTCAAATTTATTTCTTATTAACTGAAGAAATTAATTATTACATTTTAGTTACCGCTTTTTAGGAAACGCCATTTTATAGAAAACGTTGCTTACATTTAGAGATAACATTTTTATATGAAAGAATTTTAAAAATTTGTGGAAAAATGCAAAAAGAATTTCACCTATTCTTGCGGCTGAATAGGCTTTCTCCCCTTAGTCCGCTTTGAATAACATGCTGATTTTAGTTGGATGGTTTTTATTTGATTTTAATTGGATGAAAAGCGAAAAACATAAGTGTACGGAACAAAAAAAGAAGGAAAAGTCTTCAAAAATGGCTTTTTAAATGTGTGTGAACTATAAAATAGCCTTTTTTTTTGCAGTCGCTTTATGGTGTAGCCTAGAACATAACATAACATAATTTCACGGATGTCAAAAACCACAAGGGCCTATCAAAGGTCATTCGCATCTGTCAAAACCCACCCACAATATGCATCCATATGATAGTGTCAGATGATGCATCTACAATATACAATTAGAACCATCCATAGGAATGTGTCAAAAACAAAAAGCATCAATAAGACTCGTCAAAATCCAAATCACTCATAATATACTCAAGTTTCGGTAGCGATCGGACATGTTCTCACTGATCTCTCTATTCAGTGACGTTTTGTTTTTTTTGTTTTGTTTTTCAGTGTAATATATTTAAGTTCACGTTCTTTATACATACACAAAGACTCATCACACAATACAATCATTACAATATAGGCCAACGGCAAAAAAAAATAATCAGTCACAAAGCTTGGAGCATTGGAATCTCTAGACTTCCTGGTTCGTGGGTTTCGTGATGAGTTTTTTTTTTGGCATTAGAATCTCTTTCGAGAGCTTGGTGTAGCTCCTGGTTATACTTAGTACGCCACCTTGTAGGGTTCATCTTTGATTATTTGTCGCCAAGCTTCTACTCCCAAAGCTTCCCCTTCCCCGGACGTATTTCGTTCGATCCTTTTGGAGCACACTTTTATTCACGCTGGATTCGTGCCAGTGTACAAGGATTGCTTCTTGCCCTCAGAAATCAGCGGGTCTCAACAGATGCTGCGCCTGTCTTCATGGCTGAGCTGAATGCAATACACTGCGTTGTAAGGGACATAAAGCGTCATGCCCGTTTCAGAGACCTTGTTTTAATCTTTAATCATCACAAAGCTTGGAGCATTGGAATTTCTAGACTTCCTGGTTCGTGGGTTTCGTGATACCACGGTTGCCGCAGGTGGGCACATTGAGATTATCTTCTGCTTCATTCCTGGACATGTGGGAATTGCGGAGAATGAGCACGCGGATGAGGGCGCCATGCGTTAGCGATCACTGTGCGATCAGAGGAGTGTTTATCTCATCCTCACACCAAAAAATAGCAGAAATCAGGCCAGTGCTCCGGCTGCCTGGCAAAGAAGATGGAAGACGGCCGAGTGGAATTTAAATGATTGTGTTCCGTTTCACGGCGACTGTTCTCATGGGCCTACCTCCCAATGCCGCGACACCTTCAGGTCGCTTTCTGTTATATTCAAATTGCGCACACTCGCTCTCCTTACATTATTGAGAAGACTCCGTTGTCTCCCAGACTGTTCGGCACATTCTTGTTGAGTGTCCCATTTTAGGTGATCTTCGCGCACGTTACCTATTCTGGTACCGAGACGATCAGGATCGCTACCGCTTATCCATTGTATTCCAAACGGATCGTGTACACACATTTGTAGACCATTTGATTTTTTGTTGGAGGCTGGCCTCCATTTTATTTGGCTCTCTTTGGTGTTGTTCGCTGGCTCCCGTCCGAGAAAAGACGGGCCTTTCCTTGAAGCGGCAGATTTTGCTTCCTTCTCCTTCTTCTTCTTCTCCTTGATTTTTTTTTTATTTAGCCTAGTATTAGGCTATAAAATAATTATGGCAACTTGCGCCCTTGTATGATGTCGCCAGATGGACATTGAAAAGTTACTCACTGCCTCTCTATTATCACCAATTTACACTTCTTTGGATTTTTTGTCGATTCCTCCCCATATTCATTTCGAAGCTTCTACGCGACTAATTTTTCCAAGTTCCACTAGTTTATTCCTACCTCAGTCGCTTTCGCTTGAGGAGGTCAATTCGAATGCCAAGTTATGAGTTTCTTCATTATTTTCTCTCTGATGAACGCAGTGATTTCCTTTCTTTCACGCTCTATCCATTGTACACTAGACACTGACAATGTAGTTTTTTACTATAGTGATACATCTCTTCCCTTTGTGGGCAGACAGGTTCTGCTTGCCATCACTGCAGCCGCGGAATGAGCTACCTTGCAAGATTTCTCCTGCCCCCATTCAAAACTTATTGTGTTGTTTTCTCCCACATTCCTCCCCGAACGTCTAACTTCCATCCCTATTTAAGTCCGGGACCCTATGCTAGCGCAGCAATCAGTGAAGGTCCTAAGCATTAATAATGACATTGTCCATCCATCTTACATTACATAATGCGCTGACCCCCGTACGATGCCCGCCTTTACATGGCTTTGGTTTACCCTAAACTGGACTTTAGCTGCATGGTGAACCTTCCTTACATTGATCCAATTCCGAACTTGGTATTGTTTGGGCTTGTGGGATTTCCCGATCTTCTCTTATGACCCTCCTCTCTGCAAAATGCAATGCACCTTGCATATAACATAGGCAGGACTTCCAATCCGCCGGCATTCTAGGGCTTGACTGTTACCGATAGTATTCTGTGACCCATCCTCCGTCTTCTCATTTCATATACCCTCTGTCTATGTGTTCCCTTTCATAAGTCTTTTGTTGGATGTTGCCTCCCACAAGAATTTACATTCACATCTTACTGGTTGGCAAATTTTCTTGAAGCCGACTCTTGTTCTCCGATCATAAATTCTTCGCCATGAATCCGCTCACTCAGAAAGCGCGTTCATGCTCACCGATGGCAACCATCCCCGACATAGCTTATTCTCTGCTAACGTGATCAAAATGGTGCCTCGCCGCTCTTCTTCTCTTCGCTTCCATCCACTGAGTATTCTTCATAGATGGTGGAGGTATACGCCATCTCGGAAGCCTTATATCACATCTGGCTGTACCTTTTCAACACAGACGTCGTTTTATAAATCTTTAGATTCTAGAAGCATGATTTCAGCATTATCCAACTACTGACACCTTTGTTTGATTCGTGAAGTTCTTTCTGGTGCCGCGCTAGCTTTTAGTTTCTTTCCATATGCTTATCGCTTTTGTTGGGTGCCTTGCCACGTTGAAGTATCTCACATAGAAGTGGCTTACCGAGATAATGGACCAGAACCCACCCTGTTCCACTTTCATTCATCGATTTTCTTCCACGCGGAAAGATCCAAATAATGATCAATGGTTTTCTGCCTGGCAATCTTGACCAATTGCTTTACACCATATTTAACCCTTGCTTCAGCTACTGGGCCTAAGTTTTTCACCACTCCAGGTATATATGTGGCGCTTGCCGATCTCCTCTTGGATTAATCCATGGTAATCCACGGAGACATTATGCGCAGCGACCTGCTCTCCCCCCACCTCTTTCCCCCCAAAACCCTGCTCACCTTGCCGTGTAAGACTCACGGTATTACAATTGGTCGTTGACTACCCACGGGTATTCATGCCTCTTTGCCGCCTTTTCTTTTTTGAGATGAGTTGATTTTTTTCGCCCTTTGACAGTCTCTTTACTTTTAGGGCCTCATATTCTTCAGTTTACTTTTATGGTTTTCAAAATTTCCAGTTTCTTACTTTAGGATAAGCTAAAAAATGAAACTTGAAAAGGTTTATTCAATTCTTACTATAATTTAAAAGTGCATAGTTATAATTAGCTTAATTTGTTCAATGCACCATTGCCCTAGTGGCCTTTTCACACTATTTTTGTAGCAATGAATGTAATAAATATCGGACCAGCTTTTAAGTGTTGCAATTTAACACTTACATAATGAAATTAACTTTGTTTGCACCTTTTCTTAAACTACGTTCTTATTTTAATCGGTGATGGCATCACTTTACTTAAAGGAGCTCTTAAGATATAGATGCATAAAATTTAACTGATCCCCCTTTTTCAAATTCCTGGTTTTGAAAATTTGCGACTAATCCTGGCCAAAGACCGGCCCCTGGTCCTTGACAAAGTCTTTTTCTCCCCCTTCTCTCGAGCTACGATTTTGCTAAGTGGAAACACATCTTCCGATTGTAGTGAAATTAGGCCACATACTGTGTGGCAAGTTGCTTGATGGTCCAGATTTATGGCCGCCTTCTTTTCAGAGTCTGAACAAGATTTGAGCATCTTTTGGCTAATGAACTCTTTTAAGTACACTAAAAAAAAAAAAGAAAAAAAAGGGTAAAATTTTCGATGTTTGCGTTTTCTGGAATTCTGTTCAAGCTAAATTAAGAGATATTGATCCGAGTTAGCAATAAATAAAAATTGTTGATTTTGTTTTGCATCAATAGTTAATTCTAATATTAATTTATGGTCATTATCAAAGGTTCCGCCGACATTTTTAAAAGAACTAACAAAGTCTCAATACGTGAAATGAGGTGGATGGTGTCACAGGGAAGAATGCCCCTGTTACAACTAGAGCCTGAAGTAGCGGAAGGCACTCCCGACCGCAGTACCCAAAGAGAAATTTGTAGAATCTCTCGTCTCATCTGATTTCTTTGTACATTTCAGAGGATTTCTGCCCTCAATTAACGCATTCTTTAATTATTTCCTTATTGCTTTGGGAAACAGAGGACGGCTCATACCCACTTGTGCATAATAGACATGGCAAAGATAATTGCAGTCACTTCGATACACGTTTCGATTTAAAAGTTGCACACAAAGAATTAAACCGATATAGTCCGCTTGAAATTAGGTCCGGAGTCTCCTTGAAAACAGTATCTCTGAAGGCCTTGTTAAAGTTACCCGCAAAGAATTTGACTGCTGTAGACTACTTGAAATAAGGTACGGGCGTCTTCTTGCAAACAATATCTGTGTAGGCCTTGTTAAAGTTAACTACAAATAATTAAACTACTGTAATCTGCAAGAAATTAGGCCCGGGAGTCTCCTGGCAAACAATATCTCGGAAGGTCTTGTTCAAGTTACCAACAAATAATTAAACTGCTGTAGTCTGCTTGAAATTAAGGCCGGGAGTTTCCTTACAAACAATATCTTTGAAGGCCTTATTAAAGTAAGCCCCAAAATAATTAAACTGCTGTAGTCTGCTTGAAATTAGGCTCGGGCGTCTTCTTGTAAACAATATTACTGAAGGCCTTGATAAAGTTAACGAAAAATAATTAAACTGCAGTAGTCTACTTGAAATTAAGCCGGGAGTCTCCTTCAAACAAAATCTTAAAAGACCTTATTAAAGTTCCCCACAAATAATTAAACTACTGTAGAATGAAGGAAATTAGACTCCGGCGTCGTCTTCAAACACTATCTCTGCAGGTCTTGTTAAAGTTACCCACAAATAATTAAACTACTCTAGTCTGCAAGAAATTAGCCCATTGAGTCTCCTTATACTAATATATCTAAAGCCTTGTTAAAGTTACCCCAAAATAATTACACTTCTGTAGACTGCTTGAAATTAGGGTAATACTTCAGATTCGAGGCGCACGGTAGATGGCGCTGTTAGTCGGCTACAATTTTGGGCTACAGCTTATCTCTTATGACGTCAGACGGTAGCGTCGGATGTGACAATCACTGCGTTATATTTTTTTGTTCTTTTGGGGATTTGTAACTTTTAGTCTATTATATACTAAATATCTGCGCTCTGCTCGTTTATAGTTTTATTCTAAGTTAGGTAAGGTTTCTTGATGTCTTATTGTTTTTTGTTTTGTTTTCGTATTTTTTGTTTACTGTGAACGATAACAGCTTCTTACTGGCAACATCGTAGCTTATAAATAGGACCCGTTTTGCAAATGTTTTTCTTTCGTTATTGCGTTTTCGTGTTCTCCATGTGCTTCTTTGTTATTCGAATTCGGCTTTACTTTGAATGATCGCGAAAAACTTTTAGATTATCTAGAGAGGCATAAATTAATCAAGAAACCTATAAAAGTAAGAATTGTTTGTTATTAGGTTAGGTTTTTCTGCCAGTAAAAAGCTGTTGGGGAGAAAAAAACCCCTAGTAAATTCAAGGGGACTGCTCGTGGGGGAGATATCACTGCAGGGGGACCACCATGCGATGATCCTGAGTTTCAATCAATTGGGGGGGGGGGTCTGGGGGGGCGCAGCCCCCCAGTATATACTCATACAAAAAAATATTACGCCTATATTGTTCACATCTGACGCTACCGGCTGACGTCATAAGAGATATGTTGTAGCCCAAAATTGTAGCCGACTAACAGCGCCATCTACCGTGCGCCCCGAATCTGAAGTGTTACCGAAATTAGGACCAGGCGTCTTCTTCCAAACACTATCTGAAGGACTTGTTAAAGTTACCACAAATAAGTAAATGCTGTAGTCTACAGGAAATTAGGCCGGGAGTCTCCATGCAAAAAATATCTCTGAGAGCGTTGTTAATATTAACCCAAAATAATTACTCTGCTGTATTCTAATGAATTTAGGCCCAGGCGTATTCTTACAAACAATATCTCTGAAGGCCTTGTTAAAGTTTCCCCAAATAATTAAATTAATGTAGTCCGCTTGAAATTATGACCGGCGTCTTCTTACAAACAATATCTGAAGGCCTTTTTAAACTTACCGAAAAATAATTAAACTGCTATAGTCTGCTCGAAATTAGGCCGGGCGTCTCCTTGCAAACAATATATCTTCAGGCCTTGTTAAAGATACCCACAAAAATTAAACTGATGTAGTGTGGTTGAAATTAAGACCGGGCATCTTCTTGCAAACAATATCTGAATGCCTTGTTAAAGTTATCCACAAATAATTAAACTGCTGTAGTCTGCTTGATACTACGCTTGGGCGTGTTCTTGCAAACAATACATCTGAAGGCCTTGATAAAGTTACCCCAAAATGATTAAACTGTTGTAGTCTGCTTGAAATTAGACCGGGCGTCTCCTTCCAAACAAGATAACTAAAGGCCTTGTAAAATTTACCCACAAATAATTAAACTGCTCTAGTCTGCTTGAAATTAAGCCTATGAGTCTCCTTCCAAACAAAATCATGAAGGCCTTGTTAAAGTTACCTACAAATAATTACACTACTTTAGTCTGCTTGAAATTAGGCCGCTAGTCTCCTTGCCAACAATATTTCTGAAGATGTTGTTAAAGTCACCAACAAATAATTAAACTGCTGTATTCTAATGAAATTAGACCCAGACGTCTCCTTGCAAACAATTTTTCTGAAGGCCTTGTTAAAGTTACCCACAAATATTAGACTGCTCTAGTCTGCTTTACATTAAGCCTAGGAGTCTCCTTGCAAACAATAATGCTGAAGGCCTTGTTAAACCTACCCACTAATAATTAAACTGCAGTAATTCGGTTGAAATTAGGACCAGGCTTCTTCTTGCAAACAATATTTTTGAAGGCTTTGTTAAAGTTACTCACACATAATAAAACTGCTGTAGTCTGGTTGAAATTAGGCTCAGGCGTCATCTTGCAAACAATATCACTGAAGGCCTTGTTAAAGTTTCCACATAATAATTAAACTCGTCTAGTCAGGTAGAAATTATGCCGGGCGTCTTCTTGCATCAATATATCACCAGGCCTTGTAAAAGTTACCCACAAATAATTAAACTGATGTAGTCTGCTTGAAATTACGACTGGGCTTCTTCTTGCAAACAATAAATGAAGGCCTTGTTAAAGTTACCCACAAATAATTAAACTGCTCTAGTCTGCTTGATATTAAGCCTAGGAGTCTCCTTACAAACAATATCTCTGAAGGCCTTGTTAAAGTTACCCACATATAATTAAAGAGCTGTAGTCTACTTGAAATTAAGCCCGGGAGTCTCCTTGCAATCAAAATCTCTGAAGGCGTTGTTAAAGTTACCCACAAATAATTAAACTATTGTAGTCTGGTTGAATTAAGGCCTGGAGTCTCCTTGCAAACAATATCTCTGAAGGAGTTGTTAAAGTTACCCTGAAATAATTAAACTGTTGTATTCTACTTTAACTTAGGCCCAAGCGTCTCCTTAAAAACAATATTTCTGAAGGCCTTGTTAAGGTTAGCTACAAATAATTAAACTGCTCAAGTCTGCATGAAATTGAGGCTGGGAGTCTGCTTACAAACATTATCTCTGAAGGCCTTGTTAAAGTTACCCAAACATAATTAATGTGGTGTAGTCTGCTTGAAATTAAGTCCGGGAGTCCCCTTTCAAAAAATATCTCTGAAGGCCCTGTTAAATTTACCCCAAAATAATTAAATTGCTGTATTCTATTTGATATTAGGACCGGGTGTCTCCTTACAAACAATATCTCAAAAGGCCTTGTTAAACCTACCTACTTATAATTAAACTGGTCTAGCCTGCTTGAAATTACAACCGGGCGGGCATTGCAAACAATCTCTGAAGGCCTTGTTATAGTTAGCAAAAAATAATTAAACTACTGAACTATGCAAGTAATTAGGGCCGAGATTCTCCTTGCAAACACAATATCTGAAGGCCTTGTTAGGGTTACCCACAAGTAATTAAACTGCTGTAGTCTGCTTGATATTAGACTCGGGCGACTTCTTGCAACCAATTCCTCTGAAGGAATTTTTAAAGCTACCCCCAAAATAGTAAATTACTGTATTGTGCAAGAAATTAGGCCCGAGATTTGCCTTGCAAACTCTATAACTGAAAGCCTTGTTAAAGGTTTAACTGCTGTAGTCGGTTTAAATTAGGCCGGGCGTTTCCTTGCAAACACTATATCTGAAGGCATTTTTAAAGTTACCTACAAATAACTAAACTGCTGTTTTCTGCTTGAAATTTGGCTCGGGCATATCTTACAAAGAATATCTCTGATGGCCTTGTTAAAGTTACCCACAAATAATTAAACTACTGTAGGCTGCTTGAAATTAGGAGCAGGCGCATTCCTCTAAACAATATCTCTGAAGGCCTTGTTAAAGTTACCCATAAATAATTAACCTGCTGTTCTCTGCTTGGAATTAAGACTTGAGTCTCCTATCAAACAATATCTCTGAAAGCCTTGTAAAGTTATCCACAAATAATTAAACTACTCTAGTCTGCTTGAAATTAGGCCGCTAGTCTCCTTGCCAAGAATAATACTGTAGGTGTTGTTAAAGTCACCCACAAATAATTAAACTGCCGTATTCTACGTGAAATTAGGCTCAGGCGTCTCCTTAAAAACTATATCTCTGAACGTCTTGTTAAGGTTAGGCACAAATATTTAAACATCTTTAGTCTTCTTGAAATTAGGACAGGGCTTCTTCTTACCAAGAATATCTGAAGGCCTCGTTAAAGTTCCCTACAAATTATTAAACTGCTGTAGTCTGCTTGAAATTAGGCTCGGGGGTCTTCGTGCAAACAATATCTTTCAACGCCTTGTTAAAGTCACCCGAAAACAATTAAACTGCTGTAGTCACCTTAAAATTAGGTCGGGCGTCTCTTTGCAAACAATAGATCTGAAGGCCTTTCTAAAGTTATCTACAAATAACTAAACTACTCTACTCTGCTTGAAATTAAGCCTAGGAATCTCTTGCAAACAATATCTCTGAATGCCTTGTTAAAGTTACCCACAAATTATTAAACTGCTGTATTCTACTTGAAATTAGGCTCGTGCGTCAATTTGTAAACAATATTTATTTACCTTGAATCCCGGTCGATAGGTACCCTCTTGGGTAATGAGACCGTACTGTTGTTTTTAGTTGATGTATGCAGAACGGATTTTTCAATATGTGAATATATAACTGTGTAGGTCTTTGTGGTTTTTCCATTCTTTTTCTAATCTTGACTTAAAGATATTTACAGTTTTGCTGGTTACAGTTTCTGTTGAGAGTTTGTTCCATATTGAAGTGACTCTTGTCGGGAAGAAATTGGCTCTTGGACCAGACGAGCTCTGCACTTGGTACTTAAAGCAGTGTCCTCTTGTGTTAGTCGAGAGACCCGGAGCAAACATTGACCTGTCGCACAGCTTACAGTGGTTTCCTATTTGCAGTTCGTCATGTCCATGTGAAATCTTATATAGTTGCATAACATCTGACCTCTGTCTTCTAAAGTACAGGGTAGGTAGATTAAGGGCTTTTAGTCTCTCTGAATAGGAGAGATGAGAGATACTGTGAACCATGCGTGTTGCTCTACGCTGTACCCTCTCCACCATATCTCTGTCTCTTTTAGTTTTTGGAGACCAGATTACTGATGCATACTCCAGATGGGGTCGAATAAGACTCTTGTACAGGGGGAGGAAGGCATCTTTGTCTAGATATTGGAATGTATGCTTAATTGCCCCAAGTATCTTGTTGGCTTTGTTGACTTGAGCTTGGACGTGGTTACTAAAGCTTAGATTGCAATCAATAAGGACTCCCAGGTCCTTCTCTTCCGTGGTGTTCTGTAGTGTGTGATCTGTTCCATCATCTCTTGTCATTTTGTACTTGTGCTGGGGGTTGCTATTTCCCATGTGCATTACTTTGCATTTATCAGGGTGGAACTTCATTTGCATTTTAACTGACCATTCTTGTAGCATTTTCAAGTCTGCCTGTAAGCAGTTAGTATGGGAGTTGCCTTCACAGTTTTGGACAGCTGCATATATCTTTGTGTCATCTGCAAAGAGCGATATGAAGTTTTGTAGGTTGTCAGGTATATCACTGACAAATATCATAAAGAGAAGGGGGCCCATCACAGATCCCTGTGGTACGCCACTTGTAACTGGTTTCCAACATGATGCTGTACCACTTACTACCACTCTTTGCATACGCTCCATCAAAAAACCACGGATCCACTGCAGGAGGTCACCGACGATACCAAGTGACTTCACTTTTCTAAGTAGTCTTTCATGTGGGACTGTGTCAAATGCTTTTGCATAGTCTAGGAAAATGATATCCACTGGTAAGCAGTGACTGAGAGCCTCTGTCCATATATCCAGCGCTTCTAAGAGATTTGTTACTGTGGATTTTCCCTTAGAGAAACCATGTTGTTGGACACATCTAAGATTATTGGCTTTGATATGTTGTATCATTGCCTCCGAGATAATTCTCTCTAGCATCTTGCACATTATTGAGGTTAGAGATACTGGGCGATAGTTGGCTGGGTCAGCCTTATTTCCCTTCTTGTAAATGGGAGTGATGTTCGCTTCCCTCCACTGTTCTGGAAGCTCGGAGTTGGTGATGCTGGATTGGAATATTGCTGTCAGAGGTTTGGTTATTTCCTTTGCTACTTCTCTAAGAACTCTAGGGTGTAGGTCGTCGTTTCCTGGAGATTTATCAGTTCGAAGTGAATTCAGTTGCTTAAAAATCATGCTCTCTGTAATTTCTATTGTTCCTAGTGCCTCATACTGGAGAGGTTTAGGCTCAAAGTCTGGAATGTTAATTCTGTCCTCTTGTGTAAAGGTCTTAAAGTATTGCTCATTTAGTGTTTTGGCTTTATCTTTATCGTCACTTACAAAGTTACCATGTGTATCCTTAAGGTCACCTACGTCAGTTCGAGTTTTCCTGCGGTTGTTGACATAGTTCCAAAAGGCTTTGTTATTGGTCTTGGCCTCCTTTGCTAATTTTTTTTCAAATTCCCTACGGGCCTGCTTGATGCATGTGTAGCTGAATTTCTAGCTTCTGTGTAAGCTTTCCAGTCAGGTTTGCTCTTTGTATTCAGATATCTTATCCATGCGTGGTACTTTCTCCTAGCTTTGCGGAAGGCATCCTTGTTCATCCATAGTGGTTTGTTCTTACTCTTTAAATTTTTTGTTGGTATATGATCCCTCACTGCCTTCATGATTCTTGATTGTAGTATATCAATGGCTTCTTGTGTCGACTTGCCCGCAAGCAATTCGTCCCATTCAATGCTTAGATCTTCTCTCATTTTTTCATAGTCTGCCTGCTCATAGTTCCATATTGTCCTCTTCTTTTCCTGAGGTGTTGTGCAGAAGATGAATTTGAAGTCCAATCTGGCATGATCACTTGCTCCTAGTGGCTCATGATGTACTAGTTGTTCAATCATTTCTTGCTCATTACTAAACACAAGATCATCCAATGTTGGAGTCTGCTCATTTCTATATCTGGTTGGCTGGGTGACGTGCTGATGTAAATATATATCTCGTACACATTCAACGAATCTGGATGCAGGATTGTCTGGATTTTCTATGTTCGGCGTTTGAGGTGATGGGTTCCAGGTGATGCTCGGATGATTAAAATCTCCTGTGATGAGTAGATGAGTTTTCCGTTTGTTAGTTGCCCACCTGAGAGTATCATGTAACGCTGTGTCTCGTGTAGTTGCAAGTAGAGGCGAACCAGATCTATAGATGACCCCTAAAAGCAAGTTGTTGTTGTGACTTCCCTGTATAGTTACCCATGTGCAGTCCTGGAATGAGTCCATTGGTGGCTTGATCTGTTTAGCATTAAGTGTAGATCTTACATATATACATGTCCCTCTGGTATTTTCTGCATATAAATCACTGGTGAATATATCGTATCCCTGAATTTGCATAACAGATAACTCTGGCACTTCCCCATGTTTGGGTTTAATTTCTGTTATTAGTATTACATCATATTGCTTGTCATTTACTAAAGCACAGAGCTCGTCATATTTGTTCATAAGTGAGTTATCTGTATTGGTATAAGATATTCTTAGTTCTGTTCGCTTGTTTCCACCACTTTTCTCTTTCTTATTATCCACCTTTTGTTTGGTTGTTTTACTCGTTGGTCCTTCAGTTGTTCCCTCAAGTTTTTTGACTCCTCCAATTGTTTCTTGGTTAGGTCAGGACGTATATAAATCTGGTTGTGGATAGGGTGCGAGCTATTACGTAATTCTTTGGCCTTGATCAATATCTGCTTCCTCTCACTTAAGCTGGCCATTGTTATCCTGAGTAGTCGGGCACGTTCACAGTTTGGCTTTCCCATCCTTTGTGCATTATTGATGTTGATCTTAAGTTTAAACTCTTCCTGAATAAGTTTGGTTACCCTGTTTATGTCACCCTCCTTCGAGTTTGTCTCAGGTAGATTATGTATGATAAGGTTGAATTTCCTAGCTTCTTGGTCTTCCTTCTCATTCAATTTCAGATCTACTTTGTCAGTCAATGATTTTGTTACTGTGTCAGTTGTTTTGCTGACTATTTGCTCAATTAGCTGTTCTTCAGTTAATCTCCCAAGCCCTGTCTGTTGCGGGTTTACCTCTAAGCACTGCTGTGTTTCCTCTAGTCGAAGAATTCTGGCTTCTAAAGAGATGTTGTTGTCACTCAGTTCCCCCACTTTCTCTCCTAGGTTCATCTTCACATCGCTTAGTTCTTGGCTCACTTGGTTTATTTTCTCATTTACCTTCTGTATTTCACCTGTCATTGCTACTATACTCTGGTAGAGCTTTTTCGCCCCCCTTTTGCAGTTTTGGCAGTACCAGTGGCATTCGTCTGGTTCATCTGTTAATACTTGGTACAGGCTGTCAGAAACTTTTGCGCATTTTGTGTGGAACCAGAGTACACATATTTC
Organism: Ceratothoa steindachneri; assembly: GCA_963969495.1. Lineage (NCBI taxonomy): Eukaryota > Metazoa > Arthropoda > Malacostraca > Isopoda > Cymothoidae > Ceratothoa > Ceratothoa steindachneri. The sequence continues at coordinate 23,989,947 of OZ018323.1, forward strand.
ACATTCTATGGCCTTGTCACTCTCTTTTACCAACTCACCACATTCACCGCACTTATATGCTTCCCCTTTAGGGATAGTGTTATCTTTATCCATGTCCTTCTGATTATTTGTGGCATTTCTTTTGCCATTACATTCGGTTTTAAGCGTACTCACGTTAGCGCGACGGCGTCCACCTTCCGCCATCTTGAGTCTTTGTTTACCTTTTGTTTCAACGTCGCCGTGGCGGTGTTTTTTTTTTAAAGGCTTTGTTAAAGTTACCCCCAAATAATTATTCTGCTCTAGTCTGCTTTAAATCAGGCCGGGCTTCTCCTTGCAAACAATATATCTTCAGGCCTTGTTAATGTTACCCACCAATAATAAAATTGCTGTCATCTGCTTGAAATTAGGACAGGGCATCGTCTTGCAAACAATATCTTTAGGCCCTATTAAAGTTTCCCACAAATAATTATACTGCTGTAATCTGCTTGATATTATGGTCGAGCGACTTCTTGCAAACAATATTTTTGAAGTCCTTGTTATATTTTCCCGAAAACAATTAAACTGCTGTAGTCTTCTTGAAATTAAGCCGGGCGTCTCCTTCAAACATTATATCTGAAGGCCTTGTTAAAGTTACTCACAAATAAGTAAACGGCTCTAGTCTGCTTGAAATTAAGCCTAGGAGTCTCCTTGCGAACAATATCTCTGAAGGGCTTGTTAAATTTACCCATATATAATAAAACTGCTGTGGTCTATTTGAAATTAAACCCGGGAGTCTCTTTGCAAACAAAATCTTTGAATGCGTGTTTAAAGTTGCCAACAAATAATTAAACTAGTGGAGTCTGCTTGAAATTATGCCGGTAGTCTCTTTGGAAACAATATCTCTGAAGGGGTTGTTAAAGTTACCCTGAAATAATTAAACTGCTGTATTCCTCTTGAAATTAGGCCTAGGCGTCTCCTTATAAACAATATCTTTGAAGGCCTTGTTAAAGTTACCTCAAAATAATTAAACCACTGTATTCTGCTTGAAATTAGTGTCAGCAGCTTCTTGCAAACAAGCTCTGAAGGCCTTTTTAAAGGTACCCACAAATAATTAAACTACTGAAATCTGCAAGTAATTAGGCCCGAGAGTCTGCTTGCAAACACCATATCTGAAGGCCTTGTTAAAGTTACCTACCTATAATTTAACTGCTGTAGTTGGTTGAAATTAGGCTGGGCGTGTACTTTAATCAATATCTCAAAAGGCCTTGTTAAAGTAACCCCAAAATGATTAAACTGCTGTATTCCGCTTGAAATTTGGCTCGGACATATCTTACAAAGAATATCTTTGATTGCCTTGTTAAATTTTCCCACAAATAATTAAACTACTGTAGTCTACTCTAAATTAGAACTAGGCATCGCATCTTAACAATATCGATGAAGGCTTTGTTAAAGTTACCCACAAATAATTAAACTGTTGTTCACTGCTTGAATTTAAAATCGGGAGTCTCCTTGCGAACAATATGTCGGAAAGCCTTCTTAAAGTTACCCACGAAAAAATAAAATGCTGTATTCTAGTTGATCTTGGGAGAAGGCGACTTCTTACAATCAATATCTTTAAGTCCTTGTAAACTTACTCACAAATAATTAAACTGCTGCAGTCTGCTTCCAATTAGGACCGGCGTCTTCTTGCCTTGTTAAAGTTACTCATAAATAATTAAACTGCTGTAGTCTGCTGGAAATTAGGCTTGGGCGTCTTCTTACAAACAATATCAGTGAAGGCCTTGTTAAAGATACACAAATAATTAAACTGCTGTTCTCTGCTTGGAATTAAGACTTGGGTCTTCTTTAAACAATATCTCTGAAAGCCGTGTAAAGTTATCACCAAAAAATTAAACTGCTCTAGTCTGCTTGAAATTAGGCCGCTAGTCTCCTTGCACAAATAATTAAACTGCCGTATTCTACGTGAAATTAGGCTCCGGCGTCTCCTTAAAAACTATATCTCTGAACGCCTTGTTAAGGTTAGGCACAAATAATTAAACATCTTTAGTCTTCTTGAAATTAGGACCGGGCCTCTTCTTAAAAACAATATCTGAAGGCCTCGTTAAAGTTACCCACAAATGATTAAACTGCTGTAGTCTGCTTGAAATTATGCTCGGGCGACTTCTTGCAAACAATATCTTTGAAGGCCTTGTTAAAGTTACCCGAAAACAATTAAACTGCTGTAGTCACCTTGAAATTGGGTCGGGCGTCTCTTTGCAAACAATAGATCTTAAGGCCTTTCTAAAGTTATCTACAAATAACTAAACTAATCTACTCTGCTTGAAATTAAGCCTAGGAGTCTCCTTGCAAACAATATATCTGAAGGCCTTGTTAAAGTTACCCACAAATTATTAAATTGCTGTATTCTACTTGAAATTAGGCTCGGGCGTGAATTTTTAAACAATATCTCTGAAGGCTTTGTTAAAGTTACCCACAAATAATTATTCTGCTCTAGTCTGCTTGAAATTAGACAGGGCGTCTCCTTGCAAACAATATATATTCAGGCCTTGTTAATGTTACCCACAAATAATTAAACTGCTGTATTCTACTTGAAATTAGGCTCGGGCGTCAACTTGTAAACAATATCTCTGAAGGCTTTGTTAAAGTTACCCACAAATAATCATTCTGCTCTAGTCTGAATGAAATTAGGCCGGACTTCTCCTTGCAGACAATATATTTGAATGCCTTGTTAAAGTTAACCACAAATAATTAAACTGATGTAGACTGCTTGAAATTAGGACCGAGCATCGTCCTGCAAACAATATCTCAAGGCCTTATTAAATTTTCCTACAAATAATTATACTGCTGTAATCTGCTTGAAATTATGGCCGAGCGTCTGAAGGCCTTGTTATAATTTCCCCCAAACAATTAAACTACTGTAGTCTGCTTGAAATTAAGCCGGGCGTCTCCTTCAAACAATATATCTGAAGGTCTTGTTAAGGTTACTCACAAATAAGTAAACGGCTCTTGTCTGCTTGAAATTAAGCCTAGGAGTCTCCTTGCGAACAATATCTCTGGAGGCCTTGGTAAATTTACCCATATATAATTGAACGGCTGTTGTCTTTTTGAAATTAAGCCCGGGAGTCTCTTTGCAAACAAAATCTCTGAACGTGTTATTAAAGTTACCAACAATAATTAAACTACGGTAGTCTGCTTGAAATTATGCCAGGAGTCTTCTTGCAAACAATATATTTGAAAGCCTTGTTAAAGTTACCCACAAATAATTAATCTGATGTTGTCAGCTTGAAATTACGACCGGGCGTCTTCTTGCAAACACTTTATGAAGGCGTTGTTAAAGCTACCCCCAAATAATTAAACTGTTGTAGTCTGCTTGAAATTAGGCCAGAGCGTCTCCTTGCAAACGATATATCTGAAACCCTTGTTAAATTTACCCACAAATAATTAAACTGCCCTAGTCTGCTTGACCTTAAGCATAGAATCTCCTTGCAAACAATTTCTCAGAAGGCGTTGTTAAAGTTACCAACAAATAATTAAATTGCTATATTCTACTTGATATTAGGACCGGGCGTCTACTTACAAACAATATCTCTTAAGGAGTTGTTGAACTTTCCCATAAATAATTATATGCTGAAGTATGATTGAAATTAGAACCGGTCGGCTTCTTGCAAACACTCTCTGAAGGCCTTGTTAAAGGTACCCTCAAATAATTAAACTACTCAAGTCTACAAGTAATTAGGCCCGAAAGTCTCCATGCAAACACTATATCTGAAGGATTTGTAAAAGTTACGGACCTATAATTTAACTGCTGTAGTCGGTTGAAATTGGGCGTGGCGTCTCATTGCAAACATTATATCTGAAGGCCTTGTTAAAGTTACCCAGAAATGATTAAACTGCTGTACTCTGCTTGAAATTTGACTCGGACGTATCTTACAAAGAATATCTTTGATGGCCTTATTAAATTTACGCATAAATAATTAAACTACTGTAGTCTGCTTGAATTTAAGACCAGGAGTCTCCTCTTAACAATATCTCTGAAGGCCTTGTTAAAGTTACCCACACATAATTAATGTGCTGTTCTCGGCTTGAAAATAAGACCGGGAGTCTCCTTGCAAAAAATATCTCTGAAAGCCTTGTGAAAGTTACCCAGAAATAATTAAATTGCTGTATTCTAGTTGATATTAGGACTAGGCGACTTCTTACAAACAGTAACTCTGAAGGCCTTGTTAAAGTTACAAACAAATAATTAAACTGCTGTAGGAGGGCTTCTACTTAAGATCGAGCGTCTTCTTGCCATCAATATCGTGAAAGCCTTGTTTAAGTTACTCACAAATAATTGCACTGCTATAGTCTGCTTGAAGTTAGGTCGGGCGTTTCCTTGTCAATAATATATCTTCAAGCCTTGTTAAATTTACCAAAAATAATTAAACTGATGTATTCAGCTTGAAATTAGGACCCGGGGTCTTCTTACCAACAATATCTGAAGGCATTTTTAAAGTTACCCACAAATAATTAAATTGCTGTAGTCTGCTTGAAATTACGCTTGGGCGTGTTCTTGCATACAATACCTCTAAAGGCCTTGTTAAAGTTACCCCCAAATAATTAAACTGTTGTAGTCTGCTTGAAATTAGGACCTGGTGTGTTCTTGCAAACAATATCTCACAAGGTCTTGTTAAATTTACTCACAAATAATTAAACTACTTGAGTTTGCTTGAAATTAGGCCCGGGCGTCTTTTTGCAAACATTATCTCTGAAGCCCTTTTGAAGTTATCACCTACAAATAATTAAACTGCTGTATTCTGCTTCAAATTAGATCTGGAATTATCCTTGCAAATAATATCTCTCAAGGCCTTGTTAAGTAACCCACATATAAGTAAACTGATGTAGTCTTCTTGAAATTAGCCCCGGGAGTCTCCTTGCAAACAATATCTCTCAAGGCATTGTTAATGTAATCCACAAATAATTAAACTGCTGTAGCTTCTTGAAATTAGCCCAGGGAATCTCCTTGCCAACAATATCAGTGAAGTCCTTGTTAAATTTACACACAAATAATTAAACTGCTGTACTCCTCTTGCAATTATGCCCGGGCGTGTCCTTGCAAAAATATATCTGAAAGGCTGTCCAAAATAACCTCCCGAGCAAAATTTTAGCAAATTTGTTATTGCTTATTTAAAAATGGAGCTTGTCGTTTGAACTATTTACTGTTCAATTTTACTATTATTCCCTATGATTAGGGCTCGTAACCAGATAATGAAGTAAACATAAAAATCCATATGATAGTAACTGAGGCGCCCTTCGGCACTATGAGCCGGTCCTCGTCGATTGGTAAGTGGCAGGAAAAATGGTAATACTGCGTTGTGCCACCTAACACCAAGATTGAGAACCTTTCGTGTCCCGAGGAGTAGCTACCCACTCCACTTCATTGGAGTGTGGAATAGAATCCCATTCGGCAGGTTCCGTAGACGGGAGAGCGATATGTGGGCAGGAAGACTCATTAACCATTGTTTGTTTTTTATTGGCCGACGCTTCGCTCCTCTCTTCCTTCTTCGGTCATCTGGAATGTGAGGTACCTTCAAGGCTTTCGGGTTTTTTTTTATACAGCATGTTCATTAAATATGACACCTTAATGGAAATTTAATAATTTAATATTTTGTAGCTCAAATGCATGTAAGGCAGACTAACATCTTTAAAATTTTGATTTTACATTAAGATTCCATATTTAATGGACACCCTGTATAAAACCGCCCCGCGTACCTCACATTCTCAGTCTCTAAAAAGATTAAGTTGATGGAAAGGTTGGCCAATGAAACGTTCGGTTTTTGAGAAAATTTTCCTCCACTTTCTACGGATTCTAATTTGTACTTTCGCATAAGAAAACGGTGGCTATTCCACAGCCTTTCATGTTCTATCTTTCTCACTACTCCAATACTCCTTATTTTAGTCCCTCTCTTTTCCTTTTCCTTCTTTTTTGTCCCTCCCCCTCCCCCTCCCCGAATAGGGTTTATGTAGGGATAAATTTAAAATCCTCCCCCAGAAAGATGGAAGGATGCTAAATAATAGCTTAAGCATGGAAGTAGGGTTAAATTGGTTAGCACCAGTGGTTAAAATTGTGGTAAAAAATCGAAACAACCTCTTTCTTCAACCAAATTAAATAGGAAAAAAAGAGAACCCAAACAACATAACAAAATATATTCCCACGTCTTTTATTTTCGTCATTTCTCCGTAAATTACGATTTATTTCGATTAATTTACAATTTAACATACTTCCCTTTAGCGCGGAGGATATTTAATCTCCAAAACGTATGGGAGTAGATGTCCAAATGGCCAGGCCGGGGAAAAGGGTAGTTAAGTTATCCCTTAACCGCGATGACTCAATCCACTCCCATTAGTATTATTTTTCGTTTTGGTTTGTTATTTCAGTCGTTACAACCCAAAGTTTTTATCTTCCATTCCTCTTTTTTCTTTTTCATTGAACCCTTGTTTATTCATCTGTTCCTGCCCCTACCATTCGTAATGGTCATCTGATCATTGAGTTAATGCAGTCTTCATTTCCTTATCACGAAACGGTCCATGAAACGGGCCTCGGAGCATTTTACATTTCTATGTCTTCTTTCTTCTGTATCGTGGGTGTTTCTATCTTGAAATAAAGTTAGTCTATGGATTTCTGAATCCAAGATTGTCTTTTATTTTATTTGGTTACAAAAAATACAAGATACGTGTAAAAATCAATGTTACAACTAAGGATTGTTTTAAGTTTGACAGGTACTTTGTTAGAATAAATAAACTATTTCCATACAGAGATAGCTTTTAACAAGCTTTATATAGATTAGACCTAATGCAAAAATATAATCTCTTGAATGAAAGAAAATAACTATTTATATATCGTACGAACTTCTTAGAAGGTGGTCGTGCAAATGCCAGGTGAGCAAAGCTATTACTCGTTGAGTGGATGGTAACCACGAATTAAAGTTATCAAAGTTGCTTTGAGTTCCATAAAAGAATTTTTCGCCTTTTCGTGTGCTCTATTTTACTACAGTTTAACTCCGTTGTCCCTTCACGTGACTTAAAGCTCATAAAATCAGGTTCGTGATAGTCTTTGACCTTCTTTTTCTTTTGTAGGAAGAAAATTGAGGGCTAAAAGGTAGGGACTATCATCTGTATTGGTGAATACCATTGATAGGGGAATCTTTAACAGGAAAATGGCTTTCAGAAAGCTTAAAATTGCTTTTAAATATGAAGGGTTGAGCTTCGCCATGGTTATTTGTAACTCGTGGTCCATGCAATTGTTGCCTAAACGTCCAAACCAGATACATCAAAATGGCGGATAAAATGGCACCAACCACTGTCATAAAACAGGAGGCCATGAAAAAGAGGGGGAGAATGTTTTTGACCTCATGACAAGTCAAATTAGGGTAATTCATTACTATCCTCCATCCCCTTTTCATTCTACTGCAAACGCAGACGCTCACGTTTAAGTAAATACTATCGTTGCTTAAGACCTCCTCGAAAGAAGACGCCTGAGTCATTTCTAAGCCAAGGTCTGCCATTGGGATGTCCTCTTCGTCGTCGAAGAGTAAGCCTTCCCCACTCCCTTCTTCTGCTTCAGAATATTTCTTTAGCCTTTGTATTTTGGCTAGACGCGTGGCTGAGTTGTCTTCTCGTTGGGTCCATAATGGATCTAATTTGGAAGGGGTTGGAGGAGAGTGGATGGCGATATCACTCTTCATCTGACACTCCATCGGTGCCAAGTTAACGAGATGAAGAACATCGAAGACGCACACGCAGGCACTGCTCAACAAGCTCACACTTAAGAACACTATCAACAAAATCTGTCAAGAACATTAAGTTAATACAATAATCAACATTACTTTAATGCAATATTCAAATTTTGTTACAGGGTGACAACTTAATAGAGAAATCCTCTTTGCATTCGTTAATATGTTGTTTACAGTATAGGGCAATTATTTCATAAATTGTACTTTTATTTTCTTAAAGCCAATGTGTTAAGTGATATGTTTGTGTACAAAGTTTTGTTTGGTGAGTAAATGCAAATATGTTTCTAATTATGAAGTTTCTATGACAACGGAAATTCCCTTTATTTATATAACGCTATGCGTAGCCTATGGAGTCTGATTCTGAAACTAGGGTTTATTTATCTAATATATGACGCTATGCGTAGGCTAGGTACTACATATATGGACTTTCTACCAAAGAAGAATAATTATGTTTGGTCTTCTTGAATAAATGGTATTTATCGGACAAATATGTGTATACAATCCTGTATAAAAACGCTTTTCTGCCAAGAAAATACAAGCGAAGAGGGGAGAAGAGTAAGACAAATACGAGTGCAAATTTGCCTTCAAAACCATTTCATACCAGGAACAGAGACTCCAGAAACATACATGTAATGATGGCGCCGATAATCTGAACGGTCATGGATAAGTATAAAGTCTTGTAGACCTATTTAAGAAATAGATGTCAATAGGCCAAACACTTAAGGAGTATCTGTGGAGTAGGAAGAATGCCCATATTGTCCGTGGGAGCTGGTGTCATAAGAGAAATCAGGATAAAGGGCGCATGTCTGGTGACCCCCCCCCCCCCAAAAAAAAAGAAGCCTCTTCTCTCTCCATCGAGAGGACACGTGTCAAGTGAGTGTCAATTTACTCCTCCAATTAACCCGCGTCAGGGTGTGAATAAAGTGTGGGTGAAATATAATAAGTGTATTGGATGTAAAAAAAAAGAATATTTGAACGTGGAGGGTTTCAAATGCTATCCTAAGGTAAGACGAATGCAAAAGGGAATGAATTGTTTGTGTTGAACGGACTGAATATTTATTTTTTTAACAAATATCTGGCCAATGCCTACAAGGGCATAATTATAATTAGCTGTACTCAACTTCAAGCCTAATATTAGGTTACATTAGAATATAAATAAGTAAAAAACACCAAACGAAAATGAAACACAAAAGCAAAGGAAAAAAAACAAATAAATAGCAAAGAGGCAAGAATAAGGGAGAATGCGACCAACACCATACTCAAATAAAATGAAGGAGCCCGGCCTCCATCAAAAAATCACCCATAGTGGAAAATTAAACAAAAATGTGAAGAACAGTCTAGGGTACAACCTAGTCTTCATGGTAAGGTGCAGGAGAGCGCTCCTTCAAAGTACAGTGCGTTCAGCGAGTGTGCCAAATTCGAAGGCGGCAGAAAGCGACATGAAGTGGTCACAGAATTCGAGGGTAAGTCTAAGGCAAATGTCGTGGCGCGATGGCACGCAACTTTAAGTTACTCTCAGCCGTCTCCCATCTTCTTTGAAGGCCACCTGGAGGACTAATCTGATTCCTGCCATATAGTCAGTAGGAGGAAAAGCGAAACTCCCGAGATAATCTCGACACCTGCCTGACTCACGGCAACCGTGGCATTAAGGATACCACGAACCAGGGAGTACGAAGATCTAAACGTCTCAAGAGAACTCAGGGTGCATAGTGAGTTGCTAAAGATCACAATATGGCGTCCGAAACCGGGACGACGCGTTATTTCCCGTACCCAGCCCAGGGAGTTTCCTTGCCAATAATATCAGTGAAGTCCTTGGTAACTTCAAACAGAGGGGATACGGTGTGGAATCCGAACCCTTCTTGGGACTAGGAGCCATCCGTGTACAATAGCACGGATCCAGCATGACACGAAGTGTACTGCAAAAATGCCGAACGTAATAGTCTCGGCACTGTGGATGCTTAGGAAGGAAAGGCGAAAGTTACACTGAGCTTTCGAAGTATTTACTAGCCCTATATCAAAAAGGCTTTGGGTATGAATGGCTTCGATCGGTGGCATAGGCAACATCGAGATTGCCTTAGATACAGTGAGAGCCGTTGACGACTGAAAAAGACTCCAGGACAGCGCGTACATGAATTTAATGTACTGTGTACGAGAATCATCTCTCCGACATCAACAAGTAGCATCTCAATTGGGGACGTGCAGAAGGCTGCGGTCCCTAAACGGACACCGGTAAGGTGGATCGAGTTCAACTCCCGCAATACACTCTCGCCATCGGAGAATTAACTTCGCATCCGTAGACAAGTAAGAAACAAACAAAGGATTTATCAGTACGCCAAGTGCTGAACATCAAGGAACGAAGAATGTCCATGGAGCGTGTACTTGATTCCCTAAGGCTGCGAAAATGAGCCTTATAGTTGAGACGTCTGTTGAAAACAAAACCAAGGAAACGGTGCGAATCTACCAGTTCCATGTGAACCCTGTTTGGGAACCAGTCTGGGTCGGGGTGGAGGCGTGGATGACGGCAGAAGTGCAATACCTTAGTTTTGACCAAGGAAAACGGAAACCTGTGCGTGTCGGCAAGCGAAAGATGCAATTCAATGACTTTCTGAGTTGACGCTCCAGACTTGACATCTAGGGCATACAGAAAAAGATCGAAAGGTCGTCCACGAAAAGTGAAGCAAGTATATCTTCCGGCATCATCGAGGTGATACCCATGAAGCTCAGGGCAAAGAATGTGATACCGAAGAGAATTCGCTGTGGGACGCCATTTTCCTGCTTATTTGGGCCGTAAAAGGAATCGTCGATCTGGCAGAAATGAAGATTGGGAGATGTCCCCTCACCCCTATCGTGTGGAGAGTGTCCATGATACTGATGGTGATGATGATGATGATGTAACAAGAATTGAAATGTGTGGTAGTAATAGACAGTGGTGAAGTAGGTTTTTAGTTAGCCTTGGTGTGAAGGGCATCTCACGCATTTTCCTTTTTCTTCTTCCTTTATTTCCTTCTATTTTTGCATTGCCAATATAGCGGCTGGCGGCTGTGTTGGTCACTCCAGCGACCGTAGTTTTCTTCTTTGTTTTATCTCCCTTTTTATTTATTTATTTTATTCTCTCTCATTGTCTTTCTGCAGATAGAAAAAAAAACAGTGGTGTAGTGCTGTCTACAAAGTAAGGCATAGCAGACAGCATTTTCCAGTCGGAACAGAGCATCCGGCGTGGAGTGGCACTTGCGAAAGCAGCACTGTGTAGAATTGTCGTGACCTCCGCTGTCTGGGTGAAAGAGAAATTGGGTGGAAACCCGACGGGGTAGAGCAATCTTTCTCCTGGTTCCGAAGAGCTAGCACATTAGCTATTCGCTTGAAGTCTGGGAGGCTACCCTCTGTTAAGACCCCGTTGAACAAATCCAGCAGAAATACCATGCCTCGCTCACCTAGGTGTCAAAGCATGGCATACGGATCATCGCCTGAACGATAGGCGGTGTATGTGGATGAAGCCGGAGTGGAACGACACTCACTTAAATTAAACCTGTCGTTGAAGGGCTCTCCTCCTCTCAAGGTAGTCCAGTCGGCGGCCTTCAGCGACATCACAACGTGAAGTGAATGATAGCGGAGCAGCATTTCTGCTAGAGAATGTGGAGAAAGGGGCCGTGAAAGACTCTGCCACTGAGCCTGGGTCAGAGATTTCGGACCCTTTCTCATGAAAAACGGGAGCGGTGTTCTGCGAGAACTTGCCGCGAATCCTTTTGACTCGTTGCCACACCTCTGCAGGAGGGGTCTTCCCGTTAAGTGAAGATACGTATGCCCACAGTAAGAGTAGCTGGCGTACTTTGAAATATACCGAAACCTAGCCCAAGTTTGATGAAATTCCCTAACGGTCATTCGTTTGGGCGCTGCTTATAGTGCATGGAGGCACTAAGGGAGTGGACGGCGTAGCCTTGGAGCAGAGGTGTGACGACAAATAGTTAAAGGTGCTATCCTCCATGGTAGCGTCCTGGTCAGATCCAGAGGCGCCTCTCATCCTAGAGCTACACCGAGCTGTCGAATGAGTTTCCTAGGCCTAAACCCAAAGGGCTTAGGGTATGGCTGGCGTCTCTCTGCGGCATAGGCACCATCGCGTTTTTCCGCGGATGCTGTGAGAGCCGTTGGCAACGATAGAGTGAATAGAATGCGTTGATGCTTCGAGTCGTGATGATAGGAGTGACTATGCCGTGGCTGCGCTATTGGGAAGTGGACTTTGCAATGATTGAGTAGGAATGTATGACTTAGAGTATTACATGGGTAAAATCGAAATTTGCAAGATTGAAAATGTGCGCAACTGTAGTGCATGGACCTTAACTGAGAAGATGTGAGGTTGAAGGGAAGATTCTGAAGTGACTTGGGAAAGTAATAGATTGAATTGGGATTTTTTTTTAATTTAAAGCGAAAACCAACGAGGAGAGTTCAAAAATATTTTGTAAGGAGAGATCTACGAAGACAGTGATAAAGATAAAGTGAAAAAGTATGGATGATATATAGTCACAAATCCATCTGCGATCATTGGGGTCGGGAGGGCATGCATTCCTCCAGATTTAAACTGAAGTATGCTGACCCATGCTAAATCTGACTCCTGCTTGCGGAGTATAAAGTGAGTGCGAAGGAGAGTGTTGTTCTTGTACCTTTCAGGCGTAGCGGGGGCTATGATTATAGCCGTGATTATGATCGTGTGGAATATATACATACATTAGGTGACGACCTAAGACGGAAGAATAAAGGCTTTAGACACGGAGTGAAAAGAGAGAAAAAGAGGAGAAAGGGGTAAGTTTCTGTACTGAAATAAACTTGCCCGCGTGTGTGTGTGTGTGTGTGTGTGTGTGTGTGTGTGTAAAGACGTTTCTTGAACACGAAGATCCGTTCTTAACGTTAAAAGGTGGGCATAAAAGTTTTGTTTTATGGAAGAGTAAAAGTTCAAGAGTGCAAACTTTCAATTTAAGAGGGATATTGGGTGCGACAGAAGTGGGTAGTGAGAAAGAAACGCTTGGTTAAGAGGTATTAAATGAGGCGAAGAAAAATGTGAATGAGGATGGAGCCGATGATGTTGCGATGGTGTACGGGCATGTAAGTGCGGATGAGAATAGAGTGATGAGGAGAATAAGTGTACTGTTGTGAAAAGGTTGAAAGACCGCGGTGAAATAGAATATGAGAGAATGCTTGAGAGAAACGGAATAACAGAGTCATGGGGAAAATATTGTGTATGGAAGGTATGCGTGGCAAGGGATTCTAAAGGGGCGTACTTGGGGCTCTATACCCAGGGATACATAAACATAGACTACCACTTCATATTTTTATGCGTACACTTGTGTATCAAATATCTAAATACGTTTCTCGACCTTCTCAGTGCAGTCAGTGTAAGTCGTCCACGAGACCTTATTTGTCCACGTCATTCATTGTTTCGTCTCTTTCTCTCATTCTCCTCTAAGCCTCTAAAAGATGGCTACTTTCAACTTCGTGTCTCCTAGTCCATTTATATTTCCTCTCCATAAAAGGAATTAGTGGTAGTTTTCGACCAACTTGAATTGGGTGTGGATTAAGTTTGCAATCATTTTTAACCCACATGGCTTAACAATTAATAGCATTTATTAATCTCTTCCAACTGTTTTTATCATTCTTTATATTCAATTTGCATCTAATTTTCCGTTGAATACTTTACATTGTCATATTCAGTCAGTCCTGTGTCATTGAAATGGAACAAGGTCTCAACTCCTGGTACTCCTTTACAGGACTCTGTTAATAATATTGATACGGAAACTTGTTAAATTCACTCACCTTCAACATTCGGTTGAAACCCTTCCGCATCTGAGGGAGGCAGTAAAATAAGAACAGAGTGAGGACCCCATTCAGAATGATCTGTTGAAAAGAGAGAAAATTTGCATTGGTTTATGCTAACTCCCAAATTCGTCAGTCAGAAAAAAATATAGAAACCCCGAAATGTAGCGAAGCAAAACCAAATCAGCATTTGTCACAAACTACCACACAAAATGTAGGATTAGTGGAAAACTTCTGAATTTGCATGGTTTAGTTCTTTACTCGGTTTAGGCTATCAAATAAAATTAAAAAAACAAATGGTTACATATTCGAGAGTAATATTTCATATCAGACGCGTATGTTTATAGCTGTTAAAAAGGCCTCTGGTACATTCTATGTTTTTAACTGTTAAATATGGCTCTGTTAATTAGTATACTTATAACTAAGAATCTTTTTAGACATTTAAATTACCATAAACAAATCAGAGATTGTATTAGCCTCTCGTAAGATGCTGAAGATATGCCAAGCGACAAACCGATCGATGTAGTGAAGGCATTAAATGAACAGTTTGCAAATGTCTTTAAAATGGGAGACACCATAAATATACCTACAATAGCCGAAGGAATTGCTTTTGATAAATGCTCTTTCGAATATCCATTTAACGGAAAACAAACGGTTTTTATATACAGAAAATGAAAATATGGTAATTGCTAGACACCGATAAAGTCTACCCAATACATCTAAAGAATTAGAAAGCTAACTAGAAAAACACTTTTGTGCAATTTTTAACCAATCAATTAATAAAAGATTAGTTCCAAGCGGGTTTAAAAGAGATAAATCCGTTTTGGATTTTTTAAAAAGTTATCTAAATTAATTCTAGAAGTATTTTGCTGAGTTCTTTAACTTTCATTGTTGTTCTGCCCTTCGTCTATTATTTATAGACCAAAAGGTGAGCTTTAGGGGCCGCAAAACTAAAACAATACGCAGCATTATTTCGGGCTATAGCGCTTGTGTTAAGTATTAAGAGTTTTTCTACAAATTGGTCACAACCGTTGATCAGCATAAAGTTTTTCTAGATTTTCATGCTTCTAATACTGTTCTGCATAAGGGTTTTTGGTACAGTTAAAAGCGCATGGTCGATGTGCAGATATTCTTAGGAGGATCGAAAAGTGGTAGTACGACTACATCGAGAGTCGGGTTTAGAGAGAGCTCAATGGACGTTCAGGAGAGATCGATAAAGAAAGTGGTGAATATAAAAGAGGGAAAGGAATGGTGGCAGGACACTGCGGGATATTTTGAGCCTGTATTGTTCTATGTATGTATTTTATAGTCGTCATTAGTTTCTGCGTGATTTTTGTCTTTCATGTCGGTTTTTCACTAATTTGAGACAACGA